>OZ038489.1:82775039-82897539 GCA_964036315.1 Acanthosepion esculentum | reverse complement strand
GCAATATTATTTATTCTAGGATATTAAAACTATATGTAAAAATCACTATACAATACATATATATATATATATATATATATATATATATATATATATATATATATATGATAATATATAGTTTTATGGTATACTATATTTATGCAAGTGCTCAATATCAGTGAAGAAGTGTATGTAGATATAAACGTGTACTTTGAAATCAACACCCAGAGAGTCTGATTCATGCTTGAACAAAATCATCAGGCCCTATGTATTCAAGCATGAAACAGACTGTTGTCTCTGGATGTTGACTTCAATGCTCACTTTCATATATATATATATATATATATATATATAAAACACAAAATATTTATTTGTTTTACACATTTTACAAGATGTGTGTGTGTGTGTGTGTGTGTACTTAAGCTTATATATACACACATACAAACCCACACACACATATATATATATATATATTAGAATTTCGACATCCATATATACATACATATATATATATATATATATTAAATACAAGAGTCATGATCACTTACATCTGGTAAGATTAGGCAGAAGGCGTTTTAATATAGAATGTTCTAATTACATATTTGCTTATTAAAAGTTTGATCATTTAAGTGTATGTGTAGATATTCAAGTATCTCTCAGTGAGTCACTCTTTGGATTGAAACAGCATTTCTAATTCTATATGTCTGCTTTCCAAGTAAATCCCAGAGTTTGTGGGCAAGGAAAAGGAAATAGGAAGTGACAGATGATCTGCAGTTGACCGGTCAGTAATATTATTTGTGACAAAGGTCAAATGGCACACAGTTTTATGCTGGCTTGAAAGACCATTTATTAGCCAGGATTGATTCATATGCATGACAGGTGCCTGAAGAAGGTAGCACAAAGACACTTAACCCCTTTGCATGTATTTTTATTGTGCCACATGATGAAGTTATATGTTGCCATTGAAGGCTAGAATAGATTCAATACTGGAGGTCATCTATGAAGTTAATCTTTATTGAATCAATGTCAAGAGCCTATATGATTTATTTTGTTTATGTACAAAATGTTTCCATTTCTAAAAAGTGCCATCACCTGGAACATAGAAAACAGATTATGTTAATGTAATCTCTGTTGACACATTAGAAAATGGATGAAGAGAAGGATGATCCCATTAACCCAGTTAGGTTATCAGGGCACTCAAAGTGACTTGTCAGCAATGTTGGGTGTTGATGATGAGGTATTCCTAAATGCATCAGACAAACTGTGCTCAGTAAAAAAAAAATGTTTCTTTGTCAGAGATGTTGAATTGAATCAATCGACATCAAGATTTTTAAAAAATAGATGATTTTTTCAAAGGAGAGAACAGACTAGATAAATTATGGAAGAATTTTTTGTCTTCTTTTTTGTCTCTAGTTTTTCTCTCTGACAAGCATCCATTTTTGATTCTTTTATCACAAATTCACTCAACATAGCACATTTTACAAAATCTTAAAATGACTCAAAGTTAATGACAATAATTTTTAAATAAATAAATTCCAATTTCTCTATATCAGTTCTTGTAAAATGTGTAAAAAAATAAAAATTTTCTGTCATATTTATTTTGATTTATACTTTATTCAATTAGAGATAGTCATTGAAAGATAAACTGAGGAATGAGAGAAATAGTAGTATAAACAGTGCTGTGCAAAATAAGTGAACCCCTAAGATAATATGTTTAAAAACCTCATTTTTTTCCCATGAACAAGAAATCTTAATTAAACTATATATTCATTAATAATTTATTAAATCATTAAGCCTTTATTAAATCAATTACAACCACTTTCAAAGATTTTTACCAAGCTGGAATAAAAATATTAATTAAAAATTAAGATGTGCAAAGTGAACCCTTACATTTAATATTTGGTGATTGCTCCTTTTTCTATAATTTTTAAGAAGTTTCTGGCAGGAGTGACTGCAGATTTTTTACCATTCTTCTTGCCAAAACTCCCACAATTGCTTTATATTACCTGGTTTGTTTGAATGTACTGCCTTCTTTCACTTAAATCACTGATTTTCAATTGGGCTTAGATCAGGACTTTGATTAGGCCATTCCAAAACTTGAAATTTCTATGTATTCATTAAGAAAAACTTTTATTAAATGAATTACAATGACTTTCAAAGATTTTTACCAAACTGGAATAAAAATATTAATTAAAAATTATAAATTAAGATGTACAATAGTAAGTGAACCCCTACATTTGCACTGTATATTTGTTTTACATGATTACCAGTCAGCAAATAATTTTTTGGGCACATGTAAAATTTATTTAAAAATTTTGAATTAATATTTTTATTGCAGTTTGATAATTTTTTTTTAAAGTGGTTGTAATTGTTTTAATAAAGGTTTTCTTAATGGATATATAGCTTAATTAAGAATTCTTGTTCATGTGAAAAAAATGAGACAATTTAGCAAAAATATTATCTCAGGGGTTCACTTACTTTTGCACAGTACTCTATATACAGTGTGCTATGGATAAATTGTCGTCTAAATTATGCAAAAAGGAGAATAACACTGACATCTCATTTTAACAGATATATTTACCAAAATTACACAAAAATATATTGAAATACTAAAGAGTAAATGTATTGAGTAAAATTGCCATTGGCTTTAACCATGGCATCCAGACAACTTCAGAATCTCCTGCAACTCTATTGGATGGTCACCTTCTTTAAGCTGGTGAATATAATATATGTGTGTGTACATGTTGTACTGCTTGGCATTCGTGCTGGAAGCTCCAATATGAACATTCCAGTGTGTTTGAGTGTCAATCTGAAGAGAGTGCAAAGGATTCGGAAAGAGTTGAATGATATATCCAGTCAACATCATGGTTTTTTGAGTGATCACTAGTGATGGTAATGTTATGCATCCATTTCTCTTCCCACATGGCCTCAGACTCAACACAGAGGCCTACATCAAGTGCCTGATTCAAGTGTGTGTGAGTGTATGTATGTAAGCATATATATACATATTCAAACAAAATAAATAAAATATAATTATATATATATATGTATATATATATATATGTATATATATATATATATATATATATATATATATATATATGTATATATATATATATGTATATATATATATATATGAAGTCAACTACAAGTGTAGCAACAAATTTCTTAAATATTTGTAGCAGAAAAGTCTTATACAAATAATACTAAATTAAAATACTACAAGTAAAAATGTTTTAAAAGATCACATAAATTACCTCCTTTGCATTGCGATGAAAAAATATTTGGAATGTACAGTGTTAATGCATAACATATTCATAGATATGTAACCTCTGAAGATGGTGTCAGATGAGATTGAAAGTACATTGGAAAATAACATACATTTGAAAGAACAGGTTTGATTTTTTCTTGATCAATTTTCTACAGCAACTAAGAAATTAATTTGGGGACTTGAAAATATTAGAGCTAAAATAAATAGACTTAATATATCTAAATTTTTTAACCAAACATGCTTGAATGAAAATATGCTGCCTAAATATCCATATATATATATATATATATATATATATATATATATATATATATATATATGTATATATATATATATATATGTATATATATATATATATATATATATATTTAGTTTACGAAAAACTAGGTAATCCGTATGGGTAGACCCAAGGAGGATAAAATCCAGAGAGCTCAATGTAAATCAGAGCTAATAATTTAACTAAAAATATATATATTCGGCACTTCAGTGTGTAATGTAATGGTTAGCAAGCTTGTCTCATTGATATATATATATATATATATATATATATATATATATATATATATATACATATATATATATATGTATGTATGTATACTTGTTCATTATTTAATCAGATATATATGCTCTCATCTTGATTATTTATGCATAAAAGTTAGCAAATAATTTTAATAATATTTGACTAACCACTCTCTTTCACTTATTCTCTCTCACTCTCTCTCTTTATATATATATATATATATATATATATATATATATATATATATATATATATGTAATAATAGAGGCACATTTTCAACTGTAAATATTTCAATTAGAACTTGTATGCACAATCAATACATTGAAACATTCCCACTGTATACACCCAAGGAAACATCTTATTAAATTGTAGTTTTGGAATGTCAAGCTTAATTGTGAAGTTTAATGGGTCATAGAGTTAGTGCTTCTATGTTTTGTGGGTTTAGGCAATAAATTTTCATCAGAGGGTTGCCAACTTAAAGCTATTGTGAAAATGCCACTCGTAAAATAAGTATTCTTTTCTCTCACATCCATTACTGTCAAAAACAGTCATTTCCAATGAAATATGGCAACTATACTCCCTATTTCATTTTTATATTTTTCCTGTGCAATGGTTTCTTTTCTTTTATCATTTATATTCTCAACTCAAAACCTTTATTTTTCAAAATGTATGTTTTAATTTGTATCCTTAGAAATTAAACTCCCTTTGTCCTTACATTTTTTTCTATTTGATCTTGCTTGTTCCTGCTGGAATCTTGCTTTTTCCATGTGCTGTGTTCTTTCAGGACTTTGGCGATAATAGCTCTCCACAACTTTCTGTCCTTTGTGTCTCTTCATAAATTTTATCATTTTGCTATGTCTCCCAAACCCTGTTCTGCCACCCATCTACTCAAGCTCACTAGGCAGGTTATGCTTTGTTTTCCTCTGTCCCTGTTGCTTTCAATCTATCCCTGTGATTATCAAATTTTCCAAGCCTTCATTCCTCATTATGTTCACTAGAAATTTCAATTATCTTTTCCTGATGTGTCCTTTTTGTTTTCATTTTCTCTAATGGATGAAGAAAAATATGAAAAGGTATAAGTTTTTGGTTCATTTTGGTGGATTTTATGACTTATCCACCCTTTGCCACATTTATAGTAGTTGTGTTTATACTTGGGTCTATAGTCACATATTGGTCAGGTTTATGCTGGATTCTGTAAGTAAATTTTGGTCAGGATTATATCAGAGACTATAGGTGAAAATTAGATGAGTTCATATTTGAGTCATCCATTTACTCAAGCTTGCTAGGTAAGATATACTTGTTTTTTCCTCTGACCTCTTGCCTTCAATAGGTCCTGTGAGTATCAAATTTTCTAATCCCTCATTTCTCATTCCTTAGAAATTTCAGTTATGTCTTCCTGATGTTAAGTGTCCTTTTTGTCTCCATTTTCTCTTCTTGTTGCTCACGTGTTTAGTCCATGGTATTCTCCGCATTCTTCTGTAGAAACATATTTCTGTTACTTCTGATGTCCTCTTCATCTGTGAGTAGAGCATAATTTGACAGCTTTTTATCAATCAAGTCTTGTGTTTATACTGTTAAGGAAAGGCATGAGATAAGAATTCCCATTCACTTTGATTCATCTATATGGGTAACACTATATGGGTAAAACAATAGTTCATTAGTTAATGTAGATGGTGCGCTGAAAAGTTATTGGCCCAACCCACTACCCAAAATCTGAGCATTATTTTGTTGTCAGAGCTGAAAAGATTATTCTTTTAAGATTATAAAGCACTGGTTTGACGGATCCTATGGATTATTTTTTAATTAGTCTTCAAATCATTAACTGAAATTTGTCAAACGGCTTGGACACACCATGACCTTACCATGAAGTGAAATCACTAATATTACCCCCACCCAATCAAAATGTAAGAAGAAACTTATAAAAACAGTTTTTTTTCAAGAATTGCTATTCTTTGGGATAAACTCCCAAGTATATGCTTCCTTGAGCATTAACTACAATCTTAACCACTTCAACCCAAGAGCCAATTGTTATCTATCCTTATCGGCATTAATATTCACTTTCTACCATCTCCTTCACTATATCTTATTCAACAGCCATCTTCTACCTTGAACGGCTCTTGAGCCTTGTATTGCATGAATGCAAAGTGTGGATGACTGTTCTTTGTAGTTCTGGGCTGTCAGGAATTGACTGTTTCTGCAGGAGAAAGCATCAAAGGAAATCCATGTGTAATGTAAACATTGGGTGACAAGTGCCCATCATATGCAACTATGAACAAGTGGCATGCCAAGGAGATTATGAGACGCAAGATACAGCACACTCTAGGAAGACTCCAATGGTGTCATCTCCAGAAATTATTGATCATGTTCATGACACTACTTTTGGTTGATCGACAGATCTCTGCCAAAAGGATTAACTGAGACGTAAGAGATATCCAAGGGATGGGGTTGAATTTATAATTCATGAACATTTGAGTATGTAGAAGCTGTGAACTAAGGGGATGACAAAATGTTTGAATGCTGACCAGAAACGATATTAAGTTGACACATCCTAGTTGATTTCTGTGTATTTTCAGCAATCTGGTGTTAATTTTTTTAATAATTTGTACTGGTGATCCAGAGATCTAACATCAATTCATATAGTCGAGTTTTTTAAGGTCAAAGAATTTTAAGTGCATGAAATCAGTAGAATATGACATGGTTATGAACGTTGCAATAAAACAAGTATTTTGGTGATTGAATATATTCAGAAATGAAAATCAGTTAATAGTATGTGAACTCTCTAGAGCTACAATGAGCAGGAAGTTGTAGAGAGCCATGATCACCTACATCCTGAAAGGATATGACACAAAGAAGAAGGATGGTTGAATGTGAAAATGGTGTAATGGTTAGTGGTGTTGAAAGAGAAATCGGCAAATTCCAGCAAAGTTTGCTTCATTCACATTCATAAAGGAATCCATTTCTTCTTACATCAGCTATGAGTTAAATATTAAGGCTGGTTGGGTTCTTCAACCTTGGTTGGCAACTAGTCTAGTTGGTGACTTGATAAATACATCTATCTGCCTGAGCCATTTGGAATGTGCTGGCCAGTAAAAATGCACAAAGTCTTAAATTCTTAAGTCATGTACAATGCAAGGTTTAGTTATCAGCTTAGCAGGCTGAAGCCTAGGTCCTCGAAATCTAGAAGTCCTCCAGCCAAGATGTATAATATTTTTGACACTGTCATAGGCCCTTCTTACACATGCTGTCATAACTCATTGTAGCCTCAAAATAATTGGTGTAACCTAGAAAGGGTTACTGAATGAGAAATAACCAAAACGGAGGTTGGAAATTAAATGGTAATCTTTATAACATCAACAAAATAAAATACTCGCCAGTGGCAGGAAGTAGGTAAATCACTGCTCGTGGTGGACTACTTAGACAGCTTATTACCCCCACTTACAATAGTGTCCAACGTATTTATGAGGACTGGGACATACCCATTAGTGTTCATAGGTATGGTTTATAACAATAACAATTCCATAATTTTAAACACCCATCATCATCCTCGGCTTTACTCAAATTGTTTAATTTAACACTTCCATTTTTCTCTACTTGTGAGAATGGGAGATTTTGAGAGACCTCACAAGTGGAATAGCTTCGGGTCTCTCTTCATCTAAATCCAACCCTGGTCATGTGAGTTACAAAATGTGCCACAGGGCAAGATAATGTCCATTGTTTTTTTTTCTCTTTGAGGAAAGTACAAGATATTGAATAAAGAGGAAAATTACTATTTACTAAATGAAAAGAAACAAAAATATGTTATATCATTTGGAGCATAAATTTATCACAGAAGATTACAAAATTTATACATATATAAATAAAAACATAAGTTGAAAATATTGGTGTTTAGGAAAACAGTTTACAGAAAAGACTTGTTTCCAACAATGGGAAAGTGGTTTTCTAAAGGTGAATGACCAGGTATGTTGTGGTAGGTTTGGAAATCATTATTTGAGGTTTAGAAAGTGCTGTGTGTTGACAAACAAAAACCACAACTATTGAATTGGTTGAGAAAATAGACAAAGAAAAGAATGAATAAAATGAAATAGACATTTTATTTCTATCAAGAACTTTTAGTCAGAAGAATGTTCAAGGATAGTTACTGAAAAAAAACTGTAAATTCAAGGAATATTCTTAGGATAGTTACTGTAAAAATAAAAATGATAGTGAGTTAAAGAGTGAGTGAGGTGTCTTTATCTAAGCCATGTATGTCTTTATCTAAGCCATGTATGCCTTTTTCAAGTCATTTGAGAAGTATGAATTCATCCTTAGTACAGTATGAAAGAAGGCAGCCTCTTGGGATTCACATTTTCTAAATTCTAACTGAAAATGGCACTGGCTGCTCAATCAACAAATGCGGAAATTTTCCATGTAAGGAAACAGCTAATATTACCATTACCATTAGAGTTGAAGAGAACAGATACTACACTTTGATCCGTGCCAGAGAGTGAAGAAAAGCATAAGTTGAGTAACATTGGCTGTTCAATCAATGAATGCTGAATGTTTCCATATAAGGAAACAGCTAATATTACCATTACCACTAGAGTTGAGGAGAACAGATACAACACTTTTATCTCTGCCTAATGGCCAGAGAGTGAAGAAAGACATAACTTGAGTAACATTGGCTGCTCAATCAATGAATACTAAATGTTTCCATATAAGGAAACAGTTAATATTAACATTACCTTTATGAAATATCTCTGGTTAATATTGAAAAGAACTTGTAAGAATTCCAAAACAAATTCTGAGTTTTTGCCAGATTTTGGGAAGTATGTTCAGACGAGAACTTCTCAGCACCTCCTTGTAAAACCTACATTAGTTTAAACTGCAGAGAGTCAACATATTCAAACTCAATTGATCATTCATTTTGTAGCTTTCTATCTTCTTAACCTTTCCTTCATTTATCTCCAGGATAGCTTAATATATGGTAATTTTGTTTTCTTCAACCTTGATAGGTGTAGGTCAAAGCAGATTTACTATGAAATCAACTTAGTAGCTTAAGAATAATATATATAAACCTACAAACTTATCAGTTCAGTACAAAACGATGATAGCTGTATATTTCAGTGATGGTACTTGTGATTATATTAAATATTTTGTTTATTATTATCCTTTTGACTTCTGAACTTTATAATGTTCTTATAATTATATAATTGTTTGTTCCTGCATCAAACAGGATACACACTAACCAATATGGAAAACAGAAGTGAATTAAGGTCTTACTTGATAGTTGACTTGGGCAGACATGGTACATCCAAGATTACTATGAAGTAAGATAATACAAGAAAGCCAAAAAATATCTTTTTTCTGTATATTTTTCTGAATAATCCAAATGGCCACAGAAATACTTAATAGAGATAATACTGTATTCAATAACAGTTAAAATACATTTGTAGCATTGCAAAAATTAATTATCCACCTTTGTTTCAGCTATAATCTATGCAGATATCAAACTATAAGAATTGTATCACATGAAAGTCTGGCAAAAGACAGGAAATGGATGTTTCATATGGGTTTCATTTTCACAAGAGTAAATATAAGCAAATACTTCAACAAAAACAATTTTATAAAATTACATAGTCCAACCTCTGGATTTAATAATTAGTACATTTCATGGCTTCTTTGGCTTAATGAAATTCTTCTAAGCTTGGATACAGAAACTATTAAACCCATTAGTGTATGGCTTTCAACTTTTTAGAGTGAAGCTTATTTAAATTTTTAAATCTACCAGCCCCAAGATTATCATTATCCAGGAAAGTAGATTAGGTAAAGAGAGCAAAATTTTTAAGGAAAGTTTGTGCAACAATGAATTAATTTAGATATTATTATTATTATTATTATTGAGAATATGATAAAATATTTTAGAATGAGCAAGTCTCTCTGGCCTGAAGTGAGCTAGTAAATTAGTTTTGAAAAAGGCATGAAACCTTCAATTCTTAGACAATTCTTTGAAATCCAGAGGGTAGTTCCAGACATTTTGCCTAAAGTGTATAAAAGATTAATTTAAATGAGACAAAATCAAAGATGGATTCAATATCCATTAATAAAAAGATTAAATTAATACAAATGGAGAATGTAACTGATCAAACTCAAGAAAATTGACCAATATTTATCAATAGATAAGTGTAACAGAAGAATACTTATCTATCATCTCATGTATAAAAAACAAATATTTAACTGTAGGGTAAAGCATCAACAGCAAATATACACAAATAGATTCAGGGAAAAAGAACCATATTTAACTATAGGCCTAAGTATAATTTTTTATATAGTCACAAATATAAACAACAGATATTAAACTACATTTGAACCAAGTATGTGCTTATATACTCAAATATAAATAAAAAGGTTAACATGTCATAAAATCCACCAATCCAATCAGTGCATTCAACTGTTCCGTTTTTTAAAATCATTTCACCCCAAGCAAGGTGACAATGTCATTAGGATTATAAGGGTTTAGTGCGAGTGAAAGCGAATGAGAAAAATTTAGTGAGGAGGAGTGAGAAAAGAAACAGGGTTCAAGAAGACAGAAGATGGCAATTGACATTGCATTTAAATTTTTTAAGATTGTAGGTGGTAGGGAAGCAACAAATCAAACTGGAGGTGAGGTGTAAGAAAATAAACTGTTAGAATAGAAGTGGTGGCTGCATCTCGGTTGCCACTAAGACACAAGGGCTGTCTGAGAGTGAAAATGTCCAAGAAAAACTTTATTGAAGAGAGAGAACAATAAAAGAACATGAATCAACAGAGCAGAAAATGAGGATTGACACTGCATTTAAAATCTTTGAAGAAATCTTGAATAAAAACTTCCTTGTTACTCACACGTTAAGTTCATGTTATTCTTAGCCTCTTACTGTAGAAGCACATCTCTATTGCCCTAAGTTTTCTTAGTGAGGACCACCTTTCTTTGAACGATGTGGTCTGATGCTGCAGAATCACAAACAAAAAATTGTACCAAATAACAGAAAACACATCCCTTGAGGACTTTCAACAGCAGCAACAACTAAAATGGATAGCACATGTAACTTGAAGAGAAAATAAAGACATAATCAAGATGTTGATGTTCCTGACTACTTTAAACAAAATGTTAAGAAGGAAATTCCTATCAATACTGGAAAGAGTGATAACGGTTACTGGACTTGAGAAACCTATCTGCCTGAAAAAAACGTTTTAATAAAATGATTTTATAAATTTCAACTGAAAGTAGCATACTTCCTTATGAGCAAACATCCTTATAAAAAAAACTTATAAGAAAACTTCTAGCATACTTACTTATAACTTATAATACTATAAAACTTAACTATACAATTTATATCCATTGTTGTAGCATACCGACAGACAATAATGGGTATGTCCCCATTCACATAAATACAGTAGTAAATACTGTATATTGATCTGCAGCAGGAAATTCATTGTGGATTATACTTGACTCACTTCTAGCAGTTGACTACTTCTTCTATGTGCCACTGGCGAATCTTATATGTGTTGTTCATGTCCTAAGTATTATCATTCATTACCAACCTTCATGTTATTATTCTATTCTGTAATCTTCCCTAGGTTGCAACATTATAACTTATGACTAGAAAACTTATAAGAAAACTTCTCGAATACTTATAACTTATAAGACTATAAATCTTATAACTATAAGACTTATAACTATAACTTATAAGAAAACTACTAATATTACCATCACCATTACCATTCTGTAGAACCAAATATCTGTTGCCTTAAGTAGCTTATACATCTATGTAGAGACTCGCAATTCATAGATAATAACAAGAGTAAACAGTGGAGGGCATGTTGATGTGTGTCCAGAAGGGGCATAGTATTCAGCATATTGACCGCCAACCATGCGATAACTTGTAGTTCATAGTTTTTATTATGATGCCAACCATGAGTTATCATACTTTTTTGTGGCTTTGCTATCAAGGCTACAACAATGAGATCCTTTATTGTTTTTTATGTAAATAAATGCTACCAGGCATCTAAGACAGGAATGAAAATTAAAAAAAAAAATCATACTGATAACTAAAAAGAAACACTTTATAGGGAAAATTTATTGAAACACAACAATGAAGTATTTTTTTCAAGCATTTCACCCCAAACGAGGTGGGAGTGCCACTAGTACGCAAAGGGCTACAGAGAGTGTAAGTAAGGAAAAAGACTTGGGATGAGGGAAGGATAAAATGAGGAACAGAGGAGAATAAAAAGAAGACGTGTAATCAAGGTAACAGAAGACATCGATTGACATTACATTTAAATCTTTGAAGATTATAGTTATCAGGGAAGCAAGTAAGAGGAAGGGAGTTCCACTGTCAGGAAGTGCGAGAGAAGAAGCTGTTGGAGCAGAAGAGGAGGTTACATTTAACTGTTTCAACCGTAAAAGGGTGGGACCGAGATGCCAACCTAGTAAAAATTATTGTCTAAGTTGGTTATTGTTGAAACTTGACTAATGCATGGAATAATAATGCAACACAAAATGTACGTAGAACAAAATGTATTGAAACAAGAAAGTGTACACAATATTTACATATAGTCTTTTGTATATTCCTGGGAAGACCGTTCCTGGAGAATGGGTTGACTAAGTCGCAGTCGGGCAGAGTCTCTAGTTGAATCTCTTGATTCCCTCCATGTCTTCCCGGTACCAACCATATTTATATCGTCGGTACTCCACTATGCAAATTAGGTGGATCCTACCACAACAGTTATTATGAATTTGGTGTTTGAAGTCAGATTTCATAATTGACCTCTGGCAGTCAATGTGTTAAACAAAACATATTTTAGGAAATAGTCTAGCAAAAGTCCAGCAGTGAATATAACCACGATAATTCTCATAGATCCAGCATCATTGCTCCTATGAAGTCTAGCTACTTATTCAGATTCTTAACCAATTTTATGATTATTTCTCTGTCCTGTAGAACGTCTTCCAATTTTATCCAATTGTTTACTTATCCAATTACCTTTGTTATTCAATTAAGTAATCAACTGCTTTCAAAAATTAACCAGGCTTGTTACAAAACTGCCTGACTAACATGTACACTGATCAGTCAGATCATACCACTTCAGCTCTTTTGCAAATCCAACCTTTTCCGTCAGTTGCTTTTTTTTTATTGTTCCTTCTCCATCAGGATATTATCTAGGAAGAATTTTGCTTCCTATTTATTTCTCATCTTCTTGGAGTATTTCAGATTTTTCTCCTGATTATTTAGTATAGAGAGAAAGAGAGAAAAGTTATTGAATTTTCTTCTTACTTTCTCTCTCATGCACATTATCTAACCTGAATCATTGTCATTTTCATGTGGGCCCAACCCACCCTGCCTCACTCAGATGCTTGTAATTATTATCGCTTCCCATCATACTTTTATCCTTCCTTTTATTTACACAATGTATTCGTAATTGATTTTTATCTTCATCTCTACCCCTGCATACATTTATACAACAACGGGTAATATAAACAGATGTATGAACATAAAACCTGATGTTATCCTTTTGCTATCTCCCTCTTTTTCTTAGAAACATATGCATACAATTAATATGCTCCCTCCCATACACATAGTCTCTCTCTCTCTCTCTGATTTGTTATTTTTTTTAATCAATTCTCCCCAAGCAAGGCAATAATGCCGCTAAAACACAAGTGGTTACTGGGAAGGAAAGTGACCGAGAAGACTTTAGAAAGTCACCGAAAAAGCCTAATCCTAAACAGAAAACAAGGGATAAACCTCTACACCTGTCCAAAAGACTGGGGATGAGTGTGAACTGGATGATAGACAGACCTATCTACTCCTATTAATATTATTTCTCTCTCTCTTTATCCCTGCTCTTTTATTTTGAATAACATGGAAGTTTAAAGAAAATACAAACGAAAAGAATGCATTTGAAATTTCCAGCATGAATAAATGAGGAAAGAAGGCTTGCAAAATTCGACACTCACAGAACATATTGAAGGCAGTAGAATAGAGGAAAGTAGCAAATAACCTACCTAATGAGCTTGATGTTGCATCGAAAATATAACAGAAAATAATAAAAAGAAAAACATTGGGAAGACAACGAAAGGATAGAAAGTTGTGGAGAGCCATGATCGCTGACGTCTTGAAGGGGCATGACACATAGAAAAAGAAGAATATTAGCATAGAAGAATTCCAGAGTAATGACCCACCTCATGAGGGTTAAACACACTACACTTATGAGACAAGATTGTTAACTGTTATGCTTTAATATACCCAGTGATATCTGTTCAATTTTAAGTAACAGCCAGAAATGTGAATGCTGATTTTTAAACTATGCAAACTCTCACACCTTTGAAGATTAGTCAAACACAATCCCCTATTTCAGTTCTTCTATATGCCATGTCCCTTCAGGATGTAGCCGATCATGGCTCTCCACAATTTCCTGTCCTTTGTAGCACTTCATAAATTATGTCTTTTTGTTATCTCTACTAAGCCTTATTCTGCCATCTTCACTCAAGCTCTCTACGTAGGTTATGCATTGTTTTCCTCTAATCTAATTCCTTCAGTCTGTCCCGTGAGTATCACATTTTCCAAGCCCTATGTTCCCTGGAAATTTCAATCATATCTTCTTGATGGTAAGTAAAAGTTTCATGTTTTGTTTGTTTGTCTCTAAAACTTTGTTGTTTCTCCCATGTTCAGTCAATACTATTCTCAGTATCCTTTCTGTTGCTTCAAGTCTCTTCTTCATCTGCGAGGTGATTGTCCAGCATTCACTGCCTTATGGGAGGACGGCTATTGCATAACAGTTCAGTACTCTTTGTTTGTTTCTAACAGAGTTTGGCCTGATTTAACTCTTGTAAAGCTAGATCAGAAATCTGCACAATGCCGAAACTACTTAACAGTATAGTGTTTTCTTCAATCAGGATGAAATGAAAGAATCAACAAAATGCTTCTATAAGGTGGGAATACATTCTCGCATTCAAAAATAAATTGAGAAGGAAGTGGATTATGTTGCTGACTCGATCTGTAATCCTGAGAGAAAGAGTATTGAAAAATTTAATGCAAGTCAGAGTATTGTGACAAAAAAACGTCATTGGACGCATTTCCTTAAAAGAATAGTTGAGGCATGGTTAATGCTAAAAGACAAATGGATAAAGAATATGTCAGTAAAAACAAACATTGATTCCATGAACAGTGAACAATCTTATTCAGGTGTGAATTACAAAATGATTATCCAGTGTAATATTTGCTAGAGGATGGCCGAAGAACATATCACCCAAAATGTTATAAAACCAACTAAGATATTAGTCTAAGTATTTATGGAATAATAAAACAGTATTATTTTGGAACTGACTTGTTTGATTTCTTTTTTAGATTTTTCTTATTTTTCTCAAAATTTCTCTTTCTCTCTCTCTCTCTCTTTCACACACACACACACACACACATTCTTCCATTTCTAACCTTGTCTGTTCTATCTCATTTTCTTTTCTTTTCACATACACACATATGTGCATACACACTCTCTCCATTCTTTGTCCTCTTTTTCTCTCACATTTTCTTTCACACATATACATGCATACCTTACTCTATCTATTTTTCTTCTCTTTTTCTATCTCATTTTCTTTCTCTTTCACACACATGCATACATCTACACTCTCTCCATTCTTTCTTCTCTTTTTCTCTCTCATTTCCTTTCTTTCTCTTTCATGTATGCACTACAGTTCAAAGTTGGAAGCGACCCCAGGTAATTTTTTTTAAATTGTCGCAAAATGAAGTTGTTTTGTAATTTAAATAAGAAAAAATTTCAATGTAAAAAATGATGTGTCACTTTTTTAAACCATGTATAATGGTTTAAAAAGTGACACAAAATTTTTTATATTTAAATTTTATTATGTCAAAAAAAGCATTTTATGATTAAATTTTGCTCTCATCAAAATATCCTCCTTTAGCCTTGATTACTTCAGCATAAATTTTTAACATTCATTGCAAAAGTTTCTCAAAATATAAGTGATAATTGATTCCGTTTTTTTTTTCAATAACTCTAAGAGCTTTTTTTAATTTTTTTTCACTCTTCTGTCTAGTTCATCCCATGGGGGTGGCTTCAAACTTTTGAACTGTAGTGTACAGTTTAAATACTCTCTCTGTTTATTGCTTGTTTTTTCTCTCTTATTTTCTTTTTCTTTCAAGCACATGCATACATACACACTCTCTCTCCTTTTTCTCTTTTTCTCTCACATTTCTTTCTTTCTTCTCTTTTTCTCTCACATTTCTTTCTTTCTTCTCTTTTTCTCTCACATTTCTTTCTTTCTTCTCTTTTTCTCTCACATTTCTTTCTTTCTTCTCTTTTTCTCTCACATTTCTTTCTTTCTTCTCTTTTTCTCTCACATTTCTTTCTTTCTTCTCTTTTTCTCTCACATTTCTTTCTTTCTTCTCTTTTTCTCTCACATTTCTTTCTTTCTTCTCTTTTTCTCTCACATTTCTTTCTTTCTTCTCTTTTTCTCTCACATTTCTTTCTTTCTTCTCTTTTTCTCTCACATTTCTTTCTTTCTTCTCTTTTTCTCTCACATTTCTTTCTTTCTTCTCTTTTTCTCTCACATTTCTTTCTTTCTTCTCTTTTTCTCTCACATTTCTTCTCTTTTTCTCTCACATTTCTTTCTTTCTTCTCTTTTTCTCTCACATTTCTTTCTTTCTTCTCTTTTTCTCTCACATTTCTTTCTTTCTTTCTTATGTATATATACATGCATACACACTCACTCTATTCTTTGTTCTCTTCTGTCTCTTATTCACTTAATTTATCTCATACAGACAAACACCCCCACAAACCATAGTTTCTTTGTTCTTTTTCCTTTACTTGTGACTCTTTCTCCTTTGCTCTCTCTCTTCCTCTTACAGATAGCCTTTTATTCATATTTCTACACTGACTGTACCTTTTACACTTTTACATACATATACACAAATGAATAGCCTTTAATTTAGCTGCTAATTTTTTATTGTCAATATATGCTTCACCCTTTTATTAGTAAGCACTTAACTTCACTGTTTGGCTTTCCTGTTTCTGTCCCCTGAAATTGTCTCAGCCTCTTCATTATCTCTTTGTCATCTTTCAATTTTCTTATCATCAAATTGTCCAAACAGTTCTTTGATGAAGGTAAATATTATAGATTTTACCCCATTTTAATGCTATTTTTTCTGTTTTTATCAAATTAATAACTTAGACCTTCCTTACTCGCACTTATTTCTACTTAAGATGACATTCATACTTTTTTTTCAGACGATTACTGTAAGAAAGAACAAAAATACTTTTTTTTGCATCTTGTTTACACACATGACCCAGATTAATAGAGAAAAGAACTTTCTGGAACCTGATTTGTTTATACAATCTTCTACTCAAATTATCCATATTCTTGGCTTTCAGAGAAATTTTATCCATTCTTTTGAATTGGATCAAGAGAAAAAATAGTATTATCAAGTCTTTTAAACAGAAAAGTAAAATTAATATAAAATATTCTTAACTTCCGAGACGAGTTGTTGTTGCTTTTGTACAATGATTCTCTGGGATAAACACCCTATTCACTGTGCGTCCTGGGTATGACGATAAACTACATCCATGTCCTGGGTAAGATGATAAACTATGTCCAGCAGCAAGGCCTCTGATCAGGAGGTTTTGAGGAGCGGGGAACCACTTTTTAATTGCTGGTGTTCCCAGGTCCACCCTGACTCGGGGTGGTAGGACCTGTTAGGGTCCCAGCTATGGGCAAATAGTTAACCCCGAAACTGGGATAAAAATGGGTTTTAATACCAAGAATACTTTGTAAAAAAAAAAAAAAAAATTATTACCAGCAATAAATTTTTGAGAATAAAAAATTACCAATAATACGTTTTTGAAAAAATATTACCAGGAATGCATTTTTGAGGAAAAGAAATATTACCAGCAATACATTTTTGAAGGAAAAAATTATTACAAGAAATAGATTTTTCACAAAACAAAATATTACCAGCAATAAAAACTTTGTCGACATTAAATAATCCATTGAGGTGGATTTGCCGTAAAACACAACAAACCAAACCAAACCTATTCTCTGTTGTCATGGTCACAACATTTCAGCCATTATATTTTTTTTCAAGCATTTCACCCCAAGCAAGGTGGGAGTGCTAGTAGCATGCAAGGGGTTACAGAAAGTGGGAGCAAGAGTAAAGAGACATGATTGAGGAAAGGATAAAGAGAAGGACAGGGAATTAGATTAAGGCATCAGAAGATGTCGATTGACATTACATTTGAATATTTGGAGACTATAACTTTCAGGGAAGCAAG
Organism: Acanthosepion esculentum; assembly: GCA_964036315.1. Lineage (NCBI taxonomy): Eukaryota > Metazoa > Mollusca > Cephalopoda > Sepiida > Sepiidae > Acanthosepion > Acanthosepion esculentum. The sequence goes on along the minus strand of OZ038489.1, from coordinate 82,879,474 downwards.
TAAGAGGAAGGGAGTTCCACAGATGGGAAGTGCAAGACATGAATCTATTAGAGTAGAAGAGACAGCTATATTTAACTGTTTCAACAGTGAAAGAGTGGGACTAGGATGCCAACCTAGTAGCACACTTAAATTCATGAAGTTTGGGAACCAGTGAAAATAGCTTGTCGGAGCAGTTACTGTGAAAGTATTTGTAGAAAAGGCTGAGGGAAATGACGGCACATCTGTGAGAAAGTGACTGTTGGCGAGATGCCAGACCGGGACCAACCACAATGCATATCTGTCTCTGGATTATAATCTCTGTTGTCATGGTCACAATATTTCAGCCCCTATACCTTTTGATCTTCTTTTTTTCTTAATCTGTGAAAAGAGATGTTAGCTTGATACCATGATTCTTTCAGATAAATACCATAATCTTTGTTGTCATGGTCCCAATATTTCAGCCCCTATACCTTCTGATCTTCTTTCTTTCTTAATCTGTGAGAAGAGATGTTAGCTTGATACCATGATTCTCTCAGATAAATACCATGATCATTGTTGTCATGGTCACAGTATTTCAGCCCCTATATCTTCTGATCTTTCTTTCTTAATTTCTGAGAAAGAGATGTTGTTTGTATTATACAATGATTTTCTGGGTAAATAACCTAATCTTTGTTGTCATAGATATAACAGTTCAGCCACTCTATCTTCTGACCTTCTTTTTTCATAATTTATGAGATAATGTATCAATACTATTAAACAATGATTCCTTCGGTTAAATACATCTTCATCTTTGGTCTTTGTTGTCTTTGTCAAAACATTTCAGCCACTATACTCTCTTGCCTTCTTTCTTTCTTAATTTCTAACTGAGGTGTTATTATTATATAATGATTCTTTCAGATAAATTCCTTTGCTTTTATTCTTTTTTGTTACACAATTTCAGCTACTGTACCCTCTGACCTTCCTTTTTTCTGAATATCTGAGATGAAGTTTACTTTTATACAAAGTTTTTGTTGGATCACTTTATTTTTTCCTTGTTTCAGCTGCTTTAGTCTTTACCCTTCCTCAAATGTTTGCAAACATTAGGAAATTTTTATTAAAATCCCTTATTGAATCCATGGTAGTATCTGGTAATTTTCTGGAATCTTTCCTAAACAAAATGCTTCTTAAATACTTTCAGAAATCATAACAATCAAATCTTCTTCCTTTTCAAATAGCTAGTTATTTTTCCACTTGAACCAGCTTTGAATTTGGGATTTCAAAATAATTACCATGAAGATCTGAAGTTTACAGTTTGGTTTGGTTTGTTTCCTTTTATGGCATATCAACCTCAATGTGTTATTTAATTCCGGCAAGATTTTTACAATAGATTTGTGTGAATAGAATGTATATTCTTTGTAAGGATACAGTTTGTAGATCCGGTTCCATTGATATACTTTTGTAAAGAAGGTTGTTGTAGAGAGTCTGGTTTCATTGATGTATTCTTTTCAGAAAATCAAATCAAAATTTTTCATAAACAAAAGGTGGGGGCTAAATTTCTGCCACAAATTAATTGGTTGGTTGATTTTGTTTGGTAGCATATCAATCACTATGTGTTATTTAATGCTGAAATCTAAATATTTTGAAAACAATTTTATGGATTCAACTACAGATAAAATGTATTGTTGGTAATTCATTTTTTTATATATAAAAATGTGTTGCTGATATTTTATTATGAAAATGTATTTATATACTTCATAGTATTGTTTTTGTTTGTGAATTCACTATTTGCCCATAGCTGGGACCCTAACAGGTGCTACCACCCTGTGTCAGGCTGGACTTGGGAACAACAGCAATTAAGAGGTGGTTCTACATTCCTCAAATCCCTTGATCAGAGGTCTTGCTGCCAGATACAAATTGTTGAATTCCCTCGGAAGTGTGTCAGATGTGACATGTAAAAAATTTAAGAAGAATAAAAAGCTCAGTTAACAATTATTAAATATGAAATAAGCATCCAAAAAAAGTTAGAAAAAACAACAAACATAGAGGAATTGGTTTGAGACTATAATTATATATCAGAATTTTACATTTTTTACTTAATTTTAGTTACTAGTAAAAAAAATAAATTTTTATTTTGCTAAGTTAAAAATAAAAATTAATTAGTATATATTTGAATGAAATCAGAAGATACAGTTTTATATCACTGTATTTTTTATTGCTATCTGCATTTCCATTCAAACAAGCATACTCATCTTGATTGTCATATGCTTTTCCATTTGAACTAGCATTCTCATCTTGATTTTTATACACATAAAATTTCAACCATTTTACTCAGAATATTGTACCAAACCATGTAATTCAATCCAGGGTATAAACTGTGTTTCCATGCTTAAAAAATATCTCCTGTCTGTAAATATAATCTTAGTCTTATTTAATTCTGTTCTTTTTGTCTTCTTTTGCTGAACCTCTATTAAACATAGGGATTGAACTTGCAACTGCCAGGAAACCAGATAAGTTTCAACCACTGTTTTAATTAACTGGATCTTTTTGTCACTTAGACAGTGATATCATTTTAGAACCTTAACACTAATATATTTATTCAGCTGGTAGAGTCTATGAGTGTTCTTGCTTTTTTAATCAAAGGCAACCATATTGTACTCATTTACATGCTAGGTCTACCGAATTGGTTTACAGTCTTGAACTTTTCCTGATACTTTTCTTTACGTAATCTCTTATATTAACAGTCTTAGTACTTTTTTTATTCTACTGTCATTTCTTATTCTACATCTTGTTATATTCTGATATTAGTAACAGCATCTTATAGGAAAAGTCATTTACACAGTAGTATGACAGTATTCATCTTTTCTTATACTAGCAAAAACTACAGATAATATTCTTACACAATTTCTTCATTTTTTTACTACTAAAGTAACCTTTGATTCATGAAAGAAAAAAATCTTTCAATATCTATAAACTCATCATGGCATGCAACTCAAATGTAAAAAAAAAACCTCTCAACAGCAAAATAGATTCAAAGAATATGTTTAATTTGACTGGAGTTCCATTACTGTCATTTAAATTTCTTTTAATGACATAATCAAGATGTTGACATTCCACACTACATCAAACAAAAGGTTAGAAAGGAAACTCCCATCAGAGAAAGATTTTAAAAAACTTTCAGCTGACTGTAATTACATCAGTTACATGTTTACATTTCAGTTGTTGTCGCTGTTGTGCTTTTTGCTATTTGATAAATTTCTGTACTTGAAGTCTATAAGATCTGAGGAAGGATTATCTTCTGTAAGATTGAGAGGATTTTGTTGGAAGCCAATTTTAATCAGGGATCTGAGAAAATGGTTGTATATAGCTGATACTTTGGATATTTCTGAACAAGTTAGATGCATGCATGACATTTATATGAGAATCTAGATCTGATGAGGCTATTTATGAGCATGACTCTTATTCTTAGATTAATATTTTGGCTTCCACTATCTTGCAGTGTTGCACGCACAAATAATTATACCTATGTGATAAATTTATAAAGTTATCAATATTTTGTAAAAATTTCAATATATTTTTATAATATACTTTGTATATATATATATATATATATATATATATATATATATATATATAAATAGCTGGCCACTTGTATTCAAGGATACTTGTCTAATAGGGCGGCTAGTCAATCCTTATTGTAGACACCCGCTCTGTGGTTAATACTGGAACTACACTGAGTAGACCATAGTTACAGTTTCTGGAAAAGAGTGTGTTATTTAGTGTGATCAACAATTTGAACAAGGCCAGCACGCTCAAGCCCCCGGCCATGATGACTTGTGACTTCATGCTGGCATAACTATCGACGGCCCCCATGGGTTTCATCTACCCAATTTCACTTGGGTCAACCTGTGGTATGGTTTTCAGGCACTTTCCAAAGGTGCTTCACACTGGGATTGACCCCTCCATTCTGATAACATCAGGAAGTTCAGGGTTACAAACTCACATCTATACAACTAAGTATCACTGATATTGAGTGCTTTCCTATAAGTACTGTGCATATTTAAAATATAAATAATATATATAGAAATTACATGTATGGAGGCATAGTGGAGTGATGGATAGTGGCTCGGATTGAGGAATCGGAGAACCGAGTTCGAATTCCAGTCAAATCCATTACATTCACTTACATGCTAATATATCCATACATTTAGCTGATGACTGACAATATAACATCAGTTTAAAAATATTTTAAAAAATGGCGGATGGGCATAAAACAGTGCTGAAAAAAAGATGGCAGAGGCCACAATAGCACACCAAGTGGGGTAAGACACACTGGCCCTAATAATTACTTTGAAGTCTTTTTCTTTAATAGTGTTATGTACAACATGTCAACCAAGAGTGAGTTGATGTTCCAGATTTTGACTCCATAGATGCATGAGAGTACCAATCTTTTGAGCCATCATTCCTCATTGTGTCTGAGAAATTTTGAATTTCTCTTTCGGATTCTAAGTATTCTAAGTGTCCTTTTTGTGTCCATTTTTCTTAAAACTTCCTCTTTCTTTACATTTATGGAGGCACGGTGGAGTAATGGATAGTGGCTCGGATTGAGGAATCGGAGAGCCGAGTTCGAATTCCAGTCAAATCCATTACTTTCACGTACATGCTAATAACCTTGGGAAAGGTATAAATCCTCTTCTTCCTCTCCCAGCTATGAGTAAATAGCAGGACAGACAGGGTTCTATAGCCTTGGATGGCAACTGGTCTACTGCAGAAAGAAATGGCAACCTACTGTAGATAAAAAAAATCTGCCTTCATGTATAGAAAGATACATGATTGCCTAAGCATGTATCACGCATGGCATATAACTGACTGAAATGATATTCTCAGCATCTTTCTGTTGAATCTCATTTCTATTATTTCATATCTTTTCCAGGTTGATTGTAGGTTGAAATTAGTCCCCTATAAAAGGGAGGCATGGTGGAGTAATGGATAGCAGCTCAGATTGAGGAATCCTCCTCTTCTTCCCCCAGGTATGGGTAAGTAGCAGGAGAGAGAGGGTTCTATAGCCTTGGATGGCAACTGGTCTACCGCAGAAAGAAATGTAAAACTAATGCAGGAAAAAAATCTACCTTGTCAGTCATGTATCGAAAGATACATGATTGCCTAAGTGTATATCACGCATGGCATATAACTGACATATATATATATATATATATATAGATATATGTTTATTTATATATATATATATATATACACATGTATATATGTACATAGACATATACATGTATATATGTACATATAGCATGACTCTTCGGCAGAATTGAGTCACTGTCAGTCACTGTGTGTTTATCTAAATCTAAAAATAAACACGCTAAAATTCACCTTCATCCCTGCCATGAGCCGACGGATTAGTGGTAGAAGTTCCGACTGATGCCAATTCAGTCGGGTTTCGATCCTAGGTAGAGGCAACCGGACGTCTAGCCACACTGATGAGCTGTGAAACAGTGAAACAGTCTGTCTGTGGATGACAAAAATATTGGCTCCTGAAAAATTAATTTCGGTTGAGCTCTTTGGTTTGAGGTGTGAGTTTGTAAACAGTGACTATTAAAGCTAATATAGCATGACTCTTCGGCAGAATTGAGTCACTGTCAGTCACTGTGTGTTTATCTAAATCTAAAAATAAACACACTAAAATTCACCTTCATCCCTGCAGTGAGCCGACGGCTTAGTGGTAGAAGTTCCGACTGACACCAATTCAGTCGGGTTTCGATCCTAGCTAGAGGCAACCGGACGTCTAGCCACACTGATGAGCTGTGAAACAGCGAAACAGTCTGTCTGTGGATGACAAAAAAATATATATATATATATATGTTTTTTTTATAGGATATTACATCAAACATATATTACTGCTACATCAATGCATTAATGTAGCAGTGCCTATGATAGCATTTCATCAGGTGGTGGTAAATGATGGTAATAATAATTTTTAATATTACTTATAAAACATATCTTCTCACCAAAAATAATTCAAACTAACGATTAATTGTAAGCACATTATGCCTTTGACTTTGCAATCTTGTTAAACTTGGAAATTTAATAATTACTTCTCATATGTTGAATAATCTTGTGATAAACATTTGAAAATTATCCTTAGTAAGTTTGATTTTGAGCTAATGTAGTAGATATGCTATTACTCTAAAATTAATGGTAATATTTTTTATAAGATTATATTCGCCTGGCTTGTGTTGTAACATTTTCTATTGTTTTTATTTTTTTTACTATGTATATGTATGTATATGTGTAATATATATATATATATATATATATATATATATATATATATTTGTCAGTGTGCATATATGTGTGTGTGTATATATATATATATATATATGTGTGTGTATATTATATATATATATATATATATATATATATATATATATATATATATATATATATATATATATATATATATTCATCTATATGTAAAACTCTTTAGTTAACAGTTATACTCTATTAATCTAATCCTTATATTTTATAAATTATCATTATCTTATTACTTATAAGCTTTATCTATTTGTTCCATGTACTTTTCATTTCGGTTAGTTCATGTATTTATTTTGTTTATTATTTATATAATTTATTCAATTATTTAGTTTATTATTTCAATTTCATTTTCTAATTTTCTGTTTTATAAATTTGATATATTTTCTGTTTTTCTTTCTTTTATTTCTTAAAGTCTCCTTTTATTTACAGGCTACATATAATTATCAGTAAAATATGTTGACTCTTCTATAAAAACGCCAACTGTTTGTTAGCGATTACAGTGTATCCAAAATTCCCCATCAAATAGATATAGTTACTGGTTAAATTTCAAATCTACCTTCCATGACATCTTACTTAGCATAGACGATTTTTATTGGTTAAACCACGTCTCAACATATCTTGTCTTCGCTTTTTATATTCCTATATCATCCTCATATTTATATGTATCTCTTCTTTTTCTTTGAAGAAGAGATTATTTCTTGGGTCTTTTTTCTCTTCTACTTCTCCTTATCTTTCTTTCTTTCTTCTTTTTTTCTTTTCTAGAGCATATATCTTGCCTTTCTTTCTTTTCTTAGATATATCTTGTGTCTTTCTTCCTTTTTCTGTTTGAGGAGATTATATCTTATGTCTTTCTCTTTTTTTTCATGGAGAACAGATGTTTTATAAGTAATATTAAAAATTGTTATAACCATCATTTATCACCACCTGATGAAATGCTATGATGGGCATCGAAACGTTAATACATTGATGTAGTGTTAATATATATGTTCAAATGTAATATCCTATAATAAAGAATTATCAATCTACTTTTGTATTGAGCTCTATTTTTAAATTAAAGTTATGAACACTATTAATTTATATTGGATTTGTTCTCATTGCATTTGGATATATATATATATATATTTCAGTATTTTATCGCGGCGCCTGACGAGATTTCTTTTGGTTAATAATTACATCGACACGTCTGTACAAAAGGGGGGAATTCCTGGTTTTCCAGGATGCCTCGAACATACTGGAGTCGTCACGCAGATATTAAGAGAAGCTAATGAAAATAAGGGCGACATCGCCGCATTGTGGTTGGACCTAGCCAATGCATATGGATCCATTCCACATAAATTATTAGAGGTGGCCATAAGGAGATATCATATTCCCGAGAAGATCAGCCTATTAATCCTGGATTATTATAACAACTTTCAAATAAGAACCATTTCCAGGTTTATAGTTTCCGATTGGCACAGACTCGAAAGGGGTATTATTACAGGCTGTACGATCTCAGCTACCCTATTCACCCTCGCTATAAATATGGTGGTCAAATCGGCCGAAGTCGAGTGTCGAGGCCCTATGATGAAGACAGGAGTAAGTCAGCCACCGATTAGGGCGTACATGGACGATCTGACCATTACAACATCTTCGGTCACGGGGAGTAGGTGGATCCTCCGTAGACTTGAAAAACTTATTACTTGGGCGAGAATGTGTTTCAAGCCTGCAAAGTCGAGATCGTTAGTGATCAAAAAGGGGAAAGTAGCAGATAATTTCAGGTTCTCGATATCGGGAACTACTATACCGACGTTGACAGAGAGACCCGTGAAGAGCCTAGGTAAAACTTTTTACAGCACCTTAACGGACACTTTATCTATCCGAATGACGATCTCCGAATTGGAAATATGACTGGCCAGGGTGGACAAGTCAGGACTTCCAGGCCGTTTCAAGGCGTGGATTTACCAACACGCGGTGCTCCCAAGAGTTCTCTGGCCTTTGTTTATATACGATTTCCCAATGACATCAGTGGAGACCATGGAAAGGAGTATTAACGGCTATCTTCGCAGATGGCTGGGACTGCCGAGAGGTCTGAGCAGTGCCGCACTATATGGCAAATCAAATGCACTTCAACTCCCCTTTAAAGGATTGGTGGAGGAATTCATAGTCTCTAGAACAAGAGGATTCCTACAGTACAGGGAATCTAAAGACCCAAAAGTGGCGGCAGCAGGCATAAAAGTCCGCAATGGAAGAAAATGGAGTGCAGAGAGCGAACTGGGTATTGCGGAGGAGCGTTTGAGACAGAAGGCTCTCATGGGGACTGTGGCATCAGGTCATGCAGGCTTGGGCTACTTTTCTGGTAACCGAGTCAAGAAGGCTAGAGATAAAGAGAAACGACGATTAATTCTAGAGGAAGTACGTGCCAACGTTGAGGAAAAAAGATTATGCAAGATGGTGGGATTAAGCCAGCAGGGTGCATGGACACGATGGGAGAGTTTTTTTACGGCGGAAAATAAGTTGGTCGGAGATCTGGCACTCCGACGCCAGTCGCATTAAATTCCTTGGCAATCCGTGTACGATGTACTACCGAGTCCTGCAAACTTGCATATTTGGGGGATGAGCGAGTCACCATCATGCCCACTCTGTTCCAGGAAAAGTACGCTGAAACATATCTTAAGCGCTTGTCCAAAAGCACTTGGTGAAGGGAGGTACCGGTGGAGACATGACCAGGTACTAAAGAAATTAGCCGAGATAGTCGCCACAGCAATTAGCGATTGCAGTTGTAAGCCCGAAACGAAGGCGATCTGTTTCATCAAGGCCGGGGAAAAATCTTCCACAGTGCGTAAGTCGTCCACCTGCATGCTCGCATCAGCCCGAGATTGGCAGTTAAGAGTAGACCTGAGGAACCAATTGAATATCCCAGTGCAGATCACGACATCGTCCCTGTGCCCGGATTTATTGGTCTGGTCGACTGTCTCCAGACAGGTCATAATGCTCGAACTTACAGTACCTTGGGAGGAGAATTTGGAAGAAGCCTTTGAAAGAAAGCTGGAGAAATACCAGGAGCTAGTTGAGAGATGCAGAGCTAACAAATGGCGGACGACCTGCCTCCCAGTTGAAATCGGATGCCGAGGTTTTGCAGGAAGATCTGTTTTGCAGTGCTCTAAGTCGGCTTGGAGTCAGGGGAATAAAAAAGAGAAAGGCAATCAGGGCCCTATCAGAAGCTGCAGAAAAAGCCTCGAAATGGCTATGGATAAAAAGATCTGTTCCATGGAGCTCTACGACGGGGATTGGTGGGCGTTGAGGGGCAGTTGGGAGGAAAAGAGATACGTAGAGGGATGACTTAAGTCGCTATTTGGGGGAGGGTCGGGTTTTTTTTAAATTTTTCTCTTTTAAAGTTTTTTTTTCAACAATGTCACCTTGGTAGTCCTAACTGTGTGTTTTTTTGTTTTTTTTACTGCATTCTTAGTTGGGAGGGGAGAGAGGTGGGAAGGAAGAAATGGGAGTGGTGGGAAAAGAAAGCAATTAGCGATCATAATTCCTATGACCTACGAACGTGGTCTTTTTTTTGGGGGTGGGGGGGGGTAATGTAACATTTCATATGAAAGGAAACTTTTCTTGTTTTTACTTACCTGTTATGTCAGACTGTTCGTTGATGATGAAGGACGATCCGCGTGGTCAACCTAAGACGAACGAAAAAGACGAGCTCGACGTCGAGTCTTTTTTTGTATCGTCTTAGCTGAGGAGGAAGTGACGTAAGTCGGTGGTGATTGGTCAGCAGTGGCATTTATTGGCGGAGTCCATTTGTTGCGTGCTTCAGTATTTTTTTTTGTTTGTTTGTTTCAGGATTGCCTGCCGGAATAGTAGTTTCAGTAGGGTCTCTTGGGCGAGCAAGTATGATGTTGGAAGACCCGAAACTTGCCATGACTCCAAGTCATAACATCACTGACGAGGCGATCCTGAGCACTCATGGGAATGTTTTCATAACAAATATATATATATATATATATATATATATATATATATATATATATATATATATTATTAATTAATTGTTATTTTTAATGGATACCCATATTTGAGTAGACACACTATTTTTTACAAATAGATGAAAATAAATAAATATATGAGTTTAATAAATAAACAATTGTCTACTCAAATATGTTTATCCACTAAAAATAACATTTAAGTCATAAAATCTGTCAGATTAATAAATAAAAATCCATCTCTTCTTTAGAAACATATATATATATATATAGAGAGAGAGATTGATAGATAGTAATGATAATAAAGATAGTAATATTTATTGCATATTATTTGGCCTTAAAATTAAATAGATTAATGATGAGAAAAGAATGTTAAAATCAGAATTTTTGGACACACCTCCGTCCTTTGTCAATGGGAAATAAAATGAAGTTGAAATTCCTGGGGAGAATTTTTTGTGCATGCATTATATCACTGATGAAATCTAGTAGTGTTGGGTTAGATTTTTTTAATCAATTCACCCCAAGCAAGCCAATAATGCCACTAAGTTGCAATGGGAGTGAAAGAGAATGAAAAGACTTTAGAAGGAACTGGAAACCCAAGTCAAAACAGGAAACAAAGGAGAAAAAAATCTACACTTATTCAAAAGACTGCAGAGGATTGTGAGATGGAGGATAAGTGAATGTATTTACTCCTACTGAGGAGGAAAAATAAATTAAAAAATTGTCAGAGTTCAGGTGGAGACATTAGAAGTATAGAGCAAAAGTAGTCTTTAGAAGGAACTGGAAACATAATTCTAAACAGGAAACAAAGGATAAACTTCTATTCCTGTTCAAAATACCAGGGAGAAGTGTGAACCGGGCAATGGTGAACCTATCTATACCTTTGGTGGAAAAAATAAAATAAATAGTAAATAAAGTTTCAAAGTTGTTGCATATAAGAAAATAGGAATAAAAAATAATAATTAAAAATAAAATAAGATAAAATTAAGAACAATAAGACAGTGGTTGGATTCCAGATGTAGTGTTAACATCAGATATATGTATTTTATTATGGAAGTTAGAAATCTATCAGCTCATTAATAACTATTAAGATTTAACTTATTATAAGTTGTGTTAACTCTTATCAACTAAAATTCGAACAGAAAATTAATTTATTCTTGTCACAACAGATTTTTCCAACATTTATTTCAAGGTAGGTACACAAAAGAATCTCTTTAATAGATTTGTCAGTCACTGAAATGACCAGTAAGATTGCAAATACAATTAATAAAACTTAAGTATAATTGCAACAACTATAATTAGACAGGAAGTGGGGGGGGAAGACGACGACAATAATAATAAAATTAGAAAATTCAAAGTGGTAGGAAAATTAGAACTAGAGAACTAACATTTTAAGTTAGTCTCCTCAAAAATTAAGAAAACACAGAGCTTACACATAAAAACGTTCATAGCAAATATACTATGGTCATTTATAATGTCTTTGGAGAATGGAGTCTCTTAAAGAGGAGGGGTGAATGAGTCTTATATGGTTAGAATAAGCCTCTTATTTTTCTGTCTCAGTGGGGTTAACATGATTAGGAACACTAACCATTGAAACAGTGGCGATTCTGGAACACTGAAAGTGGAAGGGGGGCCACTGGGGGGGTTCTGCAGAGGACAGGGGGGGTTCAAGCAGTGTCTTTATTTTCATACTACACCACTATCGTATACACAACTTAGGAATGAGTTTTAGTATAAGTATGTTACTTCACTAAATTAAACAGAATAATTTTTCATTCATAGTAGTGGAATTCTAATCTATTCTTTCCCTCTTTTCCACTCTCAAGCTGTTGGACCACAAGAGAGGTTAACTTCAAAACAAAATCAAAGGGTTAATACTAACGTCAATACTAGCAGAACAGTGTAATTTGTCTGCTTTGATTTTTTTCCTCTACAAAACTTAGAAAAGTAGTTGGGGGGTGCAGCCAAAATGGGGAGGCATACATTGGCCCCTTCTACCCCTTCTACCCCCTCTAGAATAACCACTACATTGAATAGACTCTGAATCTCTGAGTTTTACACAGAGTGGTCATTAGATGACAAGATCCAAGTCTTGGTTTTCTGTTATCCTTACTCTGTTCATGATATGCTCAGCATGTTTCTGTAGAGTGCTGAATTGCTATGTAATATTAATCCTCCAATATGTCAGAGAATGCTAAACAATTTTCTCCAAGATGAAGAGAAGACAGGGCTAAAACAGAAACATGATTCTATAATGTGGATGCTCTTTGAAAAAATTTAAAATTAATTTGTTGAGGATTGCTTTTAATTTTCTGACATAATATTCCCACAATGAGCCTCCAAGCATTTTACAGCAGAAGGTTACACAAAGTTTAAATCCTGCACTGTTAGTATAGCTATGACAAATTAATTAAAATGACAAATTAATTAAAACTCTTTTTATGCTACTTCATTATCGTAATACAACAAATTAGCATAAATTAAATATATAATGTAAAGTCATTTTAACTTGCACTAGAAAAACCGCCTAGCATTTAGCAAACGTTTGTGCCTGTAATGTGGATTTCCTCCAAGGTGATCCATTTGATCTTTTAATTGATTGGATCAAGCATCAATTTGTCAGATCAAGCAACCAATTAGATGATTTTCTTGACTCAACATGTCAACTCAGCGGCACTTTACTCATTTGGGGTTGTATTAGTGTTCCATCTGATGCCTACTATCAATGGAAAACATATTTAATTACCCACACGCATACGGATGACCTCTACTTGGCATAGAGGATACAGAGGATTCTTTGTTTAAGCTATTTGAATTTCTTGAAGTCTTCTCAAATATTCTCAATTCTATACAAGAATTAGTTTTAAATCTTCACATGACTTGCTTTTTGTCACAGTCACCAGATTTTCATTTCACAATCATTTTTAATGCCATGTCTTTTCAGGGCACAAACAAACATGGTTCACTACAGATACTTTTTTTTCTATTATCTGTGAATTGCTATGACTTCCTAGAAAATTAGAGCAGTGGTTTCCCATTGCCTTCTCCATGCAATAAGACTGATTGCCACCTAAGGTTAGACAGCACAGTTTGCCTTACAATTTAACCCATACTTGGGGTGGACGAAGAAATATATTAATCCCTTCTTAAGATCATTTGCATCAAAAGAGGACCCAATAAAGTTGGCAGGATTACAAATTTGACTTAAGAGATTCACTGATCACACATTCTTATATCCATAAAAGATTTCAATGGTTCCCTGACTGCACTGCCATGTTGCTCTGACTGCACATTCTCAGGTTGCACTGACTGCATATCCTCATGTTCTGCTGACTGAATGCTTCCATGTTGCAATGATTGCACCTTCCCATAATGTACTCATAGCACATTCGCATGCTGCATTTTCCTTTATCCCTTTTCCCTTCAGTATGTAATGTGAGTGTTAAATTCTCCAAGCCCTTCTTCCTCATTGTGTATCCCAGAAATTTTGAATGTCTCTTTCTGATTATAAATGTACTTTCAATTCCTATTTTCCTTATCACTTACTCATTCCTCACTTCCTTCTGTAGAAACAAATTTCTGCCATTTCAGATTTCCTCTTTATTTGTGAGGAAAATATCCAGCATTCACTGTCATGGATTGATATTACATGGCAGTTCAGTGCTGTTTTCTTTGTCTTTAATATAATTCTTTTTATTTCTTAATATTTTGCTTAGCTTTTAGAATGCATATTTGGCTATTCTGATGAGCCTTTATATTTCTGTGTCCCATTTTCCATTGTTTCTTAGTGAAAAAGGCATTGTCAAATCAGAATGTTTTTAAAATAACAGATTAAAATCTGTATATAAAACTGAAGGAATAAACTTTATTTGGGTAAACTGGACAAAAGATTAATTTAAAATACATCAATAAAATAATATCAGACAACACTTATAGTTTAAATTACTTTAAGAAGTTAATTCTGTATGAATGTCAATATCTTACACTGAGCTTGAAGGAAACTACAAAATATTGCAATTGCCAGATAAACTTATGACAGATTTATTTTCCTTAAACAAAATTTCTGCATAATGGTAATTCACCATTTCCCTATTAGGAAACATTTGGCATTCACTGACTGAGCAGCAAGTACCGTTTTTGGTTGGAATGCAAAACATCTTTCTCTTAAAACAACTTTTTGAGAAAACAGCTTTCTCAAGTACTGTAGCTGTTCTCAGTCTTTCCAGCATTGATGGGGGGTTCCTTCCTAAATGTCTATTTGAAATAGTATGGAATGTTAACATTTTGATGATGTCTTTATTTTCTCTTCAGGTTACATTTCAGTTGTTGTTGCTCCTGTTTGGTAGTCAAATATTTTGTGGTAATTATTCTGACGAACATTCCTCAATGGCATCTAGACTCTTTGAATTTAAGCACAGTTTTGGAAGAAAAAGAAGACTAGATTGGTGACAATGTTTCATCATGTTACAGTTTAAATAGCTAGATATAACTGTAGTTTTTATGCTAACAGTTTCTTCTATTGCACACCTCACTTGTGAAATTATCTTCTGGCTTCTTGCTTCCCAGTCAACTTTGATCTTCAAAAATGTAAATGTTATCTACTGTCTTCTTATTTCTTGTTCTTTTATTGTTCTCCCTCCTGTTTGTTTTCTCATATTTTTAAAACTCCACAATCCCTTGTCTCTTAGTGGCTTTATTGCCTTGCATGGTGTTATGATTAAAAAATTTTTTAAAAGTGGTGGGGTTTCTGTTATTTGATATATTTCTTTGCACTAGTCCATAATATTTGAAGTGGGATGATCTTTGCCAAGGCCTCTGGGTTTCACTTGCTCAAATCTCTTTTTCATCATTGATTTTAGGAAGTGATTGTATACAGGTGAGAGTTTAAATATTTCTGAACAGATTTGCTGCCATGACTGACATTAATATGAAAATTTCAGTCTGACTATGCTATTTAAGAATATGACTTGAGTTTTTGGGTTGATGTTTAGGTTTTATAGCAATTAGCGATGTAGAGCAAAACAGCCTCTGGTGCAGCCTGTTCTATGTCTGATAGGAATAAGCCAAGTTATTTATTTACTTTCTGCAGTTTCTGCAAATTTTAATATATGTTTGAACATTACTGCACTGCCTTTTTGCAGATGAGCTGGATATTTTTCAAGGACAAATTTTCATGCACTTCTACACTCCACAAACTTATAATGATTATCTGCCTTATTTTTGACACCATGATCAACTTTGAAGGGACCCATAATTTTACTGCCTACAATACTATACAAAAAACATTACTCCACCTCCTCCCTGTTGTTTGAAAAATCATGCAGATTGATTATTTCGTTGAAGGATCAAAAATCCAACACATAATTCAGATCCATTCAATGTAGTTCTATAATTCCCTTTAAAACATCAACTGTTGCAACTCATTTTTCCTGTCTTCGTGATGTTTACTTAAATGTAGTAGCTTATTTGATTACATGTCTTCAGTCAGGTCATCTTTTCTTTCTGTTTAAATTTGCAATACCAGCTTCTTCAAAATAATTTTCTGGTCAGTCTAGTTTTTCTTGCTTGTTACTTTTAACATTTTTTCTCAAATCTTTCTTCATCGCAGTGTTAAAGCGATTTTTTCTTGTTCTTATCTTGCCAAATGTTTTCAATTTATTGTGCTCATTTTATGATCTCAAGTCGGCTTTTTCACATTTACAATCTTGTTTTTTATCAAACCGTTTTCTCTTTTGATGTTATATCTTTCTTACAATCTATGGTAATCATTGTATATATTAAATGTAAAAAATCATCACTAACTATGCTACCATATATATTTATTTACAATATGAAGAACAACGCTAGGGTTTCATAACAAAATATCACACCACCAAATATACTAATGAGATATTATGGGCTGATATATTTATCCTGATGTGTGGGTAGGTATGCATTATTGGTGCGGTAAATAGAATTGGTGAGCTGAGTTCTAATCTATTTGATTCCCTTTTGCATAAATACCATTGGGAAAGACATGACGATCTTTTCACCATGCTACAGCTTAAATATTAGGGTAGATTGGACTCTCTTGTTTTGGATGAAAACCAGTCCAAAGAAAAGGGCTACCCTGAATACCTAAAGATGAAGAAGTCAATGGAAAACCATTATACTGTCCATAATGGCATGGCAATTCATGCATAATGAAGAAAAGGAACATGTGGAGATCCATTATAGTCTAAACCAGTGTTTCCCAAAGTGGGTGATAGCACCCCCTTGTGGGCTCTGTTATGTTTAAAGGGGCCACTGGGAATTTTTTTTATTTCATTTGGGGAACATACTCAGGTGGTGTTGGGAATGTATACATTTTTTTTCAGATTTCCAAAAATTATTCAATATTGGCTACAAAAGGAAATTTCTGAAAGTGCTGTGGAAAGCTATCAAACATTTCTTCATTGCTTTTTCAACTTCTTATATGGCTGAATGTGGTTTCAATGCAGAGATTCTTACTAAACAAAAAAACCACCTGCAGATTACAAAATAAGGTGATTTACAATTACTTCCAAGAAGCATGGAACCTAGAGTAAGAGCCTTAACCAGTAAACACCAAAGTCAACCATTGCATTGAAAACATTGAGATAAGCTATCAAATAAGTTTTTTTTTTTTTTAGGATTTTAATCATTGGCATTTCTAATAGAAATGAAAACAGTATTAACATTATTTTTTGCACTAATACCTAAGTGTTATCTAGCTATGAAAGATGAATTCAGTATAATATTCAAAATTTAATTTGACACGGGGGGGGGTGACAAAAACTTTGTACCCAAAGGGGGAGTTGGTTGAGAAAAGGTTGGGAAATGCTGGTCTAAACTATGAAAGGACATGACATCAAAAATATCCTCCAAATATAAATATATTCTGGAGTGGATCAATTTTTTTAATTAATAACAGAAAACTGATCTCCCATTTTATGTCCAGCAGAAACATATTAATAATTATGCAAAAATGTCTTGAAAGTTTTCTCATCATTGGTTGATTAAGGCCAATTTTATTGGGAAAATATTGACTTGCATCAGAAATCAAGATATAGTCTAGTAATTCTAGAATGGATCAATTTGTTACTTAATAAGAATAAAAAATAACCCCACATTATATGTCAGGGAAATTTTTCCATCATTGTTTGGTTAATATGCATTTTATTGCGAAAAAATTGTATTGCATCATAAAATCTGACATCATGTAGCAATTGCATGGATCACTTTGTTACTTAATAAGAATAGAAAACCGATCACCACTTTATATCCGGTATAAATTTCTATTAGTATATAATGTAAATATATCTTGAACATTTTCTCATCATTTGGTGGGTTAATATCAATTTTATTCTTAAAACATTGACTTACAACATAAACAATGTAGTAATTTTGCCGTCGATCAATTTGTTACTTATAACAATACAAAAATGTCCCCCCACTTTATGTCCAGTAGAAACTTCTTTTAATATTTAATGTAAATATGTCCTGAACATTTTCTCATCATTGGTTGGTTCATATAAGTTTCATTAGGAAAACATTGACTTGCATGATAAATTCTTACATTTTGTAATCACAATTATTCCTTTCTTGTTCGACGCAAAATTTGAAATGTTTATTCATATTCATTCACTCTTTCAGTTCAGTTCAGTAGAATACATTCCTTTGTAAAATGCATCTATAAAAACAAATTATTTTCTCTGTACAAAACTTCTTCATCATTGAAACTGTCATGCCTCAGATCTTTATGCATTCTAAATGGAAGTGGGAAACATAAGTAGAAGTAACTATGCTTCTTGTAATTTTAAATTCCAGAAAATGACAATTTTTGCATGCAGATTCCTCTCTGTTTAGAAATTCATGCTTCCACTACAATTGCCAACAAGTAACTTCTTTCTGCAGCCCTGCAAAGGACAATTTCTGAGGAAATGTGCGGTTATACTCTGAAATAAATTTGCTATTCTATTTACAGAGTAGAGAAAACTCATAAAAATCTTGGCTAAATTTATCCACTTGAAGTTGGAAGCCCATTGTGAAAGTATCATAAGAAACTGAAGGATTGAGAAAGTGCAATGGATGACAAAACATAACTATTATTCTGGACTGTTTGAGTATATTTACTAGCCGTGTCTTATATGTTTGCATCAGTTTTAACACGTACATAAAACTGGTTTATGTATGTTTATATTATAGGGCTAACAGCACCAGTTTTATGTACCTGTTAAAAACTGGGCTATTTTGGAAAATATTGTCCACAGCCAAAAAGTGTATGCTGCCCCTTCTAAGTCTCAAATGAGTACAAACCATCAACTTGGCATTAAATATGAATAAATAGAATCAACAGAGATCCTCCCCCCTCAAAAAAGAAAAGTAAAGGATGCATCGTTCAGTCAAGCAAAAACTATGCTTGGAAATTCTGTTTTTTAAACACTCAAACCATCAAAAAATTTAAATTAAGAATGGTATTTTTTAAACAAAAGATGTGATAAAAACAATTAAAATATAAAAATGTATTTAAGTAAATAGTAATAGTATTTAGTATTAGTATTAATATTTAGTATTTAGTATTAATATTTAATAGATTTAGTAAATAGTAATATTTTTCAAGCTGTTAAACCAGAAAATTGCATCCTTATCTAGGAACCTACCAGAACAAACAAAATGTAGAGAGCGAGAGAGAGAGAGAGTGCAAAAACTTGCTTGATGTGGTAGACAAGCTTATTCTTGGAACAAGCTGCAGGGAAATTATTTGAAGAAATAATAAGCATGCCATACCAAATAAACATCATAGCCTGGAGAGGAGGGGAATTGAAAGGAATAATTTTATCATCCGGCACTTGTATTTGGTACTCAAGCATGCTTTTCATGGAAGATGGAGCTGAATAACATGCAGATAAAAGAAAAGAAAACAAAAAAACTGAGAATAGCCAATCTGAAAATATCTTAGGTGCCTTTTGTGAGTAAGTGTATCTGCTTCATTGTAGTAAATGAGGTTATATTCCACTGATGCCACTTGTACAACCCCGAATGCTCCTTCTTAATATGCCATTCACCAACATAAAAAATGCTCTCATTGCTTCATCCCTCTTTTATTTGCAAACACCACAGATGAGTGACCAATCAGTGTTCTTTGCTTCATCTTCAGTCACACAATCAAATAGCATCCTTCAACCTGACCAATCAGCATGTGAATTGCTATTGGTTGAACTACACTAAGCTGTATAAAAGCCAGTGTTACAGAATATACACTTTCATAAAAATCTAAAGTTGGGGGTAGAGTCATGTCATTTTCAAGGAACAAAATGTTGCTGCTATATGTCATGAATTGAAGTAAGGAACTTATTTTCCTTTGCATTAGATGCAAGCCACTCTAACTTGTATATTTCTATGTAATTGTTCAATTCTTTCATCTCCTTTTCTCAGATGATGTTTGAGAAATTCTTTTCTTTTTATGTGCCATGTCCTTTCAGGATGCAGGCGATCATGGCTCTCCATCTCCCTTTATCCCTTACAAGTTCCTTCACTCTGCTTCCTCCCCCAGACCACATTCTGTCATCCACCTGCTCTAGCCAGGTATGTCACACACTGCTTTCTCTTGTCTCTCTCCCTCTATTCAACCCATGAGTATTAGATTCTCCAGGCCCTCCTTCCTCATTATGTGTCGCAGAAACTTTAGCTGCCTCTTTCTGATGTTAAGTATGAGCCTTCTCCTTGTTTGCAACCTCTCTAAGACCTCATCATTGATCACATGCTCAGTCCATGATATCCTTAACATCCTTCTGTAGAACCACATCTCGGTCACCTATGCTGAAAATTATTTAGAAGGATTCCATGGATTACACTGAACATGTTATCAAGAATATTTTCCATTTCATTCTCAACACAGAATTTGTTATCAATTAAAAGTTTGCATTTTTTTCTAACCATAAAAGTAGCCTGAACAAAATATGAACATTCTTTACCAAGTATAACAGGAAGAAAGAAACCTCCACTAAACAGAAATGATGATCTCAAATTGAAATGATTGTAGTGATGATAAAAACTGATAAAAATTCAGAATGTGGAATAAACTCTAAACAAATTTAGAAAAGGAGATAAGTATATTGAACACAGGACAGGCTGTGCCTGGAGTAGTTTTGACTAACACCACAAGATATATCTTCCATGTGCCACAACCCTTCAGGAGATGAGCAATTATGACTGTCTTTTTGTTATCTTTCCTCAACTCTGTTCTGCCAATCTATTTGTTCAAGTTCTCTTTCCTCATTATATCTCTTCCTGATGTTACATATAAGTGTCCTTTTTGTTTCCATTTTCTCTAAAACTTCATAACTGGTCACATGTTCAGTCCATGATATTCTCAGCACCCTCTGTTCTGCCAATCTATTTATTCAAGTCCTCTTTTCTCATTATATCTCTTCCTGATGTTATATATAAGTGTCCTTTTTGTTTCCATTTTCTCTAAAACTTCATAACTGGTCACATGTTCAGTCCATGATATTCTCAGCACCCTCTGTTCTGCCAATCTATTTATTCAAGTCCTCTTTCCTCATTATATCTCTTCCTGATGTTATATATAAGTGTCCTTTTTGTTTCCATTTTCTCTAAAACTTCATAACTGGTCACATGTTCAGTCCATGATATTCTCAGCACCCTCTGTTCTGCCAATCTATTTATTCAAGTCCTCTTTTCTCATTATATCTCTTCCTGATGTTATATATAAGTGTCCTTTTTGTTTCCATTTTCTCTAAAACTTCATAACTGGTCACATGTTCAGTCCATGATATTCTCAGCACCCTCTGTTCTGCCAATCTATTTATTCAAGTCCTCTTTCCTCATTATATCTCTTCCTGATGTTATATATAAGTGTCCTTTTTGTTTCCATTTTCTCTAAAACTTCATAACTGGTCACATGTTCAGTCCATGATATTCTCAGCACCCTCTGTTCTGCCAATCTATTTATTCAAGTCCTCTTTTCTCATTATATCTCTTCCTGATGTTATATATAAGTGTCCTTTTTGTTTCCATTTTCTCTAAAACTTCATAACTGGTCACATGTTCAGTCCATGATATTCTCAGCACCCTCTGTTCTGCCAATCTATTTATTCAAGTCCTCTTTCCTCATTATATCTCTTCCTGATGTTATATATAAGTGTCCTTTTTGTTTCCATTTTCTCTAAAACTTCATAACTGGTCACATGTTCAGTCCATGATATTCTCAGCACCCTCTGTTCTGCCAATCTATTTATTCAAGTCCTCTTTCCTCATTATATCTCTTCCTGATGTTATATATAAGTGTCCTTTTTGTTTCCATTTTCTCTAAAACTTCATAACTGGTCACATGTTCAGTCCATGATATTCTCAGCACCCTCTGTTCTGCCAATCTATTTATTCAAGTCCTCTTTTCTCATTATATCTCTTCCTGATGTTATATATAAGTGTCCTTTTTGTTTCCATTTTCTCTAAAACTTCATAACTGGTCACATGTTCAGTCCATGATATTCTCAGCACCCTCTGTTCTGCCAATCTATTTATTCAAGTCCTCTTTTCTCATTATATCTCTTCCTGATGTTATATATAAGTGTCCTTTTTGTTTCCATTTTCTCTAAAACTTCATAACTGGTCACATGTTCAGTCCATGATATTCTCAGCACCCTCTGTTCTGCCAATCTATTTATTCAAGTCCTCTTTTCTCATTATATCTCTTCCTGATGTTATATATAAGTGTCCTTTTTGTTTCCATTTTCTCTAAAACTTCATAACTGGTCACATGTTCAGTCCATGATATTCTCAGCACCCTCTGTTCTGCCAATCTATTTATTCAAGTCCTCTTTTCTCATTATATCTCTTCCTGATGTTATATATAAGTGTCCTTTTTGTTTCCATTTTCTCTAAAACTTCATAACTGGTCACATGTTCAGTCCATGATATTCTCAGCACCCTCTGTTCTGCCAATCTATTTATTCAAGTCCTCTTTCCTCATTATATCTCTTCCTGATGTTATATATAAGTGTCCTTTTTGTTTCCATTTTCTCTAAAACTTCATAACTGGTCACATGTTCAGTCCATGATATTCTCAGCACCCTCTGTTCTGCCAATCTATTTATTCAAGTCCTCTTTCCTCATTATATCTCTTCCTGATGTTATATATAAGTGTCCTTTTTGTTTCCATTTTCTCTAAAACTTCATAACTGGTCACATGTTCAGTCCATGATATTCTCAGCACCCTCTGTTCTGCCAATCTATTTATTCAAGTCCTCTTTCCTCATTATATCTCTTCCTGATGTTATATATAAGTGTCCTTTTTGTTTCCATTTTCTCTAAAACTTCATAACTGGTCACATGTTCAGTCCATGATATTCTCAGCACCCTCTGTTCTGCCAATCTATTTATTCAAGTCCTCTTTTCTCATTATATCTCTTCCTGATGTTATATATAAGTGTCCTTTTTGTTTCCATTTTCTCTAAAACTTCATAACTGGTCACATGTTCAGTCCATGATATTCTCAGCACCCTCTGTTCTGCCAATCTATTTATTCAAGTCCTCTTTCCTCATTATATCTCTTCCTGATGTTATATATAAGTGTCCTTTTTGTTTCCATTTTCTCTAAAACTTCATAACTGGTCACATGTTCAGTCCATGATATTCTCAGCACCCTCTGTTCTGCCAATCTATTTATTCAAGTCCTCTTTCCTCATTATATCTCTTCCTGATGTTATATATAAGTGTCCTTTTTGTTTCCATTTTCTCTAAAACTTCATAACTGGTCACATGTTCAGTCCATGATATTCTCAGCACCCTCTGTTCTGCCAATCTATTTATTCAAGTCCTCTTTTCTCATTATATCTCTTCCTGATGTTATATATAAGTGTCCTTTTTGTTTCCATTTTCTCTAAAACTTCATAACTGGTCACATGTTCAGTCCATGATATTCTCAGCACCCTCTGTTCTGCCAATCTATTTATTCAAGTCCTCTTTTCTCATTATATCTCTTCCTGATGTTATATATAAGTGTCCTTTTTGTTTCCATTTTCTCTAAAACTTCATAACTGGTCACATGTTCAGTCCATGATATTCTCAGCACCCTCTGTTCTGCCAATCTATTTATTCAAGTCCTCTTTCCTCATTATATCTCTTCCTGATGTTATATATAAGTGTCCTTTTTGTTTCCATTTTCTCTAAAACTTCATAACTGGTCACATGTTCAGTCCATGATATTCTCAGCACCCTCTGTTCTGCCAATCTATTTATTCAAGTCCTCTTTTCTCATTATATCTCTTCCTGATGTTATATATAAGTGTCCTTTTTGTTTCCATTTTCTCTAAAACTTCATAACTGGTCACATGTTCAGTCCATGATATTCTCAGCACCCTCTGTTCTGCCAATCTATTTATTCAAGTCCTCTTTTCTCATTATATCTCTTCCTGATGTTATATATAAGTGTCCTTTTTGTTTCCATTTTCTCTAAAACTTCATAACTGGTCACATGTTCAGTCCATGATATTCTCAGCACCCTCTGTTCTGCCAATCTATTTATTCAAGTCCTCTTTCCTCATTATATCTCTTCCTGATGTTATATATAAGTGTCCTTTTTGTTTCCATTTTCTCTAAAACTTCATAACTGGTCACATGTTCAGTCCATGATATTCTCAGCACCCTCTGTTCTGCCAATCTATTTATTCAAGTCCTCTTTCCTCATTATATCTCTTCCTGATGTTATATATAAGTGTCCTTTTTGTTTCCATTTTCTCTAAAACTTCATAACTGGTCACATGTTCAGTCCATGATATTCTCAGCACCCTCTGTTCTGCCAATCTATTTATTCAAGTCCTCTTTCCTCATTATATCTCTTCCTGATGTTATATATAAGTGTCCTTTTTGTTTCCATTTTCTCTAAAACTTCATAACTGGTCACATGTTCAGTCCATGATATTCTCAGCACCCTCTGTTCTGCCAATCTATTTATTCAAGTCCTCTTTCCTCATTATATCTCTTCCTGATGTTATATATAAGTGTCCTTTTTGTTTCCATTTTCTCTAAAACTTCATAACTGGTCACATGTTCAGTCCATGATATTCTCAGCACCCTCTGTTCTGCCAATCTATTTATTCAAGTCCTCTTTTCTCATTATATCTCTTCCTGATGTTATATATAAGTGTCCTTTTTGTTTCCATTTTCTCTAAAACTTCATAACTGGTCACATGTTCAGTCCATGATATTCTCAGCACCCTCTGTTCTGCCAATCTATTTATTCAAGTCCTCTTTCCTCATTATATCTCTTCCTGATGTTATATATAAGTGTCCTTTTTGTTTCCATTTTCTCTAAAACTTCATAACTGGTCACATGTTCAGTCCATGATATTCTCAGCACCCTCTGTTCTGCCAATCTATTTATTCAAGTCCTCTTTTCTCATTATATCTCTTCCTGATGTTATATATAAGTGTCCTTTTTGTTTCCATTTTCTCTAAAACTTCATAACTGGTCACATGTTCAGTCCATGATATTCTCAGCACCCTCTGTTCTGCCAATCTATTTATTCAAGTCCTCTTTCCTCATTATATCTCTTCCTGATGTTATATATAAGTGTCCTTTTTGTTTCCATTTTCTCTAAAACTTCATAACTGGTCACATGTTCAGTCCATGATATTCTCAGCACCCTCTGTTCTGCCAATCTATTTGTTCAAGTCCTCTTTCCTCATTATATCTCTTCCTGATGTTATATATAAGTGTCCTTTTTGTTTCCATTTTCTCTAAAACTTCATAACTGGTCACATGTTCAGTCCATGATATTCTCAGCACCCTCTGTTCTGCCAATCTATTTATTCAAGTCCTCTTTCCTCATTATATCTCTTCCTGATGTTATATATAAGTGTCCTTTTTGTTTCCATTTTCTCTAAAACTTCATAACTGGTCACATGTTCAGTCCATGATATTCTCAGCACCCTCTGTTCTGCCAATCTATTTATTCAAGTCCTCTTTCCTCATTATATCTCTTCCTGATGTTATATATAAGTGTCCTTTTTGTTTCCATTTTCTCTAAAACTTCATAACTGGTCACATGTTCAGTCCATGATATTCTCAGCACCCTCTGTTCTGCCAATCTATTTATTCAAGTCCTCTTTTCTCATTATATCTCTTCCTGATGTTATATATAAGTGTCCTTTTTGTTTCCATTTTCTCTAAAACTTCATAACTGGTCACATGTTCAGTCCATGATATTCTCAGCACCCTCTGTTCTGCCAATCTATTTATTCAAGTCCTCTTTTCTCATTATATCTCTTCCTGATGTTATATATAAGTGTCCTTTTTGTTTCCATTTTCTCTAAAACTTCATAACTGGTCACATGTTCAGTCCAT
The DNA here is from genome assembly GCA_964036315.1 of Acanthosepion esculentum. Classification (NCBI taxonomy): domain Eukaryota; kingdom Metazoa; phylum Mollusca; class Cephalopoda; order Sepiida; family Sepiidae; genus Acanthosepion; species Acanthosepion esculentum. The sequence continues at coordinate 82,853,863 of OZ038489.1, read as the reverse complement.
GATATTCTCAGCACCCTCTGTTCTGCCAATCTATTTATTCAAGTCCTCTTTTCTCATTATATCTCTTCCTGATGTTATATATAAGTGTCCTTTTTGTTTCCATTTTCTCTAAAACTTCATAACTGGTCACATGTTCAGTCCATGATATTCTCAGCACCCTCTGTTCTGCCAATCTATTTATTCAAGTCCTCTTTTCTCATTATATCTCTTCCTGATGTTATATATAAGTGTCCTTTTTGTTTCCATTTTCTCTAAAACTTCATAACTGGTCACATGTTCAGTCCATGATATTCTCAGCACCCTCTGTTCTGCCAATCTATTTATTCAAGTCCTCTTTCCTCATTATATCTCTTCCTGATGTTATATATAAGTGTCCTTTTTGTTTCCATTTTCTCTAAAACTTCATAACTGGTCACATGTTCAGTCCATGATATTCTCAGCACCCTCTGTTCTGCCAATCTATTTATTCAAGTCCTCTTTCCTCATTATATCTCTTCCTGATGTTATATATAAGTGTCCTTTTTGTTTCCATTTTCTCTAAAACTTCATAACTGGTCACATGTTCAGTCCATGATATTCTCAGCACCCTCTGTTCTGCCAATCTATTTATTCAAGTCCTCTTTTCTCATTATATCTCTTCCTGATGTTATATATAAGTGTCCTTTTTGTTTCCATTTTCTCTAAAACTTCATAACTGGTCACATGTTCAGTCCATGATATTCTCAGCACCCTCTGTTCTGCCAATCTATTTATTCAAGTCCTCTTTCCTCATTATATCTCTTCCTGATGTTATATATAAGTGTCCTTTTTGTTTCCATTTTCTCTAAAACTTCATAACTGGTCACATGTTCAGTCCATGATATTCTCAGCACCCTCTGTTCTGCCAATCTATTTATTCAAGTCCTCTTTTCTCATTATATCTCTTCCTGATGTTATATATAAGTGTCCTTTTTGTTTCCATTTTCTCTAAAACTTCATAACTGGTCACATGTTCAGTCCATGATATTCTCAGCACCCTCTGTTCTGCCAATCTATTTATTCAAGTCCTCTTTCCTCATTATATCTCTTCCTGATGTTATATATAAGTGTCCTTTTTGTTTCCATTTTCTCTAAAACTTCATAACTGGTCACATGTTCAGTCCATGATATTCTCAGCACCCTCTGTTCTGCCAATCTATTTATTCAAGTCCTCTTTCCTCATTATATCTCTTCCTGATGTTATATATAAGTGTCCTTTTTGTTTCCATTTTCTCTAAAACTTCATAACTGGTCACATGTTCAGTCCATGATATTCTCAGCACCCTCTGTTCTGCCAATCTATTTATTCAAGTCCTCTTTTCTCATTATATCTCTTCCTGATGTTATATATAAGTGTCCTTTTTGTTTCCATTTTCTCTAAAACTTCATAACTGGTCACATGTTCAGTCCATGATATTCTCAGCACCCTCTGTTCTGCCAATCTATTTATTCAAGTCCTCTTTTCTCATTATATCTCTTCCTGATGTTATATATAAGTGTCCTTTTTGTTTCCATTTTCTCTAAAACTTCATAACTGGTCACATGTTCAGTCCATGATATTCTCAGCACCCTCTGTTCTGCCAATCTATTTATTCAAGTCCTCTTTCCTCATTATATCTCTTCCTGATGTTATATATAAGTGTCCTTTTTGTTTCCATTTTCTCTAAAACTTCATAACTGGTCACATGTTCAGTCCATGATATTCTCAGCACCCTCTGTTCTGCCAATCTATTTGTTCAAGTTCTCTTTCCTCATTATATCTCTTCCTGATGTTATATATAAGTGTCCTTTTTGTTTCCATTTTCTCTAAAACTTCATAACTGGTCACATGTTCAGTCCATGATATTCTCAGCACCCTCTGTTCTGCCAATCTATTTATTCAAGTCCTCTTTCCTCATTATATCTCTTCCTGATGTTATATATAAGTGTCCTTTTTGTTTCCATTTTCTCTAAAACTTCATAACTGGTCACATGTTCAGTCCATGATATTCTCAGCACCCTCTGTTCTGCCAATCTATTTGTTCAAGTTCTCTTTCCTCATTATATCTCTTCCTGATGTTATATATAAGTGTCCTTTTTGTTTCCATTTTCTCTAAAACTTCATAACTGGTCACATGTTCAGTCCATGATATTCTCAGCACCCTCTGTTCTGCCAATCTATTTATTCAAGTCCTCTTTTCTCATTATATCTCTTCCTGATGTTATATATAAGTGTCCTTTTTGTTTCCATTTTCTCTAAAACTTCATAACTGGTCACATGTTCAGTCCATGATATTCTCAGCACCCTCTGTTCTGCCAATCTATTTATTCAAGTCCTCTTTCCTCATTATATCTCTTCCTGATGTTATATATAAGTGTCCTTTTTGTTTCCATTTTCTCTAAAACTTCATAACTGGTCACATGTTCAGTCCATGATATTCTCAGCACCCTCTGTTCTGCCAATCTATTTATTCAAGTCCTCTTTTCTCATTATATCTCTTCCTGATGTTATATATAAGTGTCCTTTTTGTTTCCATTTTCTCTAAAACTTCATAACTGGTCACATGTTCAGTCCATGATATTCTCAGCACCCTCTGTTCTGCCAATCTATTTATTCAAGTCCTCTTTCCTCATTATATCTCTTCCTGATGTTATATATAAGTGTCCTTTTTGTTTCCATTTTCTCTAAAACTTCATAACTGGTCACATGTTCAGTCCATGATATTCTCAGCACCCTCTGTTCTGCCAATCTATTTGTTCAAGTTCTCTTTCCTCATTATATCTCTTCCTGATGTTATATATAAGTGTCCTTTTTGTTTCCATTTTCTCTAAAACTTCATAACTGGTCACATGTTCAGTCCATGATATTCTCAGCACCCTCTGTTCTGCCAATCTATTTGTTCAAGTTCTCTTTCCTCATTATATCTCTTCCTGATGTTATATATAAGTGTCCTTTTTGTTTCCATTTTCTCTAAAACTTCATAACTGGTCACATGTTCAGTCCATGATATTCTCAGCACCCTCTGTTCTGCCAATCTATTTATTCAAGTCCTCTTTTCTCATTATATCTCTTCCTGATGTTATATATAAGTGTCCTTTTTGTTTCCATTTTCTCTAAAACTTCATAACTGGTCACATGTTCAGTCCATGATATTCTCAGCACCCTCTGTTCTGCCAATCTATTTATTCAAGTCCTCTTTCCTCATTATATCTCTTCCTGATGTTATATATAAGTGTCCTTTTTGTTTCCATTTTCTCTAAAACTTCATAACTGGTCACATGTTCAGTCCATGATATTCTCAGCATCCTTCTATAGAACTACATTTCTGTTGCCTCAACTTTATTCTTCATCTGTGTGGAGATTTTCCAGCATTCACTGTCATATAGGAGGACCGATATTACATAATAGTTCAGTACTCAAATTTACTAGGATTAGTATAAAAACAGTACCAAATACTATTGCTGTCCGAATTGTTATATAGGTAGGAATTTTTCAAATTATAAAATCAGTTGTTAAAAGATAAATGTCCTTTAATTTTCACTTGTTATTTAGGCAACAAAAGCTGTAATAAACTCTGTTGTCTGTGTGGCCTGGTTCGGCTTGATTCTTTGTGAATATGTGATCGTCTGTAATTCTTGTCTTCTGCTATGTATGACTTTCAATTTTGACTCGTCTCACCAAATCGAGCAACGATGAACATCACTCAAGTCCTGATCATTGATACATATCAACCGAACAGAAGTGGCCAGGGGGGACATCACAGAAGCAGCAGGACTACTCTTCATTGAACTATTCAAGCAGTAAATGAGCATTATGTTTTAATAGCGAAAGAAATATAGGATTTAGATTTTACATCCTGGAATTATTCACTCCATCTCCACCTCTGGCAGTCTCAGGTTTCCCCGGTTCTTAGCTCAATTTGAATTTTCAGCTAATAACTTGTATTATTAATACATCCACAATGCTCTTGGTCGGGGGGCTAGGTAGTTTCAACACACCCACTTTTTCTTGGAATGGAGAACTGAACAGAAGATTAATTTTGTTTTCTTGACTTCACTCCATGACAGTGCTATAATTTGTGTATAATCATTCATCTTCAGGACATTGGCGATCATGGCTCTTCACAATTTTTGTCCGTTGTAGCTCTTAATAAATTTTGTCTTTTTGCTATATATCCTGAACCCTATTCTACCATCCATTTAAACAAGCTGGTTAGGTAGGTTTGGTTTGGTTTGGTTTGGTTTGGTACTTACTACTTTCTCTAAAACTTCATAATTGGTCATATGTTCAGTCCATGATATTCTCATCATTCATGGTTGTAATCATTCATGGGGTTGACTGGTTATTCCATTACATCAATGGAAAATTAAGTTTTACATACGAAAAAAAATGTCTACAAGTCTATTCCAGAACAAGATGAAAGCAACAAAAATCTGTATTTAAAACCAAAACAAAAATATTTTAATTAACACCTAAAAAAGAGGTTCATTTTCTGAAATATCAAATAAAAAAATACAGAACTCGCAATCTTTTAAAATCGAATTTTGTCCTCTGACCTTTTATTTTATGTTTTTTTGTTTGTATTATACTTCTTCTTCTTTGTATTTTGTCCTTTCAGGATATGGGTGATCATAAGTATCCATAACTTCCCATCCCTTGTAGCTCTCAACAACATTTATCATTTTGCCATCCTTCTCACCCCATGTTTGGTCATCCATTTACAAAAGCTGGTTAGGTAGATGGTTTGCTGCCTCTTTGCCTTTATGACCTGTGAGTGTCAAATTCTCCAAGCCCTTCTTTATCATAATGTGGCCAAGAAATTTCAACTGCATTTATCTGATTCTAAGTGACCTTTTTATTTCCATATCCTTTAAGACTGCTTTATTGCTTAAACTCTCTGTTCATCTTTATTCTCAACATCCATCTGTAGAACTACATTTTTATTACCTCCAGTTTTTTCTTCATCTTTGAAGAGATTGGCCAACATTCACTGCCATTATAGAAGGATTGATATTGCATAGCAATTCAGCACTCTTTTTCTTTCTGTGGTATCTAATGAATTTTTTTTATTTTTTTGTACTTTGCTTAACTTTTAATGTATAAAATTCCTCTCTAAAATCTTGACTGATTAAAGTTCCTACCCTTGAAATAGAAATATTCTGAAGGAGCCAAATGCCTCTTGTTCGAGAATGAAAGTTTTAAATTAAAAAGGGGAAAAAAGTGAAAAATTGATCTGAGATCAGACTTAAAAGTAAAAATAAATTGTGGGCTAAATAAAAGTTTCATAAAAAAAATCCTGATGTTTTTTAACTTTTAATGTTATTTTTTTTTACAGATATCAGCACTAGAACCAGAGATATTGTATGTATCCAACATATCTGTTAGAAACAGAAGAACTTACTTACGGTGGCATTCATATTGTTTGAAAGATAATTGCAAAATCCCACTCACACTATGTAAGAGTGTTATTGACAGATACACTTATACTGGTGCCACTGAGTTGAGAGAGCAGGAAAGTGGGGAGTCATTACTCGTGATATCCTGCAGTCTCATTTCTTAGTTTAGGTATTAATGTTCTTGCAGCTCTGTTTCATGTTTCCCTTACAATTCAAGGTTTTTTTTCTACTTCTGCTCAATATTATCATCTCTTTATTTTGTTTATATCTTACTTTTTCTCTCTTTTTTGTTTTTTTTCCTGAGCATGATTACTCAACTTTTAGTTTAGTTTCCTATTTTTTATCATATATATACTTTTTTGACACTTTTTCTTTCATTCTTTTTTCTTTTCTGTATTCGATATAACTTTGTAGGTTGTTTCTACTTATCTTTTTTGACATGGTTACTGCTGTGGCATTGCAGTTTGGAAATCCTGCTTTCTCTGCAGTATATATCTTACACATTTATAAGTATTCATTTTCATCTTAGTAAATTCTTTTCTCTTTTAATTAGAGTAGCATTCTTTAAATTAAAATTATGGTCAGTCTCATTATGGTGAACATCTAATGCATTTAATGTGTTATTTTGTAAAAGATTCCTTTTGCATTCATCTAAACTTTTATTTCAATTCCTTGAGGTTTCTCCGGTGTTTTCCTTGAGGCAATTATTATAGTTTATAGAGAAAATTCCTCCTTCAAGTCTTAGCTTATTACTTTTAGTGTTTTGATTTATGCAGTTGTGATAAATGTTATGTTGAGTTTAGATAAATTCTTTTCAATTGTAGTTGCAATGGGATTGTTGGGTAGAACAATATATTTTGATTTGTTGGGTTTATCAGAGAAAAGACCATTTTTCTATATTTAAATTTTTTATCAGCTTTTTGTTTCACATTGAATATGAAATATATGAGGGTATTGGGGGAGCTTAAAAGTATTTTTAATGTATTTTTCCTCTTCATATAAATACTGAGAGCTACAAATTTTGAGAGCTCTTAAATAAAATCTGATGATTATTCCAGATTTTATTTTGTTGTTATGGTGGGAATAGAAATTTACGAGATCATTTTTATTAGTTGATTTGAGATGGACACTAAGTTTTAGGCTATTGTTGATGTGGTGTACCACAATATCTAGGAAATGTATTTTTTGTTTTCATTTCATAAGTAAATTCTGTATGTTCATCTTTGTTTAGTTTATCTACAAGGTTAGTGCCACAGTGATATATTAACAGAGCCTCATTAAGATATCAGAAATATGTTGACTGTTTAATCAAGATACTTTGGAAAGGACCAAATTCAAACAATTCTTACAAAATACATGTCATCACCTCACTTAGAGGTGATCCCATTAATAATACAGAGAATTAAAATCATTTTCTTATCTTCAGGATCTGGGTGATCATAGCTCTCTACAACATCCTATCCTTTTTACTTATTGACAATGTTTGTCTTTTAAATGTCCTTCCCACTACATGTTTTGTCATCCATTTATGCAAGTTCATTAAGTAGGTTTCTCTCTGTCACTCTTAAAATTCTCAGATTAAAAAATAGCTAACTGCAAGTCAAACATTTTCTTTTTGCTCATGTGCATTATTTGATGATTGACAACTAAAATGGCTCCTCTGCTGCATTCACTTGGGTGTGAGGAACACTGGAGAATGAAAAATAAGACCTATCAAGCAGTGGAAGAACTCTTGATTAGTCAACGGTTATCTAATAAGAGTTGGTGTCTCAAAAAAGTAACCATGAAGGAAACAACTTCTCTATGAGTCCCAAGAAAAATCATGATAATATACAATATCTTCATCTTCTTCTTACGGATATGCAATGTGATTGGCCCTGATCTGGCATTTCATCTACAATCACTCTCTCACAGACATGCCATCACCTCCCTCTGTCTTTTCTACAAATACTTTCATGGTAACTGCTCAAACAAGCTACTTTTGCTAGTTCCCAGACTGCATGAATTTAAATGTGCTATTGCATGTTTAAATTCATGCAGGATGGCGTCTCGGTCCCACTCTTTCACTGTCAAAATGGTTAAATATAGCCATCTCTTCTACTCCAATAGCTTCATGTCTCACACCTCCCGTCTGTAGAATTTCCTTCCTATTACTTATTTTCCTGATAGCTATAATCTCCAATTATTCAAATGCAATGTAAATCAACATCTCCAGATGCCTTGATCTATTTCCTGTCCTTCTCTTCATCCTTTCCTCTGTCACGCCTCTTTACTCTTGCTCCCACATTCTGTAACCCCATTCCATGCTAGTGGCATCCCACCTTGCTTGGGGAGAAATCCTTCAAAAAAAATAATGAAAATAAAGTTCCCCTCAGGATGTGGGTGATCATGGTTATCCTATGACTTGTGGCTCTTAGCTGTGTTTTTCCCTTTGCCAAGCCTTTCACACCTTCTCTTCTGTCATCCATTCACACAAGCTCATCAGGTAGGTTTTTTGCTGCCTTTCCATATCTTTCTCGCTATACCATGTTTGGTTTGGCTTGTTTTGTTTTACGGCATATCAACCTGAATAGGTTATTTAATGCTGACAAAATGTTTATTGCTGGTATTTTTTTTTCAAAAAATGTATTTCTGGTAATATTTTTTTTTCAAAATTGTATTGCTGTTAATAATTTTTCTTCAAAAATTTATTGCTGGTAATAATTTGTACAAAGTATTCTGGTGTTAAAACCTATTTTTACATTTTCCTAGTGTTTTGACCACAATTTGGGGGTTAACTATTTACCCATAGCTGGGACCCAAACAGGTGCTACCAACCTAGTTCAGGATGGACCTAAGAACACCAGCAATTAAGAGGTGGTTTCATGCTCCTCAAAAGCTCCTGATCAGAGGCCTTGCTGTTGGATGTAGTTTATCATCTTACCCAGGACGGACGATATACCTTGTGAGGGTTAAGTTTTCCAAGCCCTCTTTAAACTGTCTCTTTTCATTTCCTTTCATTACCATTCTCTGTAAGACTTCTTCATTGTTTCCTCTCTTGCTAAAATAGTGACTTTAAATTCTGAATATATTATATTTTTCTACTTTCCTCTAGTAATGCAAATAAAGTTAAAAGGAAACTGTCTGTATCTACTGTAAATCTGTAACATTGTAATTTTACAGCTTATCATCCCTTTGCAGGTTATTTAAAGTCGGTAAATATTTTTAGATCATAATAATTTTTTTTTTTTCAAGATAATAATGATTTAGTGATACAAGTCTTAATAATTAACCCATAATAGGGAGGAAAGGAGGTGGATTCATAATTTTCCCAATTTGTTTGTAAGTAAATTTGAACTTAAAAATTTTAAGCCATTATCTATTACACCATGAACACATCGAAGCTTACAGCAATTGTTATTTCTATGCAGTCACCCATCTAAATACTGACCAGGCTCGAACTTCGGTGATCGTATGGGAACTGGTGTTTCAACTTAATGTGGTTGTAAGCCTAAAGAAAATAGAAGGGTCTACATTCTATAAGTACTATAAATAATAAAATAAATAAATTAACATTTATATATATTCAGACTAATGTCCTCATCTTTGCTGTTATTATCACAAAGTTTTGGTCATTGTACCTTCTAGCCACCTTCATGATTCTGTTGATTCAGGTAAGCTTCAGAAAATTTCGAAGTGAATCTTTTATTTATCTACAGGGCTAGCTTGTTCACATTCTGTTGACCATACTGAAGAATATCTCCTCTTGTTCTGGTCTTGCTTAAACACCTGAAGAAGGCCAGTGGGCACAATATCCAAATTGTTGTGCAACAAAGAGGAGAACATTACTCCAAATGTAAATAACGTAAAATAATGCTGAATTCACATCTCGAAAATTTAAATAGAAACAGGTTTTTATTCTATACTTTTATTTCTGAGAGAAAATGCAAAAGATGCAGCAGATATTCCAGAATTTTCATTGTAATTCATTTTGTTTTGTTTCTTTTTTATCTTCCGTCCTTTCAATAAATCCTTTTTGTAGTTCTACCAATTCTAATGCTAAGTTTGTCCTAATTATCTTTGAAGATGTCAATGTTTTAAATCTCAATCTTGTTTGGCTTTTTGTTGAATTGTATCAATATGGTAAATATTTTGAAATTTGTCATATTTCATCCTTGATTACATTTGACACTTGTTCTCAGCATAGCTGCCAATAACAAGAGAAAGAGATATTTATTGAAATGCATTCTTGTCTCCTTTTATACCAATAGCATATGCCATAGACAGATGAGTGCAGATCAATAAGCATGATCTGAAATTTCCCTTGGATAATGTTTGATTTATGTGTTTAATATTGAACAATTAAGTGCATTGACAAGGAAGGAAAAATAAACATTTGTTGAGCAAAATAGATGTTTTGTTATAATAAGTCTAAAAACTTATTTGCGTATCTACAGCATTATTTCTACTTTTCATTGGTTAACCAAGCTGCAGTGAATTCCAGTTTTGTTAAGTTTATTTATTTTTAACGATTGTTTTCTTGATACAATGATAAAATCAATTTACTGATATTTCTTTTGTTCTTTTTCCAAAAATGTTACATTCTAAAAAGAAAATTCTGTTTTGGTATCTTTCATGTACACTCACTATTACTCAACACATAATTCACTATTTATTTATTTAAAATGGTAATTTTTTTCCAAAGCAGTTCACTTGTTTCTGTTGGCTGACTTGTCTTTATTCCATTACTAATGTTTCTTCCCCATTCTTTACTCTAATTTTGTAAAAGTTATCCTATTTATTTATTTCTCTCTTTTTTTAAAATCTATTTTTCTATTTTATTCTTTCTTTTTTTCAGTTTGTATTTTTCAGTTTCTTTCTTTCTTCATTCCTTTCTTTCACTCCAATTTTTCTGTATTTTTTACTGTTTTATTTCTTTTTTCACTTTCAAATTTTCTTTCTCTTTCTTTTCATCTAATTTTTCTGTTTTTACTTACTTTCTTTCTTTCCAGTTTTCTGTTTTTTTACTTACTTTCTTATCAGTTTTTTTGTTTTATATACTTCTTTTCTTTCTTTTGTTGCAACTTTTTCCATTTTAGCTCTTTTTCTCTTTCATTCTTTCTTTCCTTCATCTTTATTTTTTGCTTTATTCTTTCTTTTGTTCAAATTTGTATTTTTTAAATTAATTTCTTTCTTCATTTCTTTTCCTCAATTTTCTCTGTATTTTTACTCCTTTTTTCTCTTTCAAATTGCTTTTTTCTTTCTTTTCATCCATTTTTTATTTCTTTACATTCTTTCCAAGTTTTTATACACTTTTTTGTCTTTCAAATTTTCTTTTTTTTACTCTTTCTTTCTTTCATCTATTTTTCTTTTTTATTCTTTCATTCTTTTGTTCCAATTTGTATTTTTTCTGCTTTTTTTTCTTTCTTTCTTTTCCTTCAACTTGTTTTTTTTTTTTACTATTTTTTCTTTTTTCTTCTTTCATATTTTTCTTTTTTTATTTCATTTGATCCAATTTTTCTCTTTTTTCTTTTCTCTTCTTTTTCAAAATATACTTTTTGATTTCTTTTGATCCAATTTCTTTCTTTCTTTCTTTCTTTCTTTATGTTTTATTCTTTTGTTTATTCAGTCATTCAACCTTTTATATTAGTCCTTTATCAATCTTTCTTTTCTCCGGTGTTTTGTATTGTTTATATCCTTTAATATTTCTCTTCTTACCAATGGTTCTTTTACTTTTCCCCCTATTCTTCATTTATTTTAATTTCATATTTTTCTCTCTTAACATTCTCCCTTCTTTTGTCAGAACTCTTTTACCTATTTGTCTATTGTTTTGTCCATTTTATTTGTTTGAGTCATAAACAATTTCTACTTTTGTTTATCAGTTTTATTCTTCAAAATATTAGAATCACTTCTTAAAAATGGAAATTTCATACAACCCAAAGTAATAGATCTTTTACTCTTCTCTTTCCAACATGTCATCTTTATGTTTTCTTTCCATATGTCACGTCTTTTGTCAAAATTCTTTTACTTATTTTCTCATTGTTTTGTCCATTTTATCAGGTTTTATCAGGTTTTATTTTCCATTTTTATTTATCAATATTCTTCAAAATATTGGAATTTGTTCCCTAAAATAAAAATTACTTATGACCCAAGGTAATAGATCTTTTACTCTTCTCTTTCCAACATGTCATCGCCATATTTTCTTTCTGTTTTCGATATTAAAAATTTCTTAAAAATGAATGAAGCCTGTAGCCCTTAGCAAGGACTATCCTTCTTCAAGCCTCGTGTACTGCTACTGTACAATCACAAACAAAGAACTATACTGAATAATAAAAACAACATCACTCACTAACAAAAATTAAAATAGGTAGCACATGTAACTTTAAGAGAAAATAATGACAATGTTGACATTTCACACTACTTCAAAAAAATGTTAAGTAGAAATCCATATCAATACTAGAAAAAACAATAACAGCTCATGGACTTGAGAAACCTATTTTCCTGAAAAATTGTATTAAAAGAAAGACTTTATAAACTTCAGCCAAAAGTAGTACTGGCACTTCAATAAATAAATGTTTCCTTATAAAGAAAACAACTAATATTACCATTACCATGCTTGTTAGCAAAAGGATCAACCAAACAGGCAAATTACAAATTGGAGATCCAAAATCAAACAAGTACAACACTTTAAATATCTGGGATGTGTTTTAACAGTGGATGATATCCGAAGGTGAATTGGAATAGCAAAAGATGCCTTCCAAAAATAAAGTAAAGTATAAAGAAACAAGAAAATTTCCTTAGAAATAAAAAAAAAGAGTACTGAAATGTTATGTAATATCAGCTCTTTTTTTATGGTAGTTAATGCTGGAAAATCTCTTCACATACGAAGAAAAAACTTGAAGCAATAGAAATGCGATTCTACAGAAGGCTGCTGAGGATACCAAGGGCCAAACATGTGAGCAACGACAAAGTTTTAAGAAAATAGAAACCAAAAAGACACTTGTAGAATCAGAAAGAGAGAACTGAAATTTCTAGGGCACATAATGAGAAAAGATGGCTTGGAAAATTTGATAGACACAGGAAAGATTAAGAGGGACACATAACCTAACTATCCAGCTTGAATAAATGGGTGGTAGAACAGGGATTAGGAGAGATAGCAAAAAGATAAAATTTATTGTGGAAACACATATTCACCAATGTCCGGAAGTGACATAATAAAGCACATGAAAGAAGAGGAAGAAAAAAAATTAAAATCTTTGCTTCCTCTATATAGCTATTCTCTTTCTTTTACTTCCATGTGAGTTTCTGGGCATGACGATAAACTACATCCAGGCCTCTGATCAGGAGTCTGGATGTTTTAGGAAAGTGGAAACACCTCTTAATTGCTGTTGTTTCCATGTCCACCTTGATCCGTGGTGGTAGAACTTGTTAGGGTCCCACTTATGGGCAAATAGTGAACCTCTGAACAAAAGAAAAACACACACTATGAAAGGATAAAAATATATTTTTATAGTAAAAATACCAGAAATACATTTTTATATAAAAAGAATCACCAACAATACCTATTTATAATAAAATTAACAATACATTTTTAAACAATATGACCAAAAAGATATAGTAGAATTACCAAGAATACATTTTATACCAAATGACTAACAATGTATTTTATCTGTATTTAAAGACATACAATTACATTCAAAATATACTTCAGTCACTTTCTCACCAGTGTAAGGTTGCCTATCTGTGTATTTCCTATACATACTTTCTGTGTATTTTCTATAAATACTTTTATGGTATTTGTTTGAATGACCTCTTCACTATGGTACCTAGACTCAGCTGTCTAGATGTAGCTATAAGTTCTATGCTAACAGTTTCTTTTTTTGCATTTGTCACTTATGGAACTCCCTTCTAGCTCCATGCTTTCTAGTTAACTTTAATCTGCAAAAATTTAAATGCAATGTCAATCGCTATTGGCTGTTCTCCTAATTATTCCTTTCTCTTTCTCTTTATTATTGATGTTTCTTTTGCCTTAGTGGCTTTATTGCCATGCATGGAGTGATAATGATTAAGAAAAAAAGAAAAAAATTAGTTAAAGCCATAAAATTGTGTTCAAAATAATTATATTTTGGTATTAAATAACCCATAGATGTGTTGATATGCTGCTAAATAAAATTGACCAAGATTTACTCCCATGTCTCACATCTGAATTTTATTATATTTCAATGTTTTTCTTGATGAATCTTCATGTATTTTTCTCACTTTGTCTTTTTTCTATTTTTTCATCATTTCATTTTATTCATGTTCACAGACTTTTTCTTTTTCTCCAATGCTCACTCAGTAAATAACAATGACTATAGTAATGTTTTGCAATGGCTTCTAACCTTCTGTCATAGCAGTAGTAATAATACAAAAACTTATTGTTTTGTTGTTGATAGCTCTGTTTGTAGAAGGGAGAGAAAGAAAGAGAAGTTTAACGATAGAAAAGATTTCCTTACTACAAATTATCTCAAAGAAGGGACAAAGTTTCCACTTTTTGAATCGTCTGGGTCGAACAAGAAACAAGGTTACCTCTTTTCAAATCGTGTGGGTCAAACGAGGCAACAAAGCCTCCTTATTTCAAATCATATGTGTCAAATACAGAAAAAATGATTTCAAATTGCCTGAGTTGAACAAGGTACAAAATTTACTTTTTTAAGACTTTGTCAGATGAGAAACAAAATTTCTTTTCTTTTCTTGTTTTTTTAATTCCTATATGTTGAAAAAGAGATATGGTTTACTTATATCACATTGTGTCAAGCAAATAAAGAAAAAAAGTTTACTCATTTCAAATTGTTTGGGTCAAACAGAGAACAAGGTTTCTTTAACATGAAAATTGAAATAGGACCCAGCATTCCATATTTCAAACTATTGGTGTTGAGCAAGAAACAGAATTTCCTTATTTTGAATAATCTGTATAAAGTAAGCAAAAAGAATTTTTTTAATTGTCTGGGTTTGACATATGTGTGGGTGGTGTAATTGACAGTGGCTTGAAATGAGAAATTGGAGAGCTGTGTTTGAATTTTAGTAAGCATCATTACATTCACTTACATACAAATATGTTTGTAAAATGTATGAATCTATCTTCTCCCCCAGCTATGGATTAAATAATAGAACTTATACTGGAGAAATCATTGTTATTCTCAAATAAATTTTTAATGCAATATTCCCTTGCATAAAATTATTTATTACTACAATTACAATTACAAATATTTTGGCATTAAATGACCTACAAATTATTAATTGGTAAAAAAAAAACACTCAATCAATTCCAGATATCAAACTGTTGGTGTCAAGCAAGAGACAAGTTTTCCTTATTTTAAAATGTTAGTTTCAAACAAGAAAAAAACATGGTTTATTCTTTAATTTAAAATGTGCTTGTTTCAACAAGGTACAAAATTTCTCAATTTTAAATTTTGTTTATCAAGCAAAGAAGACAATTTTCTTATTTCACATTGTCAATCTTGAATGTTTTCATTTTTCAAACCATCCATATCAAGTAAAGGTTGATTTTTTTTATTTTAAATTGTCTGTCTTTAAAAAAGTAAAACATTTCTTTCTTTCAAATTGTCTATCTTCAAAAAGGTACAGCATTTCCTTCTTCCAAAATGTCTTTGTCAGATAATGAACAAACTTTCCTTGTTTCAAATTGTATGGGTTGAAAAAGAGACATGAATTTCTATTTTAAACTGTGTCAATCAAACAAGGAACAAGGTTCCCTTATTTGAAATTAATTTGCTCAAACATGGAACAAGATTTATTTATTCAAAATCATACAAACATGGAACAAGATTTATTTATTCAAAATCATCTAAAGTGAATAAGTATCAAGTAAGGAAAAAACTTTTTTATTTCATATAATCTGGGTTCAACATGGTACTGGTTTTTATCTTTCAAATTGTCTTGATCAGGAAAGGTTTTTCTTATTTAAAATCATTTGTCTTCTTCCAACAGTTTTACTTTCATCTCTACCCTACTAAAATGCTGGTCCTTTATTAAACAGAAAAGACGAGTGAATACTGGAATAAATAGTTTCTAGCGGCTTTATGTATAACTTCACTTGTCAAATTCACATTACCACTTGGTGATAGGTGATTATTCACACGATTCTCTTAACTGGCGTATTTTGTGTAAAACCTGTTAGAAACAGGACCTTTGATTACGCCATCCATCATTTTATTTGATAAACCTATGTTGCTGAATAAATATATTTTTAAGAAATGATGATATCAATTTACTTATGTCTCTGCACTTGTGTTTCATTGATTTCATGCTATAATGAAATATCTGAAACCTTAATCTTAGTTTTGGTACTTAATTTCAAAAATTGATTTTAACCTACTGGAAAGCCAAAAATGTCTTTTAGGAAGAGGTAAGATGAAAAAACATGGTAAAATAAAGAAAAAAAGATGAAATTTATTAATATACTGTAGACATATTGTCCCTCTTTTTTTTCCTGCTACCACAAACACTTCTAAGTAATAATCTAAAATTTGGTTACTCTCAGCTTCAAGTAGGTGTATACAATGAAAGCATCAAACAATTCTTTGAATCATATTTGAGGGGAAAAATAGATCTTCACTCAGGCTCAAAATTAAAGATACCATTTGTTTAGGATAAGAGCAGTGATAATAAACTTCCTCAACTGTTGGCTTCTTCACAATATCTTTCTTAATCTCTTAAGTCATTCAACAAATGGATGAAGTGTACCAGAAAATTGTTATTAATAATTCCTGTAGTTATAAATGAAATTATTTCTATAATGACAAAGCAGCTGGAAAGAAAATTCATTTTTCTGTTTATTTCTAGGTAAATGAATGACAAAATGGAAAGAAAAAATTTGTTTTTGTTTTTATCATTTTTATTATTAACTCACACTGCGATAATCGATGATCTGCCAAGAAAGGTGAAATGTTGCAAGAACCTGCACACAAATTTACCATGGACAATCTATTGATTAAGTGATTTATTTTTTTATGGCTTATCGACCTGTTGCATGTTATTTAAAGCCAGAAAATATTTTAAGATCATATGAATATTTTAGAGATAATAATGATTTACTGATACAAGTCCTACCAATTAACTGATAGCTGCAGAGAGACGGAGTGAATTCAAATCTTTCCCAAGGCTTAAAATAAAGGAATATAATGAACCTAACTTTTTTTTTTTTTTTTTTAAGCGTATCACCCCAAGCAAGGCTGGAGGCCACTATCACACAAGGGGTTATAGAAGGGTTGGAGGAAGAGCAGATAGGAGTGGTAAAAGAGAGGATGTGGAGAAAGAGAAAGACAGTGGGTCGATCAAGGCAAGGGGGTTACAAAAGATTTGGAGCGAGAGCAGATAGGAATGAAAAATGAAAGGGTGTGGAGAAGGGAAGTGGATAGATCAAGGCAACTTGAGATGTCGATTGACGTTACACTTAAATAGTTGGAGATTGTATTTGTCAGGGAAACAGTAGTAAGGAAAGGGAGTTCCACAGGCGAGATTTGCGAGACATGAAGCTATTGGAGTAGAAGAGACGTCTACATCTAACAGTTTCAACGGTGAAGGGGTGGGAACAGGATGCCAGCCTCGTAGGACGTTTAAATTCATGAGGCCTAGGGACAAGTGAAAGCAGCTCCTCGGAGCAATTACTGTGAAAGTACTTGTAAAAAAGGCAGAGCGATGCAACATCGCGTCTGTGAGAGAGCGACTGCAGACGAGATGACAGATCAGGGCCAATCACATTGCATAATCGTCTCTGGATCTTATCAAGAACCCTGAGGCAAACAGCAGGGGCTCCAGATAGCAATACTCCATGCAAGGGCGAATGGTTGATTTATAGATTTGGAGGATCGATTCTGGAGAGAAAAATTTCCTGGCTCGGCACAGGGAGCCAACTTTCCTTGCAGTGGATGAAGCTCTTGACTCGATGTATTTGTTCCATCTCAGGTCATCGGACAGCGTGAGACCGAGCAGCCGCAGAGAGGAGCTCTTGAGAAGTTGGTCTTCAGACATTCTAATGGGATGCAGGGATGGATCCTTGTGGTGGTTGATAGGGAGCAGTTTTGTTTTAGAGGCGTTAAAGTTAACCATCCATTTCTCAGCCCAGATCACAACCGATTGGAGGTCCTTTTCAATTTGAGCTGCCAGGTTAGCTTTGTCCGCTTCACTAGATTTGTGTTTGAGGCAGGAGTAAATAGTGGTGTAGTCAGCGTAGATGCCGACTTGGGAGTCTATGGCGTCAGGAAGGTCATTTATAAATATGAGGAACAGAGTAGGGCCTAAAGGCGTTAAAGTTAACCAACCAATTCTTGCCCCAGTTCACAACCGATTGTAGGTCCTTTTCGAGACGAACTGCCAGGTTAACTTTGTCAGCATCACTAGATTTGTTTTTGTGGCAGGAGTAAATTGTGGTGTCATCCGCGTAGATGGTGACTTGGGAATCTATGGCGCCAGGAAGATCATTTATGAGTATGAGGAACAGAGTAGGGCCTAGGATGGAGCCTTGAGGAACACCTGCGTTAGTGGGATAGGAGCTGGAGATGAATCCATTGAATGACCTTCAATTCACGGTTTGACAGGAATGATTGTATTAGATCAAACAATTGACCTGTAATAGCATAACCCTGAAGCTTGCGAAGAAGGCCGACATACCAAACCCTATCAAATGCTTTGGAGATGTCTAGGGCCATGGCACGAGCTTCACCGTTATTATGAATAGCTTGGTAGACAAATTCAGTGATAGCCATAAGCACATCGGCTGTAGATCGGGCAAATAATTGGATGTCATACACTAATTGGTTAAATACTTACAGTATCCTAGCTTAGTAGGAGTTAATTATAGCAAATAAAGTATGAAACTTACTAATTATTAAGTCCAGAGGGTGACGCCTAACTTATGGCCTGTAGTGTATATTCCCAAGTAGTACTTCTTACACAATCCATTGTCAGTCATGACAATCACTCAACATAATATCTTTCCTTATCAATGTGTCAGTGCACTTTTAATTTTCATCAAATCCCATTTTTGTAATAATGACTTCTTGTTTTGAAAAACATTTAATTATAAATTCTTCTAAATTCTTCTGTTGGCAGGAATCAAACATGGCATAATTGAAGTAAATTTGGATGGCAAATTTTGACAACAAAATTGAATTAAAAACAATCTAAAACCTGTTACAGTTTGCAGAAATAATTGTTCACAATTAAGTTTATGTTATTTTCTTTTAACTAAAGTGAAAAGTAAAAATTGTACAATTCTGTTAATGCATGTTCTAAGATACTAAGATAGTGCATTATGTTTAAAAGTTTTTATTAAAAATGTCTTATCAGTTTCTTAATTAATAACAATAGTCTGATCCCCTACTTCAGGTACAGTGATGGTAAACAGCCTAAAATTAGCTTTGAATAAAAAAAATCATGTTTTTTTAAGAATATTTTGTTTGAACATAATTTACGGTGAGTAATAGCTAGTGGCTTGGACTGAGGAATCGGAGAGCCAAGTTCGAATTCCAGTCAAATCCATTACATTCACAAATTTGGAAAACGTATGAATCCTCTTCTTCTCCCCTCAGCTATGGGTAAATAGCAGGACAGAATGGGTTCTATAGCCTTAGATGGAACTGGTCTACTGCAGAAAGAAATGGCAACCAACTGCGCGAAAAAATCTGTCTCATCAGTCATGTATAGAAAGATACATGATTGCCTAAGCATGTATCATGCATGGCACATAACTGATATGCAAAATATGAATGGTGTATATGGCCTGCACAATTCAGCATGAGCAAAAACATTAAGGCACATGCCTAAATAAGCATGGAAATATATATATATATATATATATATCTTTGTTAAATCGAATCAAGTTCTCTCTGTCACTGTGTGTTTATCTAAAAATAAATACGCTTAAATTCTTCTTCATCCCTGCCGTGCGTCAACGGCTTAGTGGTAGAATCCCCGACTGACACTAATTCAGTTGGCTTTCGATCCTAGCTAGAGGCAACCGGACGTCTAGCTACACTGATGAGCTGTGATACAGCGAAACAGTCTGTCTGTGGATGACAATATATATATAATATATATATATATATATATATATATACAGCTGGAATAAAATATGCAGCAAACATGAAATGTGAAAAGTTGATTAATGGTTTGGAATAAAAGAATATTGTAGAAAGTCTTATTTCCCATGACTGAAAATCTGCGGCACTTCAATGATTAGCCAGCTTGTCTTGATATATGGATTACGACTGAATAGTGAGTTCAATCCTCGCTACCCAATACTTTCAGGTTTGTACCACATCTAAGCTACACTTAGAAAATCATCATAACTGAGAAGCTATTTTCTAAAGAAGAATGATGAAACTTTATTTTTCAACAACACTGCTCAATCTTCAGAAATAACTGAAAAGCAGCTCAAGGAAATTTCATCAATTTTGTTGCGGATTTGAGATGAGTTGGATGTGTCAGAAGGTTTAATTGTATGAAGGCTTAGAAATTAGCATGTTCGTTTAACATTTATTCACAACAAATGATACAAATACACATTTAAAGGCAAATTAATTAGAAGAAATCAAGGAGAAACAATGTATTTAGAAATTTCAACAAATAACATGTATTTATATATGTATAATACACAGAGTGAATTAATGGTGAGTGATCAAGTGTAATGTGTTAGACAAACATTAAAGAATAACCATGCAAAGATTTGAGGCATAAGAGTTTACAGTTCAGGTTTGTTCATAAATTTAAACAAATTATATTTAGCAGGGTAAAAATGTCACTTGTGTGAGTTTAGATGTTAGTGTGTGTGAGGGTTATAGTAGTAAACATTTGCTTAAAGCCTTAAGGAGTTATGTACCTTGGACTGGATTGATATTAATATTAATTGACTGAGGTATACAATTACTACTTGGTAGTGAAGGTTATCACTTTTTTTAGTAAATTGTAAGTTGAGAGAGAAATGGTGATTATTGAGTCAGCAGATTGACGTGCGAAAAGTTCATTGGGTCAGTGTAATGACACGCGTGGAGTTGGCATCTCTCAAAGATTATGTTACTGATTGAATCGGATCAAACGATCATATTTATTTATTTTCTGGGTTTCAAACCGGCTCCAAAATGGTGAGCAGAAAAATAGTTTTGTCACAACTTGCAACACTTTTTGTGCTGTTTTGACCAATGGGAATTCAAGATTGAAAAAGTGAAGTGCTGATTGGTTAAAGTTGGTTTGGGAGAAGAGTGCATTCTTCCACAGGGGTGAGTAGCAAATACGGATGATTCTATCAAGTTCATGTTTTTGGCTTGATCTAAGACTGAATCCTACAGAGAATATTTGGTCTCATGTTAAATACAAACACTAACCTGAAAACATTTTTCAGCTCCTCATCAACTATTTGAAGCCATTAAAACCGTTTGAAGCCATTTTAAGCCATTAAAATTGAATGGAAAAACACTGCTTCTTCTTTCTGTAAGAAACTATTCAAAAATTTACTCACAAGATGTAAACATTTAAAAAAATCAAAGAATAAACTTATTCTATAATTTATCCATTAAATCCTACAATCTTAACTTGTTCATGGCTGGGGTTAACCCTTATCTTCCCCTCCTATCCATACAAACTGCCTCCTAGCATAACACGTAATTAACTTTCCCAGATACCATAGCTCAGAAATCAGGGTTGGACATTGGGGATCTGGGGACAGCAATACAGGACTGAACAGTGTGAAAAGGGATTCCAACCAACCATAGGGAGGTCAAAGGATGATGATGATGATGATGATGATGATGATGATGAACATAACCATCTACCATGAATCATCTCCAGGCCTTGGTCAGGGTGAACTTTACTGTAAAAAAAAAAAAAAAAAAAAAAAATTTATTTAATTTCTACCTATTTCTTGATTTCTAATTTATTGTTAAGACCATTACAATTTCAATATTTTTCATTTGGAAGTACAATAATGAGGAGTGTATACATTAAGATTAATTATTGTAGTAACAGGTTTTTGTTGTTAGTGGTTAGGTGGGTAAGGTAGTTGAGAAATATCTGGCAGGATGAACACAAAACAAAAAATCAAAGTAAATACAAACTGCTCCATCTAAAATTTGAATGTGTTTTGCTAAATTTGAATTTCTGTGTTGCTAGTCATTACACCAATGTATACCATACTTAATTAATTAATTAGTTAATTAATTAATTAATTAATTAAGCAAGGAATGTATATTTAAGTAATACTGCAATTTTATCGGTTATATTTTGTGGTATGCTTAACCTTGCATTTTTCTCTGTCTACCTAACTTCATTGTTTCATACAAGAAAGAATTCTACTTTGAGTTATTAAAAATAAAAAATATACAAAAATTATAGTAATACATAAGTAATTTTGCAATTTCATTATATACATTTTCTTCAAGGGTAATCTAGAATTTCTTATATATATAATTATCCCTGCTGCTGCATATAAGAAAGACTCCTGCTTCTTATATCATTAAGTATAACAATATAAAAAAATATATTAAAAACAATGTATCAGCAGCCTGATTGCCACTACTTAATAATGAGATATTTTATTGATTTGATTCCATTTGATTACTAGCATTATTTAATACCTACTATTACCATAACAACGAAATATCCCATTCCTAAAAAGGGAACATCAGGCTATGTGACCAATAAGTATGTAAAGTAGCATTGTTTTTTATATGTTAAAGAAGAGTTATTCATAACTAAAAATACAATTCATCAAAAAACATTGCTCAATATCTCACCAATATAGTTGAGTTGGCTTCAATGTAATCATAAGTTCTTTGTTAACAGTTTCTTTTCTCGCACTTCTCACTATTGGAGCTCTTTTCCAGCTTCATGCTTTCCAGCCAACTTTAATATTCAAAAATTTACATGCAATGTCAATCACTTTCTACTGTCCTCCTGATTACTCTCCTTTTGTTCTTGATCCTTAGTAAAGTTTCTGTTTTCTAATTATGCCACACCCAGTAACTTCTTTTATCCAAGTGGCTTTACTGACTTGCTCGGGGTGAAATCGATTAAAAAAATATATGACTTACTTCTATATATATATAAATTATTTCAGTCAATAATAATATATCTTTAGTGATACTGGCTCAGCTTTTTTTAATATCTGAGAGAAAATTGATAAAAGTTTGCTTCCTTTTGTATTGTTTTGGCAAGGTGTAACATTTGTTAATCTGCCAGTTACAAAAAAAAAGATGTCAAAACAAAAACTGTAACCCAAAGAGATATTAGTCACCACATTTTTTTTCTATTTACCACCTATTTCTGCAGAAATGAGATTCCTCTCTTTCTCATAACAAGTACATCAGCTAGTAAATCAATTAAAACATTATTATTAGGGTAAAAACAAAAGTAACAGAAAGAATGAAGCTTAACAATTATAATTCTTCTAAATGTATATAAAACTATATCTATCCAAAGATATAGCTGTTGCAAAGCATATAGCTTTTGAATTCTGTATACACACAATTGAATTATTTTCATATACACATGAAACAAATACGTTCAAATTCAGTTGTTCACAATTCCTCACAACTCATCTGATCTTAAATCAATAACTTAGGTTAGTTAAGAACACTACTTTAAAAATCCGAAATGCAATAACAGGAGAGAACTATAGTAGGAAAACTTATTCTTGCATTTGCATTTCCCCCATTATGGGCATTATTATATCCATGATATAATGACACAGTAATTTACAGATGGATGAAATGACTGAGAGGAAAAGGAATGACAAACATGTTTTGTTCTGAGATGCTTTTTATACTACCAAAACATGCATAAAACTATATGTACATATAAAAATGTGTATCTCATACTGAGAATAATATATAACATATATTTGCACAGTGAGTAGAGAGTAAGGTGAAAGAAGGAAGTGTCTTACATATAATATGGTAATACTCCTGTATCTGGAGAAGGCATGTTTAGGACTCCAGATTCAAATGGGGCGGATTTATCTACTATGTCCCAGGACATATTTCACAAATGGAAAACTGCCAGCCTTGGGTTTTCCTAAATTGAGGACTCGAGCTGGAGTTTCTTTCTATCAATTTCCAAATGCATGAAGGTAATATAATGTTTATATATACAAACAATAATGCAAAATTATATATATATATATATATATATATATATATATATATATATATATATATATATATATGCAACTGGGAGATGGTGCTTTTATTGATGAAAACAAAATAAAAGCAAACACTGAAAATTTATCTTAAAAAATACAAAGTATCTTATTTCAAGCAGTTTTTTTTAAAGAAATGCAGTGTGCATCAAGCAAATTTTTCTTCTTATTCCTCCTTATATATTTCTCTGATGAAGCTTTAATAAAAGTGAAACATGTTAGATTGGTAAATGTTTGCTATTTGTTCTTTATCCTATCCTATCATATATATATATATATATATATGTATAGTCAAAATTCACAGACTTTTTTGCTGTATCATAGCGCATCAATGTGGCTAGACACCTGATCGCTTATATATATATATATATATATATATATATGTGTGTGTGTGTGTGTGTGTGTGTGTGTATGTATGTAAAATTGCATATATAACTATCTGTAAAAGGAGAATATGAATAAAGACAAAAGTAAAACTTATTTAGCCAATGTGTTTTGTCCTCTGATGGACTTTATGGACATTTGCCTAGATAAAGTCCATCAGAGGACAAAACACATCAGCTAAGATTTCGTTTTGTCTTTATTCACACACACAAACATGCACAGATACACACACACACACACACACACACACACAGAGGATATTTACTTCTATTTGAAATGTCAGAATAATACAAGAGATAATTATTTATTTCAGCTTTTATTCCTTACATCAGAAGTGGGTCAGAAATACTCCAAAATGACTGCCTCTTTAAACAGCTTGGAATATTCCAGAAAATAATGTTATTGCTGTAGAAGCACATAAGAGACAAACTGATATGATGTGAGTGAAACCAGAGGTGTTTCTGTGCATATATTTTAAGTCTTTTTTTCAAACTCACTGCCTTCTTGCTTGGTATAATAGGAAAAACAAAACAAATGAAGCAAGAAAAAATTGTGACCCTCCATAATTTCCAAATGTCTGAAGGTATCATTTGGCTTGTTTGTTTAGCAGCATATCAACTCCTTATGGGTCATAATACCAAAATTTATTTTTGGGGGGATCATTAATAACATCTTTTACAAAAATGTGTTGCTAGCAATAATTTTTTTTCCTTACAAAATGTATTGGTGGTAATATTTTTTTTTTACCCTACAAAAATGTATTGCTGGTTATATTTAAAAAAAATATTTTTTACAAAAATGTATTGCTGGGAATTTTTTTACTATGAAAATGTATTGCTGGTACCTTCATTATAAAAATATATTTCTACACTTTCATAGAGTTTTGATTCCATTTTTGGTGTGAGCTATTTGCCAATAGATCGGACCCTAACAGGTGCTACTACCATGGGTCAGGCTGGACTTGAGAACATCAGCAATTAAGAGATGGTTTCATGCTATTCATATCCTTCTGATCAGTGGCCTTGCTGCTGGATGTACTTTATCATCATACCCAGGACGACCGAAGGTATTATACTCATCTATACAGACAATATGAGGCAGATATAAACACCTTGGCAGCATCTAACAGCTTTGGAGATGAACATGATTTGATGCAAAATTTGAAAATCAATCCTAGAACAACAACAAATATTTGAGGAAACAATTAGAAAGATATCTATATCCACAATAGATTTAGTGTTGTCATGTCCTGGAGGAACAAAGTGAAGTCTTGCAAGCCAAAGAATACTATCTCAACTATAAAGCATGGGCTTGTCAGTGTCATGATTTGAGGGTGCTTTTCTGTAGGAGTGACTGGTACACTTCACAAAATGGATGATATCATTATGAGGAAATATTAAAGCTAAAACATCATCCCAAGAAATCAAGTCACAAAGTTAAAGCTTGATTATAAATGGCTTTTCAAAATGGACAATGACCCCCAAAGATAATTTCAAAGTTATGAGAAAATGACTTACAGTGGGAAGGCATTAGGGTGGTTATCACAAAACCTTGATCTCAATTCAATAGGAATTGTATGGGCTGAACTGAAACAGCATGTGCAAGCAAGAAAGCTTAAAACCGGACTCATAACAGTTCTATAAGGAGGAATAGGCTAAAATTCCAGCACGTTATTAGGAAAACCTTATGAAAGGTTATCTGAAATATTCGACCCAAGTAAAACATCTGCCTATATTTCCAAGATGACGTGTTGTAACTATTAACACCATTTACATTGTTTGGACTGTTGTCCTCTACTTTATTGCCATATTCACAATGTTTCAGCCATTGTATGCTCTGGCGTTCTTCAGGTGATATACATTGTAAACCAATTTAAAAGACATGTTACTTTATACTAAATCCATGACCCACTGGGAAGGTGTTGAAATAAATCTTTAATTCTACTATCATTCTGGAATCCTACCAATGATTAAATGTGCAGAATTCTGAAGAACTGAATTAATTTATTTGGTTATATTTTATGTTAACATCTGACTTCAATCAGAACCAAATGCTTCTAGAACCACTTTCCATCTGTCAACACTTCTAGCTGCTAATTGAGATGCTATTTAAAAGAAACGACTTTAATTTTAATGGGTTAATGGCTTTAATGAGTTAAAGTGGTTATCAACATTGTTATTTTGATATTCACTCAATCATTTAAGTGCCATATATGATACATGCATGGGCAATAATTTTTGTTTTGATTCATGCCTGAATAGGCAGAAAATTTTCCTACAGTACATTACCATTTCTTTCTGTGGTAGATGGGTTGCCAACCACAAAGAACCCTGTCTGTCCTGCTGAGTATGTGCTTCCCCAGAGCTATATCCAGTTTTGAATTCAGAGTTTTCCTTCTCTTAGACTGGTTGCCACACAAGACTATAGAATCCAATCTGTACTGCTATTTACATATAGCTGACAGGAGAACAGATGGATTTATACCTTTCCCAAGGGTATTAGCATGTAAGGGATAAATTCAACTGGAATTTGAACTCAGCTCTCCAATTCCTGAATCCGAGCTTCAAAACTGGAATCCTAGTTTAATTAAAAATAGGTTTTCCAGATGGACAGTGATTGCTGACATACTTCGAAAGTTGTGAAAAAATGACTTGAGGATGACAAAGGCAAGTTATTAGTAATCACTAATCTTAATCCAATAGAAACTATGTGGTCATAAGATGTATGGGTAAGCAATGAGGTGTAGAAACCTGACTCAGTTACAACAGTTCTGCCACGAGGAATCGGTCAAAATACACGCAGCATATTTTGAAAAGCTTATGGATAGTTATCTCGAGTGTTTGATCTTAGTTAAACAATTTTGTGCCAATGTTACCAAATATTAACTAAGTGTATGTAAACTTATGAAACACTTGAAATGTGAAGAAAGAAATAAAAGCTGAAATAAACTGTTCTCTCTACATTCTTAAAATAAGTCAAAATTCTAACTAATCTAAGGTAGCGGTATCTATAAATACATTAAGTAGATGAACCTGGTCATATAATCCATGATGCAATCCCTGATGATATGACGAATAGGATTAAATGTAAAAGAATTATGAAGAAAAACTGAGTTTAAATAGATATGGTTAAGGGGTATGTAAACATCTGACCTTTAACTATACATGTAAACATATCTTTTAAATATGGTGGAATTTTTTGGTAGAGTTCAATGAAACAATAAAGAAAGCATTAAGTGGCAAAGAGAAATGTTTATAGAGATTTAATAGAGCAAAAAGTGAAAGGGCTGATAGAGTCGGAGATTAGTTTTATCCAGAGTAATTACTGCGTCCATTCTCCATAAATCGATTTTAAAGTACTTCAAAAGATTGTAAAAGCCCAAGAGTTTTCAAAAAGTGCGAATAAAGGTGTGGCCACATTCACTTGCTTTGCCGGGGTCACGTTTCTTTTCTTAGATTTGAGATAAACAGACATTACCAAAACAAAACAAAAATCAATAAGATCGGGGAAAATAAATATGACCCTTCCAAAGAAAGCGAATTCAACCACACCTTTAAAGGTTATTTTCCCCTTGGAAAACATTTAGACTTGATTTCATTCAAAAATCATATTTCAGTGTTCACTAATATATATGTGGATATATACACACACATATAGTGAGTAACTGTGTAGAGTAATTGTTTAATTGACAAAATTTTCAACAAATGGAATTGACAATGAAAATAGGAAAAAAAAGACCAGAGAAAAATAATACTAAGCAAACAATATATATGCAAGTCAAAAGTATGCAAAGCAAAAGTAATAAGGCAAAGTAACAGTAATAAGGCAAAAAGTTTACCAAGTAAGAATTTTGTTCACATGCAAAATGGATACAATCAAATCATTATATGCACTCTGACTTCAAGACAAAAAAAGGAACAAAAATATTATGTATGAGATCGAGAAGTGGTCTATTTTTTTGGTTAGGAAGATATCCTTGCATGCATTTATGAGATTTGTCTATAGATTTTGGGAGGAGGACATTCTTAGCAGTCATTCCTAATGAAGTTGGACACTTAAACATGGTGTAATTGTTAGCATGCTTCTCTCAATAGATCAATTACATCTGAGTAGTGAGTTCAATCCTTACTGGGTGATCCATATATCTGGCTTTGTGTCACATCTAAGATATGCTTAGTAAATCACTATACAGTAATACCTTGAGATACAGGCATACCAACATATGAGTTTTTTTTAAAATACAAGCCGGAGTTTGGCCAATTTTTTGCCCTGAGATACAAGCCGAATTTTGAGATATGAGCAAATTTCAGTTAAACATCCACAGTACACATGTTCACCTCTGCTCTGCAAGAATCTGTGTTGTGTCTTTTTTGCCATTATTTTTTAAAATTCCTTTAGTGACTCCATGGGTCTGAAGAAAATATGTGTAAAGAACAGTGGTGAATTTTTAGGGGCAAACTGATTTGAGATATGAGTCTTTTGAGTTACAAGCTCAGTTTTGGATGAATTAAATTTGTATCTTAAGGCATTACTGTATTTTGCACTTTGACATTGTGTAATGGTTAGTGACCTTGCTTTTCTAGATCAATTACATCTGAGTAGTGAGTTTGATCCTCACTGGGTGTTCCACACTTTCAGCCTTGTGCTACAGCTAACCTATGCTTAGAAAATCATTTTTAATTGACACGTCTTTGTCACTGATAGAAAACCATTGTCTTGCAAGTGTAGTTAGATTGTTCACCTGTCGCCTTCCTACAAAGAGAAGAAGGCCTCTTGTGCTCTTTCAATTGTTGACCAAAATCCCCCTCAGACCTCCATTTTAAGTGCTGCCAGGCCCACAAACAGAACCAGCACTAAGGAATTGTTGGTGACATCTGTGCTGGGTCCTGCTATTCCTGATAACCCTTTGTCTAACCAAGGGAATGTGGAATGACAGGTTGTGGGTGAGGGAAAGTCCAAACAGTGGGACTCTGGTCCTCTAAACCTTTGTGCCCAAAGGCATTAACAGCCCCACTCTCTTCAAGCATATGGGTGAATCCTCAGTCATGACTCTTAAAGGAGAAAGATCCATCCTGGGAAATGATCTGCTAACTGAAAGCAGATCTTCAGAGGGAGCTACCATTTCCAGGATCATCAGCCGTTTCCACTTCTTGCAACATATCCACCCCTCTGCAGCTTCTCTACCTCCAACATGATCTCCACAATGTTCATCACCACAATCTCCACCAGAAACTGTTGCTCATCATCATCTGCTCCCACCTTTCTCATCCAAGATGAAGAAGCAATCATCTCCTTCACCAAGAGTCCTCTTGTTTTCTCCAAAAAAGAAGACTTCTGCTGCTGCTAAAAAGCAGAGAACCTCTGGCCTGTCCTCTGTCAAAATAGACTGATTTGCATCAGGGAAGAGACAGAAGAGCCCTTCAGTGGAGGCAAAAAAAAAAGGAAAAAAATAAAGCCCTGTGGGATGGCAAAGAACTTCCACCATGTATCCATGAGCAGGCTGAACTTTCACTTGCATCTGGATCTCTTAAGGTGGAGTGCTATCACTGTTGTGTATTCTGTTAATCATCTGAGAGATCCCTCTCTGCCTTCCATCTGCATGGCTGATGCTAATCTCCACGGAAGACTCATTGCAGCTTCTCGGGCTAACGTTCTCAGTTGAGACGAAGCAGAAATACTATAGTGAATCCATTGATAGAATAGCTGTTAAGAACGTTGGTTCATTTTGTCATGCTAGACAATTTTTCTCTCCAGAATCTATCTTGTATATCTGTAAGTCTACCATTCATTCATGCTTAGAATGTTGCTGCTATATGGTCCAGTGCCCCTGCTATTTACCTGGAGCTCCTTGATGAGATCCAAAGAAGAATCAATAATATTATTAGTCCTGATCTGGTAGCTCAGCTTCAATCATTTGCCCACCACTATAAAGTTGCCTCTCTTTGCCTTTTTTATAAATACTTTCATGGTAATTGGTCAGGTGAGTTCTTCACTATGGTATATAAACTGTACAAATTTAAGTGCAATACTAGACTGGCGGCAAGATTTCATCAATTTCCAGTTGAGCTGGTTATAAGTAGCCATAACTTCTATGCTGTTTCTTTTCTTGCTCTTCTTGCTTGTAGAACTCCCTTCCAGCTCCCTATTTTCCAGCCAATTTTAACCTGCAAAAATTTAAATGCAATATGAATCATTAACTACTGCCCACCTGATTACTCTTTTCTTTTTCTATCCATTGCTAACTGTTTCTTTTCTTGCTCTTCTTGCTTGTGGAACTCCCTTCCAGCTCCATATTTTCCACCTTATTACTCTTTTCTTTTTCTATCCATTGCTAACTGTTTCTTTTCTTGCTCTTCTTGCTTGTGGAACTCCCTTCCAGCTCCATATTTTCCACCTTATTACTCTTTTCTTTTTCTATCCATTGCTAACTGTTTCTTTTCTTGCTCTTCTTGCTTGTGGAACTCCCTTCCAGCTCCATATTTTCCACCTGATTACTCTTTTCTTTTTCTATCCATTGCTAATGTGTTTCTGTTCCTAATTCTTCCACACTCTGTAATACCTTGCTTGGGGTGATACCAATTAAAAAGAAAATCCCATCTCGTCTTGAAACTTTGTTCCTGTTTCATCCGGGCCAGTGCTGATGTCACCCCAGACTTTAAAATTTCTGATCCTTCCATATTTTTCCTCAAACAAGTACAAAAGTTTACTTATCAGAGAAGTGCTTTAGCAGAAGTTTGTTAATGTGACAAAGAAATTCTAAAGTACATTAGAAAAGTAAAAAATTACTTTCCAAAAGCAAAATAAAGTATTATGAAATGCAAAAATATTGTTAGAAAAAGAAAAGTGTGCTGAAGTGTTACATGATAACAGTTTTTCTATATGGCAGTGAATGCTGGAAAGTTTTTCTCGCAGATGATGAGATGATTGAAAAAACAGAGATATGGTTCTACAGAAGGATGCTAAGTATACCATTGACAGTGCATGTGACCACAATGAAGTGTTAAGTAAAATGAAAGAAAAAAAAGACACTTACACTTAGAATCAGAAAGAGGCAGTTGAAATTTCTAGGACATATAACGAGGAAAGAGGACTTGAAAAATTTGACACTCACAAGACATCTTGAAGGCAAGAGGGACAGAGTGAAATAAGTAACCTATGTAACAAGCTTGTGCAAATGGATGGCGGAACAGAGAGTAAGAAGTATAATAAATAGACAAACATTGCTAAGATATACAAGATATCGAAAGTTGTGGAGAGCCATGATTACTCACATCCTGAAGAGACATGGCACATAGAGAAGAAGCATTATTAAAATGCTCTAACATGAAGAATAAAGCAATCTGTAATTTAATAATAATAATAATAATAATAATGCCAGGTTAGCATTCATGCTCGCCCCAGTATTAATGATCCAATTTTTTATGCTTCTGTGTTATTTCAAAAAGCTGAAAAGAAAATCATATCACCATTGAAAGAGAAAAAGAAATGGAAAGATTACTAATGGAGTGGTGTCTGCATCCACACTCATTATAATAATGATCTGACTTTTACATGTTTGATACAAAACAATGAAAAGATTGAAAGAGAAAAAGAAATATGAAAAGATTATTAATTGTTGCATCAAATAGCAATATTCATGAATAAATGATACTTTTATTTAGTAAAAACATAAAAAATATTAGATTACAAAATAAACATATCATTATTTTAAGGATATAATTATTTTATAGATATAATTATTCAAACCAAATTTTGGATTTCTTTTTATGTTACTCTTTCATTATGAACATTTCCCCACTATCAGAAAAATAACTTTTCTAATTAGTAAGCATTTAATACTAGACTCATGCAGATTAGGGATTAGGAGAAGTATAAATAAATTATAAATTTTGAATGTACTTGGAGTTTGCTTAAATAACAAGCACTTATCTCCTAGAAAAGTAAAATGCCAAACTAAACAGAAATCTTCTAAAGTTGATAATTTTTTTAAGAATTCTCTTAGGATGATAGTTTTTAGCAAAACGTGTTTGAAAAGTCTTTTGATGTTCAGAAAAAGTGCAAAGAAAATTACAGAGTAGTCTCCCTTCATTCATTTGCCAACATCAATAATACAAATTGTATAAACAGGAAATGACTTGTTATTGAGACTCTTAAGAGCCTATTTTGGCAACTATTCCATAAGCTTAAATATAGACATATATGCATATTTTGCATATATATGGAAATATTTAAGTGCATGTATATGTAAGCATGTGGACTCCTATGCATGTGAATATATACATATTGATATGTTCACAGTTTTAGGTATGTATATTGCCATGGCAAAATCTAAAATATTAAGTCACAGTGATAAGAAAATCTTTCATGAGGAATATTATCTTTTGTAAAAATCATGAAAATTTAGGATAATGGAATTTCTTTACAAAGCATAAAATATTAAAGAAATATGAAGTATTTAAAAAGAAATTCTGTGAGTTTGACCATGAAAAAATTACTTACCCTAAGTTAATTCTCAAACAGCAGGCACTTGGCTCTCAGGGGAGAAATTTCAAACAGAAAGGAATTTTAACCAAGGGATAAATTGGCAAGGAATTTTAATCTGTAGAGGAAATCCAAACAGAAGAATAATGTACTCTATACACTGTATAATGAAATAACCAATTTACAGAACTATAAGGGCAATTACAAATTAACAGCTCCCCATCTTTGAAATTTACTTCTTCAAATTTAATTTAATTTGGAACTATTCAATTATTGAGGCTTGAAAAGTATGCATTACAGAACATGGTTTGAGGAATATCGATTTTCCTGGGTTTGTAACATTCATTTTTGCATGCAAACAAATTATGATTACTATTTTAAAAGTATAATGGTGAAATAAAATTGTTAAACAACAATTCAAAATGTGGAATGAATTAAAGAAACAGGGGATCAAAAGGGGAGGCATGTGATCAGGGGCTTGTCCGTTGTCACTTATATAGTAGTCCAATTAGACAGTTTTTCAAAGTGACTCACAAATGGTATAAGCAAAAGTCTATAACTTCATTACGTTCAAGTACTATTTCAATTCACCAAATTTCTGATTGAGGGTCAATTTATTACTTTATAACTGTGTGTTAGTGGTGCTTTTCATTTGGATTTTTTACATGTAAATTCCATTTCATTCAGCTGATCACTTGCAGTTTTGTCATGGACATTGACTCCTGTTTTGACCCATTGGTTTTTCATTTGTTTTTAAGCATTTCACCCCAAACAAGGTGGGAAGCCACTAGCACGCGAGGGGTTATGGAGAGTTGGAGCAAAAGCAAACAGGAGTGATAGAGGAAAGGACGAAAAGAAGGATAGGGGACAGATCAAGGCATTTGGAGACGTCGATTGACATTACGTTTGAATAGTTTAATAGATTATAGCTATCAGGGAATCAGGAAAAGGGGAGGGAGTTCCACAGGTGAGAAGTGTGAGACATGAAGCTATTGGAGTAGAAGAGACGGCTACATTTAACAGTTTCAACAGTGAATGGGTGAGAGTGAGATGCCAGCCTAGTAGAAGGCTTAAATTCATGAAGTCTGGGAACCAGCAAAAGCAGCTCATCGGAGCAGTTACTGTGAAAGTATTTGTTAAAAAGCCAGAGGGAGGTGATGGCATGTCTGTGAGACAGTGACTGCAGACAAGATGCCAGATCAGGGCTAATTACATCGCATATCTGTCTCTGGATTTTATCAAGAACCTTGAGACAAACAGAAGAGGCTCTAGACCATATATGGCAGCAATACTCCATGCAAGGGTGAATGATTGATTTGTAGATTTGAAGGATCGACTCTGGCAAGAAAAATTTCCTGGCACGACACAGGGAGCCAATTTTTATTGCGGTTTCTATTCTCAAGGCATATTGATGCTTTGTCATCTTTTTTGGTCTACTAGTAAGTTTTCCTTTTTTAACCACCTTATTTTTGGTATATTTGCACAGCTGACTGGGAACAACCAACATCGTTCACTACACACCACTGTGGGTTGCCTTTGTGAATTAGTTTTATGATCATTTCTATTGTTTCACTTGACATTTCTTTTGTTGTAACAATGTTTCTTTTCAATTACATATGTCCAACCAATTGTTCAGATCTGCATGAATGCTCTTTTAAATGCAGACCAACTTACATAGCTAGCCTTCCACTGGTATTTGGTTTAGGATGCAAATTACAAGATCATTCCATAATTTCTTCATCAATATTGGGTTATCCATAATACTAGGTTGGCCAGAAAGTCCTGACTCACTTTGGAAGTGGAAAGAATATAACAAATCTTGATCTCTGTTTGGTGGAATTCCCAAGGAGTACTGGTTGTTCTATACAGTTGTGCCATCAACGCTAAGCAGTATTGCCAGCAACTAGACCACATGTTAAATGAACTAAAGAATAATATAATATGCTTAAGAAAGGTATGAATCCCGTTCTTTGACCCCCAGCTATGGGTAAAATAACAGGACTGACTGGTTCATATAGCTTTGGGTGGCAAACGTTCTAGGAGAAGGAAAATTCAAAAACAGCATGGAGAAGGTTGTACTCCGTCAGGCTAACTTAAAATATTAATTATATTGTCATAATAAAATTAATAATATTGTCCATAAAAAATAAATAAAAATTAATTATAGTGTCAAAAATAATTATAATAAAATAATTATAACAATTGTAATTATTATTAATTCATTCATTTTAAACCAATGAGAATCAACTTCCCTTTTCTCCTCTACACATATGAACATGTAACATTCTCACTATCAGACAAGCACTTTACACAGACAGGTTGTTAACACGTGCATCAACAAAAATTTCATCTCCTTTTCCTTTTTGGCCATAATAGTAACATTTATCTTTTAGCACTGAATAAAAATTTGAGATGAAAAAAACAGACACATGTATTTTTCCAGCTAAATTATTTGGACACTCATTACACACATCTATAAAAAAACATATGAGAAAGACCATATACACTTTACTTATTCTTTATTTTATCCTTCTGTTAGGTTCTCAACTAAATTTGATCTACATTTAACCCCAAACTGACAATTTTACTCAGTATTCTTTTGTGTCTCCATCACCACATAACAAACAAATAATAAATAATACATGATTTGTTGTTTCCACATTTTGCTGATTCTCATTTTCAAGAGTATTTTTGTATATGTAAATGTGAGGGTCTTTATAATTATTTACTCAGAGTTATAACTCCCCTACACTTTCACCATTAAAGTTTTGCTGATTACAAAATTTTGCTGAAATTCATTTTGATAGTGATGTCCTACAGTATATGTATATATCCACTTAATAACTAATTTCATGATAGTGGCTTCTTTTCTCAAAAGACAGGTGTTTTGTCTTGCAGTAAAACAAGAGTTCCTTCCAGCATTAATTTCTGATGAGAATAAAACAACCCAGACTAGAAAGTTCAACAGAATATCACAGACATACTAGCATAAATCTGTAAGTATATTCACCAATACATTTCAAGTGTGATGCCAGACAGATTCAGTTATAAAAGTATCTTGCCACAGGGGAAGAAAGGAATCATAACAAGAAGAAATAATCAGATATTGATCTGTGGACATCTTTAATTGAAAATCCAAAGTGCCAACTAGAATCCTTGAAATAGCTACAATGCCAGTACTTTCTAAAATCAGTGCCACCCAAAAAAAGAGCCAAAAAAATCAAAATCACAGGTGAAAATTTTAAGTAGAGCTGCCATAGTTTGCACAATTTTATAGTCAAATAATGTTTATGTTTTTAATTCTTTGCAGTTGATTTTAAAAAATCCCTCACAGTTTTATATTCAGCCCCTTTTTGCCTTTTCCATCCTGTTATTTTAATGCAGTTACTATCATGTTCAGAATCGACAGAACTCACTAGTTTTAATTTTTGATTTTTTTTCTACTCATTATTCCACTGTTATTCCAGGGCCCCTATTTGTCTTGTTTTTCATTTTTTACAACCTCTTCTCCGTCCTTTTCTTTGTTCTGAAAATAAATGAATTTTGAATTAATTTTCCAAGTTACCTTTTTATTCTAGCCTTCTCTTCTGTTTAGGATCTAAGAATATTATTTTTTTTCACTAGTTTTTCTCTCAAAATATATATTAAATTTAGTCTAGTAGAATATTTTTGCAACAGACTGATCCATGTTCAAAGTATTTAGTATTGTTGAAGTTATCGCTAACATTTTTTTGTTGCAATTTACAATCTCTACATTTTGTTTTAGTCTTACAAAACAATCAATGAAATTTGAATAAGCTGGTTTGTTTGGGAAAAAAAATTAACAAAAACCCTACTTCGTGGTTTAATAATTAATTTAATTTTATTTTATAGGACTTCATGGTAAACAATATTTTTTAAGAAAATTTCTTATTTTCCTTTTCAAAAGTAAAGAATAAATTCTAGGGATTTCTTATTGTTGAGCATACAATATAAAACTGGCCATGCATAAATATTTCTTCCTGCAGCCAAATTCCAACTTTTTTGAAGTCTGTAGTCTTGTGATTTGTTTATAGTTCATGCAAACTTAGGGCGAACTTAAAACTGGATTCTTGTATATATAAAAACTTAAAAGAAAAGATATGTAAAAAAAACAATTTTGGATTTTTATTAAATAAGAATGTTATTTAAATAATTCAATGGTGGGAGTATTTTGTATGTTAAATAATAAAACTAATAAGATTTTATTATAATAAATTATGCACCCTAGTAAAACCAACTGTACTTTGTACCCTGCTACATGTTTGCACTTCTCCCCAAAATTTGGTTTTGATCAGTCAATGTATGGCTATTTTAGAGGGTGTGATGGATGGACTAACAGAAGTCACAGAATTTTATATATTGTTGCAGGAATGCTAGTTGTGAAGTGAGTCAAGTGAATTCCACAATGAATCTCTAAATGCAGACCAACATACAGTATTTACTATTGTATTTATGTGAATAGGGACATACCCATTATCGTCCATAGGTATGCTAGAACAGTTCACTATGTTTTGAAATCACTATCGCACACAACCACTCAACTTTCACACACATGGTTTGAACTTTGCAGACTCCCTTGCAACAATTCACTTTGAACACTCAAACTATTGGTTACTTCATGACCACAAAAAAGACAACTGAATTCTAATATGTAAATACATTTATCTACTGTATAAATGTTATTGTCATATTAACTTAGTTTTCTCCCTTTTCTGCAAAGATGATTTTTTTGCATTGTTTATAATTTTGTATTGTAATTTGTGGACATGACACTCGGTTTTTATTTTGCCACCGAAAATCCAGATAGACTGACCCCACAGTACCACAGTGTCAAGTCATTGGTGTACTGTTCTCTTACGCAGTAATAATAACAATAATGATGATCACGTTTGTTGTCTGTTTTTCTCATCATTATGTTATGACTGAAAATTAACCCTAAAGTCTTTTGATTGAATTGATTTTGCTGAAAGCATTTACCTCGAAACCAAATATTACATCAAAGAGAAAAATGTTTTGAACTTTAAGAGCACTTCTCAAGTGAGAGTCTTTGGCAGGTAATAGCAGAAGAAGTGCAATATACAACATGAAAACATTGATAATATATTACGTACAACATCAGAGAATGTAATTAACAAGTTTGAACTTGAGATAGAGTAATGAACCATGTACAAGGACAGAAGATTGTTGAATAAGAAACAGATACTAATTTTCAATTAATATTCAAAAGTCAGAATAAAATGCAATCCGTATGAATAATATTTCATAAAAGAGGCTCGAAAATGCAAATGTAATATAGATTTAATTTTATCAATTCCTCTGAAAAAACTTTAAATAAAGCTATGCTTATTAAAAATTAATTGAAGTGGTTTTAGCTGAAAGATTTCTTTTAAAAAAAATTCAGTTAGATCTTTTGTGTTTATGAACAGTAGCTGATAGAAGAGAACTGGATAGATAGATAGATAGATAGATAGATAGATAGATAGATAGATAGATAGATAGATAGATATGGACAGACTGAGAACAGCATGTGATAGTTAAATAGATAGATAGATATTGACAGACTGAGATGAACAGCTTAAGGTAGATAGATAGATATAGACTGAGGTCAAAATCTTGAAATAGATAAATAGATAGAGATGGACATACTGAGAACAGCATGTGATAGTTAAATAGATAGATAGATATTGACAGACTGGGATGAACAGCTTAAGGTAGATAGATAGATATAGACTGAGGTCAAAATCTTGAAATAGATAAATAGATAGAGATGGACATACTGAAGTGAACAGCTTGAGATTGATAGATAGAAAACAGCAGAATATGCTAGAAAGGAGTGATTGATTGATTGATAGACAGATATGAGCAGATATAGATAGATAGATAGATAGATAGATAGATTGGAAAGAGACTAATATAATTAGATAGATAGCTACATAGAGTAATAGACAGACATATATATAGAGAGAGAGGGAGAGGAGATATGTGTATACAGAGATCGTATGATATAGATCAGGGGGTTCTCAACTAGGTGAGAATTTCAGGGTTTTAGGAGAATATGGAGAAATCTTTTACTTTTTCTTGTCTTTTATTTACAGGATTTGGAGCCAATCATTAGTGCAAAAAAATTCCTCTAGAAAAATAATCCATGTAAATGTATATTCACTGATAGGGAAAAGAATGAAGATTTTCAATAATGTTTGCATATTATTTGGAATGCACCTCATAAGTTGGACAATCTTGGAAAATATTGGGTGATATTCTGATATATGAAGAAAAGGGTACATTGAGCGAAAATGGTTGAGAATTGCTGTTCTAGGTAAATATGAGCAAAATGAGACAACCAGATAGATAGATCATACAAGTGATGTTTTTTTTTCCAAGTATCTATTCATTTATTTTTTAGTCAACATACTTTTTTAAAAATTTCCAGCAGTATGAAGGTGATCATGGCCTTCCAGAGATTCCTTTGCAATGAATTCATGGAAAAGATAGAGGAATGGTTTGCATTCTTCTTCAGTATTCAGAATTTTCCTTCTCTTAGATTGGTTACCACTGAAGTTTAAACAGCCCTGTCTACTGTGCTATTTAATCCATAGCTGATGGGAGAATAGAAATATTTACAGGATCAGCACAAAACACTGACAGTTGTCACAAGAGTGAAAACCATATGGAACAACAGAACATCAACCTGAAATCAAACATCAGACTGCCGTGTGCATTGGCCTTCTCAAACTTTTTGTATGCTTGGAAATTTTGGACTGACAGTAGAATTGCACTGAAGAATCAAACGTTAGAAATTAGATGCTAAGAATCCATCCTCAGGCATATATTTTGTAGCTTGCATTAAAAATGATGCAGACCAAGACACCATCAAACAAAAAACAGGGACATTGAATGACCTTTCTGTCATTAGTGTGACGGAGAGAAAGTTGAATTGATAGGGCCACATAAGAGCCAATAATATTTTGACTGCCATCCTGCAAGTTTCAGCTTTAGGCAAAAGAATAAGATGCAAACAGAGGAAGAAAATGAGCTGATAACATCATTGAGTTGAGTAGAAAATCATTCATACAGACTCAGCTATTGGCATGCAACAAAGGGAGCTGGTCGGGTGCTCAACTACATAGTTACCCTATGACCACACCTGGTCATGGGACTGATGATGATAATGATGATGGAAGAGGAGATATTTTCATACCTTTCCCAAGGTTATTAATGTGAAAATGAACACAATAGACTAGGCTGGAATTAAACCTCAGCTGCCAGTGCCATTTTCTACACTGACATCTATTGGTTAATGAAATTAAATCTATTATCATATTCACTGCTATCTTGAATGTTTGAATCTGTACATAATGCCATCTACGTAATGACATGTCTTCTTTTGTGTTCCATGCCCCTCCAGCACTTGCACAATCATGGCTCTGCACAAATTCCTATCCTTTCTAGCTCTGAGCAATGTTTGTCCTTTTACTATAAGCCCCAATCTCTGTTGAGCCTTTGATTTATACAAGATCTTTAGGTATGTTATTTGCTGGCTCTTGCCCTCTGCCTTGAATATGCCCTGTCGATGTCAAATTCCCTAAACTCTTATTGTGTGTTCCAGAAATTTCAACATTCTCTTCCTGACAGCTAAGTAAAAATGTCCTCTTTTTTTGTTATCCTTTTCCTTTAAATTTCCACATTGATTACAAGTTCTGTCTCGTTTATTCTCAGAGGAATTGGTAAGGTGTTCACTGTCATATAGGAAGATTGATATGACATATCAACATTCTTATTTTTGTGTCTACTGGAATTTTCTTAATATTTTGATTAGTTTTTATAAAGCATCTATTTCAGCGCACCTTCAGATTTCAGTGTTTATTTTTCATCATCTATTAAAACAATCCCAAAGAGTCGAATTCCTCTACTTGTCTGGTATTCTCAGCTTTGATTTGTAACTAATACCTTACTGAAAGCCATATACACTGTCTTGATGGTTTTTCCTTTCTTCCTACTTTCATTTACTACCTTGCATAAGAGTTCCTGTGGTTTTCTTACTTTCTATGCCATCTGCATATAAGATACAGAGGTGACACAAGTATCTTCTGTTGAGAGATTATTAGCAACCTCAATACACAGACAATTCCAATCCATATTCAATCCCATTTCATATTGTCCAAATATGGAAACTAATTGAAAGCATCAACATTCAATCCATCTATACAAAAACTTCCTATTATCAGAGAAACAGAAGAAATTTCCTATTAAATTGCATTGCTGAAAAGGTTATCCCAAAAGCACTTATAAAATACTTGAGATAAACATTTTCTATTTACCCCTTATCCTATCATTCTGTCGGATTCCAATCTATATCTGATCAATATTTGATTCCACTACATCAATCAGTGTATAATAAATATTGATTAACATAGAATAACGAAAGAAGGCTTCAAGAATTTGACACACACAGGACATATTGAGGGAGCAGAGGGAAACTACAAGTAATCTCCCTAACGAGCTTGTATAAAAGGAGGATGAACGATAAAAAGAGACAAACATTACTGCAAGCTACAAAGCTTAGGAAGTTGTGAAGAGCCATGATTGCCCACATCCTGAAGGGACACAATACGAAAAAAAGAGTAAAAGATGAAAACAAATAAAGTACAAGATATTTGTTTGAATAATTCCCAGAATTATAAAAACAATTTTTGTCTTAATTTTCAAAGATTTTTCTTACTTGTGAGTAATCATTAAAAAAAGAAAAAATAATTTTCACACAAAAGGCATTCTTTAATTTAACATGAGTAGAAAGACAAAAGATACAAATTATAGACTGAAGCACTGTGACTACATTTATCAACAACAATACAAAATATAGAGGGTTTTACAGTAAATGGTATTTCCAGTATTTGCTGATCAATATTTCAGCTCACCATAAATTAAAAGACAGCCAAAAAGAAGTACTTATGGAATACTTTCAGGATAAAGCATAATGCCTAATATTCATGTAAATAGCTCTTGCACATTTGGAGCTTAGACAGTTAATAACTATGTAGTACCTTAATAAACCTAGTATCAGCTCTGGAAGTATAAAAACAACATAAACCCTTAAAATAACTCTCTTTCAGGTTTTCCTCTTTTCGAACTGTGTGACATGAACTTTTCATGCTGAAGCTAAAAGGGCTGTGGATGCTTCACACTAAAACATACTTACTCAGGCAAATAACACTCAGATACATCCATTAACATATTGTTGTACATGCAATTTACTTCTAGTAAAAGAAAATCTTAAACTTTCCTTTTGTTGTTTTGATAAATAAATGTTATCTTTCATTGCAAATCAATCAATCTCTGTTATTATTGCATGTACCTTTTCACCACCATTATTTCATCTATTGTAAAATATTCTGGTAAGAAACCTTACACATTAATTATCAAAGTAGCCAACACACTAAAACTAAAAATTTGAGTCCATAGTTGTTTTTCCCTAATATTATCAAATGTAGGGAGTTTTAATTTAATATGTACATTTTTATATTCTCGTGCCTTTTTCATCAACTTATATCTAAATAAAATAAATAAATTTCATCAACTTATATCTAAATAAAATAAATAACGTTTTTTATATTGTGAGTGCATCTCTAATTTTATTAGACTGGGATTGAGTTCCCAAAAGAACAAAATATCTTGCCACTTATAAAATCAGAATTATTCATTTTCTTGTACAATGTTTCCTAATAAGGAAACAACTAATATTACCGTTATACATTTTGCTAGGTTCACATGTTGAATAGAATCTCTGACTTTGCAGTATACTTTTAATTCTGTTTATTGTTTCAATTTACTCCTATACAGGGGGAAAATAAGTATTTCATCTCCTGCTGGTTTTCTGAGTTTGACACCTTACAAAAATACGAAAGGTCTATAATACTTATTATTTCAATAAAATTAAATAAATGTTCAAAAATTAATATAATGTGTTTTTCTAGATTTTTTTTATGTTCTATCTCGCACTTTCAAGATGGACCTACCCTGAAAATTATAGACCCTTCCTACTTTTGTAAGGTGGCAAACTCAGAAAATCAGCAGGGGAGGAAATACTTATTTTCCTCGTTGTATTCATTCAGAATGCAAATTCCTTGTTTTTATTATTTGTGAATTGCCATGATTTCTTCACAGTATTTCTTCTAGATTGGCTGCCACCCAAGAGTAGAGAACCTAGTTTTATCTGCTGCTTAACCCATAGCTGACATAAGATATGGATTCATACCTTTCCCAAGGAAATTAGTGTGAAAGTGAATTTTTTTTAATCAACTTTAATGCAATAATATTTAAACTGCCCACACATTCATCTAGTTTCAAATACAAAAATTATAAAATAATTTATTTGCATAAAAAACTTACTGTATTATGTTTGTGTACAGAATAGTACAAGATTTAGCATTCATCACAACATCATCATTGATTGTTTCTGACAGTGGCACCCAGTTGTTTCGCCAATGGATTCAAGAATTTGAAGACATGATAGGAAATATTATTTCAACTTATAGTGAATTTTATAGATATGAATTTGATTTATATTTATATTATTTTTTATTAACATTTTTGGGTTGATCTGCACTTCAACCACGAGAATGAAATCAAAAATCAAAAATATAGCTTCCAATGAGAAATTACCCAACATCCTACATTTTGGGTGTCGAACTACTTCTTCTATAAAAGTTTCAATGATTAAGCACAGAATAAATCTTTTGTCCGTATGCCACCCACCTTCCTTCACAACTCTCTATGCCATATTTGTTTTGGAGTTTAGTAATAATTTTCTTTTCTTTTTTTCTCATTTCTCCCCAATTGGTTTTCTTCAAGAAAACAAATAATGATTATTTTTAATGCTTCAAACAGTTTCACTGCTAATTCATTAAAGGACAGTGACATCTTTTATCAAGAAGAGAATTTATATAAAATAAAAGAGATTTATTGATGGGCACAAGTCATCTGTGCGCAAAAGAAATTCTTCACAAGGATGCACATGACAAGTTTGGAAATAAATTGATTTGGATTTCATTGAAGGAAGAAGAGGGAGAATTTTAAAGAAATTATTGCAAGAAATCTGCAGGAATACTGATATTTACAGGCTATTTTAATATGTATATAAATATTTTCAGTAAAATTTTTCATGGCAACTGATGCGATTATTTGTTCAAGCAATTTTCAAATATCCTTTGCCTTCAAACCAATAAGTCAATGCTCTTGTGGCTAAAATAAAAAAAGCTAAAACAATAAAACTACACGCAATTATATATATAATTGCTCTGTTCCTTCCACTTCCATAAAAACACTGATATACACAACCAAATATAAATCCAAAATTTAAAAATTAATCAGTTTGTCTGATGATCGCAAATAACGTGAAACCCAGGGTCACAAACTCAAATTAATTCAACTAAATATGTTAGTTCTATCACTGAGATTGAGCCCTTTCCAATACGTACTGTTCATATATAATATATAAATAATATATATATAAAAATGCATACATATATATATAATTATATATATATATATATATATATATATATATATATATAATCAGTATTACCCTATGCAAGGCAATAAATCAACTAAGACACAAAAGAGTTACAGAGTGGGGAAGAATTAGGAACAGAAATATTAATAATGAGTGGGAAGAGAAAATAATAATCAGGAGGACAGTAGATAGGGCTATTTTTGTTGCCATTTTCTTTAAGGCTTCCTTGTTGATTTTTTTTAATCATTTCACCCCAAGCAAGGCAGTACAGCCACTAAGGCACAAGGGGTTACTGGATGTGGAAGAATTAGGAAGAGAAACATTAATAATGAGCGGGAAGAGGAAAGAGTAATTAGGAGGACAGTAGATAGAGATTGACATTGCATTTAAAAACATCTATCTATCTATCTTCCTTTTTTTTTAATTGGTATCACCCCATGTAAGGTAGTAAAGCCACTAAGACACAAGGGGTTACAGGATGTGGAAGAATTAGAAAACAGAAACATTAATAATGAGTGGGAAGAGGAAAGAGTAATTAGGAGGACAGTAGATAGTGATTGACATTACATTTAAATTTTTGCAGATTAAAGTTGACTGGAAAGCATAGAGCCGGAAGAGAGTTCTAAAAGTGAGAAGTGTAAGAAAAGAAACTCTTAGCATAGAAGTTACAGCTACATCTAGCTAGATTAACTGTAAAT
The DNA here is from genome assembly GCA_964036315.1 of Acanthosepion esculentum. NCBI lineage: Eukaryota > Metazoa > Mollusca > Cephalopoda > Sepiida > Sepiidae > Acanthosepion > Acanthosepion esculentum. The sequence goes on along the minus strand of OZ038489.1, from coordinate 82,809,204 downwards.
TGACGAGATCTCAATGCCAGTATAGTACTGCGTTTAACTTAAAAAAAGCCTAGGCAACATAGCAAAGAGTTCACCCAAACAATTAAAATGATTAAAATTGGAATCAAGCAAATGAATCTTTTAGGTTACAAGGAAAACTATCCTTCATCAGATCTCACAGAATGGTGCTACACAATCACAAAGAACTTTACCAAATAACAAAAGCAACATCACTTGAACACGTCCAATAAATTCAACAAATATTGGTAGCATATGGAACTAGGAGGGAAAATGATGATATAATCAAGATGTTGACATACCCCACTACCAAAAACAAAAGGTTTGGAAGAAAACTCCCATCAAAGATAGAAAGCATATTAACTGTTAGTGAACTTGAGAAGCCTTCTTCTTTTATATGCTGTGTCCCTTCAAGATGTACAGGTTCATGGCCCTCTACAATTTCCTGTCCTTTGCAGCTTTTAATAAGTTTTATCTTTTTGTTATTTCTCCCAAACCTGGACCTACCATCCATTTATGAAGCAATATGTTAAGCGCTGCTTTCCTCTGTCCCTCTTTCCATCAATCTGTCCTCTGAGTATCAGGCTTTCCAAGCCTTCTTTCCTCATTACATACTACAGAAATTTCAAATGCCTCTTCCTGATATTAAGTATAGGTTTCCTGAAAAATATTTTAATAGAAAGATTTTATCATTTTCAACTGACAATAATGCTAAATGTTTAGTCAACAACAAATGTTTCCTTATATGGAAACAGATAATTTCTCCATTAACATTCCCATTCTATCAATAAATCTGGCCTTAATTCCAAGTGATTGAATGATTTATTTTTTATGACTTATCAGCTATTTGTCAGATATTTAAAGCTGAAACCTATTCTGGATTTTAGAAACAATTCCTTTTATGGCAAATGAATATTGCATTAACAATTTTTTGAGGATAACAATGATTTTTTCCAAGTAAAAGTGCATTTCTTACTGAAGGAACTCTCTTCTGAATTCTTGCTTTCCTGCCAATTACCATTTTGCAAATGCAATATCAATCAGCATCACCATCCACAGAAGTACGACAAAATGGGGCCTCGTAACAATATAAACACCTACATTTGAGTGCCAAGTGGTGCTAGTTGCATGTTAGATTTTGTAATTTGAATACTTCCATTTACACTCTATTTTATCACTGACATTCACCTTAATTCTAAATAAAATTACTTCCTTCCTAAAATATCTATATTATGCATGACTATTAAATTTCTTTACCTAGGATCAGAGTGTAGTATCTGTTTCATCCCTGGTTATTAATAATAAACACGTAAGTATGAATTAAGAAGAAAAGAGACAATGTGAAAGATTAAAGGTAAGTAAGGAAGGTTGACAAAAAGGAAAAGAAAAGGAGAAAAAATATATATCTATATATAATATTATTTTATATATCTATATATATATATCTATACAAAAATATTAGCTCCTGAAAAATTAATTTCGGTTGAGCCCTCTGGTTTGAGGTGTGAATTTGTAAAACAGTGACTATTTAAGCTAATACTGCACGACTCTTCGACAAAATTGAGTCACTCTCAGTCACTGGTTGTTTATCCGAATCTAAAAATAAACACGCTAAAATTCACCTCCATTCCGTACCGTACGCTGATGGCTTAGCAGGTAGAAGTTCGGACTGACGCAAATTCAGTCAGGTTTCGATCCTAGCTAGAGGCAACCGGACGTCTAACCACACTGATGAGCTGTGAAACAGCGAAACAGCCTGTCTGTGGATGACAAAAATATATATAATATATGTATGTATATATATATATATATACAAAATAATTACTTAACTGTAAGTTTCCCCGACTCTGAAGTTTTGTGGTAATATGTTCGTTTTTCAAGGGGTTAATCCATATATTAAATATTTCCAGTTGTAATAAAGATTCGTTTTTTTCTCCATGTTTCATATTTGCATCTTTTTTTTACTCCATTAGAGACACCCACACATTTATGTTTTTACATGTGCTCACATGTTTTTCATAAATGTAATTGTTTTTCAATTGTATATTTTTAAATTGTATATTTTGTCATTTTTATATTTCATTCTTATTTTTTGTATGTCTATATTTGATTGTTTTTTTTATATATGTATGTATTGTATTGTGTTTATTATATTATGTTATATCATTATTTTATTTTATTTTATTTATATTATGTTATTTTCTGTTGTATTTGTTATATTATGTTATATTAGTATGTAAGTTGCAGAGTAAATAATTATTAAAATCTCTGCATTTACCCACTAATTCATTTATCTTGTTTAATAATTTAAATTGTAAAATGGCCGCAAACTACATGAAAACTGGGGTAGAAGCATGAAAAAATGGATTATTTCCAGTATCGATGGGAGTTGGGAAATGCAAAGTCAGTCTTGGCCTCTTCACTAACATGGAGCATGTGCATGTAAATTTTGGTGCAAATCCGTCGAAAATTTGCGACCGTGCATTCGTTACACACACACACACACATCCTGCTTTTTATAGATATATATATATATATATATCAACGCTGGCCAATCTGAAACTTGTGAGCCATATGTGGCTCTTTGATTTTTAATATGTGGCTTGTGGAAATATATTGGCTGATCTCCTTTTTTTTATGAAAGTTAATATGAAAGGTAAATAATAAAAATGTCAGTTTTGTTCATGTCGTGTGGCTCTCAAACATCTGAACTTTATCATATGTGGCTCTTACATTAAGCATGTTTGGACACCTCGATATATATATATATATATATATATATACCCAACAAATTAAAAGGTTGTACATGAAACCTGAGGGGATTGGCAAATACCATTCTTCTTTGAAAATTTGAAACTGGTACTACAAAATCACATAGAAAAATCTGCACCAAATAACAAAAACCACATTACTTGAGGACTACCAACAGAAGCAACAACTAAAATGGATAGCACAGAAAATAATGACATAATCAAGATGTCGACCTTTCACACTACTTCAAATAAAAGGTTAGGAAGAAAATGCCCATCAATACTGGAAAGAGCAATTCAAGCTACTGGACTTCAAAAACTTATTTTCCTGAAAAATTGTTTTAAGAAAAAGTTTTTATAAATTTCATCTGAAAGCAGTATTGGCTGCTCCATCAATTAAATGTTTCCTTGTAGGGAAAACACCAATATTACCATTTTGGCTGCTTCCAGTGAAGAAAAGTAGGGAGACTCTGACAAATTCTTGACCCAATCCTGCATGGTTAAACACAAATACACTTCCTTCATTTTACTTTAAAGGTAAAATATCTACTAACATTAAAGACAAGTTATTGATGAATTCTCTCTTTTCTTTGCATTTTTAGTTGTCTTACTTGCAGGGATAAATAAAACCTATTGCCTATTTTCCAATTCCAAGTCTATGACATTCAAGAAGGTGACAAGAAGAAAGAGATTATAAAGTGTACAGAAGAAAGAGTTCAAGCCATTTTTATCCACTGGTGTACAATTAAGAACCTTCCTATCTCCTGGTTTGCGATTATTTTCCCTTTGCTTTGGATCCATTCACGTTTTATAGCCACTTTGAGTCCATTCCCTTGATATTGTATGAAGATGTGTCTCCATGAAAGAAAAGAACAGAATAGTTTTCAAGTTCATCCAGTGCCCTCACCATGCACCATCAATGGAACCATCTTTTTTTTCCCCAACATAAAAGAATTTTCAATGCTAAGCCAAAGTCAAAGCAGCCACCAGCACAGATCCAGTTCCCATAGAAACTGAGCATGATTCACAAGTAACATCTAGCACAAAAGCAATGGCATCAAGATCAGAGATAAAAGAAGCACTTAATAGACAGTACCTCACCCCAAAGCTATAAATATATGCATACCGACATTGTTTGTCATTTTATTGATAGCTATTAGGTATACAAGAATCTGCTAAAATATGTAAATCTCAAAATGCTATAATGAACATGATCATGAGACCTGTATCCTATTAGGTTCATTGGGGCACCACATGTACTGCAGCCATAGCAACAGTGAGTTTGTATAAGGTGAAAGAACCTGACTGAACCCGCCCCTCTTCAGACAAGTTCAGAATTCAGAGTTGTCCTTGTCTAGACTTGGTTTCCCTACAAAATCCTACTCAGTGGACCCTACTGACAGGGATTTGAATTCAGAGATTTCTTTCTTCTATACTGACTGCTGCCGATAGCCTAGTTTGCCTTGTTAATCAGAAGAAGTTTGATTCTTCCCTTTTCTATGGCCATTAGTGCAAAGTGAATGAAATAGACTTGGTGAGAACTAGAATTTGGCATAATAATTGCACTTCATGTTCTGATAGCCATTATGCTATCTTCTCATTAAATTCATTATCTATCTATCTATATATATATATATATATATATATATATATATGTGTGTGTGTGTGTGTGTGTGTGTCTGTGTGCCTGTGTGTGTGTGTGTGTGGTAGGCTAATGGTCATGGACAGGCTCTAAAATTGTCATGAATTTTTAAATTATTTTCTTTGTATTTTTCTTTTCAAGATTTTATAAAGACCTTAAAAATCAACCAAATATTGCATATGATTTTTGGTATCATAAACTGAAGACAAAAATAAAAGAATTCTTAATATTGAAATCCCTTTGTGACTTTTAATCCATCCTATGATATATATATATATATATATATATATATATATATATATATAAATATATATATATATATATATATATATATATATATATATAAAAGCATGAAACCAACTGTTGCCACTGGATGTTAACTAAAATGTCCACTTTTATATTTACATTAAATCTATCCTTGATATTGAACACTTTAACCCATAAATATAGTATATCTTAAAAATATATTTTATCATATATATATATATATATATATATATATATATATATATATATATATGATAAACAATAAAATCCCAAATCACCTCATATGGGAAATAGCCTATTTCGGCAGATGAAAATATTGGTCATCTCTCTTATCAACCCCAGTGTGGACTGAGGGACTGAGTTTTTGTCTATAAAATTAGGAGGGGTAGGAAGTAGAATTTTACTGTGAAAGCTAAAAAAAAAAAAAACTGTCAAAAAAATTCACATTGAATTAGGTAAATTCTGTATTAGTTTTTCAATTAGTTTTCCGACAGGTTGTTTTTTCCTTTTATCTTTCACAGTTAAATTCTACTTCCTGCCCCTCCTAACTGTATTAACATGAACTCAGTCTACACTGGGATTGATCAGATAGATGACCAATATCTTTATTTGCCGAAATAGGCTATTTCCCATATGAAGTAACTTTGGACTTTAATATTTATTTTTTTATTGCATTGTATTAATAAATACGTCATTGACCTCTTTTTGTGAATCAGTTTCAATATTTTATATTACTAGGATCCACTTGGATTATATAGTAATGGTTATTTTACCCTTACTATATATATATATATATATATATATATATATATAGAGAGAGAGAGAGAGAGAGAGAGAGAGGTGGGGAGAGAGAGATGAACATCAAAATGGGAAGAATCTAGCTCCATAAATTAAATGAAGTGTCCATTTTTAAATTATCCAAAGCTTTCATGAATTAAGAGACACCTGAAGAAGGCTGGAAAGGCACAACACCGAAAACATAGTGATAATAATCACAAAGATGAGGACATTAGTCTGAATACTTCACTTTTTTCTTGTTGGAAAGAATATATATATTGAAATGAACAATTCCTTGGATTTTCTTTATTTGAAAGGACTGCAATATCGAAATAAATAACTATGCATTCCATTTTGACTGACATTCTATTGTCTTTAGTTAATAAATATTTTTACTTGTTGAAAGCAGCATTCTGTGTGTCTTCTCTTATTAATTTTGTCTGCAGATGCTGAACCTCTTGAGATATTTGTCAACTTATAGTACATATCATATTGTATAGTGCATATCATATCATATAGTTTCTTTCTCTTGAAAAATGTCAATCCTTTAAATTCCCTTGTGACATATAGGGCTACAGCCACACCATGTATATTCTTCCATAGAGTATATAGCCACAACCCTACTCTGTCAACTCCTCTGTAATGTATCAGGACATAGCCTTTCTCTGAAGACACACCTGTGGAATATAGGATCACCACATTACCTAGTTGATGCCCTTGTGCAGCATAGGGTAACAGCCACGCTAAGAGCTGCTGGTTTGATTTCTGTGGTAAGGAGTTTTCTTATGTGTAGAGTTGTTAACCTTTCATCCATAATTCAGAAGTTTTCCTTCCATAATGTTTGCCAAACAAAGCTAGAGAGACAAGTCTTGTCTGTTTTTATTTATCCCATTTATGAGGGGTAGAAAAGATGTATTCATGGCTTTCCCAAGGGCATTGTGCAGTAGCAATTTGAACTCAGCATGCTAATCACACACACACCAGACAAATAACCACTATGCTACATACATATCCACAAACTTTACATACCACGGTAAAATTTGATAGAATTAGACATTTTATTGAAATTGTGGTTTGATGTAATGGAATAACCTGTCACCCTGAATGAATGACTACACTATAGTTAGTAACTTCCTATAAGTATCTGTAAGTCAGTGGACTGCAGATACTAGCTAGGATCTGTTCCAGCTAGATGGTCAAACTCTCTGCCTCTGAGCAGAGAGGAACCCGGACGAGGCTCTGCCGACGAGCAGAGTTTTGTTCGGGGAGGTTGACCAACACAATCCTGTTATGCGGTTTCTACGGGCATTTTTTGGCTGAGCCTACAGGCTCAGAGAACCCATGTTAAACCCGCCCTTGTGCCAATTGCAACCCTCGTGCTGGGGTGGCTAAATATACTAGCTGAAATCTTTTCAGCTGAACTGTCAATTTCTCTCTGCCTTCAGTCAGAGAGGAACCCGGATGAGGCTTTACTGAAGGACAGAGTCTCGTTTGGGGAGATAGACAGACCTGACACCGTTTATGTGGGATCTACGTGGATTTTGTGGCCAAGCCTATGGGCTTGGGAGCCCCACTTTAAATTCGGCCTTGTGCCACATGTGACTGCATGGGGCAATTGCTAGATGCTCTAGCTGGAATCTATTGAATACGACTCAGACTTATGTGAGAACTACCGACCTTCCAATAGTAGCACTCACTACTGGATTGACTTGCGATGACCTTGTGCATAACTGTTACCTTTATTCTTATTGTACTGGTTTTTTACAATAAACCTTTACTCATTTTATCCACAGTGTTTTTCAAGTATATATTCCTATTAGTACAGAATATAACAATTACAAACAGAATTATTTTAATTTCTTAGAAAATTATGAAATTCTAAAACTTCAAGACCAAAAAGTTCTTAATGTGCCACTAGATGTGAGAATAAATATCCTTGTTGGTTGAACATAGAACAGGCTGTGCTAGAGGTAGTTTGAACTGTAAAATGATGAGACCTTATCTTACATGTGCCACATGTGACTGCGTGGGGCAGTTGCTAGATATTTTAGCTGGAATCTGTTGAATGCGACTCAGACTTATATGAGAACTACTGACCTTCCAATAGTATCACTCACTACTGGATTGACTATTAATGACCTTGTGCATAACTGTTACCTTTATTCTTATTGTACTGGTTTTTTACAATAAACCTCTACTTATTTTATCCACCTTGTTTTTCAAGTATATATTCCTATTAGCAAGGAATATAACAGTTTTATTTCTAATACAAGTTATGGCAACAATCTCCTAATTGCCATAAACCTTCATGATATAGGTGTTCATGCCTCTCTACAACTTTCTATTCTTTTTAATTCTTAGCAATGCTTGTCTTTTTACTATCCCTCCCTCCATTTACACAACCTTTATTTGTTTTCCTTAGTCCTACTTGACTTCAGTGTGTCCTGTGAGTGTCAAGTTTTCCAAGCCTTCTTTCATTAGCCGTACTAGAAATTTCAGCTGTCTCTTTCTAGCTTTTAATATAGGTATTTTTTGTTTGCATTTTCTTTAAATCTTCCTTACTATTCACATGCTCCATCCATGGTATTCCTGGTATCGTTCTTTAAAGCCACTTCTCCATTGCCTCAAGTCTCCTCTTCATCTGTGAAGAAATTTTCCTGTGTTTACTGCCATATAAGAGGACTAGCCTTACATAAGAGTTCAGCAGTCTTCTTTGCTTCAAATTAAATTTTCCTATTTCTTCATACTTTTCTTAGCTTTTGTATCTTTTGCCAAATTTTGTTACTTATGTTAGAATAACTAAATGTATAAACAATTCATTCATAAATAGATGAAGGGGAATATAATGGTGGATTCTCCTATTGTTAACAATAAATGAGGATCAACAGTGGATGGTGCCTTTCGTTTTACATTTATACATGCCAGCAGGGGCTTTTGTGGAGAAAATCAGGTACGGGAAAGACATATTTCATTTGTGCTTTCTTAAATGTGATACTAGCCCAGCTGCAGGTGACAAAGCCACACTGAAATTTGTTAAAGCATGATTTTGATGGTATCTCTGCTTCAGAGCTTGACAAAGCTGATCACGGTGCTCCAGTCTACTGTCTTCAAAACCCTTTAACTTAATGAAACATGTCTTATGCCACTCCTTTTAGTTTGATGCTTGCGCTTCACAGGTTTTCAGATCAAAGTTGAGACATTTCAAGTTGTCTTTCAATTTGTCTTTGTAACATAAGAGGGCCAACTGAACACTTGGAGTTTGGTAGTTGTCCATACAGCACCTTTTTTGGAAGCTTATGCACATCCATTCTTACAACATGACCAGCCCACCTAATATAATTCTAGGAGGGTGTAATTATGTGGATTGATATTGACATGTTGAAATTAAAAGGGATACTCATAATATGAAGAATAGTGGTTAACTAACCTTATGGGTTAAAGTTCATGCAAGTAGTCTTGTTTCTAATGAAATTTTCTCCCTTCTTAATACTGAAAATGTCCTATCACATATTATGTGTTTAAAAAGCAAGCAACATCTTTTTTGGTTTCCTCGTGTGGATTTGGTATAAGGACAACCATACAAAGCCAAACTTTCTTGTTCTGAGACCTACAAGAACTCGTATGAAGATATCTTCTCTCTTTAACACTGTATGGAAATTCTGTATTTGTTTAAATTTGTACAAGAAAACCAAAAAACTAGGTAAAATAATTATTCATCCAGTCATGTTAATATTATTATTATAATGATGATTTTTATTGTTATTGTTTTTATTATCATTCTTTTTTTTTATTTCCTTTGATTTCTGGTGTATACTCATTTCTTTCTGAGTCCCAACCAGAGACTTAAGGCCAGAGATAGCATCATGACATTTTCTACTGAGAATTTTTTGAGACCACCTTCCCATCAAAAATCCCCTAAGATCACACTTGTTTTATATAGATAAAGCCCTTTATATGGTCTGGAATCATTATTATTGTTTTATTATTATTATTATTATTATTATTATTATTATTATTGCAAACAAAATATCCTATCCCACAATGCACGCACTGCAAGTTAAAGAAAATATCTTGTTTTCCACAAGTGGATTTGACCGCAGGCAAATGTAAACGATAATTAATAAATTTATTTCTTTATTTGTAGCTTTAGTATTATCAGAAATGTGTATGTGTATGTGTGTGTGTGTGTGTGTGTGTGTGTGTGTATATATATATATATATATATATATATATATATATATATATATATATATATATATATATATATATATGACATTAATAGGCAAACAATATGATACTGTCTTTTGTCATGTATTCAGAATCTTGATTTTAAACTTTTGTTTTTGGATATCCTTAACTGAAACTTTTGTTTTTGAATATCCTTAACTGAAATGGAACATTCAGACTCTCCCTTTTATAAGAAACGAGAAACTTAAAGTACAGGCTCACATAAATATGTTGATATTCCCATTATAAATTTTTCACTATATTTGCAAATGATGTTTTCACTTCTGAAAACAGAATCACACAAAAGTAAAAAATACTTCACTGTCATAAATAACTCTTGACTGACATTCATTTTTCCAGAAAAACTTCTCCATTTGACAACTTCAAAATAGAAACCATTAGTCCGATTCCAAACAGAGATCAGTTGACAAGGACAAGTACAAAGAGAAAATTAATGTTCTTTTTTTTGTACTGGAGGAACTGAACTTGAGAAACCTATTTTCCTGAAAAATTGTTTTTAATAAAAAGATTTTATAAATCTTAACCAATAGTACTACTGACAGCGTGATCAATGAATGCCAAATGTTTCCTCATCAGGTAATAATTAATATTACCAATACCGTTACCATTACTCATCATGGTGACCAAAGGTTTGGTTCCTGAAGCTTAATAAGTTCTAACATATATAAACGTTATTATATGGTAGATTATGTGAAAAAGTTAATTTATATTGTCTGGCTGGTGAGTTTCATTATTAGAAACATTGCTGCCTTATATGGTCTGGAGCCCCTTCTGTTTGCCTCAAGGTTCTTGATAAGATCCAGAGACGGGTATGCAATGTAATTGGCCCTGATCTGGCTTCTCGTCTGCAGTCTCTCTCTCACAGACGCACCATCGCCTATCTCTGTCTCTTTTATAAATACTTCCATGGTAATTGCTCCAATGAGCTGCTATTGCTGGTTCCCAGGCTCCATGAATTCAAGCATCCTACGAGGCTGGCATCCCGTTCCCACCCTTTCACTGTTGAAACTGTTAAATGTAGACGTCTCTTCTACTCCAATAGCTTCATATCTCGCACCTCACGCCTATGGAACTCCCTTCCTCATTCCTGTTTCCCTGATGACTATGATCTCCAGCTATTCAAGTGAGACGTCAATCGACATCTCCAGTTGCCTTGATCTATTCTCTATCCTTCTCCACATCCTTTCCTCTAACACTCCTATCTGCTCTCGCTCCAAATCCTCTGTAATCCCTTGCATGCTAGTGGCTTCCAGCCTTGCCTGGGGTGAAAAGCTTTAAAAAAAAAAAATACTCACAAAAAGTAAATTTTAGATTTCCAAAAATGTGTAAAAAATATCTTCAATGAGCGTGTAATTTAAAGTAATTAACTTCACAACTCTCAATTGGTAATTTGAATATTAAAATTTAATTAGTGAAAAATTGAAGACAATAATTAATAGGCATACAGTTATATCATGTTGAAACTAAGCAACACCGAGCCTGGTCAGTACTTTGATAGGTGACTGCTTGTGTATACCAGATGCTGTAAGCTTGGATCTGTGGATGGATAACAGCTTGAAATAGGAAATCAGAAACTCATGCTCCAATCCTAGTCAGGTTTGTTATATTTATTTACAAACAAATACGCTTGGAAAAGTTATGAATCCACCACTTCCTCCCCAAATATGGGTTAATTAATAGAACTTGTATCAAAAATCCTTATTATCCCCAAACCTTCTTACAAAAATATTTTCTGGCTTTAAATAACATTCAAAAGGTTTATAACCTGTAAAAATGATAAAAAACAAATCAGTCAAATCAGTCACTAGAAAACATAATAATTATTGAATATGACCGAAACTAAAATGTTTTTGAGTTCTGCCAAACTGACGAATTACGTCACCATTCTAAGAAATAACTAGGCTCAGTGTTGCTTTATTTCTGTGATTGTATGGGAATCAATGTTTCAATTTGATGTGACCATAAGCCATTGAGAGAAGTATCATCTTATTCTATGAATTATTTTGATAAGTATCTTCATTTTTTTAACTTTTTATTCTTAAGTCATTCTCATATATGCTGTATGCACGGATATATAGAAAAAGAAATAAATAAAAAATATGGATGAAAAAAGTATTTTTTTTTTTTTTAAGCATTTCACCCCAAGCAAAGTGGTAAGCCACTAGCACGCAAGGGGTTACAAAGGATTAGGAGCAAGAGCAGATAGGTGTGAGAGAGGAAAGGATGAGAAGGATAGTGGTTTAGATCAAGGCAACTGGAGATGTCGATTGACATTACATTTGAATAGTTGGAGATTATAGCCATCAGGGAAACAGTAATAGGGAAGGGAGTTCGACAGGAGAGAGGTGCGAGATATGAAGCTATTGGAGTAGAAGAGACAGCTACATTTAACAGTTTCAACAGTGAAAGGGTGAGAGCGAGATGCCAGCCTCGTAAGATGCTTGAATTCATGAAGTCTGGGAACAAGCGTAAGCAGCTCATCGAAGCAATTGCCATGAAAGTATTTGTAAAAAAGAAAGAGAGAGGCGACGGCACATCTGTGAGAGAGTGAATGCAGACAAGATGCCAGATCAGGGCTAATTACATTGCATATCCATCTCTGGATCCTATAAAGAACAAAGAGGCAAACAGAAGGGGCTCCAGACCATATATGGCAGTAATACTCCATGCAATGGTGAATGGTTGATTTGTAGATTTGAAGGATTGATTTAGGGGAGAAAAATTTCCTGGCGTGGCAGGGGGGGCCAACTTTCCTTGCGGTGGACGAAGCAATTGACTCAATGTATTTGTTCCATCTCAAGTCAGCAGACAACCTGAGACCAAGCAGCTGCAGAGAGTTTCTCTCAAGAAGTTGAGCATCAGACATTCTAATGGGGGGAAAGGAAGGATCTCTGTGGTGATTAATAGAGAGCAGTTTCCTTTTTAAAGCATTAAAGTTAACCAGCTAATTCCTGCCTCGGTTCACAACTGATTGGAGGTCCTTTTCGAGACGAACGGCCAGGTTAGTTTTGTCAGCGACACTAGTTTTGTTTTTGAGGCAGGAGTAAATTGTAGTGTCATCCACATAGATGCCTACTTGGGAATCTATGGAATCAGGAAAATCGTTGGTGAAGATAAGGAACAGAGTAGGGCCTAGGATGAAGCCTTGAGGAACACCTGCGTTCGTGGGATAGGAGCTGGAGGAGAATCCGTTGAGAACGACCTTCAATTCAGGGTTTGACAGGAATGATTGTATTAGGTCAAACAATCAACTTGTAATACCATAACCCTGGAGCTTGCAAAGAAGACTGGCATGCCAAACCCTATCAAATGCTTTGGAGATGTCTAGGGCCACAGTACGAGCTTCTCCGTTATTTTGGAGAGCTTGGTAGACAATTTCAGTGATGGCCATAAGCACATCAGCTGTAGATCAGGCAAAGCGGAAACCATATTGCTTGTCTGAGTGCAGATCATGGGATGTAAGGTGGTTAACCACTTTGGCGTTGATTAAGTCTTTGAAGACTTTGCTGAAGAGGGGTAGGAGACTGATAACATGGTAATTAGAAGGGTCAGAGGGATTGCTAGAGTTCTTACAGACAGGAACAATCAATGAGGACTTCCAACAGTCTGGAAAACAAGATTCCTTGAGGCAGTAGTTATATAATTTGGAGAGGGCGGGCGCCAGTTCAGGCGCGCATTTTTTCAAGACAATGGCTGGTATCCCATCTCCACCACTAGCCTTGTGGGGGTCTAAATTAGAGATAATGCCCAATACCAATGATGGGGTTATGTGCAACCTGCTCAATAGGGCCTCAGTACTAAGAGGGAAATCGGGTATGGGTACACCGGAAGAGTTGAGCATTGAATTGAATGGAAATTTCCAAGCAAAGCATTCAGCCTTGTCGGCAGAGGAGGTCAGGATCTCAAACTGGTTGAACAAAGGAGCTATAGAGGGTTTGCTATTGTTAAGTATGCTCTTGCAGAGATGACATTAATCCTTGGAGCCGAATTTGCGAGATGCAATACATTTCTTCATTTGATCAGCAAATAGTGACTTAGCTTCGTTGAGGACGCACTTACACTCGTTATGGGCAGAGGTAAAGAGACGTCTATTGCAGTCGGACATGTCGCTACGAAATAGGTGGAAGAAGTGGTTCCTATGGGCAATGGCGGCTGAGCTAGCATCAGAGAACCAAGCGGAGGAGCATGATTTGACCTTAAAATTCCAGCTTTAACCCAGGAGCAGACTTCAGAAGCACATTCTTGAATGGGGAGCGTAAAGACAACATCCCAGGGGACATCAAGGAGGAAATCACAAAACAAGTCCCAGTCAGCTCGTTGATAGCAGAATGAGGTTCTAGTGGTAGGAGGTGTTTTTTCAGGAGGTGGAGTTGAAGAAGAAGATGACAGATACTACAGTAGTAGTTACCAAGAGGGCAGAGCTGTGTGGCGCTACAAGACTCGGGGATGGAGGTAAAACACAGACCGAGAAGAGAAGCCTTACCGTCTCGGTTGTAGGCAAAATGCATGGGGAAGTCAACTATTTGCTTGAGGGATTGAGAAACTGAAAAATTAAGTGTTTGAATGCCTGCAAAGTCAGGAGTAGCATTCTTAAGCCACTTCGTATGATGGGCGTTAAAATCGCCAAACACTAATATGTGAGCAAACAGATGGAGTGAGAGAGCCTTGTCTAGAAATGCTATTGATTATTCCACAGTCTTAAGAGGATGGAGAGCGATAAAGAAAGAAGAGATAGCTTACAGCATTGAGAAGAGATAGCCAGAGATACATGTACGAATGGTCTGGCGATTCGAGAGACAACTCTCTAGCCAGATGGAGATGGTCCTTGACGTAAACACCAAGGCCATGCATGTGGGTTAGAGAGTCTTTTCTGAGGAGAGGAAAGTAGCTGAGGATCAAGAGATCAGAGGAGGGGATAGACGAGTCAAGGTCAGTCTCACACAGAGCCAGTATATCCGGGCAGTTTGTAGTGAGGAAAGATTCCACACTGCAGAAATTGGTTCTAATGCCACGGATGTTGGCAAATGTAATGTTGAAGGGTTTAGGTGATTTTTGAAGGGCTGGTTTAGGTTTACTTTTTTGATCTTTGTTAGTCATCATGTGGAATTATGGTTGGAAGATGAGAAGGCCTGAAGTAAAAGAAACAGACGGCTATCGACCGTGATGTGGGCAGAGAGAAGTTGGCACAGCCAGCATCATAATGTGGCCTCAGGGTTGCCCATCGGAGGTGACTGCAGGAACACCTTTCCATGCATGACATGACACTACAGACACCCTGGTATTATACAACTGTTGATCAGAGCGGCTTCTCAAGGTGCTACGCAAGAGTTAGGGCTCCTAACTACAAATCAGAAACAGCAACCAGGAAACTGTCAACCGTGTACCCTCAGAATGAAGAGGTAATGCCAGACTGCACACATCATGGGCGAAACATGGCAGCACTAGTACAGAGGCCAAAGAGAGAGAGTTCTAGGAACCCCTTCCTAAACAAGAAACAAGGTGTGAGCCTCTACTCTTGTCCAAGAAGAGGGAGGAGTATTGACCGGGCAGTAGGAAAGCCTACCTCTCCTATTACACATAACACATACAAGAACAACAACAACAACAAAAAGAAAAGACGGGGAGGTAGTTGACAAAGTGTCCAGGCTGACACTAAGGGAATGTATGTACTGAGGGATAGGAATGGTATTTTATTTGTATTTTACCCTTTCACTAGATTAAGTTTTAACATAGTATAAGTCCATTGTCCTATTCTAAAAAAGAAATTAAAAAAATATGGTTATCCAGCTTTGTAGATATGGCATAAAAGCCAACTCACTTATGGCAGCAAGTGTTCATGTTCGTCCACTTTCATTCTCATGGTCACTAGTGAAAGTTCAGGCTACCTTTATCACCAAGCTTCTTGTTTCAATGAACGTAGAGTTGGGGGGTGGGAGGGGGCCAAGTGAATGCAGAGCTGGGGGGGGATGTCACACACATACATATATACATACATACATACACACACACACACACACATATATATATATATTCAGCAAGCAGAACAAATTTTTTTCTCCTGATGATGGCCATGTTGGCTGAAACTAGTCAAGGAATCTAAATGAAATAATAATAATTTTTTTTTTTTTTAAGCTTATCACCCCAAGCAAGGCTGGAAGCCACTAACATGTAAGGGGTTACAGAAGGTTTGGAAGAAGAGCAGGTAGGAGTGGTAAAGGAGAGGATATGGAGAAAGATAGTGGATCGATCAAGGCAAGGGGGGTTACAGAAAATTTGGAGCGAGAGCAGATAGGAATGAAAGGAGAAAGGATGTGGAGAAGGGAAGTGGATAGATCAAGGCAACTGGAGATGTCGATTGATGTTACACTTAAATAGTTGGAGATTATGTTTGTCAGGGAAACAGGAATAAGGAAGGGAGTTCCACAGGCGAGATGTGCGAGACATGAAGCTATTGGAGTAGAAGAGATGTGAAAGAATATTAATAGACAACCCAGTGTGTCTGAAGATGTTAATTTTTTAATATTTTTTATTGTTCAAATTATTTATATGTATGTATGTATGTATATATATATATATATATATATATATATATATATATAGGTAAAAAAAATCTGTGGGTTAGTAATCCAAGTAGATCCTATTAATATAAAATATTAAAACTGATCCACAAAAATATAATTTATATTATAGAGCATATAAGTGAATTACAATTAATGAGATCCAAACAATTTACCTCATAGAGATGATCATTTCATTCTTAGGAAAGTAGTTTTCCCCTGGATTTATCAAGGCAAATACATATTTTAGTAAATGTATTTGCATTGATAAGTCCAGGGAATAAATACTTTCCCATGTTTGGATCTCATTAATTATATATATATATATATCGATGAATTCATATAAAATTAGCCTAAATCCCCAAATCAATTACTTGTATATCTTGCTAGACCCAGCTAAGCTCAGTGATAGAGCCACTAAGGGTCAAAATAGTAGTCGTGGCTCTTGGGGCACAGGTTCCGAGGTTATTCTGTGACTCTGGTTAACTCTGTATACTTGGATGTGTATCGGTGAATGAAACTGAGTGAGTAGTGGCGCTATATCGAGTCTAGTTCATGTCTTCTTCGTCACCTAGTCCCGTGGTACAGTTGGTATGACGTTCGCATTGTATCGAAGAGATCCGGGTTCGATACTCGGTAGTGGATGTGCACTGCTGATGAGTCCCAGATAGGACGAAATGACCGTCCAGTGCTTTCTGCATTCTACTGAGGATTCTAAACTCGATGAATTACTATAATATATATATATATATATATATATATATATATATATATTTCTATTTCTAATTCTAACAGTTGAAATATAATCCTTGAAAATGGCTAAATGTATAGCCGAAAGCGCTCGGATAAAAAGAACATTTGGACAGTTTTTATATAATTTATCCTCTGAAAAGAAAAACTTTATTAGATCGCACGAGAAATTATATAAAAAACTAAATAAAAGCACCTTAACAGTCGTTTTTAATGAAATATATATATATATATATATATATATATATATATATATATATATATATATATATATATATGTGTACAATATAACAATATATAATTTTATATATATCAACAAATAGTATTTAGAAAAATAGTATGACAAATTGGATAAAAAAATTTTGTGATGTTTCATCTGTTAGAATTTCATCTGTTAGGATTTCATCTGTTAGGATTTCATCAGACTGGGATTTGTTGAGGCTGACACATCTGCCCATGTGCACAAAGTGGGAGACACTGGTAGTTTCAAAACATTTGAATATTTTGAAATTATATATATAGGTATGAAATGAAAATGTTAGAAAGGTCAGTATAAAGTTTGCTGTATAGAGAAAATAATAATAATTAAATTTGGAAAAGCACCTGATGTATTTATACATTTATATGTAATGTCTGTAATACATGTAGGTGTACAGGGAATTACTAAAATTGTTTTACTTACATGCAGGTTTTCCAAGAAAAATTTTACTTAACCAGTTTCACTGTGTAGCTTTTCCAAAAAATTTGAAAGCTACACAGTAAAACTATGCACATCAGGTGCTTTTATAAATCTCATTATTATTATTATTCTCTCTTTCTCTCTGTCTGTCTGTTTGCTTGTCTCCTCTCTCTCTCTCTATATATATATATATATATATGTATATATATATATATATATATATATATATATATATATATATATATATTGATTACTGTTTGCATATAATTCATATGCAAACAATAACCAAAAAAATTAAATGTTCAAATTATCTTTCAATACTCAGTGATTCTTGGATATAACATTCACTCCTCAGGGTGTTTGATCACAAAATATTAAAAGTGTTATCCCACAAAAATACAATGGTTGACAGTTTCTTTCTATTTTTTGTGAAGTACATTCTTTGTTTTGCATGTATCAATGTATATTTACATATATATTTATTTATTTCGAGCCAGGAAATTTTTCTCCCCGGAATCAATCCTCCAAGTCTATAAATCGACCATTCGCCCTTGCATGGAGTATTGCTGCCATATATGGTCTGGAACCCCTGCTGTTTTCCTTAGGGTTCTTGATAAGATCCAGAGACGGATATGCAATGTGATTGGCTCTGATCTGTCATCTCGTCTGCAGTCACTCTCTCACAGACGCGATGTTGCCTCGCGCTGTCTTTTTTACAAATACTCTCACGGTAATTGCTCCGAGGAGCTGCTTTCACTTGTCCCTAGGCCTCGTAAATTTAAAGGCTCGCATCCCGTTCCCACCCCTTCACCATTGAAACTGTTAGATGTAGACGTCTCTTCTACTCCAATAGCTTCATATCTCACACCTCACACCTATGGAACTCCCTTCCTCATTCCTGTTTTCCTGATGACTATGATCTCTCGCCTATGGAACTCCCTTCCCTATTACTGTTTCCCTGACAAATACAATCTCCAACGGTTTAAGTGTAGCATCAATCGACATCACCAGTTGCCTTGATCTATCCACTTCCCTTCTCCACATCCTTTCACCTTTCATTCCTATCTGCTCTCGCTCCAAATCTTCTGTAACCCCCTTGCCTTGATCGACCTACTGTCTTTCTCTTTCTCCACATCCTCTCCTTTACCACTCCTATCTGCTCTTCCTCCAACCCTTCTATAACCACTTGCATGACAGTGGCCTCCAGCCTTGCTTGGGGTGATACGCTTAAAAAAAAAAAAAAAAAAAATCTCTCTTTCTCAGTATATATATATATATATATATATATATAGATAGATATATAAATATATATATCTATATATATGTATGTATGTATGTATATATTTAGGCAGTATACCTTCATTTAGGTATGCTTGGTTGAATAATTTAGACATGTCTATTTATTTTCAGTTTAATCCTCTCAAATTCATGGACCAATTTCTTAGTGAGTGTACAAAATTGACCAAGAAAAAAGCTGTAATTATCCATATGATTTTTATTTTCCCAAGTCCTTTCAATCGCATCCAAGATCATCCCCAGGGGTGAATTTCCTAAGATAAAAAAAATTAATGTAAGTTATAATTACATGAGCTGTTACAAAACTGAATAAAAATGCTGCTGTACTTTCCTCAATACTTTTATTTTCTAAAGAACTTTCAATCTAATCCAAGATCATCTTCAGTGGTGAAATGCTAAGACAAAAATTAGTGTAATTGATAGATAAGAATGTTTTTGTAAATGCGCATGAACATGCTCTGTTATGTTAAGAATATTAATTTTAAATTATTTATTATTAATGTTTTAAAACTACGCGACCTCCATTTTTTTGAAAAAATAAAAAAAATTTTTTTTCTCCTTTTAAGATTTCACTAACTTTGGAATTAGAACTGAACAGCTAGGCTACACATATATATGATTTGATTATGATGGTGAAAACTTGTGCTAAACCAAGCAGACTTTTTGTAGGAACTGGTTACCGATAACTGGTACACAGTGTGGCACAAGGTCTCCAAATGACCTTCCTCAGGCTTTGAATCCACACTTGCCTTCTCCTTGACTGGCTGACAACCAAGTCTAAAGATCTCAATCTACCGTACTATTTAACCCATAACTAGAGGGATAAAAAGCAATAGATTCATATTTTTTCTAATGGTATTTGTGTATAAGTGAATGTAATAAACTTGACTGAAATACAAACTTGGCTCTCTGATTTCTTGTTTCAAGCCATTAAACATTAAACCACCAACACACTCTATTCATATATATATATATATATATATATATATATATATATATATATATATATATATGTATATATATATATATACATACATATATATATATGAATGTGGCCTGATGATTGCATCTAGCATGAAACAGACTGTCGCCTCTAAGTGTTGAATTCTATGTTCACTTTTATATTTATACATATATATATATATATATATATATATATATATATATATATATATATATATACATACGAGGGTCATTCAATAAATAAGGTGAATTTTTCGGTATAAGGACTTCTATTACAGATAGAAGCTTACTCTTTTTATTTTTTATTTTTTTTGTTTTACTTCTTTTACACATGGATTTAATTTCTTTTGCAGATTAAAAAAAAACTTTGAGAGTTTTGGCGATTAACAAAGATGGCTGACCAAGAAGCATGCTCCAGGATTGAACAGCGGTCAGTTATCAAGTTTTTGGTTGCTGAAGGGTGCAAACCAGTTGAAATTCATAGGAGAATGTCAACTGTGTATGGTGCCACATGTTTCAGCCAAAAAATGTCTACAAGTGGGCTAAATTGTTTAAAGAAGGACGGAGCAGTGTTGAGGATGAAGACAGGCCTGGGAGGCCTACAGAAGTGAGGTCTCCTGAGGTGATCGAATCAGTCAATGACCTCATTCAGTCTGACAGAAGGGTGACAGTGGATGACATTGCAAGGACTTTGAGCTTATCTGTTGGGACAAACGCAGGGATCATCAGTCAGAAGGAGTCATCTTGCATCATGAGAATGCAAGGCCTCACACAGCAGTCCAAACGGTGCAGACCATCAAAGAGCTGGGCTGGGAACTGCTCCCTCATCCCCCTTACAGCCCAGACCTTGCCCCTTCAGACTTTCACCTGTTTGGTCCCTTGAAAGTGTTCACGAGAAGCACAAAGTTTAAAAGTGACGATGAAGTCAAAAGTGTTGTGAGCGACTGGCTGAGACATCAGTCCAAAGATTTTTACGCTGTGGGAATACGGAAGCTTGTGCACAGATGGGAAACGTGTGTGACAGTGCTGGGAGACTACGTTGAAAAACTTTTTAAAAAAGTAAGCTTCTATCTGTATTAGAAGTCCTTATACCGAAAAATTTGCCTTATTTATTGAATGACCCTCGTGTATATATATATATATATATATATATATATATATATATATGATAAAAATTCCTGAATGAATAAATGAAGGTAAATAAAAACTTAAAAAAGAACAGTATTGTTTGGCACAGTACAATGACATTAAAATAACCTTGCCTCAACTCAGTTTAAATACCTCTGAGATTTCATGATCTCGGAATTATAAAAAATTTGCAATGGCTTCACATGAGATTAGAGTTATGACTTTTTTAATGCCTAAAATGCCTGAACATGAGTGAAACATGAAAAAATATTATTCTCTATAATGTTCATATCAGTGCATTGCTTTAGATAAAGGTACTATTATGAATCATTTATGAAACATTGAAAACAGTTCCTTTCAAACTTTCAGCCAAAAGTTAGGAAAACTATCAATTTGAGCTAAAAAGTCAATTGAAACATTAGTATCACTAGTACAAGTAATACATTTAAAAAAGGAAACATACTTTTCTTGCTATAATATCATAGAGACCTAAGCATGTTGCATTGCTGTGGAGAGATACTGATCCAGCTTAAATAGAATATGTAACCAAAATTTCATCCTCATAGATTTAGTTCTGCTATTTCCAATAAAATCTAAGCTCTGATCATACAATCAAATTTGACCATCTTTAATATCAGTCTCACCTGCAAGGAACAGCAGACAGTGCATACCTGTTTTTTTTTAAATCATTTCATACCAAACAAGATGATAAAAGCAACTAAAATGCAAGATGTTACTAAGAGTGAAAGAAACTGGGAAAATGTTTGACATCAAAACACCAGGCTTCAAGGAGGGAGATGAGGATTAACACGGAATTTAATTTTTTGAAGATCATAGCCAATGGGAAATCATGAAACTGGAAGAGTGTTCCACACGCAAGAAGTGCAAAAGAAGAAATCATTAACACAGAATTTACACTTAGGAATTTTGACACTAAAATGAGACCTAATTTCACAATCTACTTCTGTACTTCACTTTGTTACATCAACATACCAAACAGGAAATCTCATCAGAATCATTAGCATGAAAATATTTATTAAAACAAAGACGCAGAGAATCAATGTTTCAATTGTAGGAAAGTGACTGAAGCTGAGATGCTAGGTCAGGAATTCCTACATACTTATCAGAAGCACCAGACTAGATGCGGACACAATATTCAATGCACAGATGAATGATAGATCTATGAAGGTGCAAGATGGATTTCTGGCAACATAAATAGCCTGGCAGGATACACCAGACCAGATGTGGAAGCAATATTCAATGCACAGATGAATGATAGATCTATGAAGGTTCAAGATAGATTTCCAGCAAGAAAAATTGTCTGGCATGGTATAGTGAACTAACTCTTTGAGCAGCTGACATAGCAAATGCTTCAATAAAATCAGTTCACTCTAAAACTTGAGCCCAAGAAGAAGACACCATGAGTTACTTTCCTGGAGGCTATATCAGCCATACTGAAGGAAGGCAAAACTAGATCACTTATATGATTAATGGAGAACAGATTTGATATGCAGGTATTTGTAGACTATAAAAATGTAATAATCTTAAAAAATGGAAATACATGTACACCCTCAGCAATTAAAATCAGTCAATAACTAATAAACAATTGTTAAAAGTATACTATAATTTAAATAAGTGCTACCATGTATAACGTGATGAAACAGAACCATCTGAATCTTCAATCCAATAGAGAACCCTTGGCACTCCCAACTGTGCAAGTTCATGCATTAAAAATGGTTTATTAAGCACTTGAAATGACTGCTCGGCTATTCAGAGGTCAATTCAAAAATGTATATTATGAAAAGAGAGACTATACCAATGAGCATCATCTCCATAAATTATTTAAAAGAAGTAATGGAGATAATTTGAACACAAGAATCATTGAAGATATTTTACAAAAGCCTTGCAGGATCAATACTGTCTCGAGTCAAGGCAGTGATCAAAGACAAATATTTTGTTTATAAATACTAAATTTCCAATTTAGTAAATGCAAAATATTTATTAAGATAAGTTTTTGCAGACAAAAACATGTAATATTTTTAAATGGGAAAAGATTTTGTTTTCATTATTTTGGCATCAGTTTTTAAATATGTAAGATAACATATCTAAATATATATATATATATATATATATATATATACATTTATATATATATATATATGTCTAATGTGTATGTATATAAATATAAATATCTGCACAGTACTTATTCGATTGATGCGAATTTGTGACACTGGGTTTCACACCCTTTGCTATCATCAGACAAATGAAACCCAGAATCACAAACTCACATCAAGCCAACTCTCTCTCTCTCTCTTTCTCTCTCTCTCTCTCTCTCTCTATATATATATATATATATATATATATATATATATATGTATGTGTGTAGGGGGGTATTTGTGTTTGTGTGATATTTTACTTTTTCTTTTGAACAAATCATTCATTGCCTGTTTATTAATATTTCCAGTTATGATTACCAATCCTCCTTTCTTAGGTTAAGTCAGTTTTCAGAAGATAATTCTGATATCATAATTCCATATCCATTCAATGCTAAGCTAATAAGCTTTAAATCTTCTAGTGTCCAAGTCTTAGGATGCCCTTCCTACTTTGTTCTGCTTGTGCATTTGTGTAGGCTTCAAGGCAGAAGTGTACTCACCAGTCAATAATGCCCACTGAACAGTTCTTGGATATCTGGTCACCCAACTGACCATACCTGACCAGCCAACTGGCACAAAATCGACCAAGCAATGCTTTGCTTGCAACACACTTTATTAAATGCAACAGTAAGCATCAAGAACACTCCAGCAGGTTGTGCAATGAGAAAATCATGACATTTCAAATCAGATATAGCCTCAGTTAAAATGTTTCTACACGTATTCTGCAAGTCAAGTATTTGTGTTCTTACATCCAAAAACAAAATTAAACTAAAATAATCAGTTTGTTCTCAGATGCATTAAAATCTAAATGTCTTTGGTTACTTGACATATATAATTACACCCCAAAAAGGTTTTATTAAATATATATCTTCAACGGTTAAGGAAAAACATATAAACAAACATCACAAGATATCTTGTACACAATGATTAAAAAAAAATCATTAAAACATTACAAATCTATATTAGTCTATCTCTCTCTATCTCCCTCCCTCCCTATATATATACATATATATACATATATGTATATATATATATATATATATATATATATATATATATATATATATATATATATATATATATATATATGTGTGTGTGTGTTGTATATTTGGGCAGCAATTCCTCTCCTATACAAGTTTCATTAAAAACAACTGACAAGTTATTGTGGTTAAGCTTTTTATTTAATTTTTCTTATGTTCTTATAAATTTTTCTTCTTTTCTGATCAAAAATTATGTAAAAATTATTGGAATGATTTGTATGTCTGAGTGCTTTCGGCTATACTTTTAGCCATTATCAAGGATGATTTTATTTTTAATTTTAACTGAATTCATGCATTTTTTTATGTATATATCTAGAGTTATATGAATGTTTTATTTTTCAAACAGCATCAGCACATTGTGGCCATGTTCATAGTTGATGATATTGAGTGTTGGCTTTTACTTATTTTTAATAATGCTTTCATTATTTTTAGTCTTTTTTACATGTGGATGAAGCTGTTATATTTGTATTATCAATGAGTATGTTGAAGATGTAGTTTTGTAGGTGTCTGTGTGTATTTAAGTGAGACCTAACTGAGCTATGGTCTGAGAGATGTTTTAGTATATCCAATATAATTATTTATGAATTCGGTTTGATCAAGAATACAGTTCCTTAAAGAGCATATGACAATTCTACATAATTTATGTTCAGAAAAGAAAAAATTATGAGAATAATAAAAAAAATGAAATAAAAATCTTAACTGCAATACTTTGTCAATCAATTTTAATGAAACATATATATATATATTTGGCTGATGGGCATTTGTTTACATTTGTAAAAACAATACGCTAGATTTAGTTGTGTAACTCTACCGAGTGAAGATAGTTCTGGCTGACACCAAATTAGTTGTGTTTCAAACCTGGATTGAGGCATTTGGAAGTCTAGTCGCACTGAGGAGCTGTGATACAGCAAAACAGTACTGTCTGTGAATGACATAATTTAGCGCTTGAAAATACATTTCAATTGAGCACTGTTGGGTGATAAGCTAATTCTATAAACAACAGCCACCTCCACTAATGCAAAGCTCATCAGTAAAATGAATGGAGCACTTTGGCTGATGGGCATTTGTTTACATTTGTAAAAACAATACGCTAGATTTAGTTGTGTAACTCTACCGAGTGAAGATAGCTCTGGCTGACATCAAATTAGTTGTTTTTCAATCCTGGCTTGAGGCATTCGGAAGTCTAGTCGCACTGAGGAGCTGTGATACAGTGAAACAGTACTGTCTGTGAATGACATATATATATATATATATATATATATATATATATATAATATGGAGAAAACAACTGAAAAGTTGCAAATTAAAAGAAAAAAAATTGAATGTTTTTTTGTGAAAGTATTTATTTATATTTTTTTTATATATATATATATTTGATATTTCAGATCATCCCGATCTTTCGTCAGAAATTAATTAAATAACTGTATTCAGAATTTTGTTTTCAAGTAGCGTCCATCGCGAGACGCGGATGTCACGTGATGTGGAATGCAACTGTGTTTGAATATTTCTAACGTAAATCTAACGATAATATTTTAGATGTTGTTTAAAAAGTTTTTTTTTAACTATATCTAAAGAAATTTTTTAACTATTGAAATATTTATACAGATTTAAAATTCCCAAGTCTTTTTTTAACCCTAGTTTATATGTGTCTAATTTTAAAATCCAGTATTTCTCTTTTTTCCTGCATGTATATGTTGAACTAAAATCAGTTGTCTAATGAGTGTCTTGATTGATTAAAGTGTTCAGCTATGGGGGAATAAGGATTGTTTTGACGTATGGATAGTTTATGATTGTTGAAACGAAATATAAAATTAATTCCAGATTCGCCAATATATCCACTATTGGGACATATTGTTCAGAATAGATAGTAGATTATGTTATGGCTATCACAGGTGAGGCGAGGTGGATGTATTTTGATATTGGTGTTGGATGCAGAAAATACACTATCGGTTATTAAGTGTTTGCAAACTAGACAATGAGTTTTATTACATTTGTAATTTCCTGATTGGTTTGTATTATTTAGATATTTGGTAGAGGTGAGGATAGCTGATAGGTTAGGTGTTTGTTTCTTTGCATTAATGGGTGGTTTAGCGAAAATGTCTTTGATATTTTTGTTTAACTGGAGGTTCTTGTAATCATTTTTTAAATTGTGAATAAGTGTGTGGGAATATTGATTGTGGTTAAAAACCATAGGAATCCGATTGTTGTTTTTATTTTTCTTGTATGTGAGAAGTGTGTTACGATTTATAATCTAGTATTTTTCATATCACGTGACAGATGCTACATGTAAGCAAACCTCTAAAAACATTTATTTATGATGAAAGATTGAGGTCGATCTGAAATATCAAATTACATATATATAAAAAAAATATAAATAAATACTTTCATATATATATGATAATTAAAAAAATTACTTGGCTCATAGGAGTTTGTTGGTGTTACTAATCTACTATGCTATTTTGCAGTAAACACACACACACACATACATACATACATACATACATGGTGGCTGTCAACTCACAAAGTGAGTATGACCATCACTGACATGTCAAGCCCTACATTTATTCATAAACAAATACATACATTCATACATATAAAGTATACCAAAACATTTGTTGAGTTTTAGCAGATAGATCAATTTGTTCATCTATCAAGTTACCTGGTGTTTCCTGTTTCTCAAAAGACATTTCACACATCACCTGAGATCACTCCATCAGGAAATAAAAACCTTGTTATCTATCAATATTTTCTTTTCATATAGAAACTATTTCACATTTAAACTTCACAAACCTTATGGTAGCATCTCTTATAAACCCAGACACAAACACATATATATGAATAAATATATAATTTTATTAAAGATATAAAAGTTGACAATTTTTTAGATGACTTTTTTGAATTGACAAATACATTTCTGCATCTTTGGATTAAAAGTATGAAGGAATTACCCTCAGTTCACGAGAGTTCATGTAAAATTTCATGACCTCTCATGAACTGTGAGTAATCCAGTTGAAATTAATTGATTTCTTTTTTATGGTTTATCAACCTTTTGCAGGTTATTTAAAGCCAGAAAATATTTTTAAATTGTAACAATTTCTTGGTGATAATAATGATTTATGATAGAAGTTCTACTAATTGACCCATACCCTTTTAGAGAGGAGGTGGATTCATACCTTTCCCAAGCGTCTTTTCATGTACATGAATATAACAAACCCAACTGAAATTGGAACTTGACTCTACAATTTCCAATTCTGAGTCATTATTGATTACACCCTCATACTCTACATATCCAAGCTTACAGCACCTGGTATTCCCAAGTGGATACCCATCTAGATACAGACCAGGTTTGATGTTGCTTAACTTTGGTTAATGTAGAAGAACCGCTGTTTCAACATATGGCCATATTCAGATTGAAAATGTCCATTTACGACAATAATTTTTTATGTGGCATATCTCTTCAGGATTTTGTTGATCATGGCTCTCCACAATTTCCTGTCCTTTGTAGCACTTATTAAATTTTGTCTTTTTTGCTATCCTAAATCCTATTCTAGCATTCATTTACACAATCTGATTATGCAGGTTATGTGCTGCATTCTTATATCCTTCTTGCCTTCAATATCTCCCATGAGTGTCAAAATTTCCAAGCCCACTTTCCAAATTATGTATCCTAGAAATTCCAACTCTTTCAGATGTTAAGTATAAGTGTCCTTTTTCTTTACTTGTTTCTCTAAAACTTCATTGCTTACATATTCAGTTCATAGTATTCTCAGCATCCATCAAGTATTTTCTTCATCTGTGATGACATTGTCCAGTATTCACTGCCATATAGGAAGACAGATATTATGTAACAGTTAAGTACACTTTTTTTGTGTTTCTAACAAAATTTTCCAGTTTTTTAATACTTAGCTTAGCTTTTGGAAGGCATCTTTTGCCATCACAATGTTTATTCTGACCATAGTGTTGCACTTTCTGTCTTCATTTAGATACTTAAATTTTTCTACTTGATTGACTTTGGTATCTCCAATTTGTAATTTACATGTTGGGCTGTTTCTGCTATTGACAACCAGACATTCTATGTTATTGCAATTAATGTTTAGTCCTTTCTTCTCACTTTACTTCACTACCTGCATGTTATAAGCTGCCATAATAAGGTTCGAATGGAATTTCACTTGTTTTTAGCAGCTCATCACTCATTGACTTCAGATGTAACTTTTGCATATGGAATCAATTTACTTGGGACAGGAAATGCTCAAAAGCCGTCCAGACCTTTGGACTTAGTCACTGATTTCTTATACTCTTAGTCTATCTATATGCATGTATGCATACATACATATGTATGTGTCTGTCTGTCTATATATATATATATATATATATATATATATATATATATATATATAGTCCACAGACAGACTGTTTCGCTGTCTCACAGATCCTCAGTGTGGCTAGACATCCGATTGCTTCAAGACAGGATTGAAAACCCAACTGATTTCACATCACTCAGATATCTTACACCTAGGCCATCATCACACGCCAAAAAGGAAGGGAATTTTAATGTTTTTTTTTCCAATGCAAAATACGCCACTGGCTCGGAGAACTCAATTTGTACTTGAAGAGTAATGCTTAATAGCAGTAGGAGCCACTGTTTTTAAAACACCCTTTCTTTTGATATATATATATATATATATATATATATATATATAGATATATAGATATGTATGTGTCTCCATATATGTGTATATATATATATATATATATATATATATATATATACATACTTATATAACTTATATATATATATTTTTTTTTTAATTGGACATAGTCCAACAATTTATTTAAAGACATTTATGATATGTTTAAAGTTCTTTTTATAGATACAAGTATTTAAGCAAATGCTCTGTTTTATATTAAACATTATTTAATAACATTTACTTGCCTGAATGTCCGAGAAATTTTCATAGAAAATTTTCGTTCTCCGACAGGAATCGAACCTGTATCCTATACGGAATCATCATTTCGCGTGATGTGCCTCATTAAATGTTATTTAATACTGGTTATTATAAAACAGAGCATTTGCTTAAATACTTGTATCTATAAAAAGAACATTAAACATATCATAAATGTCTTTAAATATATATATATATAATATATATATATACATACTTACACACACACATATATATATATATATATGTCTGTGTGTGTGTGTATGTGTGTATGTACATGTGTGTGTACATATAAAAGAGGATATTGATGTCAAGATTGAATAGTGACAGAAATATACAAAGTATGGACATAGGAATCAACACTACAATTGATTTCTATGTCCACAGTGTCTATATCTATAAAAAGCCAGCCTTATGCATGGAAGAAGGGAAGTCAAAATGTTTAATCAGTAGTTTTTGCTATACATACATATATATATATATATATATATATATATATATATATATATATATAAATATATATATATATATATATATATATATATTAATAAATATACGTATTATCCCTCAACGATATCATGAGTTTCAAGCACAACACAATCTTCAGGTGGTGGGTATAGTTTTATTAACACTAGCACTATATATGTGATATATTATAATTATATATGTATATATATGAATATGAGTATTTTGGCATCATATCGTTATTAACCTGAACCCAAACATTAAAAAACTGGTGAGGAAGCAAGAAATAACTTAAGAAAAAGGTTGTCAAGTGGAAGAATTCCATAGTCTTTAATAACACATGCCTTAATATATAAATATATATATATATGTGTGTGTGTGTGTGTGTGCTTGTGCATCTAATTTATCTCATGATTAAATATTGTGTTAATGTAAAGATTTGATAAATTTCAACTGAAAGTAGCACTGGCTGTTCAGTCAGCAAGTGCTAAAAGTTTCCTTATAATATTATCATTACCCTTACCATTTTCACAAAACCAATAATTCAAACATCCGGGTATAAAATGCAGTGTCATTTTCATCGTTTGATTGAGTGATTAATTTGTTTTTTACCGCTTATCAAACCCTTTGTGGTTTCTTTAAAGTCATCACATTCTTTGGGTTGTAAGAATAATTCTATTTTTTGGCAAGTGAATTTTTTTGAGAATGAAACATTTTTTTCAGAGACATGTCCTACAATTTAACCCATAACTGGAGGAGGAGATAGAGCTGTAGAGGACCGTGGGGGGGTGAAGATGAAAAGAAAACCTGTGCGTTTAAATTTCCTGCTAGAAGAAAGGTCCAGCTACATGAACATGTCGGACTTGGATTAAGTCCAAGTGAATATAAAGAAGACAAACAAACAAGACCGATATATATATAAACAAATATATGTATTAACAACAACTTACAAAGCACATAGACATTTAACATTGTGTTTGTGTGTGAACTTTTGTGTGTGTGCGAACGTTCGTATTTTGGTGAATGTTCGTATTTTGGTGAACGTTCGTATTTTGGTGAATGTTCGTATTTTGGTGAATGTTCGTATTTTGGTGAACGTTCGTATTTTGGTGAACGTTCGTATTTTGGTGAACGTTCGTATTTTGGTGAATGTTCGTATTTTGGTGAATGTTCGTAAGAGTTTGTACATGAACGCGTGAAATATTATTTAACGTCTGATCTCATAGTCAAGACGATAATCTCTGGGACTACATTTTCCAGCAAGAAGAGAAAAAAAAGAGAAAGAGGCAAACTCGTGTTTGCTATTTATAGGTGATCACTGGATCAGAAGTGCTGCGCGGGAAGAATCACTCTTCACGTTCAGAGAATTTGATTGGTCGAAACTGACCAATCAGTGAATGAGCTTTGGGGAGATTTCTGGGAGCCGATTCTCCCAAAAGTGCACAAAATCTACTATATGAAAACACAGTGATTATAAAATTGTCGCATAAGACAGTAGCATTGATTTCTATCCAATGAATGATTGTTATTGAAATTTGAATTTGTGTAGGTATGTATGTGTGTATGATGATGATCACTATAGATTCATACCTTTCTGAAGGGTGTAAGTGAATGTAAATGCTATATACTATACCTATGAACACTAGTGGGTATGTCCCAATCCTCATAAATACATTTGACACTGTGGGGGTAATATGCTGTCTAAGTAGTTCACCACAAGCAGTGGTTTACCTACTTCATGCTGCTGGTGAGTATTGTATTTTGTTGATGTTATAAAGATTACTATTTCATTTTCAACGTCTTTGGTTTTGGATATTCTTCATTCAGTAATCCTTCCTAGGTTAGAACAGTAACAGACCTGGCATGAATGTGATATACAGAGGAGTTTATATAGTAAAAGTGATACTTATATGTTAGGAAACAAGGTATATGAGTTCATGTAGTATCACATTCAATAAAAAATTATAAATAACAAATGTATGATATCTAACAACTACAATTTGTAAACAAGATCTTCTCAGGAATGTTAACAATCATCAAAAAGAGTTTGATTCATGATCTTAAACAAGGCAACTGATTTCCTTCCGATAAGAAATGACAAAAATGGTAAATATTACCTCTATTTTATTCCAGTCCTGAATCACATTGCACTAAACTTGTTTATATCTTTTTAAAGGAACAAGGAAATGTGTAAAGCAAGGAAGAAAACTAAAATCCCTTCCTGCATCATTTATTTCCATTTTGCAAGATCGTTGGAAACAAAGAAAAGAGTACTGAACTGATATCTGTCCTCCCGTATGGCAGTGGATGTTGGACAATCTTCTCAAAGAGGAAGAAAAGACTTGAAGTAACAAAAATGTGGTTCTGCAGAAAGACTCTGAGGATACTATGTGCCCGAACATGTGTGCAATGACAAGGTTTCGAACAGAATGGAAACAAAAAAGAAACTTATACTTAACATCAAGAAGAGGCAGTTGATATTTCTGGGGCACAAAATGAGGAAGGAGGGCTTGGAAAATCTGATACTCACAGAACAGAAAGAGGCAAAAAGGGACAGAGGAAAGCAAAGAGTAACATTTGATGGGCTTGAAAATGGATGACAGAACAGGGTTTGGGAGAAATAACAAAAAGACAAAACTTATTAAGAGCTACAAGGGACAGGAGGAGGTGGAGGGCCATGATCGCCTACATCCTGAAGGTGCATGGCGCATAAAAGAAAGGGGATTAATAATTTTGAATACGTTTTTGTGATCAAATTGCATATGATTATACAAAGGTTTTATCCATATTCCTCATGTATAGTTATGTTTATTCTTCTTTC
Source organism: Acanthosepion esculentum (assembly GCA_964036315.1). NCBI lineage: Eukaryota > Metazoa > Mollusca > Cephalopoda > Sepiida > Sepiidae > Acanthosepion > Acanthosepion esculentum. The sequence goes on along the minus strand of OZ038489.1, from coordinate 82,776,728 downwards.
TTTATATGTCAGTATTTGTCGGTAAAAACTTTCCTATAATGAAAATATTAAGGAAATCGCAAATTTTTCTTGGCTATGAATAACTTCACTCTTAACACAATACTATCTGCCAAGTTATCAGCAACTAATCTGGCTCCACCCACCAGGAAAAAATTGTGGCTAGACACACAACAGGATTAAAAACAAGATCTGTCAAAGGATGGATGAATCATTTCATAGGATCAATAGCAATTTAACACACATGTGGAGATGTAGAAATATCTGCATTGTGGTCCAGGTGCATGGTAAGCTCTCACTAGGAGTTAAGGTATCCAACACTAGCAACTTCATTTGTATCAAATGATGAAGACCATTTCTTTTGAGAGGGGAAATGACTCACTGCAACATCTTATTCCACTTTAAAGATTTCACGCACAGACATATCTTGATATTGTCAATCACTGTTGTTTCTAGCAATGATATCTTCTGATGTTCATTCATGACATCGATGTGCCAGCCAACATATATATTGTCATTTCACCTCAGGCAAGGTAATAATGCCAAAAACATGCAAGGGGTTACTGGTAGAGAAAGTAAATGAGAAAACAAAAAAAAAAGAGTGCTGAAGTGCTATGTGATATCAATCGTCTTGTATGATAGTGAACGTTGTACAAACTACTCACGGCATAAGAGAAAACTGGTGAAAACAGAAATGTGGCTCTACAGAAGGATGTTGAGAAATCTATGGATGGAGCAAGTAAGCAACAAGGAAGTCTTAGAGTAAATGCTAACACAAAGAAAGCTCATAATCATAAAGAAATAGCAGAAGTTTCTTAGGCACATCATAAGAAAGGAGGGCTTGGAGAACTTGACCCTCACAGAGTAGGTCAGAGACTAGGGTGATAGGGGAAGCTAGCATGTCATGATGAACTAAGGTATTTTTCCAATGGATATAAAAGGAAATGGATTGTCATCAAATATAATAATAATTATTATTGTTATTATCATTATGATGGGGGTGTGGTTGTACCAATAATTCTATATTTTCTCTGCCCTGAGGGTCTTACTATCTAGATCCATATTTTTAGAATGGAGGATAGAATGTGGGTCGATGGCAGGAGTCTTTGTAAAGAGACAAATTCTGCTAAGAGCCACAAGGGAAGGGAGGCCGTTCAGAATCATGATCTCCCACATCCTGAGGGAGACGGTATATACAAGAAAAATATAATAATTAGAAAACAAGATCTTTAATAACTCACAAACAAAAAACCTTCTAATAATAATGACTTAACCAAATATGTTGTTGCTTTTGGCAACATAAGTAAACTAGTATTGATATAAGATTCTAATGGACATAAAATGGGGGGTCAGTTTCCGTTCTTGTTATGTAATAAAAATTGATTCCCCAACATCAATAAATATTTATATCATAACCGGAAAGCAAAACATTTAGTGATTAACTTTTGAAAAATTTTATTTTAGCAAGAACTTGAAATATGCCATCATTTTTGCCAATATTGGTAAATTGGTATTAATATAAGATTCTACTGGACACAAAGTGAGGAGTCATTTTCTATTATTATTAAGTAATTAACTGACCTCCCAGAATTAATGGATATTGATCTAATAATTATAAGGCATATCTTTAAAGACTGATATTTTAAAACCTAATAATCATAATGACAAGTACTTAATAAAATATACTCTCGT
>OZ038489.1:82647539-82772539 GCA_964036315.1 Acanthosepion esculentum | reverse complement strand
GCGCGGTGGAAGAATGTGTGAAGAGAAGATGAGTTATCTCTAGGTTAAGGCTTCCGCTGGCCGGTCCAGCTACATAAGAATGTTGGACTTTAATGGAGTCCAAAGAAACAAACAAGACCGATATATATGTACAAAACAAATATATATTAATACGTGAATTACAAATAGATTAAAACACGAGTTACAAATACATTGAAGACATGAATAAAATGTTGCAGTGTCTGTATGGAAAGTTGTGTGTGTGTTGTTTTTAGTTGAATGTCCGTACGGGTGAATTTTGTTTTAGCGTGTTCCCAGAGTATGGGAAACGCTGGTTGTGTATAAGAGTTCACATATTGGAAATTTTTAGAGAAAGTTTTTTGTACCTCGCCCCACGTGCGAGGTTTCGTCCCGCTGCCGAAATCGACATAGTTGCTCACACGTGCGCGTAAGCAGAGAAAAAGAGAGAGAGAGGCGAAAGGTCAACCAGTATTTATACTCCCGAGAGAGAGAGAGACCCCTGGTGAAGGGTTAAGGAAATGAAGGGGAGCTAACTGCGACAGTCTAAAGGCACTTATGCAGCCTTATTGGAAATGACATATTTTCCATTCTGCAGCCTCTTAATGCAACACAAAATGTACTTAGAACAAAATGTATTGAAACAAGAAAGTGTACACAATATTTACATAGTCTTTTTGTATATTCCTGGGAAGACCGTTCCTGGAGAATGTGTTGACTGAGTCGCAGTCGGGCAGAGTCTCTGGTTGAATCTCTTGATTTGTTCCCCTCTCTTCCCGGTACCAACCATATTTATATGGTCGGTACTCCACTATGCAAATTAGGTGGATCCTACCACAACACCCTATTATATATTTCCATGGTAAATTTTAACACGCACTCTTTTCTTTAGTTTCACTAGTTTAAACTTGTACAACTAAAACCCTTCATACTGCTTACTGACTTTTGTCTTTGTATTACCACAACTATTGACAGCTACCCAGTTTGTTTCATCTGTTCAATTTTTCTCATAAGGTTTAGGTCAACCTGTGGTTTGGTTTCTGGCAATTGCCAATGGCATTGCCAAATAGTTTATTTCTTATACTGTAGCATTTTCTTCAGGCTTATTAACAGATATTTGTTTATAAAGACAATAATAAATAAATGTTAACTTAGCAAAGAAATCACGATTGGTTACTATCGTACGGATGTTTCCCTGAAAACTACAATGTATTAAACTCTTCAAGTCAAGGGTCAAGATTATCTATCCTCCATATCTTAATAATCTTCACTTTTTCTTACATTCAAATCACATACCTCATTAAGTAAACCTCTACACTGAGTTGCTCTTGAGCTTTGTCTTGGGTGAACATCATTAAAAAAATATATATAAACTTTAAACTGGAAGGATTGTTTGACTTTTAGCATTTTCTGATTTCCTCACTTAGAAAATGAAACAAATTCATTGACATTATTTTCTTTTTCTTGGAACTGAAGACATGAAAGTAAGTTATGAGAAAATACGAAAAACCTAGCAGCATATTAAACAACAAATTCGTATTTTCTTTTAAGACTGATGCTATATGACATGAGAACTTTCGTCATACAGAGTGAGATAAAACCAAAAAAATGCAATAAAAGAAATGACACAATGGTACGCATAAAAATTCAGTGTTTCATTTCACACATGTTTCCGCCAGAAAAGGTTGAATATCATTCCTTTATTTATTATTCAGTTCACTCAGCAAATTGAAGGAAAGAAAGTCACTAGTCATTTCTTCTTGGCCTCGTATGTAGATTTACTTGGAAGAGATTGTGATAAAACAAGTGGAGTCAACTTGTTTTTTTTTTTCATTGTTTAAATTTCACATTTTCTAGAAATATTTTCTCTTATAATCACATACACACACACACACACACACACACACATATATATATATATATATATATATATATATATATATATACTGAAATGCCTATATATGGGCATATACTTGAGACTTTTGTAAAAGAGAATTTGAGAACAAAACAAACGACACCTTGGCATTTAGTACATTTTGGAAGACACAGTCAACAAAAGCTTTTAAAGAAAGAGATTTTTTTCCTTCATTTCACTTTCTAAAAGCTGTCTGAAGTAAACAAAATCGAGGATGTTGAAGTGAATTCACAATAAGAATTAACTGTTGAAAAGTTTTTCAAAAGATCTCAGAATAAAGACAAGTTATATTTTTTAGATACAATTGTTGGTGAAATTGAGAGAAACCAGGGAAAATATACACTTAAATAATATATCTATGCTGACAATAACCATTAGAAAATTGGCAAATATAAGCGGAAACAAAAAGTCTTTTCACTTAGAGGCATCATTATGAAAAATTATAGCGTCTCGTTCATTTAACACAGACTGTATTCAAATAAATTAACCATCTATATTCACAAGTTATATTCGGAAATGATTTTTCATTAGTGGAAGTATTTAAATAATTTATAATGTGCATTATTATTTTTTTTATAAATATTACAATCTCGAATTGAATACACGTTTCTATATTTATATGAACATCTACTTTCTCAATGAAACTCCTTGTGTTAAGCATCTACTGAGTCTCATACTTACAATCCATTGCCAAAGATGCTGGGAAAATATTTAACTAGCTACTTCTTTTATCTTTACAAGAGTTAAACTAAACCAAAAATGGGCTACTGCTACCATATCTTGGATAGAGCTGCCCAATCCTCACTTTCCAGCCATGATATAGTCCAATGGCACTTATGTGGCCTTGTGAAGGACGACATTTTCCCACTTTAGAGCTTTTTTTTCCCACAGATGCAGCATTGCAAGCCTATCTCTATTTTATCGGTATTTCCATAGCAAACGTTCAGACCTTTACAGATAAGGCCCACCATGCTGCTTCAGTGGAATCCAACCGTCCTTACACTCACTATGTTTCAGTTGTAAGAAGAACATTTCACTGAGGCAGATTTTTTTTCCATGAACTGATGCTTTGTGGAAAAACTCCTGCATGGATACATCCCCAAATGCTACAATCTTAATTTCTTAAAGGGAAGCATCAATCTTTATCCATCTTCCATATCAACATAATTATCATTTCCTACTTTCTATATCTGTCTATATTTTTGCAATGAGGTAATTTAACTATTTACATCATTCAAACTGTTGTCATCTTTATTGACATATTCACATCTTTTCAGCTGTTGTATTCTCAGGACTGCTTCAGATGATATATGTTGTAATTTTCAACTGAACCCTTTATTTAGCCCATGGGGTTAGATTGTCTTAATTCCATGTAGGAGGCACAGTGGAGTAATAAATAGCAACTCGGATTGAGGAATCGGAAAGCCGAGTTTGAATTCCAGTTGAATCCATTACATTCACTTACATGTTAATACCTTTGGAAAAGGTATGAATCCTTTTCCTTCTCCCCCACAACTATGGGTAAGTAGCAGGACAGACCGGGTTCTATAGCCTTGGATGGCAACTGGTCTACCACAGAAAGAAATGGCAACCTACTGCAGGGGAAATGCTGCCTCATCAGTCATGTATCAAAAGATATATGATCACCTAAGCGTGTATCATGTATGGCACATAATTGGATTCCACATGCTTTTTAGATATCTAAGTTTCAGTTCCCTTTAATAACTCACCTCTCCAAGTTTTTTGTTCCCTCTGCTATAGCCAGGTATTGAACTCACAACTCTTTGGATGAAGTCACTTTTTGGATTACTCAACCAACATTTTTATCCACTGGGCCATGTCTTAGCTTATAAATGATCAGTAACTTTGCTGTAAAAAAAAAAATGGTATTCACTGACTCAGCAGTTGCTTCTTACTGGAAGATGCAATGCCTACTGCCTGATTTTAGTTTTTCTCTAAATTTACTATATATTTTATCTGTAAGTTTCATAATCTTTTATTATGGAAAGAGATTAGTGCATTGAAGTTTCTGCTTACGAGTTTTAAGCATTGATTATATTCAGTAAAATACCTAAATAATATTTTTAAAATCCCAATGCTTACATCCAAGCATTGGGATCGTCATGGACTAAATAAAGAGTTTAGTTAGAAATTCCAACATATATCATCTGAAGAAGGCAGGAACATACAACAGCCGAAACATTGGAAATATGTCAATAAAGATGAGAACAGTTTGAATGATGTCAATAGTGCAATTCCTACTTTTTATTTTTTCATTAATTTGACACACCTTATTCAGTAATCCTCTAATTTGAGTGGCTCTTGAGCCTTGTTTTGGGGGAACATTAGTTAACAAAATAAGATACACTACATATATCAGTGATATCTCTTGAAACTCTACTGGAAAAAGTAAATACCTTGAAAACCGACAATTTTTATTAGTTTAATATTCATCATCGGCACCCACACACATCTGAGCATTGGGATCGTTATCCTCTCTTCCTATCCCTTTCATCCCCCTCCCTGGTGGAGGTGGCGAATATAGTTGTGATGGCATTGTTGAACATATTTTAATTGAATTCTTAGCTTACAAGCAAAATGATCAGTTATTTTGCCATAAAAAAACTGGTTTTCACTGAAGCAGCAGGTGTAAGATGCAATGCTTACTGTCTGACTTTAGTCTTTCTCCACATTTACTATATATTTTATCTGTAAGTCTCATAACCTTTGATTGTGGAAAGAGTTTACTGCATTGAATTTCAATGTGTAGATTTTTTTAAAGTTTCTGCTTATAAGGTTTAAGCATGCATTACATGAAGTAAAATTGCCTGAGTTTTCCTAAATTATATGTTAAACTCAGTAATTAAAAATAATTTTTTGTTTTGTACAGAAAATTCCCATAAGAGAAACAATGTGTACCTCCCTTCTTAAGAATCCATGCCTGAACAGAATTTACAAAACAGGCCAACCCTGTACAAAACAACTTAGACTGCATTTGCAATAAGCATTGCAAATCACTTGCTGGCTTCACAGGTCATTTTTGTTCATATGAGAATTAAAACTATGGCTCAAATTTGACAGCAATAGTCATATATATTTCACAACTCAATAGATATCAATCTTGACCTCTTCATATCTAAGGTCAACTGTAATCTATATGATATATACTCATAAAATGAACCTCTAGCTCAATCTGTGCATGCCTTTATAACAAACACATTGGTGTCTCTTGTACTGTGAGAATAAATAGTATACAAGAAAAGTAAGTTCATTCAAACATTCACATTCATATACCTAGCTATAAATCTAAAATATACAATAGGGAAAATAAATATTGTGTGACAATATGACCCAATATCTCAGACCCTCCTGGCCCAGTATGGCCAGAGATAGGAAGTAGTGGAGGTCAACCAGGTAGGGGTTTCTTCAACAGGAGTGAGAAGGCCCTGGGTTTTGTATTTGAATGTGGATTATAGTCAAGTATTTAAAACAACAATATTAAACACTTTATTTATTAGATTGTTGATTTACAAGAATGATTTTATATTTGCATCATTCTAAAACCAATTAAATTTAATACAATATTTATCTATTATCAATTTATAAACAAATAAATATAAAAACATTTTTTCTTTACAGTGGGGAAAATAAGTATTTCATCCCCTGCTGATTTTCTGAGTTTGCCACCTTACAAAAATGGGAACGGTCTATAATTTTCAGGGTAGGTCAGTCTTGAAAGTGAGAGATAGAATATTAAAAATGGTCGTGAAAGGAGCCTGTTCTATGTATTCCTTGCATATGTAATTTCTTAATGTACTTCAAAAATTTCGTATTAGTTAATATTTATTTATTAATTTTTTTTTTCTTCTTAACTATAAACGACCCCCCCCCATTTGATGCCGCGTTCCTTGTGTATGTATATATAACTTCTTAATGTATTTCCAAAAGTTTTATTGTAAATTATTTATTTAATGTCTTGTTTTTGTTTTTTTTCGTTTTTTTTATTAATTTGTATTTCTGTTTTTGCTTTTTGTTAACCGTCACTCCCCCACTCTTATTTTAGAAGTAACTATCGTAACGTAAGTGGTAACAAATTTTTTTTTCTTAAATATAGGTCAATGGGACTTTAACTAAGTTAAAACTTACTGTTAGTGTTAAAACTGGGTATTGTACACATACAATGGTATGTCATTCCTATCGCCCAGTACTCTCAACTAGTGTAAGCCCTGCGGCTACCCCGACTACATCCCCCTCTATTGTTCTGTCTTGTCGTCGTTGAATATGTTATACGTAATAGGAGCAGGTAGGCTTTCCTACCGCCCGGTCTACACTCCTCCCCCATTCTATTGGACACGTTTAGAGGCCCAAACCTTGTTTCGTGTCTAGGAAGGGGTTCCCGGATCTCTCTCTCTCTCTCTCTCTCTCTCTCTCTCTCTCTCTCTCTCTCTGGCCTCTTTGCTGGTGCTGCGGAGTTTCACCCATGATGCGTGTAGTCTGTGGCATTGCCTGTTCATTCTGATGGTACACGGTTGACAGTTCCCTGGTTGCTGTTTCCGACTGGTAGTTAGGAGCCCTAACTCTTGCGTAGCATCTTGAGCGGCCACTCTGATCAACAGTTGCATAATATCGGGGTGTCTGTAGTGCCATGTCGCGCATGGATAGGTGTCCCTGCAGTCATCTCCGGTGGGAAACCCTGAGGTCACATTATGATTCAGGCTGTGTCAAACCCCCTCTCTGCCCGCGTCATGGGTGTTAACCGTTGGCTTCCTGTAACTCAGGCCTTCTCTTTTTCCAACACCAATTACCCACCATGAAGTACAAAAACCAGAAATATAAACCTAAACCAGCCTTCCAAAAATCACCCAAACCTTTAAATATCTCTTTCTACAACATCCGTGGCATCAGAACCAACTTCTGCAGCGTTGAGTCCTTCCTCATTGCTAATTGCCCGGATATACTGGCCCTGTGTGAGACCAATCTTGACTCTGCTATCCCTTCCTCTGATCTCTTGATCCCTGGATACCTTCCTCTCCTCAGAAAAGACTCTCTAACCCACATGCATGGCCTGGGGGTCTACGTCAAGGACCATCTCCCTCTGGCTAGGGAATCGCCGGATCATTCGTTCTTGTGTCTCTGGCTATCTCTTCTCAATGCCATTAGCTATCTTTTCTTCCTCTACCGCTCTCCATCCTCTCAGGACTGTCGGATACTTGATGTCATTTCTGACAGCATAGATAGGGCCCTCTCTGCCCATCCGTACACTCACATATTTGTATTTGGCGATTTTAACGCCCATCACAACCAGTGGCTTAAGAACGCTACTACCAACCTCACAGGCATTCCTACTCTCAACTTTTCAGTCTCTCAATCCCTCACTCAGATAATCGATTTCCCCACGCATTTTGCCTACAACCGTGACGGTAAGGCCTCACTCCTCGACCTGTGTTTTATCTCCATCCCTGAGTCTTGTAGTGCCAGGCAGCTCTGTCCTATCGGTAACTCCGATCATGCTGTAGTGTCCATTAGCATCTCCTTCAGCCCCACCCCCTGCAAAGAGCCTCCTACCACCAGAACCACATTCTACTACCAACGGGCTGACTGGGACGCGTTTTGTGACTTCCTCCGCGATGTCCCCTGGGATGCTGTATTTAACCTCTCCACTCATGATTGTGCTTCTGAGTTCTCTTCCTGGATTAAAGCCAGTATCGAAGCTTTCATCCCCTCCAGGAAATTCAAGGTCAAACCTCGCTCCTCCCCCTGGTTCACAGTTGCTTGCTCAGCTGCCATTGCTCATAGGAACCACTTCTTCCACCGGTTTCGAAGTGATATGTCCGACTCCAATAGACGTCTATTTACCTCTGCCCGCAACGAGTGTAAGCGTATCCTCGACGATGCCAAGTCACTATTTGCTGCTCGGATGAAGGAATGTATTGCATCCCGCAAATTTGGCTCCAGAAATTATTGGCGCCTCTGCAAGAGCATCCTGAACAATAACAAACCCTCCATTCCTCCCCTGTTCAATCAGTTTGAGGTCCTGACCACCTCTGCTGACAAGGCCGAATGCTTCGCTTGGAAGTTTTCTTCCAATTCTACGCTAGATTCTTCTGGGGTGCCCTTGCCCAATTTTCCTCCCAGAACTGAGGCCCTCCTGGACGGGTTGCACATAACCCCGTCGTCGGTATTGGGCATTATTTCTAACCTAGATCACCACAAGGTTACTGGTGGTGACGGAATACCAGCCATTGTCTTAAAGAAATGTGCACCTGCACTGGCACCTGCCCTCTCTAAATTGTACAACCGCTGCCTCGAGGAGTCCTGTTTTTCCTGACTACTGGAAGTCCTCAACCATTGTCCCTGTCTTTAAGAACTCTGGTGACCCCTCCGACCCTTCCAATTACCGTACTATCAGTCTCCTACCCCTCTTCGGCAAAGTCTTCGAGGCCATTATCAACTCCGAAGTGATTAATCACCTGATATTCCACGATCTGCTCTCAGACAAGCAGTATGGTTTCCGCTTTGCCCGATCTACTGCCGATGTGCTTACGGCCATCACTGAATTTGTCTACCAAGCTATCCATAACAACGGTGAAGCTCGTGCTGTGGCCCTTGACATCTCCAAAGCATTCGATAGAGTCTGGCATGCCGGCCTTCTCCACAAGCTCCAGGGTTATGGTATCACAGGTTGATTGTTTGACCTAATACAGTCATTCCTGTCAAACCGGGATTTGAAGATTGTTCTTAGTGGATTCATCTCCAGATCCTATCCCGCTAACACAGGTGTTCCTCAAGGCTCCATCCTAGGCCCTACTCTGTTCCTCATATTTATAAATGACCTTCCTGACGCCATAGACTCCCAAGTCGGCATCTACGCTGACTACACCACTATTTACTCCTGCCTCAAACACAAATCTAGTGAAGCGGACAAAGCTAACCTGGCAGCTCAAATTGAAAAGGACCTCCAATCGGTTGTGATCTGGGCTGAGAAATGGATGGTTAACTTTAACGCCTCTAAAACAAAACTGCTCCCTATCAACCACCACAAGGATCCATCCCTGCATCCCATTAGAATGTCTGATGACCAACTTCACGAGAGCTCCTCCCTGTGGCTGCTCGGTCTCACACTGTCTGCTGATCTGAGATGGAACAAATACATCGAGTCAGTTGCATCACCCACCGCAAAGAAATTTGGTTCTCTGTGCTGAGCCAGGAAATTTTTCTCCCTGGAATCGATCCTTCAAGTCTATAAATCGACAATTCACCCTTGCATGGAGTATTGCTGCCATATATGGTCTGGGGCCCCTGCTGTTTGCCTCTGGGTTCTTGATAAGATCCAGAGACGGATAGGCAACGTGATTGGCCCTGATTTGTCATCTTGTCTGCAGTCGCTCTCTCACAGACGCGATGTTGCCTCGCTCTGCCTTTTTTACAAGTACTTCCATGGTAATTACTCTGAGGAGTTGCGTTCGCTTGACCCCAGGCCTCATGAATTTAAATGCCCGACCAGGCTGGCATCCCGCTCCCACCCTACACCGTGGAAACTGTTAGATGTAGACATCTCTTCTACTCCAATAGCTTCATGTCCCGCACATCTCGCCTATGGAACTCGCTTCCCTATTACTGTTTCCCTGACAAATACAATCTCCAACAGTTTAAGTGTAGCGTCAATCGACATCTCCAGTTGCCTTGATCTATACACTTCCCTTCTCCATATCCTTTCATTTTTCCTTCCTATCTGCTCTCGCTCCGGATCTTTTGTGGCCCCCTTGCCTTGATCGACCCACTGTCTTTCTCTTTCTCCACATCCCCTCCCTTGCCACTCCTATCTGCTCTTCCTCCAACCCTTCTTTAACCCCTTGCGTGATAGTGGCCTCCGGCCTTGCTTGGGGTGATATAAAAAAAAAAAAAAATGAAAAAAAAATGGAGAAAATCACATTATATTAATTTTTGAACATTTATTTCTTTTTTATTGAAAAAATAAATATTTCACCCCCATAGCAAAACATAGCTCACTATTTAGTGGATAAACCCTTGTTGGCAAGCATAGCAGCCAGATGTTTCCTGTAGTTGGTTACAAAGTTTTTATAAATCCCGGGAGGATTTGGGCCCACTCAACTTTTCAGATCATCTCCAAATCTATAATGTTTATTGGTTGTTGTTGGGCTATGCATTGAAAAGTGAAAAGAGAACATGGTTCTGTCCTTTTAAAAAGTGGATTCATAAAATTATGTAGATGACCAAAATCTTTTCTGGTTCCTTTATTACTGTCATCATGGGAAATGGGAAAATTATTTGTTTTTTTTTTATTCTTTATTATTATTTTATTCATTGATTTTTTTTTCCAGTTTCTAACAAAACCCATGAATTTTCTATATTTTTCTATATTTGATTATGCAGTTTTATGTACCTGTACATACTTATATGAATATTTTCCATAAACCTATCTCTACATATATAAGCCTACATATATGTGTATTGTACAAGAGCTATTTTATTTATATAGATGTGTGTGTATGTGCATGTGTATGTGCTTAAATATATGTGTGTATATTTGAGTAAGGATTCCTACACCTTTTTGAAATTCAAGCCAATAGGAAGGTGTCATAATTTGTTTTTCAGCAAAGAATATTTCATTAATATCAGACATGTCAATCATGCAATCATATTTATTTATTTCAAAGATATTTGCTTTCTTTCATAAAATTTAAACATGTCTTCCACAATATAAAAAAAAAACAGTAGGCACAGATGTTTTTACAGTTAAACATCTAAGATTAAATTTATAGAAAAAATAAACTTTTGGTAAATTTATAAATATATTAAAATTATTTATTGTTCCTTAGCTTCAACTTCCAGGTTAAATCTCTGAACCAGACTCTACTTTGTTATATATTATGAATTCATATGCCAAACGTGTGAAAGTTTATAAATATGGATGGCAGATAAAAGATGGCCGAAATAATATTTTACATAAGAGGTAGAATGGCCTTTCATCACATCTCAGAAGGTTAAATCATTTGTTTGGCAGTCTCTGAGTATCATGTGATAGGCAATATATTTTACATTTTGTATTTTCTTTTAATAAAGAGACTTCAGCCTTAATATTTTCATGTTGGCAGAATTAAACTGACCAGAAATAATATTTTTAAGATGCAGAGATAAAAAAATAGCTAAATATTCTTCTCTTGCTGATAGATTTTTTTTACTCCTGTGGCAGTGGAGACTTCAGGGGTTATTGGCCCTCGTTCGATGGTATTCCTTCGGAGGATTGGCGTGATGGCGTCTCGATTAAGGAACGAGCCTCGCAAAACGGAGTGGCTCTTGCAGCGTGTCTCACTGGCGACGGTTCGAGGTAATGCTTTCTGCATCATAGCGGATGGCAGAGGATAGAAAAAAAAAATTTGTTTATAGTTACGTTGTTCTGGAATTGTCATCATTGGCCAACTGAACTTGCTTTGTTTCAATTATTGTTTCCCTTTTATTGAACTTACCATTTCGTTTTTATACTATAATGTATTTCAGTGTTATCCAATAAATCTACCCTTTTAAAAATACTATAAAGCAAAGATTAACAAAAAAAAAAAAAAATATTTTTAATTAGCACTCACTGAAATTGGTATCAGAATAATTAAAATAATTTACAAAGAAAGATATATGGATGAACCCAGAATAGTGATTTCTTTCTTTAGGTTAACTATGGGATAAACCATGGATTTCTTCTTTTCACTTTTGTTCTGAATTATGCTGATTGCAAAAATTACATAAAACTAAAATTTCTTCTCATATTTAAATTTTATTTACTCAGTTATAAAACTATTTCTTTTTTCTGGTTTGGTGTATGAAAATGTAAAATATTCAACATACCCTTAATACAGAAAGGTCTACAGACCACTGTTTTCAAATATAAAAGTCACCATTTCTGATTTATGACATGACCAAAAAGAGTGAGGGATGGTGTGAACAAAGAATAACTCTCATGATGTGATTACGGAAATCATATGACTAAGCACACATTGTGAATCATGTGACTAAGTAAATACATTTTATAATATAATAATATGGATTTGAGAATGGTATGCATGCATAATGAAGCGAGTATAAACAATACCTAAAAGAACTGTATGTAGCAATGAGTATTATTAGTGTTATGACTAATCAAGAGTTGTCTCCCCTTGTTTTGCTTTATTATTATTGTACAAGATCCTATATCCCTTTTTCTTGAGTTCCCAGCATTTTGGCAGAAGCTGAAAATTTTTTAATCAGGAAATTTCAAATGAGCAAACCTTTCATTTCTCTTCTATTATGTATCAAAAATGAGCACATAACTATAGAAAAAGAGATTTTTGTTCAATTTTTCTACATTAAAACATTACTTTATTAGTCACTGCTCAGATTTGTATTGCTAATTATATAATTAATTATATAAACAAACCAGGTTATTAAACCATGACAATTCGTCAAAGAAAACTTATAAAAAAAGTATAAAAATCATGCAATTTCTTGGTACATGGTGAGAAAAGTTGTGTGCATCATCATTTAACTTGGATTTAGAAATTAAAAATAAAACTGTTTTTTAACCATAGATAATAATTACATATACTAATTGCATTTACTATATATATAGATGTATATATATATTATTTTGTATGTTCAGTACTTAGTGGAAAGTGATCAGCACCAGTGATAGAACTAACATATTCAGTTTTATGGATATGAGTTTGTGACACTGGGTTTCATGCTATTGCTATCATCAGACAACATATTTTCTATAAAATTTCTTGGACTTTCAGGCCAGTAAATGTAATTAATACTGTTTATTATAAACAGAGCATTTACTTAAATAACTGTATCTATGAAAATAACATATAAACAGAAAACATATTAATATATTCATATATATATATATATATATATATATATATATATATATATTACAATGTATTATATATATATATATATAAATATTTAGTTGGATTGATGTGAGTTTATCACTGATATTGAGCACTTTCAATAAGTGCCACGCATATATAATACATAAATAATATATATATAAAAATTACATATATTTATATTTATATACATACACATTTTACATACATACATACATACATACATACATACATACATACATATATATATATATATATATATATATATATATATATATATATATACATACATACATATATATATATATATATATACATACATATATATATATATACATACACATATATATATATATATATATATATATATATATATATATATATATATATATACATACATACATATATATATATATATATATATATATATATATATATATATATATATAATATATATATATATATATAAACACACAGGGTGCAATGAATAAATTATCGTCTAAATTATGCAAAAAAAGATAACACCTCATTTCCTTTTACCATAATACACAAAAGTACTAAAGAGTAAATTTATCCAATAAAATCTCCATTGGCATCAACCACAGCCTCAAGTTGACTTCAGAATCTCCTGCATCTCTTCTGGATGCTCTCCTTCTTTAGGTAAGTGAATGTTGCCATAATCCTTGCCTTCAGTTTATCTTTGGTGTTACAAGAAGTTTTGTTGATCTCTTGCTCAACTGTGTCCCATACTTAATGATAAAGGGGGTTGCAGTCTGGGGAGTTATGTGACCGGATGCAAGAAATTGTCTTACTGCCATGACTAGGTTCTTCTGCTTGTGTGGTATGGTGCAGAGTCCTGTTCCAGTCATAGGGTCTTCCAGCAGCCACCCTCTTGAGACAGGGCAGAATTACCTCCTCTGTGTTGAGTCTGAGACCCTGTGGAATGATGATTGGAGGCATAAAGTCACCATCACTAGTAATCACTCCAAACACCATGATGTTGACAGGATATTTCATCCAACTGTTCTCAGATTGACACCCAAACACTCTGAAATGTTTGTATTGGAGCTTCCAATGCAAATGCCAAGTAGTACAGTATGCCCTTTCCAAATTTCTGGTGCAGTGAATTGCGTCATGGTCCTTCTTTTCATAGATGGTGACACTGACAAAATCAAAAACAAGCAACGCACATGCACAAAATTAAAACTATAAAATGGTGATAATTTCACCATCGCACCATGTATAATATATACATACCATATACTATATACTGTATACTAAGTACATATTAATAAACATATAGATATATGGTCTACTAATATCGACGTATAAACATATGATCTACTAATAAACATATAGACATATAGATACTAATTCAGCAAAGAAAGCTGAATACATCTCTGGATCATAAAAGTAAAGTTGAATAAAATATTGAACATAGAAGAGAAAAAGAATTGTTAGCAAAATCAGGGAAACTTTGAGATTATGTTTAGATTGTCTGAATAATTTAAAGAAATATCAACACTTTTTGAATAATTTAATATCAAATATGAGTTGTATAGGACAAAAAATCTACTGCTTGAAGTAGAAATCCTTCCCTAGCCTGAAGAAGATGTAAAAGGTATGCCCAGTTTTCGAGAATGCAGGCGAACACATGCCTTTCACAGTATAGACCCATCAGTCTCCTCAGTCTCATTAGCAAACTCCTTGAGGCTATAATCAACAAGGAGTTTGTTGATCACCTCAATTGGGACAACCTCTTGAGCAACAAATAGTATAGCTTTCAAACGGCTCAGTCCACTGCTGATATCCTAACTGTGATTACTTACAGAATTAGTGAGGCACTTGACAACAAATACATCTCAAGGATGATCACATTAGATATTTCAATTGTTTTGACATGGTGCAGCATAAAGGGTTGCAGCACAATTAGTCTAGCTATGTAATCACTGGAAGAGTCTTCTCAATTACAAAGTCCTTTCTAATGGGTAGGTCCCTGTAATCCCAAGAGATCAATGTAGATGTCCCCATAGGTACACTTCTCAGTTCAACCCTCTTCCTACTTTAAAGGATTTGCCTAAGAGTATATGATGATCCTTTGTGAATATCCATACTGATTATACAGCAATATATGGGTGCACCTCCAAAACACTTGGTGAACAGAGCTTGGTAGCTGATCTCTCCTTTGACTTAACTCTAGCAGCACAGTCAAGAAAAAACTGGTTGGTCACATTCAATGCCTCAAAGAGCAAACTAGTGACATTCCACTATTGCCAATTGGACCCAGAACTTTCACCAGTCATGCTGAACAGATGTTCCTTCAGAGAATCCCATGCCTCAAGCACATATTGAGACTTAAACTCTGCCCAGATCTCAAGTGGATTTCGTAGATACAATCCATTGCCAAGACTTTTGGTAAATGATCAGTTCCCTGTACTGTTCCAGCAAGCACCTGACTCCTCCTGCCATCCCCAAGCTTTACAAGAACTAGATCAGGCTGAAAAGGGAGTATTGTTGCCATATATGCACAAGAACTGCCCAGTCTTCACTTCCTAGTTTTGATAGAGTTCAAAAGCATCCTCATGTCCATGTGAATGATGATTTATTTTCCACCAAACAACCACTTCCCCACAGATGAAACATCTCAAGTCTCTCACTGCTCTATTGGTATTACCATGTTAAGTGTTGTTCAGGTGAATTAAATTCCTTGGTTCCACCACTTCTAACCTTCACAATTAAAACCCATCATGCTACGCACATTGTAACCAACCACCCTCATTCACTTTGTATTCTTTTGGTGAGATGTAAGTTCAACTCCAGTAGCTTCTTCTCATGAAGTGCTGTTTTAACCTGCTGAAGTCCAGCGTTAAGCATTATCTTCCATAACTGTGCCTCTTACTCTGTAACCCCCAATCTTGAATGCCTCTTGGGTCTTCTACAGGGTGAACATCATTGTAAAAAAAAAAAATGTTCTAACCTTCAAAAAGTTCTAACCTGACATGATGCACACATTAAGTGTCTCTTGGGCTTTGTGAACATTTAGTAAAAAACAAAATGATAATATATAAAAAATAAAGAACTGCTACTCCCAAGAGGACGCATCCTTGATCACACAATCTTAATCTGTTCAAGTCTAGGATTAGCCATTATCTCCCCCACATATTATTATAAACTCTGCTTCTTACTCTGTATGCCTCTGCCTCAAGTGTGTCTTGTCCCTTTTACAGGGTGGACATCATTGTAAAAAAAAAAATACATGTCTTCTTCCCAACCTTGAAAATAAACTAGAGAAAGTTGCAAAGGACTCTACTCATAAGTCAGGAGCACATCTTTCGTCTCTGGTGTCTTCAGAATCTTTGGAGGTCTGTCATGACAGGATTCCATTGGCTTGCCATTAAGTGTCATATAAATGACAAAGCATGGTGTATACTAGTTAGGGAAGAAGAAGTAAAGTTGTACCGACACAGACATTGCTTTTACTTTTCGTATTTTAACATTACTTGCAGCACTTTTTATTGCTTATCAGAAATCTCTTTTGCCTGATTATTGTTTTCCATTTTTATGCGGTAGAGAATCATGTTCTAGATGATAAAAGATGAAGAAGCTACAGAAAACAGTGACAGACAAAAATAGAACAGTTTTCTAAGTGGAAATATGTCCTCTTTATTTCACTGAATAAAACACAAATTCTTTTCATGTTTCTGAGTTAATCCTTTTTCTTCTCTTATGTATGATGTCTCTTCAAGATGTGGACAATCATGGCTATCCACAACTTCCTATTATTTGCAGATCTAAGTAATATTTGTCTTCTTGCTATCCCTCCCAGTCTCTGTTCTGTCATCCATTAAAACAAGCTCATTACATAGGTTACTTGCTGTTTCCCTTTATCCCTTTTGCCTTCAATATGTCTTGTGAGTGCCAAATTCTCCAACCCCTCCTTCCTCATTATGCATCACAGAAATCTCTTTCTGATTTTAATAAATGAACCTTTTCATTTCCATTTTCCTTAAAACTTCCTCATTGCTCACATGTTCTGTCCAGGGTTTTTTCAGCAGAACAACATTTCTGTTGTTTCAAAACTTTTCATCTGTGAGGAAAATTGTCCTGCACTCACTGATATATAGGAGGAATGATATTGCATAACAGTTCAGAAGTTTATTTCTAATGAAATTTTTCTTGATTTTTTTTAACACTTTGCCTGTCCTATGCACTATATGTGGTGCACAGAACATGTGATATCCACATCCTTGCATCATATGTGATGCATGCGAGCCATGATTTTAAAAGATTAGTAAAACTAAGGACACTTAAGAAAAGAGTCTACTATTGAGTGGAATGTCTGAGGAAAAGCATAATCTAATATTTTTTGCATCATATGTGACGTCAGGATGCTTGAATGATAATGTAATGCCTCAAATGACAGACATTTATTTTTCCACTTTACTGAAGTGATTATAACCTTTGCATCACATGTGATGCACAGAGCATAGTGTAAATAAGTATGATTTGTACATTCTGTGCATCCCATGTGATTCACAGGTTTTTATTATGCGAAACACTATATATCAGCACATTCTATTTGTCAAATAAGCTGAATTGCCTTGCAATAGTTATAAATATGAAAACAAGCACAGACATTTGGATAGTACACACAGAAATGCACTGGACAGGTAAAGGATTATTAACTTTTGGAAGGTACCTTTCATTTCGAGACGCCTTCTGATTTCAGTGCCTCATTTCTCATTGTTTGCTAAAAAAACTTCCCAGATATTTAAATTTCTCTACTTACTTGATTCTAACGTCTTCAATTCATACCCCCTCCCATCTTGGGCTGTCCCTCTTGTTAATGACCATAGGGAAAACTTATCAACAACTCAAAGTGATTTTCTATTTCCTTTGAATTAAATAAATACTTTGCAGCTTTGAGTTCAAGTAGATGAGGCCACTTACTGAATTAATAGCTGAGAGATAAACAACCCACGGGAATAAACTCCTACTTGCTAATTCTATAATTCTTATATCTTTAAAGTAGGACTGTTAGAAATTTAATTATTTCTCATATTAAATTCTTTGATAAATATTTCACCAAGCTTGCAAGATTTGGCCACATCTGACATATTCGCAATGAAAATTGAGCAATACTTAACTTTCACAGAATACTGAATTCTCTGTCGTATTGGATGAGGAGTTTACACTTTGGTGGTGAATTTACTGAATACATATTATTTTTACCCAGCAGTTCAATTCTCAAATGAGTGAAAAGTTGTTAAGAATAATTGTTGAGGTCTACTAATGTGCAAGCCACTCATAATTTTCCCTGGATTAAAACAGATAGTAGACAGAGGAAAGAGAGCTTAGAGAATTTAGCACTCACGTGCAGTACTGGATTTACATATGGGCTAGTATGGGCTGCAGCCCAAGGTCCTCCAGATTAGATGCCACCCACCATCTTTTTTAGCTGTTAGGATCTAGGATGACAAAGCTGTAGGAGTTATAATTTTCCATCTCCATATTCTTTATGTTTTTTAGAATGCTTTGCTAGTGAATTTGAATCTTAGTATTTGAGTGCAACACAGGCCCTTCCTTCGAGATACATTTCTGTAGGATGTAAAGTTTGGATAAAAAATAAAAAAGTCACTAATGAGATAAATTGGATGAGTTTCAAAATGATTAAAAGTTTCAGTTGAAGTGTTTCATGTTTTACACATCATAAGCATCATAAAAAATATATCTTTTTTTTTCACAGGTGCAGTTGGTCAAGAGCAACATATATAATGAAGATGCCTCCAAATTCTATTAACCCAGGAGAGACCAAAATCATGCCCTTCTCACATGATATGTTGAAAGCAAGAGGGGTAGAAGAAAAACATGCCTAATGGAGCTTGTGCAGAACAGGTTTGGTTTGGTTTGTTTTACAGCATATCAACCTCAATGGGTTATTTAATGCCGACAAAATTTTTATTGTTGGTAATATTTTTTATCAAAAGTCTATTTCTGGTAATATTTCTTCCTTCAAAAAGATCTATTTCTGGTAATATTTTTTATCAAAAGTCTATTTCTGGTAATATTTCTTCCTACAAAAAGATCTATTTCTGGTAATATTTTTTGTCAAAAGTCTATTTCTGGTAATATTTCTTCCTTCAAAATGATCTATTTCTGGTAATATTTTTTATCAAAAGTCTATTTCTGGTAATATTTCTTCCTTCAAAAAGATCTATTTCTGGTAATATTTTTTATCAAAAGTCTATTTCTGGTAATATTTCTTCCTTCAAAATGATCTATTTCTGGTAATATTTTTTATCAAAAGTCTATTTCTGGTAATATTTCTTCCTTCAAAAAGATCTATTTCTGGTAATATTTTTTATCAAAAGTCTATTTCTGGTAATATTTCTTCCTTCAAAAAGATCTATTTCTGGTAATATTTTTATCAAAAGTCTATTTCTGGTAATATTTCTTCCTTCAAAAAGATCTATTTCTGGTAATATTTTTTATCAAAAGTCTATTTCTGGTAATATTTCTTCCTTCAAAATGATCTATTTCTGGTAATATTTTTTATCAAAAGTCTATTTCTGGTAATATTTCTTCCTTCAAAAAGATCTATTTCTGGTAATATTTTTTATCAAAAGTCTATTTCTGGTAATATTTCTTCCTTCAAAAAGATCTATTTCTGGTAATATTTTTTATCAAAAGTCTATTTCTGGTAATATTTCTTCCTTCAAAATGATCTATTTCTGGTAATATTTTTTATCAAAAGTCTATTTCTGGTAATATTTCTTCCTTCAAAAAGATCTATTTCTGGTAATATTTTTTATCAAAAGTCTATTTCTGGTAATATTTCTTCCTTCAAAATGATCTATTTCTGGTAATATTTTTTATCAAAAGTCTATTTCTGGTAATATTTCTTCCTTCAAAAAGATCTATTTCTGGTAATATTTTTTATCAAAAGTCTATTTCTGGTAATATTTCTTCCTTCAAAAAGATCTATTTCTGGTAATATTTTTTATCAAAAGTCTATTTCTGGTAATATTTCTTCCTTCAAAAAGATCTATTTCTGGTAATATTTTTTATCAAAAGTCTATTTCTGGTAATATTTCTTCCTTCAAAATGATCTATTTCTGGTAATATTTTTTATCAAAAGTCTATTTCTGGTAATATTTCTTCCTTCAAAAAGATCTATTTCTGGTAATATTTTTTATCAAAAGTCTATTTCTGGTAATATTTCTTCCTTCAAAAAGATCTATTTCTGGTAATATTTTTTATCAAAAGTCTATTTCTGGTAATATTTCTTCCTTCAAAATGATCTATTTCTGGTAATATTTTTTATCAAAAGTCTATTTCTGGTAATATTTCTTCCTTCAAAAAGATCTATTTCTGGTAATATTTTTTATCAAAAGTCTATTTCTGGTAATATTTCTTCCTTCAAAATGATCTATTTCTGGTAATATTTTTTATCAAAAGTCTATTTCTGGTAATATTTCTTCCTTCAAAAAGATCTATTTCTGGTAATATTTTTTATCAAAAATCTATTTCTGGTAATATTTCTTCCTTCAAAATGATCTATTTCTGGTAATATTTTTTATCAAAAGTCTATTTCTGGTAATATTTCTTCCTTCAAAAAGATCTATTTCTGGTAATATTTTTTATCAAAAGTCTATTTCTGGCAATATTTTTTCCTTCAAAAAGATCTATTTCTGGTAATATTTTTTTTCTTCAAAAACATATTTCTGTTAATAATTTTCCTTCAAATATGTATATATTTCCCAAATGAGTGAAAAGTTGTAAAGAAATAGTAATATTTTTTTTCAAAAAGATTTATAGCTGATAATATTTTTTTTTTTTTTAAAATGTATAGCTGGTAATATTTTTTTTTTCAAAAATGTATTGCTGGTAATAATTTTTTTACAAAAATGTTTTGCTGGTATTAAAATCTATTTTTACACGTTTTTAACTCTGGTTTGGTGGGTGGTTAACTATTTGCCCATAGCTGGGACCCTTACAGATGTTAATACCCCGGGTCAGAGTGGTCCTGGGAACATCAGCAATTAAGAATTGGTTCCATGCTCCTCAAAACCTCCTGATCAGGGGCGTTGCTGTTAGACATTGTTTATTGCCTTACCCAGGACACAGATGTAGTTTTACTGTCATACACAGACCGTTACAGAACAGGGACTGGGAGAGATAGTAAGGGAATAAACATTGCTTAGAGCTATAATTGATTGGAAATTGTGGAGAGCAGTCATCTACGTTCTAAAGGGAAAATGCCCATGAAAGAAGAAAACCAGGCAGAATACACAGGCAAGCAACAAATAAGAATTGTTTTTATGAGTGGGAAAGTGTACTGAATAAAATGCAAATTAAGAGTACTGAACTCAATGCAATATCTATCCTCCTGTACAGCAGTAAATGCTGAATCATCTGCTCACAAATGAAGAAGAGACTTGAAATAATAGAAATATGGTTCTACAGAAGGATGATGAGAATACCATGGACTGAACATGTGAGCAACAAACAAGTTTCAGAGAAAATAGAAATGAAAAGGACACTTGTATGTAGGAGTAAAAAGAGATAGTTGAAATTTCTAGGGCACATTATGAGAAAAGAGGGCTTTGCAAATTTGATACTCACAGTATATAATGAAAACAAGAGAAATATGGAAAGAACAGTACATAAGAAACCTAATGAGGTTGTGTAAATGATTAGCAGGACAAGGATTAGGAGATGTAGCAAAAAGACAAACTTTATCAAGCCTAAAATGGAGTACTGGTTCTATATATGGTTAGGAGCCACCCAGTCTTTACTTTCCAGCCTCAGTAGTGTCTAAAAGCATCTTTGAGCCCTTGTGGGTAATGAGTTATTTTCCACCAGACAAGCCCTTTTCCACAGATGAAACATTGCAAGCCACTTGCTTCTCTATTGCTATTTCTATAGAAAGTGTTCAGATGAAATACATTCCTCAGTTCCACCTGTTCTAACCTTCAAGGCTAAGACCCGCCATGCCACGTACATTGTACCAAACCACCCTCAATTCATTCATATTCCAGATGTAAGTTCCACTTGAGAAGCTTATTTCCATGAACTGCTGCTTTGTGGAACCAACTCCTAAGTGGATGCTTCTTCGGCCCTTACAATCTTAACATGTTTGAGTTAAGGACTAACTGTTACCTTCCCTATGTATACACATAAACTCTCCCTTTTACTCTGTTAACCACTACATAGAGTGACTCTTGGGCCTTGGACAGGATGAACTGTAAAAAAAAAGATTTTTGATGCTAAAACCCAACATGTCACACAAACCACCCTCATTCCCTTTGTATTCCAGGGAAAAAAGGATACTTCCCCAGCCCTTACAATCTTAACATGTTCAAATTTAGGATTAACTATTATCTTCCTCATATATATAAACTGTGTCTCTTACTCTCTTACCCTCTAACTAGAGTGGCTCTCTGGCCTTGGATAGCGTAAAAATCATTATAAAAAAGGGAAGAAAATGCTTTTATGTTTTAAATATCTTCTTTCATTTTTACTTTCCGACTTCAAGTGTTTTTTTTTTTTCATTTTCAATAATTAGCAGGAAATTCTGAATTTTTGTAGACATGAGCCAATCTTTCAACATGTGTTTCCGGTGTCAGAAGATAATAACACGGAAGTAGATGCAATTAGCAGTTTGTCACTTGAGAAAAATGGATTCAAAAAGCATATGATGCTGTCTTTCAAAAATCCACAAGTGAAAGGAAGTTGAAAAAGATGTAAAAGACACAAACATTTGTTTTTCCTCTCTCACTATGTAAATAAATAAAACAGATTCACACATGAAAAAGTATCTTGAAAAAATATTTCAACTTTTTGTCTTTTTATGTCTTCTTTTTGAGACAAAAAAAGAAAGAAGTAAAATCCTGAACACATCAACTCAGCATTTAGAATTTTGTCTGAGAGAAAATTTTCTGGGGGAAAAATTAGAGTCAATGGTAAAGTTAATTTGCATTTCCCTTTTAATTCTCAAAATTTCTGTATTTAAATAATGTTAAGGTGTTCAAAAATTAATTAAGTATGACTTATGAATTTCCATATTTACCCTGAAAAAGTTCTTCAGAGAACAAAATGTGTTGATAAAGTAAATCGTCCTTTATATATATATATATATATATATATATATATATGAAGAAATATAGTCTTAAAGTGTGCTATATTTATGGGATAAAGTGCTCAATATCAGAGATAGAGCGTGTGTAAATATAAAAGTGAACATAGAAGTCAGCACTTAGAGGCGACAGTCTGTTTCATGCTATATATAGTAAAGTTAACAAATCTGTTGATATATAATCCAAGTGGAACCTGTCTTGTGCCTTTCAGCTTTTCTATGACTGAAAACTTGAAATGGATAAATTCTGTATTAGTTTTTCAACAGTTAAATTTCTAAGACAGACGAGAGATATCTTTGTCTGCCAAAATAGGCTATTGCACATACGAGGTGATTTAGGATTTTATTGTTTATTAAATATGTGTGTCTGTGTGTGCGTGTGCATGCATGTGTATTTTCACAGGGTGCAATGGGTAAATTGTCGCCATTTTATATTTTTCAATTTCACACATGGGTGTTGTTTATTTTTGATTTTGTCAATTGCACAGTATAATAGGATCACTTGGGGAGCAACTGTGAGGAAAAGAGCACCATGACACAATTCACTCTGCCAGAAATTTGGAAATGGCATGTTGTACTGCTTGGCATTTGCCCCAGAATAGACGAGAGATATCTTTGTCTGTCAAAATAGGCTATTGCCCATGCGAGGTGATTTAGGATTTTATCGTTTATTAAATGTGTGTGTGTGTGTGTGCGTGTGCGTGTGCGCGTGCGCGTGTTTGTGTGTGTGTGTGTGTGTTCACAAGGTGCAATGGGTAAATTATCGCCATTTTATATTTCTAATTTCACACATGGTATGTTGTACTGCTTGGCATTTGCACCAGAATAACCATTCTGAACATTTCACAGTGTTTGAATGTCAATCTGAGGACAGTGCAGAGGATTCAAAAAAGAGTTAGATGAGTTTAATGGTGATTATGAAGGTGTTTGGAATGATCATTAGTGATGGCAACATTATACCTCCATTCATCTTCCCATAGGGCTTCAGACTAAACATGGAGGACTACATCA
The DNA here is from genome assembly GCA_964036315.1 of Acanthosepion esculentum. Lineage (NCBI taxonomy): Eukaryota > Metazoa > Mollusca > Cephalopoda > Sepiida > Sepiidae > Acanthosepion > Acanthosepion esculentum. Next base: position 82,748,592 of record OZ038489.1, on the reverse strand, counting down.
AGTGCCTTGAGGAGGCAGCACTGCCCTGGATCAAGAGGGTGGCTGCCGGAAGACCCTATATCTAGCAACAAACTATGCCCCATGCAACACAAGCAGGAGTACCTAGTCATGGACGTTAGACAATTTCTGTGACCACATCACCCATTTCATCTATCTTCCCAGACTGCAACCACCTTGATTATTATGTGTGGTGTGCAGTTCAGCAAGAGACCAACAAAACTTTGTAGCACCAAAGATGAACTGAAAGCAAGGATTATGCTTTTTTTTTTTGCCTTAGTAAATTGTTTTCTCTTTCAATTAGAGTAGCATTTTTAAATCAAAATTGTGGCCAGTTTCCTTAGAGGGAGCAACTAATATATTTAATGTGTTGTTTTTTAAAAGATCCCTTTTGCATTCATATAGACTTTTATTTAAATTTCTTTATGTTTCTTTGATGTAATTCTTGTGGCAATTATTACAGGTATAAGAGTAAATTCCTTCTTCAAGTTTTAGCTCATTATTTTGTTTTGTATTAATTAAGTCTTTTATTGTTTTGAATGTAGTTGTGACAATTTTTAGGTTGAGTATAGATAAATTCTTTTTAATAGTATTTGTGATAGAGTTGGTGTGTGGAACAATATTTTAAAATTTAAAATTCTCAGCATCTTTCTTTTGTTTGTGTACATATGTAATCACATCAACATAAACATAAACTTAGTCCAATGAAGTTCTAAAGGACAAAGCTTGACACATGAAAACTTTTTGCCATTTTGTCATACTTCTTTCCCCTATATATATATATATATCTTCTGTAACCCCCTTGCCTTGATCGATCCACTATCTTTCTCCACATCCTCTCCTTTACCACTCCTATTAGCTCTTCCTCCAAACCTTCTGTAACCCCTTGCGTGCTAGTGGCTTCCAGCCTTGCTTGGTGTGAAAAGATTAAAAAAAAAAATGTGTTTGTATTTGTGAAAGTGGACATTGAAGTCAACACCCAGAGGCAACAGTCTATTTCAAGCTAAACACAATCATCAGGCTTGGATTTTGACTTCAATGTCTACTTTTATATTTATATACACTCTATCCCTGATATTGAGCACATTAACCCATAAATACTGCATACTTCAAAATTATATTTTATCATGTGTATATATATATATATATATATATATATACACATTTACAAATTTACCATTTACCATGCATTGAATACCATTGCCATACCTGGTCTGGTGTTCCTGCTGTATTCTTGACCAAATCCTATGCAGGATTTCTAGTTCAATCAAATCTGACTAGACATTTCAACTTCTACTTTCTTACTGATCTGACATGGCTTCCCTCTGTCTTCTCTACAAATATTTTTGTGACAACTGCTCTGACCTTCTTTTTTTCACTGGTGCTACAACTGCATGAATATAACCGTGCTACTCGATTGACATCTTGGTCCAACCCTTTTATTGGTGAAACAGCAAAATGCAACCATCACCTCTACTCCAACAGTTTCTTTTCTCACACTTCCCACCTGTGGAACTCCCTTCTGTTTACTTGCTTCCCTGATAATTACAATCTTCAAAAATTTAAATGCAACATCAATTGCTATCTTCTGTCTTCTTGAATCCTGTTCAACTTTTTTCCTTTCCCCAATCCTCCCTATTCTTCTCTTTCACAATCTTTTCTTTCACTTTCATTCTGTGTAACCACCTGTATACTAATCCATACATTTTCACCTTGTTTGAGATGAAATGATTATGAAAAAAAACAAGATTTACCCATTATCTATACATTAGATTTTGTAAATATTACCAAATATTTTAAATTTTTAATATTCTGCAGATTTTAGTGTTGTAAAGGCATATATCATAGTGGTTGATACTCAAGTAAGTTGTCCCACAAACTGAATATGAACAACTTCACCGTTCTTTTCTAGGAGAAATTATTTTGAAGGACCCTATAACTTTACTGCTAACAATTCTCACCAAAACATAACTCCACTGTCACAAAGTTACCTTTTGATTCATTATTTCCCCAAATGACACAACATCTATCCAAGTCATCAGGTTCATCCAATATAGCTATATATTCATCTTTATTCAAATTTGTTATTGAGAGATCAGTTTTCTCTTGGTGATGGTCACTTAAATGAGATAGATTGGTTGCTTTCATGTTCCTAATATTCTATATCTTTCACAACACTAGCTTTTTGCTGGTCAAACTATTTTTGCTTTTAAAACTCTTTTTGTGTTATTCCTAAAACCATTTTTTCTCCTGCCTATATAACCAATATTATCATTTTTTTTAAACTTTGTCTATTATCTTTTTAACTTATTCCAAATTTATAAGTGCTAAATCTGATGAAAATTTCATTAGAAACAAAGAAAAGAGTGCTGAAGTGTTGCATGATATCAGTCCTCTTATATGGCAGTTTATGCTGGACAATCTCCTTATAGATTAAGTAGAACTTTCAAGCAACAGAAATGTGGTTCTACAGAAGAATGCTGAGAATACTATGGACTGAACGGATGAGCAACGATGCAGTTTTAGAGAAAGTGCAAACAAAAAGGACATTTATACTTTAAATAAGGAAGAGAAAATTTTAAATATCTAGAGTGCATAACAAGGAAAGAGAGCTTGGAAAAATTGATACTCACAGGATAGATTGAAGGCAAGAAGGACAGAGGAAAACAGTATGTAACCTACTTAGAGAGCTTGAATAAATGGCTGGAGGAGTAAGGTTTATGAGAGATAATAAAAATACAAAATTTATCAAGAACTACAGGGATAAGAAATTATGGACTGCCATGATTGCAAATGTTCTGAAGGGATGCAGCACATAGAAGAAGTAGAAGACTATAAATTGTCTCCCCTAGACAAGAACAGGGAAGTTGTTAATATTCAGTTTCTGTGACTACTTAATTAAGTTCTGTCTTTTACAACTATATCAAGTTAAATTTAGAGAATTGTTCCTAAATCTGGGACAATATTTTACAGGTCACAAGCAAGAAGATTTCTAGAAAGCAATGAAACTATTGCATGTTCAAAGTCAAAAGAGTAGAAAGATTTAAAAAATCAAGTATTGAAAGATTGATGAAGGTTATAAAATGTCAAGGAGCTTTCTCTTGATAAAATAGATTGAAGGCAAGGACAGATCTTGATAAAATAATAATTTTTTTAGGTATGTGGGATCTTGATAAAATATATTTTTTTAGGTATGTGGGATCTTGATAAAATAATAATTTTTTTAGGTATGTGGGATCTTGATAAAATAATAATTTTTTTAGGTATGTGGGATCTTGATAAAATAATAAATTTTTTAGGTATGTGGGATCTTGATAAAATAATATTTTTTTTAGGTATGTGGGATCTTGATAAAATAATAATTTTTTTAGGTATGTGGGATCTTGATAAAATAATAATTTTTTTAGGTATGTGGGATCTTGATAAAATATATTTTTTTAGGTATGTGGGATCTTGATAAAATAATAATTTTTTTAGGTATGTGGGATCTTGATAAAATAATAATTTTTTTAGGTATGTGGGATCTTGATAAAATAATAATTTTTTTAGGTATGTGGGATCTTGATAAAATAATAATTTTTTTAGGTATGTGGGATCTTGATAAAATAATAATTTTTTTAGGTATGTGGGATCTTGATAAAATAATAATTTTTTTAGGTATGTGGGATCTTGATAAAATAATAATTTTTTTAAGTATGTGGGATCTTGATAAAATAATAATTTTTTTAGGTATGTGGGATCTTGATAAAATAATAATTTTTTTAGGTATGTGGGATCTTGATAAAATAATAATTTTTTTAGATATGTGGGATCTTGATAAAATAATAATTTTTTTAGGTATGTGGGATCTTGATAAAATAATAATTTTTTTAGGTATGTGGGATCTTGATAAAATATATTTTTTTAGGTATGTGGGATCTTGATAAAATATATTTTTTTAGGTATGTGGGATCTTGATAAAATAATAATTTTTTTAGGTATGTGGGATCTTGATAAAATAATAATTTTTTTAGGTATGTGGGATCTTGATAAAATATATTTTTTTAGGTATGTGGGATCTTGATAAAATATATTTTTTTAGGTATGTGGGATCTTGATAAAATAATAATTTTTTTAGGTATGTGGGATCTTGATAAAATAATAATTTTTTTAGGTATGTGGGATCTTGATAAAATAATAATTTTTTTAGGTATGTGGGATCTTGATAAAATATATTTTTTTAGGTATGTGGGATCTTGATAAAATAATAATTTTTTTAGGTATGTGGGATCTTGATAAAATATATTTTTTTAGGTATGTGGGATCTTGATAAAATAATAATTTTTTTAGGTATGTGGGATCTTGATAAAATAATCATTTTTTTAGGTATGTGGGATCTTTATAAAATATATTTTTTTAGGTATGTGGGATCTTGATAAAATAATAATTTTTTTAGGTATGTGGGATCTTGATAAAATATATTTTTTTAGGTATGTGGGATCTTGATAAAATAATAATTTTTTTAGGTATGTGGGATCTTGATAAAATAATAATTTTTTTAGGTATGTGGGATCTTGATAAAATATATTTTTTTTAGATATGTGGGATCTTGATAAAATAATAATTTTTTTAGGTATGTGGGATCTTGATAAAATAATAATTTTTTTAGGTATGTGGGATCTTGATAAAATATATTTTTTTTAGGTATGTGGGATCTTGATAAAATATATTTTTTTAGGTATGTGGGATCTTGATAAAATAATAATTTTTTTAGGTATGTGGGATATTTTAATAATCAAATATATATTTCTATATTCTTTATCTTCTGGATCAATTTATAAATATAAGTTTTTTCCGTAAATTTTCTTGTATAATAAAACTTAACACTACCATAAAAAGTTATTATCAGGGTAAGCCGTTATTTAATAGGGATAGATTTATAAGCTGAAACTCACACAATATATTGATATATATCCTGAAAGTTTTACTAATCTTGTTTCCTTAAAAACAATTTTTATTGGAAAAACATTGCTTTGCATCATATTAAATTATATCATAAATAATTCCTATTCTTTTTATCATTTTTATTCTTCATAATTTATATCTATCCTCCTTATCCTCATGATCTTTACTTTCTATTACCCCTTCCTTTATTCATATCATACACCTCATTCATCATAAGTATTTTGACAGTAACCTCCTACCTTAAGTGGCTTCTGAGCTTTGTATTGGGTATAAAAAGTAACAGGTGTCAAATAGTCTTACCTGTCATTTCTACTAAAATAAAACATTTTCTGATGAAATGGAATCGAAGGAGATATTGAATTTGTGAAGAATTAAGAATAATTGTTTATTGATTTACAAAATAGTAGAGTGGATAAGGTGAAATCTAACCTTATTTTGAAGGTTATTGATGATAGAACTATTAGGTAAAGTCATAATATAATTTACATTATTTTTATCAACTTTATTCTTCAAAAAATAAAGTCCAATTGCATTTTATTCAGTTATATATTCATCATTATTTGTATTGACATGTTGCCTTTCATCAGGCAGCTCTTCAATAGCCTTTGAGTAAAATTCCGCAGGTTTTGTTATGAAAAGATATTCAATGAACACTTGAAGCTGGTTGTCATCAGAGAAAATTTTCTTCTTTAAGCATTTTGGGAGGAGTTTGAAATAAGAACATCCGCTGAAAATACTTTATTATGATAATTTTTTTGCTTTTGATGATTTTATGATATATCTATCTATCTATCTATCTATCTATCTATCTATCTATCTCTCACTCTCTCTCTCTCTCTCTCTCTCTCTCTCTATATATATATATATATATATATATATATATATATATATATATTTTGAATTTGTAGGTCTGATAAATTGGATCATGATTATGATTCCAATGTAATAAATTATAACCATGGAATATTAGTGTTTGAGCCTTTTATATTATATTCTTACTCTGTCCTGGACATTGAGTTCTACCTAGATTCTATCCTCTTGGGAATTTATGTATGTAAACATATATATATATATATATATATATATATATATATATATATATATATATATATATATATATATATATATTTATTTATTTATTTATATTATTTATTTATTATAATTTTATCATATAGACAAAACCATTTTACTCACAACAAAGATGCAACTTGGTTTCAGTGCATTTTAACTGCACATCTACGGGTGAGGGTCGGTATATATTGACCACTAATATTATCAATACATATATATATATAGTATATAGGGACTGCAGATCATTATTCAAAAATATATTTTTAAATATAACAGACAATGAATATTTATTATGTTTTATCATGAGCCATCCCAAGTGTCATATAATGGCTTTAGTTTCAAGAGAAAATAAAGACAAAAACTGTCTAACATTTGGATATTTCTTTATTATTTCTATTTCACGATTGTTATCGTCATATAGCAAACTTCTATGTAAACAAAACAGGATGTCCATATAAACACTCTGATGATGGCTCATGAGAGCCGAAAGCTTAGATTGGCAACCAATACAATAAAGAAATATCCAAATGTTGGGCAGTTTTTATTGGAATGGCTGAAGATAAAACATAACAGACATTCGTTGTCTGCCATATTTAACACTATATATCTGAATATATATATATATTTAAATATAGATAGTATATTATATAATATTATTTTTAAATTTATTTAAATATGATTTGATATGTTATTTATGTTATTTATTGTTATTTTAGTGTTTTGACATTTGTAATATTTTTATCAGCTGATGTAAACTCGAGTAAAATGATCTAAGGTGAGTTTTATTTTCCATATAATATTTAAGAAAACCGACATATCTTCGAAAATGACTTCACTCAAAACAACTTAAGCTGAGGTATCACTGTATATGATTAGTATGAGACATTCATCATTATAATTGGTACCCACAAAAAATATATTTTATGAAGTAACCTACTAAATCTGACATTGTGTAGGTCAATAACAAAGAACTAATTTAGGTTTTCAAGTAAAATTTTTATCGCATGTGACTTCACCTAAAAAGAACGTACTTCAAAAATTCAGAGGTCAAGATAGATTTATTTTCTGACAAATGTATCTTTATTTCTAACATACTGGATAATTAGATATCCAACAAAACTAGGTTAAATTCATAGAATTAAATTCAATTATTTAAATTCATAGAATTAAATATACTGTCATACATATTTGGACAAATTGATGCATAGTGATAATTTGTGCTCACTGGTCTTTTCCAAAAATAGAACCTGTTGATTTTCATTTCAGATCAAGTGACAGCAAGTATACTTAGTATACCAGCACTCTCCTCGGTATTATTGCCATTTTCATTTATTATTATTATTATCATGATTATTATTATTATTACTATTTCATGTATTTACATGTACATTCCAGATGTACTAAATATGATGTACTAAGTGATGAAAACTAAGTTTAAATATCATCAAATCTCCAGGACCTTCCTCAGTATGCGTGCAAACTGAACTAATATTAAATATAGAAGGATCTCAATATTTCCTTTCCAAATTTCCAAATCACACCATTCTTGATTCTTGAAATTTTGGTACTTTTCCAAGAGTGTCATTTATTATAGACACAACATTAATCTTAATATTATACAGTTTTCTCAGTTTATTAATATTTTCCCAATATTTTTAAAAAACTTTTTTCATATTCACCCTGTGAGTCACTGTTTCAGCCATATTTTACAATCTACCAATTCATGATTGGTTCATGAACACATGAATGATTTAAGGTGATCAGTATTGATTACATACATAGCTATTGTAAGTCCTGATTCATGGTTAATAATATTGTACTTTCATAAGAATGGTATAAGATTCTTTAGCAACCTATTCTACCATTTTCTTCATTACAATATTTATATTTTTATGCCTATAAAAGTTCAAGGTTCAATTCCTACTGTTGAATTAGTGAGATGTAACCACAAATTCTATTCTAAGAGTTTCTTTTCTCAAACTTCTCACCTGTAGAAATCTCTTTGGTTTCTTGCTTTATTGTCATCTACAATCTTCAAAGATTTTAATGCAATATCAATCACAATCTTATGTTTCCAGAAACCAGTTCTTTTATTGTCCTTTTTCCTACTAAAGTTTTTAGATTCTCTTCTACTTCTGGATGCTAGGAATTCTAAATTTAAAAAATATAATTTTTTTGTTATCACTTTGTGTATAGAATCTAGTGAAATGTCATTTAGATTCTTTCTGTTCTTGCTTTTGCTTCCATCATCTTGTTATTAAATATCCCACTTTGTGATAACAGAAGATCTGCGGAGAATGGTAAAATATTGTAAGAACCGGGACACAAATTTACTGTGGATAAACTAGCAATTAAAGCAAATTCTAAACAGTTCTGTCTTAGTGAATTGTTTTCTCTTTTAATTAGAGTAGCATTTTTATTAAAAGATAAAACAATTCACTAAAACAAAAATCTTTAGAAAATTCTTTAATTGCTAGTTCATCGAAAATTTTACTAATATAATTTTGTACATAGTCAAACACTAGTTTTTTGAACAGTTCATAGTGTATTAATGTTCCTATTCAGTCAAGTCTGCTTTGGTATTCCTATTTAATTTGCTTTCAGCATCAAATTAAAGTCTGTCAAAAGGCCTATCCTTATGTTTGCAAGATGGCATTGTATAAAAAGGAAAGGACACAAACCTTCTCTCCTCAACTACAGGTGTTGTTGTTACATTTTGGGATTCTCCTGGGATGATGGATGGTCTTCTTAGCCTCAATATGAACCATATGACAAACTGTACTATCACATAATATATATATATATATATATATATCATAATTTTCTTAGGGGTACAGAACTTTATTGTGGAAATAAAAAAGCAAGACCAACTTTACAGTTCATGATTTAAAAAAACAGCTGACCAGTTTCACCCTCACTTAAAAGAGCTGGAATTGAGGGAATAAATTTCACAATATAAAATATCAAAAATAAAATACATATAACGAATCAAAGGTGGAACAATCAGATAGAAATAACGTCAAGCCCCAACAGACATTCCCTCTGTAGACAGAGGGAATGTCTATATATATATATATATGGGTTAATTAGTAGGACTTGCATCAGGATATCATTATTATCTCTAAATAATTCTGACAATCTAAAATATTATCTGGCTTTAAATAACTTGCAAAGGGTTTATAAGTGATAAAAAAACCCAAATCAAACAATGAATCCAGGACATATTATGTTCCTCTGGCTATACTTAATCTTGACAAGAGATCAAACCAAAAATGGAGCATTGCTGTCATATCTGGACTGGAGCTGCTCAATCTTCACTTTCCATCTTTGATAGTGCTGAATTATATTTTCTACCTTTTCCTACAGGTGAAACATCTCAACCCTATCACTTCTCTATCACCACATTCCTTCTTTTAGACCTTTTTTACCTAGGACCCACCATACATTATTAACAGGGTCAAATTGGACTCATTACTTTTATATTCCATTATTAAGAAGGAAGTTCCACTTAGACATCTTCTTCCTAAGAACTGCTATTTCATGGAACTGACACCCAAGAGGATGCTTCCCCAATCACTACAATTTTAACTTGTTTAAATCTTGAATCAACAGTTATTCTTCCTTCTTTTACATCCACACAACAATCCTATTTAGTAACCTGTTATACTGAGTGGCTCTTGGGCCTTGTGTTGGTTGAACATTTAGGTAAAAAAAATGATAATGAATAAGAAACTGAGAACTGCTACTTTTTGGAAAAGACTCCCAAGAGGATGCTTCCCCAATCACTACAATCTTAACTTGTTTAAATCTTGAATCAACAGTTATTCTTCCTTCTTTTACATCCACACAACAATCCTATTTAGTAACCTGTTATACTGAGTGGCTCTTGGGCCTTGTGTTGGTTGAACATTTAGGTAAAAAAAATGATAATGAATAAGAAACTGAGAACTGCTACTTTTTGGAAAAGACTCCCAAGAGGATGCTTCCCCAATCACTACAATCTTAACTTGTTTAAATCTTGAATCAACAGTTATTCTTTCTTCTCTTACATCCACGCAACAATCTTATTTAGTAACCTGTTATCTTGAGTGGTTCTTGTGCATTGTGTTGGTTGAACATTTAGGTAAAAAAAATGATAAAGTATGAGAAATTGAGAACTGGTACTTTTTGGAAAAGACTCCCAAGAGGATGCTTCTTCAACAACTACAATCTTTACCTTTTCAACTCTAGCATCAACCATTAATCTATGATTCAGTGTATTCAAGTTTCTGTAGTTTATAACATAGCCATTTTCACTCAGGAAAGGAATCAATCAATTTTTTTTTCTGCAGAATCAAAAAGCTTTATCTGCTGTTCAGTAAAGAAGATTAGTCATCAAACAGGTCAGCAAACTTGAATCATGTCCCTCTCCACAAAAACAAGATTAGAAGCTTTTCCTTTTTTAATATTGAATATTTTAAAAATTCTACAGCATTTCTTAAAAATTTGTTTCTTTAGACTTGAAGCAATATACAATAAATTTATTACCATCAAGACTTAGGTTACAGTATCCTAGATAACATGGCCACTCAAATAATGATTCAATTTAATCAATATTGAAAACACGGCTGCTAAGGTAACAATTTAAGGGGATCAATAGTGACAGCAGAGATGCTAAGGTATTTGTTAGCAATTATCAATTCTGTTAACGTGTCCATAAAGAATAATTTAGTCTCATCAATATTGAAGACAGGTCTCCAAAAGTAAGGCTCCTAGATGATCAATATTGATAACATGGCTATTATTGGTAAAGATTCACTGTGATCAATACTGGTAACATTCCTCTTGTATGTAATGATTCACGGGATCAATATTTATAACATGGTTATTACATGTAATGATTCAGTCAATATGCCTATTATATGTAATGATTTAAGGTTGTAGAACCTAACTTCTATATTTCAGTAGATCAAAACCAATTACCATATTACTGTATTTTAACTACATCCTCATTGAATAATGAATATTAAAATATTTCTACTGTATATTTTCATGTGCTAGTTATAGATTTTTGTGCAAGTTAAACACAATGCAGGTTCCAGTCTTAAGTGTTATAATAATAGTTTCTGATTGGTCAATATATCTCAAAAACCCAAAATCTTGAAACGTGTTATTGAGCTTACCACATGGTTCAAATTACTTATAAATACTTGGCGACATCTTCTCTTGATTTCTTTTTTACTCTTGTATTCTTATTTACAAGCAATGTAAAGCTCTGGAGAATTTACGTTTTTCCCTTTGGGGAAAACCCTCCTGAAAACACTATAACACATACACACGCACACATACATGCATGTACATATGAACATTCACTCTTGATAACAAAAAAACACAACAACAGTTTTGTACAGTTGCAGTTGGAGAATCACAAAAGTTTCAGCAAAATCAGATAAGTAACAGAAATCTTGACTATATGTTAAGCTGCTCAGTCTCTTCCTCACATTGCAACCACAAGGACATTCTGAGTCACACCCACACATGTTTTTGCACTATTTTCAAACTGTTTAATTCTCTTACAAGTAACACTACATCTTACTAAGATTCTTCAAACTCACACACCTTTTAATACACTTCACAGTTTATCAACAAGAACATTTTTCTCACTCAAAATTCCAAGTACATTTCAGCATTTCAAACACAACTTTTGTACATTATTTTTTCTTGTTACTGTTACTGTTACTGTTTTGTAAAATACTGTTTTGTTCTTATGCATATATAAATTTCTATTCGCTTGTGCATCTTCTCTTGTTGAATGTGTTTATTCTTGTGGTTTATTATTTCTTGACACATTTGTTGAAAGTAAAAATAGTAGAGATTGAATTGAGGCTGTTAGATCCTCTACAAGGTCATTAATGTTGTACTTTCGTAAACAACAAAGTATCTTCCTTTGGCAGCTTCTTCATTAGAGTATTTCTATTTTTGATCAGTAAAAGGATGAGCCTGAAATATCAATTTGCAGGTCACGGACACTAAAATCAAGCAGGTGCAGAAGTTTAAATAACTGGAAGCATTTTGACAGAGGATTGTAAGTGCAATACTGAGATCTGTAGACATATTGGAATGGCCTAGAATGCATTCCAAAAGCTGGGCAAAGTATTGCGAGACAAGAGGATTTCTTGGGTAACAAAGAAAAGAGTACTGAGCTGTGATGTGACATCTGCCCTCCTTTACGGCAGCGAATGTTGAATGGTCTCTTCAAAGATGTAGAAGAGACTCGAGGTGATGGAGATGTGGTTCTACAGAAGGATGCTAAGGATATCATGGACCAAGCGTGTGAGTAGCAATGAGGTCCTAGAGAGGATGCAAACAAGGAGGAGGCTTATACTTAACATCAGGAAGAGGTAGCTGAAGTTTCTGGGACACGTAATGAGGAAGGAGGGTCTGGAGAATCTGATACTCACAGTTCAAATAGAGTGAAAAAGAGACATGGGAAAACAATGAATGAGATACCTAGTGGGTTTAAGCAAGTGGATGACAGAACATGGTCTGGGGAGGTGGCAGAGGCATGGAACTTGTTGAGAGTTGCAAGGGATAGAGGGAAGTGGAGAGCTATGATCGCCTATGTCCTGAAAGGACATGGCACATAAAAAGAAAAAAATGTCTATATTGATTTGTCTTTTTTTATTGGTTTATGAAACCTTGTGAGTTATTTAAAATGGATTGCAGGAGTTCGCTTACAGTCCTATATTTAAGTACTGACCAGACTCAAAGATGTTTAACTTTATTGATCAAATGAGAACCATTGTTTTCAGTGTGTTTCAGCTATAACTTTAATGTTTATGAAAAGGTTTAAATTTAAAATCAACCATATCATATTTATAACAATTTCTTCATAAATATACAGGGTGCAAAGGATAAAGTATTGTCTAAATTATGCAAAAATGAAAATAACACTGACATCTCATTTTAACAGACATATTTACCAAAATTACACAAAAATATCTTGAAATACTAAACAGCAAATTTATTCAATAACACCATTGAGTTTAACCATGGCCTCCACATCAGAATCTCCAGCAACTCTTCTAGATTGTCTCCTTGTTTAAGTTGGTGAATGCTGCCATAATCGTAGCCTTCAGTTCATCTTTGATGTTACTGGAGAGTTATATAAGAGATATAAGAGGTGATGCAGTTGCAGAAATTGTCTGACAGCGATGACTGGGTTTTTCTGCTTGTCTGATGGTGCAGTGTCCTGTTGCCAGACATAGGGTCTTCCAGCTGCCATCCTCTTGATCTAGGGCAGCACTACCTCCTCAAGGCACTGGATGTAGGTTTCCATGAGTTTTAGGTTGTTAGCAACAAATTCGGGAGTTCTTTTCTTAGAACAATCAGATTGAGTTTTTCAAGCTGCTGTACCTTCGTATCACCATTACTCTCATCCAACCCTTTCTAAATCCTCTGCACTGTCCTTAGATTGACACCCAAACACTCTGAAATGTTTATATTGGAACTTCCAGCATGAATATCAAGCAGTACATCATTCCGTTTTCAAATTTCTGGTGAAATGAATTGTGCCATGGTGATCTTTTTTGCACAGATGGTGCCCAACTGACCCTATTATACCGCGTTGTTGACAAAATCAAAAACAATGTGCATGCACAAAATTAAAAATATAATATGATGACAACTTACCCATCGCACCCTGGAGGTGAGTTCTAAAATAACCTTTAGTTGCACCTTAGGAAATTGTATGTTGAACATGGAAGTAGCATTCATTTTAATGGGGGTTAACTGAATGACATAATAGAAAATCCTACATAACATGTTTCATACTTCAAAAAGGACTAATTCAGGATGCATAATATTTTTATTGATGGAATCATGCAAGGGGAAGGAATAAAAACATAAACAAACATTGGTTATAATTAAACATTAAGAGGAATACTGAAGATACAGGTATGCTTAACTCGTATTTTAGATCTCCGTACAGCCTAGACAACTTCCTTCAGCTTCTTACTGCTTTTGCTTTTATTTTTATCACTGTTTTTTTTTTAAATGTCTCATATTGGAGCAATATTAGTTTTGTAAATTTACTCTGGGATATTCAGAAATCAGTGCACTTTCTATATATTTTCAACTTGTGTTAGTTTTCTTTAAAAATGCCTGTCATGGTGGTATTGTTTAAACATACTGATGCTTATAAAATTTTCATTCAACAGTTATATAACAAGATGCATTAAGAAAAAAGTAATTTAGGAAAGCATTCTTATAGATAATCATTTTCTTTTTAATATATTGCTTAAAAAAGGCATGACTTTTACAATTAATTTTTGACTTGTATTTCTTTCATTTTATTTCCACTGAATTTTTATTACAACTCTTTTACTCAGAACTAGACTGCATTCTATGTTTTTAGAGTTTATAATTAGTCCTTTCTTCTTGCTTTCCTCAACTATACTGTCTAATAGTTATTTCAATCTTCTTTCTAAATCTGCCATCAGCACATTGCCGTCTGCATTGTATATATTGCTAAGGTAATATTTGCTGATAAAACCTGAGTATTTTTTTAATCATCTCACTGGATAGGGCAATTAGGAATGGGGGTAAAAAATTGTCCATGGAGGACAGCATCATTTTCAACCATGTGTAAAGTGGGTCACCTCACAATGAGCACACAAGTTTTATAATGACAGTGGAAATAACAGTTATACATTTGCATGAAATGTTTGAGAAATTAGTTTAATATTTAATTTTTTTTCTTTTATTTCACCCAATACAAGGCCCGAGGGTCACTCAAGGTAGAAGTTTACTGAGTTAGATTTTTTATAATGGAGGGGGAAGAGAGATGTAATAGAATATTACTAGTAGATAGTAATTGGTTGGCTCTGGACTTAAAGAGACCAAATTTGTATTTGACAGGGATGTATTCTCTCAGGAGTTTGTTTCACAGAGTAACTGTTATTAAGAAGCTGTCTGAGTGGAACTTATCAAAGGAAAATGAAAAGAATGGAGATAGTTTGCCACCATGAACTTAGCATGGCACATCCTAGATGTGAAGATCTGAGCCAATGGTACTAAGGAATATAACTTCTTTGAACATAGTAATCTGCTACAGTAATACTAATACAAATACAAACGATGAAGTGGATTCAAGAAGACAGAATATGGCGATTGACGTTGCATTAAAATTTTTGAAGATTCTAGTTATCAGGAAAGCAAGTAAACGGAAGGGATCTCCAAAGGTGGGAAATGCGAGAAAAGAAACTCTTGTGGTAGAAGTGGCGGTTGCATCAAGTGAATTCAACAGTAAAACGGTGGGGACCTAGATGCCAATCTAGTAGCATGCTTAAATTCATGTAGTTGTGGCACTATAATTCTGTATAGCAAAATTAGCAAAATTTGAAAGCATACATTTGCATTCAAAATATATTTTAGCTGAAGTCATAAAATTGTTAAACTTATTTACATTTAGGCATTAAGTAATCCAAAGGACGTCAGAACAGTTTAGTGATGAAAATATTTGTAGAAAAGACATAAGGAAGATACGCCACATTGGTGAGAAAGTAACTGAAGTCGAGATGCCAAGGCAGGACCTATTACATTACAGATCCTTCTTTGGATTTTGTCAAGAACCTCATGATGAACAGCAGGAGCACCAGACCAGATATGGCAGCAGTATTCAATGCATGGCCGAATGGTATATTTGTAAATGTACAAGATGGAAACCTTCTGACACAACACTTTCCTTGCAGTAGATGCAACTATGCCAGGTTAGAAACAATAAAATTGCAGATGCTTCTTTGGATATTATCAAGAATCCCTAAATACACAGAAGAAGCACCAAATTAGATGTGGCAGTAATATTCAATGAATAAGTGACTTATAAATGTGTAAGATAGATTCTGACAATAAAAAGAGTCTCGTATGACACTGTGATCTGACTTTCATAGCATCAGAACTACCAATAATTATGAATAATAACCATAAGTTTACGTTATTTGTACATTTTTATGCTTATTAGACACATTTTGTGAACAGATGGCCAAAATGTTTGAGAAATTAGATTAATATTTAAAATGTCTACTATTATTAAGGAGATTTGTGCAGCTGAAAAAATCTTTTACAAGTTGTTCAAAATCAGAATAATAATATAATGTTATGAATAAATAACTGATTATGAGAAATGTTTAAATCTCAGGAAACATTTACAGTGAGGTGTAGAAATGATGTTGTATGTATCTCTCCAGTTGGAGTCCACACAGTCACCAAGAACCCTATATTTGTTTACCTGTGCCAATGATTGGGCATTGACATTGACATAGTGTAACAATTGTTTGCTCTGTGCAAATGAGTGGGCACTGACATCTGCACAGGGTAGCAATTGTATACATACTGCCAATGATTGGGCATTGATATTGGTTATAGAGCAGCAACTGTTTACGCTGAGCTAATGATTAGGCATTAACATGAGTACAGTGTAGTGATTGTTTACTCTCTGCAAATAATTGGGTATTAACATTGGCATAGTGAAGCAATTGTTTAAACTCTGACAATGATTGGGCATTGACATTGCGCACTATAGCAATTGTTTACACTCTGCCAATGAGTGAGCATTGACATCGGTATAGTGTAGCAATTGTTTACCCTGTTTTGCCGATTTGGCATTGACATCAGCACAGTGTAGTGATTGTTTACACTCTACATCTGATTGGGCTTTGACATCAAAATAGTGTAGCAAATATTTACATTCTGTCAATGATTGGGCATTAACACTGGCATAATGTAGCAATTGTTTACACTCTGGCAATGATTGGGAATTGACATCAAAATATTGAAAAAAATAGTTACACACCACCAATGATTAGGCACTGACATCAGCACAGTGTAACCATTATTTACACTCTGCCAATAATTGGGCATTGACATCAGCATAGTGTAGCAATTGTTTATACTGCACTAATGACTGGGAATTGACATTGTTTACTCTGGCAATGATTGGGCTTTGAAATTGGCATAGTGTAGGAATTGTTTACACTCTGCCAATGATTGGGATTTGACATCAGCAGTGTAACCATAGTTTATGCTGGCAATGATTGGAGATTGACATCAGCATAGTGTAGCAATGTTTACAGTTTGCCAATGATTGGGCATTGACATTGAACATACTGTAGCAATTGTTTACTCTCTGCCAATGATTGGGCTTTGACATCATTACAGTGTAACTATAGTTTACTCTGGCAATGACTGGGCATTGACATTGGCATAGTGTAGCAATTGTTTACACACTGGCAATGACTGGGCTTTGACATCAGTAAAGTGTAACCATAGTTTACTCAGACACTGATTGGGCATTGACATCAGCATAGTGTAGCAATTGTTTGTACTTTGCCAATGATTGGGGTTTGACATTGGCATAGTGTTACAATTGTTTACTCTCTGCCAATGATTGGGCTTTGACATCAGCACAGTGCAACAATAGTTTACTCTGGCAATGATTAGGTGTTGACATTGGCATAATGTAGCAATGTTTTATTCTCGGACAATGATTGGGCTTTGACATCAGCCCAGTGTAACTATAGTTTACTCTGGCAATGATTGGGTGTTGACATCAGCATAGTGTAGCAATTGTTACTCTCTGGCAATGATTGGGAGTTGACATTTGTATGGTGTAGCAATTGTTTACAGTTTGCCAATGATTTGGCTTTGACATTGATATACTGTAGCAATTGTTTACTCTCTGGCAATGGTTGAGCTTTGACATCAGCACAGTGTCACCATAGTTTACTCTGGCAATGACTGGGCATTAACATTGGCATAATGTAGCAATTGTTTACACTTTTCTATCATACTTGTTTATATACATTTGTCATAGTGATAGTAACATTATCTTGCATTTGATTGATTTGTTTTCTATGGCTTATCAACACTTTTGTAAGTTATTTAAAGCCAGAAAATATTTTTAGTTTGTAATAATTTTTGAGGGAAGATAATAATTAATTTAATTATACAAGTCTTACTAATTAACCTATAACTGGGAGGAGAAGAAGTGGCTTCATAGAAATAAAAATTAAGTGTAGATCTATAATTCAGGTTGTATTTTTATATTTGTTCACATCATTCTCAGGAAAATTGTGAGAATTATCAAGAAAACATCAAAGATTCTATTTTCCAATCAAATTTTGGTTATGAATCCATCTATTTTCTCCAGCAGGGAGTAATAGCAAGGCAAAATTAATTCTCTACTCTTGTTTAGCTACTGAATTCAAAATGTATGTATGTATATATATATTGAACTGCTGACCATACAAAATGAGCCTTTAATGAGCCCAAGAAGTGACACCAATACAGAAGACCACGATTCCTCATGCTGTGAGATTGTGCAAGCACTATGGAGGTCAGGTCGTGTGTCGGTGACCCCAAAATGGTATAGATCGGACTAAAATAAGTACTCCCTTCTAGTGGGGAGGGATGTTGTAAATAAGAGATTGACCGTAAGACTCCTTTACGACACCATATTCGTTTACAGTCCTTTCTCTGGATTATGACAATCAGTCATATTCGAGAATACTGGGAGCACGTGATGTGAACCCTGCTTGTATTTTGCCGAATAAAGCTTGGATGAACTTATCTTCCGAGTCTCAGTCTTCATTCTTGACAATTTATTTGGCAAAATATCTTATAACTGCCATATCGGAGTCTGTATCAAGTTTTGGCTATAAACCAAGAATATTGGATATCGAACCGAATTCAACACATGCTGCCAGAGAATGGCGGCACTGGCATACTATATTCACCAACTATTTAGACGACTACCAAGACAGAATCCCCAACAAACTACAGGCATTGATAAGGTGTGTAATTCCTACAGCTTTCGAATTCATTGAATCCTGCAAAGATATTGAATTGGCACTAAATCGGCTGGACTCAATATACATTAAGAAACCAAATGAAGTCTTTGCCCGCCATCTACTGGCCACATGGAAGCAAACACAAGATGAATCGATTGATGATTTTTTCCAAAGTCTCGAAAAATTAAGGCGAGACTAC
Source organism: Acanthosepion esculentum (assembly GCA_964036315.1). Classification (NCBI taxonomy): domain Eukaryota; kingdom Metazoa; phylum Mollusca; class Cephalopoda; order Sepiida; family Sepiidae; genus Acanthosepion; species Acanthosepion esculentum. The sequence goes on along the minus strand of OZ038489.1, from coordinate 82,729,554 downwards.
AACTTCAAGCACAGAACAGCTAAGCAAGTCGGCAATGAAGCTGTGAGAGATGCTTTCATTGGTGGGATAACATCACCAGCAATCCGACAGAGATTACTGGAAAATAAAAACTTGGATCTGCAGACAGCTCAGGAACAAGCACTAACACTGGATTTAGCCCAGAAAAATAATGCGGCTTGTGTTCCTCCCTCCAATTCAGCCATTGCTGTCATTAACAACAGGAGACCACGTGGTGACTCGACAGGCAGTAATAGTGAAGAAAAAAATAATCAAACCAATGTTACAGCCAAATTCAACCAAACATATAACAGTTCTTGTAAGAAGACTCCCACTACAGCTTTGAATAATAACACTAGTAAGAAAGCTTGTTTTTCTGTGGTATTGTACCTTACCATAAACTACCCATTTGTCCGGCACGTGACGTAATTTGCCATCGCTGTGATAAGCAGGGACATTACCAAAAAATGTGTAGGTCATCAAATGTGACAACTAATGCTATGATTCATTCAGCTTTTTGTATTTCTGTAAACACTATTAATGTACCAGTGGGACTTTCCCATGCTGCTACTTTCATCATGGTTGAAAATAGAACCTTCAATACTCTAATAGATTCTTGTGCTTCTGAAAATTTTATCAGAAAAAAAGTGGTGGATTTATTGTCTCTGAGGATTTTTCCCTTGTCAAAAAAAATAAGTATGGCCCAGAAAAGTATTAATTGTCAGTCTAATGGATTTGTAGTAGTCGATTTTAAACTGGGTCTTAACAATAAATTATATACTTCCGTTCCTTAGACTATCATGAAGGACCTCTGTTGTGATGTTGTTCTTGGGTGGGAATTTCAATCCCAACATCATAAGGTCACGTTTGAATATGGCAGTTATTTACCGGAACTCGTTGTGAAAGGCACGGGTGCCTGTCTTGCCCTGGAAGCTGCTGATATAGCTGAACCAACTTTGTTCCCAGGGATTTCAGCTAAATGCAAACTGATTGCTACCAAATCAAGACATTTTAGTATGGATGACTTTGATTTTATTGCTGTGGAAATTAACAAACTTCTGGACGATGGAATTATTGAACCAAGTATTTCACTGTGGCATGTGCAATTATTAGTAGTTAAAGATGAAGCTAAAATGCACAAAAAACGATTATGTGTGGAGTATTCCCAAACCATAAATATCTACACAGAACTAGACGCTTTTCCATTACCAAGAATTTCCGATCTGGTTGCAAATCTTGCCAGGTATAAATACTTTTCAACTTTCGATCTAAAAAGTGCCTACCATCAGATTAAGCTCAAACAATCCGACAGCAAATGGCCAACTTTTTCAGTTTACCCGTCTCCCATTTGGGGTAACTAATGGTGTCCCTGCTTTCCAACGTGCTATGAATGAAATTGTAAAAGAAGAAAATCTGACTGATACATTTCTCTATCTTGATAATGTGATAATTGGAGGTGAAACAGAAGAGGAACATGATAACAATGTGGAAAATTTTATGAGGGTAGTGAGGAAAAGACACTTGACTTTGAACAATTCCAAAACCATAAATAAAGTAACTACATGAAATACCTTAGGGTATTGTGTAGGGAATGGAAAGATAAAGCCTGACCCTGAATGGATGAAGCCATTGCAGGAACTACCACCATCTAAAAACATGAACAGTCTGAAGAGAATCAGGGGAATGTTTGCTTACTATGCTAAGTGGATCCCTGAATTCTCAGAAAAAATACAACCCTTAGTGAAAGCGGTATGGTTCCCATTGGAAGAGAAGGCACTTAAAGCATTTAATACATTGAAATCAGAACTGTGTAGAACAACCTTATGGGCTATTGACAAGAACCTACCCCTTCAGTTAGATTGTGATGCTTCAGAATATGCTGTGTCTGCCATACTTAGCCAAAACTGAAGGCCTATAGCATTCATGTCACGATCACTCCATGCAAGTGAAACGGGATATAGCATCGTTGTGAAGGAAGCTCTAGCCATAACAGAGGCCATACGAAAAGCATCTCTTGTCCCCACATCGCTTCAAACTATACACAGATGCAACGTCTGTAGCATTCATGTAGGATAACAGGTAACGCACTAAAGTAAAGAATCCGAAAATCAATGAATGGAGAATGGAACTCAGCAAATTATCCTTTGACATTGAATATGAACCGGGAAGAAACAATGTAGCTGCGGACACTTATTGTGCATCATTAAGTTGCCAAATCTCGGTTCTGGTGGAATTACATGAAAAACTATGCCATCCAGGTGTCTCAAGACTTTTACATTTTGTGCAGTTAAGAAATCTCTCCTTTTCAACTGAAGATGTCAAGAAAACCTGCGCATCCTGCAAGGATTTGTGCAGAACTCAAACCCCGGTTCTATCGACCAACTGAAGGTACATTGATAAAAGCCGCTGGTCCAATGCAAAGGATCAGTATTGACTTTAAGGGGCCCCTCCCAACGGCTTCTCACAATCCATATTTGTAAGTCATCATTGACGAATATTCACGATTTCCATTCTTATATTCCTGTCCAGACATGCAAACTTCCACAGTCATAAAGTGCCTGGAACTCCTTTTTAGCATGACTGGAATGCTAGACTACATACATTCAGATAGAGGCCGTTCTTTTATATCCCAGGAGCTAAAGGAATATTTACTTGGTAAAGGGGTTGCTACCAGTAACTTGACAACCTATCACCCACAGGGTAATGGTCAAGCCGAACCATATGTAGGAGTTGTCTGGAAAACAATCCATTTGGCGCTTAAATCACTCAAGCTATCAGATAAACATTGGGATTAGGTACTACCACAAGTTCTTCATTCTATGCAGTCCCTGTTATGTACTACAACAAATTGTACACCACATGAATGTTTTTTTAAATTTCAAAGACACACAACCCATGGAAATTCTCTGCCATCTTGTTTGATGAATCTGGGGCTGGTGTTGTTGCGACGATTTATGCGTACTACCAGGAGTGACCCTTTAGTGGATCGGGTTAACCTGATCGATAGTAATCAATCATTTGCATCTGTTAGATATCTAGATGGGAGAGAATCAACGGCGTCGGTTCAAGACTTGGCCCTAGACCCTGCTGGCTCCGAGACATTTTCACCCCAGCAGATGTTTCAGCAATCCTCCGAGGAGATCCCTTCCAAACCAGCAACTGTTGAACCGCCGACCATACAAAATGAGCCTTTAATGAGCCCAGGAAGTGACGCCAATACAGAAGACCACGATTCGTCATGCTGTGAGATTGTGCAAACACTATGGAGGTCAGGTCATGTGCCGGTGACCCCAAAAAGGTATAGCTGGGACTAAAATAAGTACTCCCTTCTAGTGGAGAGGGATGTCATAAATAAGAGATGGACTGTGACACTCCCTTACGACACCATATTCGTTTACGGCCCTTTTTCTGGATTACAACAATCAGCCATATTCAAGAATGCCAGGAGCACGTGATGTGAACCCTGCTTGTATTTTGCTGAATAAAGCTTCGATTAACTTATCTTCCACGTCCCAGTCTTCATTCTTGACATATTTATATATATATATATATATATATATAACACAGGAAAAATGTTCGGGTTCACCTGGTATTTCTTTAAAAAAAACTACTTAAATAAAATGTTTGTATTTATTTTGTAAGTAAAAGATAAAATTTCAGTAACTAAAGTGTATTTGCTTTTATTCTGAGAAAAAAATAATCACTTAAGTATAAAAAACTGTCATACAACACTATCATATTTTGTTCATCTTAATAAAACCACCACCACCAGCCTTACTGCTTTATAAATTCTTGACATTCTATACATTTTTTGAAAAAAGTAAATGGAAGATCTTCCCAACCATTCACAAAGCACTGAAAAAAACTCACTTTCATTCTCTGGATATTCTCTTTGAACTCCCCTATGTAATTCCTCTCCTAATAAATCAATGGGAGATCGTCCAGGAGATTAAGTCAGCCAAATCATAATTGCCAAAATTTTATTCCTTTTTTTTGATTTAAAGTAATTTTTACATAATTTAGAAGAATGTTTTGGATTGGTGCCTTATTGAAATATGATTTTGTTTCCAGTTATGCATAAACAGATGGTAGAGTATGTCTTTGTATATTGTTCTTTCTTTTATGATTCCCTTGAGATGAATCAAATCTCCAGCCTTCTCTCCCTGAGAACAACTCCAGACCATAACAGAGCCATCACCATGCTTAACTGTTGGAACCACATATTTATTATTCAGCCTTTTGCCTGGCAGTCGTCTTATATACATTCTCCTCTTACTACTAAAAAATTAAAATTTTGAATCATCTATCTGCGGTACATTTTGCCACCCTTTCAATGTCAAATTCTTCAAGGTTTTTTTTTACCTATCACAGTCTTTTCTGCTTATTCACCTTCTGTAACAGGGTTTTCTTGATGGTTATGTACCACCTGAGTCTTGCTGATCTAATTTGATTTTTAACAGTTAAGAGCATCACTGGCTGCTGTTGAGAAGAATTAAGTTCAGCTGTCAACACCGGAGCAGTTTTCCTTCTATTTCTTTCTCTCTCAATAATCAAGGGTTTATCTTCAGAAACAGTTGTCACTTTTGGTGCTCCAGGTCTTTTTCTCTCAATATTTGTGACAGATTCTAACTGCTTTTGTAACGGATATTGCACCACATGTCTAGAAATCTTCAACATATCCCTAAAAACTCCTCAAGTTTATAAACAAATTGTACAGATGAATGTTGGGATTTCTTCCTAACTAATAAAAATAGACAATTTCTCGGAGTCATCTGTCATATTTCTGTTTTTTCTTGAATTGATGTCAGAACGCTACACTCACTTGACTGTATCCATTTGAACATCATTCTTACTTTTTGAAGTTTTTGCCTTATTAGTTTTGCTTTGCCTAGTTTTGACTAGTATATATATATATATATATATATATATATATATATATACTAGTCAAAACTAGGCACACACTCACTTGACTATATCCATTTGAATACCATTCTTACTTTTTGAAGTTTTTGCCTTATTAGTTTTGCTTTGCCTAGTTTTGGCTAGTATATATATATATATATATATATAGATATATAGATATATAGAGATATATATATATATAGATATATATATATATAGATATATATATACTAGTCAAAACTAGGCACACACTCACTTGACTATATCCATTTGAATACCATTCTTACTTTTTGAATTTTTTGCCTTATTAGTTTTGCCTTGCCTAGTTTTGACTAGTATATATATATATATATATATATATATATATATATATATATATATATGTTTGATTGATATTTTGCCATTTTCTTTTACTCCCTTTTCTCATTGTTTATTGAGAACTTAGTAAATTCTGTTTCTTGAGCATTTTGCCAATTACACTTAACCATGGCCACTTACTCTAAAGTTAGCATTTTAATAGATTTAATTGTAAAAAGGGGAATAACTCTTGTAAGCATTTCCAGCAATCAGACTTTTTTACCTGATTTTAACTATATAGGGAGGATAAGAAGTGACTCACACAAAGAAACTTTTTGTAACTTTTTCTGTTCCAAATTTTATGCTCTGCAGAAAGAAAAAATTCTAAATGTCCATTTTTCAGTGAGTTGTGTATTCATTAGATAAGAATAATGATGATGATGATGATTTCTTTAGTGAGCCACTTTCCACTTAGAAACTTTCAGTCCCTTCTGCTGAATATTAAATGGAAATGCTTGAATCTTTCATTTAGATTAATTTACTCTTATGTCCTAGCAACAATTCCGCAGATGAGCACATACAGAAGAGAGAGAAAAAAAATGTCAAAACTTGTGCATCTCCGTCACTAATTGCTGCAACAAGAAAGGCTCTTTTGTTGTCTTCTCCCTAGCCAAACAACATTCCAAAGTGTCTGACCACAAGTAGTAAGTATCACCAGACATTCTTGAGCAGGTCTTGAAGACCTCTGTCAGGAATCAAGAAAAAGAATGAGACAGAAAATAGTGAAAGGAATGATGATGACTCATCATCAAAGAAAAGAAAAAAAAAGCTGTATTGATGAAGAGAAAATGAAGAGAAGTTAGAGAAGAAATAAACCAAAAAGAATAAGGCTCGGTCCAGAAGAAAAGAGGAGGTGAAGGAGGAGAAGAAGAATTATTTAGTTCTAAGAAATCCAAAAGATATTGTCATGAAGCAAAGTATTTTAAACCTCAGGAAGCCATTGAAGCAGAAAAGCAACTCAAAATAAATAGGAAGCAAAGAGGATTCAATGTTTTTGTCCATAATGATAGGGTTTGGTGAAAAAAGATTGAAAACTTCCAACACAACTGTGCATGTCATTCCTTTGTCACTATAATAGCGCACAATTATTTTACTAATATATATATATATATATATATATATATGTCAAAAAAGAAAGAACATTCAGATTTATAATCCACAGTTCTTTCGCATTTATTTTTAAAACCTGTGCTTGATACAGAGTAGAGCATAATATTATAATATTATTATTTAAACATATCTATTTATCCTGACATGATTCAACATTGCTTGAGAATGGAACAAAAACTTTAATTTTAAGTTCAATTTAAAGTTTAGTTTTTAGTTCCAAAACATGGCAGTTTTTGTGTCATGATGAATACATATTTTTAAGTAATAATAATTGTAGTTTAAAAACAGTAAAATCGACCTTGCTAACTGAACACTCCTCTGTGGCAAAATCATGAAAAGCACATCAGGCTATATGATGGTTCTGTATAGGATACAGGTTCAATTCCTGTCGGAGGACACATATTTTCTATGAAAATCTCTCAGACATTCAGGCCGATAAATGTTGTTAATACTGTTTATTATAAACAGAGCATTTACTTAAATATTTGTATGTATAAAAATGTCTTAAAATAATTGTCGGACTTTGTCCATTTCATAATATATATATATATTTATATATGGGTTTTACTATTTAAGCAAATTTTATAATATTATCAAAGAGAGCAGTTTCAAACATAATTGTTCTTCTATTTTTTAATACTATGTCATTTCATAATGTAGCTGATTATGGCTCACCACGGTCTCCTTTTATTATGAATAGAGATGATTTCTTGCAAAATCTTTGTAGAATAGTTTCTAATTCCTTCACCACATTTTGAAATTTGGAGTTCTCTTCCTAGACTGGTTACTGCCTATGGCTAACAAGCCCAATCTACCCTGCTATTTAACCCATAGCTAGAGAGAGATGAATTCATGATTTTCCCAGTGATATTTGAGCAAATGGGAGCATTAAAAAAAATTGAATTTGGCTTATCACTTCCCTTTCTGTGTTGATTAAATTATAAAAAACATTCTTCCTTCAAAATTAAGGAATAAAAAAGAGGTAGTTGATGTATTTCACACTTTTGTCACTTTATGCTTTTATCACTGACACGTTAAGCCAGGAATACAAAAATACTGTGGAGTTACAACAGTGTTTAGGGAACAACATGAAGACAAGGTGTCAATTTCCAAAAAAAGGGATATTAATTAATATAATTTGGGGTTTAATAGTAGCAAAGATGTAAATTTATGTCCATTACTATTAAAGATTTATACAGAAAATGTTAATTGCTATAATATGATAATGCTTAATCTTCTTTCATGTACTATGGCTATGCAGGATGTGAATGATCATGGTCCTCCACAACTTCCTATTTTGTATAGCTCTTAGCATATTTTCTTGCTGTTCTACCCTGTTCTGCTAGTCATTTACACAAGCACATTATATAAGTTACTTACTTCTTCTCTCTACTCTTCTTGCCTTCAATTCATCCTTGAGTTTCAAATTATCCAAGACTTCTTTCCATTATACATTCCAAAAAATTCAACTCTTTCTGATTCTAAATATGTGTCCTTCTTTTTTACCGTTTTCTTTAAGACGGCCACACTGCTGACATGATGTGCCCATGGTATTATTAGCATTCTTCTGTAGAACCACATTTATGTTTCCACCAGTTCCCTCTTTATCTGTGAAAAGATTGTCTAGCACTAACTGCCATATAGCTCGACTGATATTACATAACACTTCCATACTCTTGTCTTTGTTTCTAATATTTTTTCTATTTCTTAATAATTTGCTTAGCTTTTGGAAGGCATCGTACATAGAAGCCCAACACTCTTTATTTGCTTCTAAGGAAATATTTCTGTTTCTTAACATCTTGCTTCAGATTTCTGTGTCACGTTTCCATTGTCTGTGAAAACACTCCCTAAATAATTAAATTTCTGTACTTGCTTCATTTTGACATCTGCAATTCATAGCTTGTATTGTGGGCAGTTCTTGCTGGCAACCATACATTCTGTTTTCTTGCAATTGAGTTTTAGTCCAGCAGTTTTTTCCTGTCTGCCATATATTGTAAAGATTTTAAAACTTAATTTTTTAAATCAACATTAATTGGAATTATTTATTTATTTAAAAAAAGAATACTGTCATTATTATTTCATTACTATCCTTTCTCTCTTTCTTTCTTTCTTTCTTTCTTTGCTTCTTCTACGCACAATACATAGATTCTTTCTTTCCTTACTTTTTTCTTTTGTGTATGCACAATACATAGAACCTTTTTTCCTCTCTTCTTTCACTTTTGTATGCACAATATATTGACTTCATCTTTCCTATCTTCTTTCTTTCTTTACACATAATACATAGATTCTTTCTTTCCTTCCTTCTTTTTTCTTTCTTTTATGCACAATACATAGATTCTTCCTTTCCTTCCTTGTTTCTTTCTTTCTATCTTGCACGCACAATACATAGATTCTTTCCTTTCTTCCTTCCTTCCTTCCTTCTTTCTTTCTTTCTTGTACAAACAATACATACATTCTTTCTTTCCTTCCTCCATTCTTTCTTTCTTGTATGCACAATACATAGATTCTTTCTTTCCTTCATTCTTTCTTTCTTTCTTTCTTTCTTTCTTTCTTTCTTGTACGCACAATACATAGATTCTTTCTTTCCTTCATTCTTTCTTTCTTTCTTTCTTTCTTTCTTTCTTGTACGCACAATACATAGATTCTTTCTTTCCTTCATTCTTTCTTTCTTTCTTTCTTTCTTTCTTTCTTGTACGCACAATACATAGATTCTTTCTTTCCTTCATTCTTTCTTTCTTTCTTTCTTTCTTTCTTTCTTTCTTGTACGCACAATACATAGATTCTTTCTTTCCTTCATTCTTTCTTTCTTTCTTTCTTTCTTTCTTTCTTGTACGCACAATACATAGATTCTTTCTTTCCTTCATTCTTTCTTTCTTTCTTTCTTTCTTTCTTTCTTGTACGCACAATACATAGATTCTTTCTTTCCGTCCTTCATTCTTTCTTTTTTTATGCACAATACATAAAATCTTTCTTTCTTTCCTTCGTTCTTTCTTTCTTTCCTTCGTTCTTTCTTTCTTTCTTGTATGCACAATACATAGATTCTTTCTCTCCTTCCTTCCTTCCTTTCTTTCTTCTACACACAATACATAGATTCTTTCTTTCCTGTCATATACTTCTATATCTATAAAGATATTAATCTTATTTTTCTAAATCAACATTAATTAGAATTATTTTCTGATAAATAAGAGAAAGCAATAATAGTCATTATTATTTTTATTGCATGAGCAATGTTAAAGCTCTAAGTGTTAAGATTAAAAAGGAAAATCCCAAACAAAGAACACATTAGTAATAAATAATCTTTGAAATGTAAACACAAGACATATGACCACTTACTAACTTGATAATTCAATGTAGCATTCTGATTGGTTGAAATTGTTTTTTCTTTCAAAATCCTGTCACAAAATAATAAAGTTGTATAAACAGTTAATATCATAATTAAATATACAATCAGACAAATTGTCTTATTCCTGCTGTTTCATAAACAAGGTTTTCAATCTTGTAAGATATGTTTTAGATCAGATAAAAACATGAAACATGTATCAATATGAAACAAATTTATATTTGCTTAAAATTATGAAGATTAAAGGATACATAAGACTGCAAATCCTATAAAACATGTTTTAGACTGAATAGAATAATGAAATTAGCATTAAAATTAATTAAATTTTGCTTCAAAATTACAATGGTTGATTGATAAATATGGTCACTAATCCAATATGACAAGTTTTAGACAAGATAAAATATTGAAACAGGTCACAAAATTAATTTTTTTCCACAATTATTTTTCAACATATTCCTCATTTAGAGCTGAAGATTTTTTCAAAAATTCTATCTACCTTTTCATTGTGCACTTTTAATTCAGCTGCAAACAGCAACATCAAATCTAGCATCAGATGAAAACTGTTGACCTTCTGGTGACTCTTTGAATTTTGGCAACAACCAGAATACTAATCTTTCTAGATGAACGCTGGGTGGACGGTATGAAATAACTGTGAATTGAGACTATTCACCAAAACTACTAGTTTTTGACAGCAATGTGGTTCTTGATTGATATGATGGAAATGACAAAAAAGAAAATTCTTCTTTCAGGCTTTATTCTACGGATAGGTTTGACCCCCAAGGATTTTACAATAACTTATTGAATTAATCTTCATACCCTCCTGTAGAAAGTCTCTGTGAATGACTCCCTGATGATCACTGATTTGTATGTAACACACAGTACTAATGACTAACGAACATCATCACTCTTTGCTATCATGCATACAAACTGGCACACTTGTGTTACTTTTATGAAGCTTAGAAAGGACACAGCCAATTTTAGAAACAGGAATCTGATTTTGTTTGGAATTAGCTTATGCAGTGGAGTAAAAAGTGAATAATGAAGAATATATCTATATAGCTAAAATTAAATGACCTTTGATGATTAGATTTAATTGATAAGTGGCTGTTCTTAGACAGACTGGCTCCCCAGGATAGCAAATTTGAGTTCAAATCTTGGAAGCTTATCTTTCTTTTACAAGCAAATCATTGATTTTTTATTATTTCTTGCATGCACAATATATAGATTCTTTCTTTCCTACCTTCTTTCTTGTACACATTATATATATATATGTGCATATATATATATATATATGTATAGATAGATAGATAGATAGATAGATAGATTATTTCTTTCCTTCCATCTTTCAGTCTTGCATGCACAATTCATTGATTCTTTCTTCCCTTCCCTCTTTCTCTTTTGTACACATGATACATAGATTATTTCTTTCCTTCCATCTTTCAGTCTTGCATGCACAATTCATTGATTCTTTCTTCCCTTCCCTCTTTCTCTTTTGTACACATGATACATAGATAGATTATTTCTTTCCTTCCATCTTTCAATCATGTATGCGCAATTCATTGATTCTTCCTTTCCTTCCTTCTTTGTTTCTTGTATAAACAATACATTGCTTCTTTCTTTCCTACCTTCTTTCTCTCTTGAACACATGATAGATAGATAGATAGATAGATAGATAGATAGATAGACAGATTCTTTCTTTTCTTCCCTTCTTTCACTCTTGTACATACAATAGATAGATCAATAGATAGATTTTTTCCTTCCATCTTTTTTCATGTATCCACAATACATAGTTGCTTTCTTTCCCACCATTTTCCTCTCTTTTTCTTTCTCATATCTGTCCATAGGTTCTACGAGGAATCTACTTCATAATATGTACTTTTTATCACATTCAGACAAGTAATTGTTATGAGAATTGTGTATTTTCAAGTCCTGACTGATGAAAGCCAACTATTATTTTGTCAAGTCATCAAAAACTCTTGATTTGCTCTGTTGATATCTGTTTGTCAATACAGATATGAGCCTAATCATTTACAATAAAGAATAAATTAAGATGGCCAGAAAGAAGTCAGAAGAAGAAAAATAAAATTTTATCTTCTAAAAATGCAAATATTCAAAAAATATATAAAAATATGTCACATGTCTTCTCTCTGACCGTGTTCTCTTCACAACATTTTTTTTATAAATGACTTACAGAATTAATCTTCATTCCCTTTGGTAAAAATTCTCAGTGAATGCCTTAATTTTTTTTATTGTTTTTGGATTGATTTGTTTCTATGTCTTATCAACTCTTTTTGGATTGTTTAAAGCTAAGACATATTTTGAATTGGAAGAATCGTTAATTCCTTGTTCTGTAAGGGAATATTGCATTAACGATCTTTATGAATAACAATGACTTTTTCCAAATATATTCCTACGTTTTAACTCATAGCAGGAGTAGAAGATAGATTCATACAATTCCCAAGGGTATTTGCATGTAGATGAATGTAACGAACCTGACTGGAATTCAAAATTGGCTGTCCAGTTTCAAATTCTGAGCCACTACCCATTACATCACCCACACATTCCCTCTTTTACATGTAAGTCAGTCATAGTGCTCATGACTAATAAACATTATCACTCTTTGTTGTCATGCATACAAACTGACCAACTGCAGTGTTACTTTTATGAAGCTTAGCAAGGAGTGAGTCGATTTTTGAAACAGGAATCTTATTTTTATATGGCAACAGAAAGAACACCTACTCAGAATCAGGAAAAAGACAGCTGAAATTCCTTAAACACATAATAAGGAATGAGCTGCAAAACATAAGCCTCATAGGGAATATTAAGAGCATGCGAGATAGGAAAAGACTGCAAACCACTTACTGGATTAGCTTATGTGAACAGATGACAGATTGGGGTGGGCTTAGCAAAGGGTGAAAATCTGCTAAGGGCTAGAAAGGACAGGAATTTATTGAGAGCCATGATCATCCACATCCTTAAGGACTGCGGCAAAAGATAAATGAATATATATAGAGAGAACTAGGAAAAATATCAGCAGGAAGGATTGCAGACAGATTATATAAAGATTCCTTCTGCTTACATAGGGTAGGTTGCTTGGACTTAATATATATTCTAAAGATTTTCAGTTATGGCATTTTGTAACCATCTCAGTCCAAGCAAGGCAATAAAGCCACTAAGATGCAACTGTGAGGGAATATGAAAAAAAGAAAACATTATTAAAGAGAGAGAACAATAAAAGAACAGGAATTAGGAAAACAGAAGATAACGATTGACACTACATTTAAATTTTTGAAGATCAAAGTTGACTAGAAGCAAGAAGTTCCACATCTAGCCATTTTAATTGTAATCTGATGAGACCTAGCTGCCAATATAGTACTGCACTTAAATTTATAAAATCTTGGTACCAAAGAGGAAAACACATCAGAACAATTACCATGAAAGTATTTATAAAGAATGCAGAAGGAAGCTACATTATGGCAGTGGGAAAGTAACTGAAGCCGATAACATTGCAGATTCTTTTTTGTATTTTATCAAGAATCTCTGAATATATAGCAGAAGCAGCTGCTAGATATGACAGCAATATTCAATGCATGGATGAATGGTAGAATTATAAAAACATTTTTTAAAAATGGGTTAAAAAATTTCGAAATAACTTATCTGGATCATTGTGATAAAAGTAAATTTAATGATTATTAATGAAAATATTTAATCTGATAATTCCAGTGACTTAAAACTAATGCATTTACTAAAAAGTATTTGATTGCATATAAAATGTACTTGCGGAAGCCATGATGTCATCTTTTCTTCCCCTAGTTATGGCTTAAACAACAAGGTAGCCTGAACTCTCTAGCAGAAAAGCTCTGAATTTCAAACCATCGACCAGGTAACAGAAAACCACTCCACTATCTTTCCCAAGAAGTCATGACAGATTTTCAGAGAATAAAAAAAGGAGTCTGTGGAGAGTCATGATCACCTACATTATGACAGGGCATAGCATGTTTAAATAATTATAGAATTCCCAAAAAAACAAAAAAAGAAAGATGATACTTTATTTTACGACCATCCTGTTTTTGTTTCAAAGCAAAAATGAAGGAAAAAAATAAACAGTTGAACATAATTGATATAATTACATCTTAGCAGCAAAATATGGTGACTGACTCTCAGGGATATGCAAAATAAATCTGATTTGCAAATGGCTGGCATCCATTTAACAATATTAGCCAAGTGTGCTGGTGGCTTTTTGATTACTTGCTCAGTTGATCTGAAATATTAGCTGGGGTCAGAAAGCCACAGTTCACACCATATCATTTGATCCATGACATTGATATTACAACTTGACACCATGGTCACAAATGGAAGTGTGAGCTCAAATGGCCACTGATTGAATATGCTTGTTAATATAATATATCATTCAGGTTATTTGGCAGGCTCACATTTGTTGAGGAAGCATTAACAGGGAAGGGAAAAAATATTTTCACTTATAAATCTGATGGTTATTTAGAAATCTATTTCTTTTTCCTGTTTTGTTTTTTAAAATTTTCCATACTTTGTGCCACATTTGATCACAAAAAAAGGATTAGTATGACTTATAATGTAATTATTTCTTCACTTTCAGGCAAGTGATAAAAAAAGGATTTTCATTTTTTAAAGAGATATTATTATTTAGCCTATTATATTGTTTGGACTGTTGTCTCTATCTTTATTGTCATATTCACAACGTTTTGGCCATTGTACACACTGGTCTTCTTCATGTTATACACATTGGAATTTCAAATTGAACCCTTTATTTCATCCACAGGGGTACATTGTTCTAGTTCCACGTGCCATGCCTTTTCTGGATATTTCAATTTCAGTTATTTCCTTTTAGTATCTCAACTCTCTAAGTTTTTGTTCACCTCCGCTGTGGACAAGTATTGAACTTACAAATCTTAGGGTCAATTCACTGGATTACTTCAAACAATAGTTACAATACCTCATCTCAGGAATATAGACAGAAAGTAAAATATTTTAATATATTATGTTTATTTAAATTATTTACATGCTGACTATTGTGTTCTTCTTTGTTGTTATTACCATAATATTTTAAACATTGTTCTTTTTGTCCTTGATCAGGTGCCTGCTGCTGACAACTCTGGTTACTATTTGATCACCTTAAGCAGTTTCAAGCCCAATCAGTATTCCTCTTCAGGACTGTCAGTAAATTGCTTGTTGATCTGAGTAACCATCATGGAATTTAGAAGGAAACCCTGATATATTAAATTTTGTTTTTACTGTTTTAGATGAGTTTTAAATGTATCAATATTATTTAAAAAGAGAAGAACACATCTCAGTAACTAATTCAAATTAATACAGGTATTTTAAAGAATAACCAAACTCTTGTAGAACTCTACAATTGTGACTTTTAATGGCAATGCTATTTACCTTCCTTTCTTCATGTCAGAAGTTTGAATAGCATGGAGTTTCCAAGAGACTCTCTAGTCATCTTTTATCTTATTAAAAGTGAATATCTCCAAAAATAATTATTTTTGGAAAGCCATTTATTTTGTGTAGTATTTATGAAAATTAGATAGACAAGTATAAATAGAGAACAACTGGCAAACATAAAGGGCTATGCCTATCAAACCCTGTTGCTGTTCAGGACATGGAGAACTGTACTATGACTACTACTATGCAGAGAGATATGCAAAACATATGATTTCGGTTAGCTTCAATAGTCAAATAAATTTTCTTTTTATTATTTAACAGGTTTACCAAATTACAGATGAAAGATCAGAAGAATCATTGTCCTGTTCCCCAAAATTACAAATTTTCTTTAAATAACTGCAGAGAATAAAAATAATAATAATAGACTTCATACTCTATTATGATTGATTCATTTTTTACACCTTATCAACTCTTTGCAGGTTATTTAATGCCAGAAAAATATTTTTTAGATTTGGTTTAGTGATACAGATCTAACTAACAGACAGCCTGGAGGAGATGGGGTAGATTCATAGCTTTCCTAAGGGTATTTGTGCGTAAGTGAATATAACGAAAGCAATAGGTATTGAAACTCAGCTCTCCAATTAATAATATACATGTATATAATTTTGTGAATAACTTAACAGTATCAATCTCTCTATGAGAACAAAGTATGTTTGTGTATTCCTTCTCCTTTAAGCTATTCCATCCTGTCCATCAACTAAGGCATTATCATATCATGGATATGATAATGCCAATAATGGGAGAAATGAAATGGAAGAATATTCATTTCTTCCACAGAACACCCATTACAAAAAACTTGAATCATATTTTTAAATACTCATCAGTTGAAGACATTCATGTGGATATCATATGGATATCATGAATGGAACCACACCTGTTCAGATACATCTAAACACTCAGCAGTATACAACCACTTCCTAAGAAAATCATGAAAAAAGGCATTGAGTGAGTGAAGCCTGGAGGTCTAGGAAAATACCATACTTCTTTGAACAGTCAATGAATGTCAAATGTTTCCTTGTAGGGAAATCACTAATATTACCATTTCTATTAATATTCAGGAACTTTCAAACTGACAACTTTATTCTAAAACTAAAATGGATAGAACATATAACAAGAAGGGAAAATAATGATATTATCAAGATATTGATTTACCACACTACCTTAAACTAAAGGTTAGGAAGGAAACTCTCATCAGTATTAGAAAGAGTTAAAAATTTTATAAATTTCAACTGACAATAACACTGATTGGTCAATAAATGAATGCCAAATATTTCCAGTGCTAATCTCAACATTGCACTCTGACCTAGAGTTTGAACTCACAATTACTATGTCTCCATTTCAACATTAGTTTTAAGTCGCTAAGTACTAGCTTAAGGATAGTCTCATAGAAAAATATCTCAAGATGTGCCATTGCCTCCCTCTGTCTTTTTTATAAATACGTTCATGGTAACTGCTCCGATGAGCTGCTTTCGCTGGTTCCCAGACTTCATGAATTTAATTTCTACTAGGCTGGCATCTCGCTTTCTCCCTTTCACTGTCAAAACTATTAAATGTAGCCATCTCTTCTACTCCAATAGCTTCATGTCTTACACTTCTCGCCTGTAGAACTCCCTCCCCATTTCTTGTTTTCCTGATAGCTATAATCTCCAACTATTCAAATGTAATGTCAATCGACGTCTCCAGATTCCCTGATCTATCCCCTAACCTTCTCTTCATCCTTTCCTTTATCACTCCTCTTTGCTCGCGCTCCAACTCTCTGTAACCCCTTGTGTGCTAGTCGCTTCCCACCTTGCTTGGGGTCGAATGCTTAAAGAAAAATAGAATAAAATATTGATTTATGAATCATGAGCTTTTATCATATGTGATACTTTTTAACTTCAAATTAAATATGAATAATAATAATCATAAGTAGGAGGGTGGGCTTAAAAGATCATAAGCTGACTATGCAGAAGTGATGCAAGAGCTGTGATATATTGTATGCATTAATTTAATTTTTTCTTATTAATAACTGCAATGTTTCTTTCCAGGTACAAGGATGGACTGAAAATATCATAGGCTCACTCTGAAGGAGTGATGGCAGATCTGTGAAATATGGCATGCATTAATTTAATTTTTTCTTATTAATAACTGCAATGTTTCTTTCCAGGTACAAGGATGGACTGAAAATATCATAGGCTCACTATGAAGGAGTGATGGCAGATCTGTGAAATATGGCATGCATTAATTTAATTTTTTCTTATTAATAACTGCAATGTTTCTTTCCAGGTACAAGGATGGACTGAAAATATCATAGGCTCACTCTGAAGGAGTGATGGCAGATCTGTGAAATATGGCATGCATTAATTTAATTTTTTCTTATTAATAACTGCAATGTTTCTTTCCAGGTACAAGGATGGACTGAAAATATCATAGGCTCACTCTGAAGGAGTGATGGCAGATCTGTGAAATATGGCATGCATTAATTTAATTTTTTCTTATTAATAACTGCAATGTTTCTTTCCAGGTACAAGGATGGACTGAAAATATCATAGGCTCACTATGAAGGAGTGATGGCAGATCTGTGAAATATGGCATGCATTAATTTAATTTTTTCTTATTAATAACTGCAATGTTTCTTTCCAGGTACAAGGATGGACTGAAAATATCATAGGCTCACTCTGAAGGAGTGATGGCAGATCTGTGAAATATGGCATGCATTAATTTAATTTTTTCTTATTAATAACTGCAATGTTTCTTTCCAGGTACAAGGATGGACTGAAAATATCATAGGCTCACTATGAAGGAGTGATGGCAGATCTGTGAAATATGGCATGCATTAATTTAATTTTTTCTTATTAATAACTGCAATGTTTCTTTCCAGGTACAAGGATGGACTGAAAATATCATAGGCTCACTATGAAGGAGTGATGGCAGATCTGTGAAATATGGCATGCATTAATTTAATTTTTTCTTATTAATAACTGCAATGTTTCTTTCCAGGTACAAGGATGGACTGAAAATATCATAGGCTCACTATGAAGGAGTGATGGCAGATCTGTGAAATATGGCATGCATTAATTTAATTTTTTCTTATTAATAACTGCAATGTTTCTTTCCAGGTACAAGGATGGACTGAAAATATCATAGGCTCACTATGAAGGAGTGATGGCAGATCTGTGAAATATGGCATGCATTAATTTAATTTTTTCTTATTAATAACTGCAATGTTTCTTTCCAGGTACAAGGATGGACTGAAAATATCATAGGCTCACTCTGAAGGAGTGATGGCAGATCTGTGAAATATGGCATGCATTAATTTAATTTTTTCTTATTAATAACTGCAATGTTTCTTTCCAGGTACAAGGATGGACTGAAAATATCATAGGCTCACTATGAAGGAGTGATGGCAGATCTGTGAAATATGGCATGCATTAATTTAATTTTTTCTTATTAATAACTGCAATGTTTCTTTCCAGGTACAAGGATGGACTGAAAATATCATAGGCTCACTATGAAGGAGTGATGGCAGATCTGTGAAATATGGCATGCATTAATTTAATTTTTTCTTATTAATAACTGCAATGTTTCTTTCCAGGTACAAGGATGGACTGAAAATATCATAGGCTCACTATGAAGGAGTGATGGTAGATCTGTGAAATATGGCATGCATTAATTTAATTTTTTCTTATTAATAACTGCAATGTTTCTTTCCAGGTACAAGGATGGACTGAAAATATCATAGGCTCACTATGAAGGAGTGATGGCAGATCTGTGAAATATGGCATGCATTAATTTAATTTTTTCTTATTAATAACTGCAATGTTTCTTTCCAGGTACAAGGATGGACTGAAAATATCATAGGCTCACTATGAAGGAGTGATGGTAGATCTGTGAAATATGGCATGCATTAATTTAATTTTTTCTTATTAATAACTGCAATGTTTCTTTCCAGGTACAAGGATGGACTGAAAATATCATAGGCTCACTATGAAGGAGTGATGGCAGATCTGTGAAATATGGCATGCATTAATTTAATTTTTTCTTATTAATAACTGCAATGTTTCTTTCCAGGTACAAGGATGGACTGAAAATATCATAGGCTCACTATGAAGGAGTGATGGCAGATCTGTGAAATATGGCATGCATTAATTTAATTTTTTCTTATTAATAACTGCAATGTTTCTTTCCAGGTACAAGGATGGACTGAAAATATCATAGGCTCACTATGAAGGAGTGATGGCAGATCTGTGAAATATGGCATGCATTAATTTAATTTTTTCTTATTAATAACTGCAATGTTTCTTTCCAGGTACAAGGATGGACTGAAAATATCATAGGCTCACTATGAAGGAGTGATGGCAGATCTGTGAAATATGGCATGCATTAATTTAATTTTTTCTTATTAATAACTGCAATGTTTCTTTCCAGGTACAAGGATGGACTGAAAATATCATAGGCTCACTATGAAGGAGTGATGGTAGATCTGTGAAATATGGCATGCATTAATTTAATTTTTTCTTATTAATAACTGCAATGTTTCTTTCCAGGTACAAGGATGGACTGAAAATATCATAGGCTCACTATGAAGGAGTGATGGCAGATCTGTGAAATATGGCATGCATTAATTTAATTTTTTCTTATTAATAACTGCAATGTTTCTTTCCAGGTACAAGGATGGACTGAAAATATCATAGGCTCACTATGAAGGAGTGATGGCAGATCTGTGAAATATGGCATGCATTAATTTAATTTTTTCTTATTAATAACTGCAATGTTTCTTTCCAGGTACAAGGATGGACTGAAAATATCATAGGCTCACTATGAAGGAGTGATGGCAGATCTGTGAAATATGGCATGCATTAATTTAATTTTTTCTTATTAATAACTGCAATGTTTCTTTCCAGGTACAAGGATGGACTGAAAATATCATAGGCTCACTATGAAGGAGTGATGGTAGATCTGTGAAATATGGCATGCATTAATTTAATTTTTTCTTATTAATAACTGCAATGTTTCTTTCCAGGTACAAGGATGGACTGAAAATATCATAGGCTCACTATGAAGGAGTGATGGCAGATCTGTGAAATATGGCATGCATTAATTTAATTTTTTCTTATTAATAACTGCAATGTTTCTTTCCAGGTACAAGGATGGACTGAAAATATCATAGGCTCACTATGAAGGAGTGATGGTAGATCTGTGAAATATGGCATGCATTAATTTAATTTTTTCTTATTAATAACTGCAATGTTTCTTTCCAGGTACAAGGATGGACTGAAAATATCATAGGCTCACTATGAAGGAGTGATGGCAGATCTGTGAAATATGGCATGCATTAATTTAATTTTTTCTTATTAATAACTGCAATGTTTCTTTCCAGGTACAAGGATGGACTGAAAATATCATAGGCTCACTATGAAGGAGTGATGGCAGATCTGTGAAATATGGCATGCATTAATTTAATTTTTTCTTATTAATAACTGCAATGTTTCTTTCCAGGTACAAGGATGGACTGAAAATATCATAGGCTCACTATGAAGGAGTGATGGCAGATCTGTGAAATATGGCATGCATTAATTTAATTTTTTCTTATTAATAACTGCAATGTTTCTTTCCAGGTACAAGGATGGACTGAAAATATCATAGGCTCACTATGAAGGAGTGATGGTAGATCTGTGAAATATGGCATGCATTAATTTAATTTTTTCTTATTAATAACTGCAATGTTTCTTTCCAGGTACAAGGATGGACTGAAAATATCATAGGCTCACTATGAAGGAGTGATGGTAGATCTGTGAAATATGGCATGCATTAATTTAATTTTTTCTTATTAATAACTGCAATGTTTCTTTCCAGGTACAAGGATGGACTGAAAATATCATAGGCTCACTATGAAGGAGTGATGGCAGATCTGTGAAATATGGCATGCATTAATTTAATTTTTTCTTATTAATAACTGCAATGTTTCTTTCCAGGTACAAGGATGGACTGAAAATATCATAGGCTCACTATGAAGGAGTGATGGCAGATCTGTGAAATATGGCATGCATTAATTTAATTTTTTCTTATTAATAACTGCAATGTTTCTTTCCAGGTACAAGGATGGACTGAAAATATCATAGGCTCACTATGAAGGAGTGATGGCAGATCTGTGAAATATGGCATGCATTAATTTAATTTTTTCTTATTAATAACTGCAATGTTTCTTTCCAGGTACAAGGATGGACTGAAAATATCATAGGCTCACTATGAAGGAGTGATGGTAGATCTGTGAAATATGGCATGCATTAATTTAATTTTTTCTTATTAATAACTGCAATGTTTCTTTCCAGGTACAAGGATGGACTGAAAATATCATAGGCTCACTATGAAGGAGTGATGGCAGATCTGTGAAATATGGCATGCATTAATTTAATTTTTTCTTATTAATAACTGCAATGTTTCTTTCCAGGTACAAGGATGGACTGAAAATATCATAGGCTCACTATGAAGGAGTGATGGTAGATCTGTGAAATATGGCATGCATTAATTTAATTTTTTCTTATTAATAACTGCAATGTTTCTTTCCAGGTACAAGGATGGACTGAAAATATCATAGGCTCACTATGAAGGAGTGATGGCAGATCTGTGAAATATGGCATGCATTAATTTAATTTTTTCTTATTAATAACTGCAATGTTTCTTTCCAGGTACAAGGATGGACTGAAAATATCATAGGCTCACTATGAAGGAGTGATGGCAGATCTGTGAAATATGGCATGCATTAATTTAATTTTTTCTTATTAATAACTGCAATGTTTCTTTCCAGGTACAAGGATGGACTGAAAATATCATAGGCTCACTATGAAGGAGTGATGGTAGATCTGTGAAATATGGCATGCATTAATTTAATTTTTTCTTATTAATAACTGCAATGTTTCTTTCCAGGTACAAGGATGGACTGAAAATATCATAGGCTCACTATGAAGGAGTGATGGCAGATCTGTGAAATATGGCATGCATTAATTTAATTTTTTCTTATTAATAACTGCAATGTTTCTTTCCAGGTACAAGGATGGACTGAAAATATCATAGGCTCACTATGAAGGAGTGATGGTAGATCTGTGAAATATGGCATGCATTAATTTAATTTTTTCTTATTAATAACTGCAATGTTTCTTTCCAGGT
This sequence comes from Acanthosepion esculentum, assembly GCA_964036315.1. Classification (NCBI taxonomy): domain Eukaryota; kingdom Metazoa; phylum Mollusca; class Cephalopoda; order Sepiida; family Sepiidae; genus Acanthosepion; species Acanthosepion esculentum. The sequence continues at coordinate 82,707,218 of OZ038489.1, read as the reverse complement.
ACAAGGATGGACTGAAAATATCATAGGCTCACTATGAAGGAGTGATGGCAGATCTGTGAAATATGGCATGCATTAATTTAATTTTTTCTTATTAATAACTGCAATGTTTCTTTCCAGGTACAAGGATGGACTGAAAATATCATAGGCTCACTATGAAGGAGTGATGGTAGATCTGTGAAATATGGCATGCATTAATTTAATTTTTTCTTATTAATAACTGCAATGTTTCTTTCCAGGTACAAGGATGGACTGAAAATATCATAGGCTCACTATGAAGGAGTGATGGCAGATCTGTGAAATATGGCATGCATTAATTTAATTTTTTCTTATTAATAACTGCAATGTTTCTTTCCAGGTACAAGGATGGACTGAAAATATCATAGGCTCACTATGAAGGAGTGATGGCAGATCTGTGAAATATGGCATGCATTAATTTAATTTTTTCTTATTAATAACTGCAATGTTTCTTTCCAGGTACAAGGATGGACTGAAAATATCATAGGCTCACTATGAAGGAGTGATGGTAGATCTGTGAAATATGGCATGCATTAATTTAATTTTTTCTTATTAATAACTGCAATGTTTCTTTCCAGGTACAAGGATGGACTGAAAATATCATAGGCTCACTATGAAGGAGTGATGGCAGATCTGTGAAATATGGCATGCATTAATTTAATTTTTTCTTATTAATAACTGCAATGTTTCTTTCCAGGTACAAGGATGGACTGAAAATATCATAGGCTCACTATGAAGGAGTGATGGTAGATCTGTGAAATATGGCATGCATTAATTTAATTTTTTCTTATTAATAACTGCAATGTTTCTTTCCAGGTACAAGGATGGACTGAAAATATCATAGGCTCACTATGAAGGAGTGATGGTAGATCTGTGAAATATGGCATGCATTAATTTAATTTTTTCTTATTAATAACTGCAATGTTTCTTTCCAGGTACAAGGATGGACTGAAAATATCATAGGCTCACTATGAAGGAGTGATGGCAGATCTGTGAAATATGGCATGCATTAATTTAATTTTTTCTTATTAATAACTGCAATGTTTCTTTCCAGGTACAAGGATGGACTGAAAATATCATAGGCTCACTATGAAGGAGTGATGGTAGATCTGTGAAATATGGCATGCATTAATTTAATTTTTTCTTATTAATAACTGCAATGTTTCTTTCCAGGTACAAGGATGGACTGAAAATATCATAGGCTCACTATGAAGGAGTGATGGTAGATCTGTGAAATATGGCATGCATTAATTTAATTTTTTCTTATTAATAACTGCAATGTTTCTTTCCAGGTACAAGGATGGACTGAAAATATCATAGGCTCACTATGAAGGAGTGATGGCAGATCTGTGAAATATGGCATGCATTAATTTAATTTTTTCTTATTAATAACTGCAATGTTTCTTTCCAGGTACAAGGATGGACTGAAAATATCATAGGCTCACTATGAAGGAGTGATGGTAGATCTGTGAAATATGGCATGCATTAATTTAATTTTTTCTTATTAATAACTGCAATGTTTCTTTCCAGGTACAAGGATGGACTGAAAATATCATAGGCTCACTATGAAGGAGTGATGGTAGATCTGTGAAATATGGCATGCATTAATTTAATTTTTTCTTATTAATAACTGCAATGTTTCTTTCCAGGTACAAGGATGGACTGAAAATATCATAGGCTCACTATGAAGGAGTGATGGCAGATCTGTGAAATATGGCATGCATTAATTTAATTTTTTCTTATTAATAACTGCAATGTTTCTTTCCAGGTACAAGGATGGACTGAAAATATCATAGGCTCACTATGAAGGAGTGATGGTAGATCTGTGAAATATGGCATGCATTAATTTAATTTTTTCTTATTAATAACTGCAATGTTTCTTTCCAGGTACAAGGATGGACTGAAAATATCATAGGCTCACTATGAAGGAGTGATGGTAGATCTGTGAAATATGGCATGCATTAATTTAATTTTTTCTTATTAATAACTGCAATGTTTCTTTCCAGGTACAAGGATGGACTGAAAATATCATAGGCTCACTATGAAGGAGTGATGGTAGATCTGTGAAATATGGCATGCATTAATTTAATTTTTTCTTATTAATAACTGCAATGTTTCTTTCCAGGTACAAGGATGGACTGAAAATATCATAGGCTCACTATGAAGGAGTGATGGTAGATCTGTGAAATATGGCATGCATTAATTTAATTTTTTCTTATTAATAACTGCAATGTTTCTTTCCAGGTACAAGGATGGACTGAAAATATCATAGGCTCACTATGAAGGAGTGATGGCAGATCTGTGAAATATGGCATGCATTAATTTAATTTTTTCTTATTAATAACTGCAATGTTTCTTTCCAGGTACAAGGATGGACTGAAAATATCATAGGCTCACTATGAAGGAGTGATGGCAGATCTGTGAAATATGGCATGCATTAATTTAATTTTTTCTTATTAATAACTGCAATGTTTCTTTCCAGGTACAAGGATGGACTGAAAATATCATAGGCTCACTATGAAGGAGTGATGGCAGATCTGTGAAATATGGCATGCATTAATTTAATTTTTTCTTATTAATAACTGCAATGTTTCTTTCCAGGTACAAGGATGGACTGAAAATATCATAGGCTCACTATGAAGGAGTGATGGCAGATCTGTGAAATATGGCATGCATTAATTTAATTTTTTCTTATTAATAACTGCAATGTTTCTTTCCAGGTACAAGGATGGACTGAAAATATCATAGGCTCACTATGAAGGAGTGATGGCAGATCTGTGAAATATGGCATGCATTAATTTAATTTTTTCTTATTAATAACTGCAATGTTTCTTTCCAGGTAAACTAACATTTGACTCTTCAAAGAAGACTTCAAAACTAAATGGGTCATTATTTAAAAGAAGATGATACTGTCGGAGTTAGCTCCTCCTCAGTTCTTTAATCCTTCAACAGGGGTCACTCACCCCTGCCTATAAATACTGGCTGACTCATCTCTCTCTCTCTGTCTCTCTTTTTTGACTTAGGCCTTGGGCCGCCACCTCGTGCAGAGGTGTTGTAAAATCTCTCTTTTCAACGAACTCCAATATGTATCCTCTCACAGATACAGCATTTCCCAAATTCTGGGAACGCGCTAAGAACAATACACGTACGTACGAACACTCACAACACACACACACATAATTTCTACATACAAACACTATGTAACTGTTCATGTCTTTGTGTAACTTGTTATTAATATATATTTGTTTACCCATATATATCAGTCTTGTTTGTTTTCTTTGTCTTCTTTGGACTTAATTAAAGTCCAACATTCCCATGTAGCTGGACCGGCCAGCAGGAAATCTTAACCTTCTGATATCTCTTCACATCTTCACCCCAGTGGTCTGCTACAATACAAATGAAAAAGATTTAAAACTGACAATTTTTTCTACTTCCCTGAAGTAAATGTTAAACACATGAATCACCTCATCTGACTTTCTTTTTCTCAATGAAACCAAAATACCTTTCTAATATATCCTCCATTTTTCCTCACAATTAAAATGGACTGGTCTATTTTTTTCTCATGTATTAGTAGGGTGTAGTGTACAAGTTAACTAAATAATTAAGGGAGAAACAAGCAGCATTATAAAATAATTCTTATTTTTATTCAATAGAAACTGCAGAAAAAGTTAAAGAAATGTTAAATTTACCTGCAATAAATTCTAAAGGAGAAGTCAGTTCATATTATATTCAAGAGATTTTTTTTCAGAATTTTGTCAGATGATTTACTATTTAGTTCTTTTACCACTAATGAAGAGAATATATAATAAAATAAAGTGAAGTTTGATTCAAATGGGACGTTTACAATTACTTTTTTATTTCTGTTTTTCTCTTTCCTTTAACCTTCGGCATTTTAAGTTATTCACTCAAAATCATTTCCTCTAACAATTTTGCACCTAAGAATTCTACTTATCATGTATTTATGAATTCTGAATGAAGACAAAACCAAATTGATAAATGAGATTCAAATATATTAAAGCTTGGGGCTTTGTCTTCATTAGTTTATTTATACTTAGTTTTGTAAGCAAAATTCCTTTCCAAACAGCAAAGTTTTATTATTTGCTGTAAAGTGCGGCCATGAATAATAAAAAAAATATTCTTTTGTTTTATGAAATGGTCTCCAAGTCACAAACCAAATTTAGAAAGTTGTTAGCAGGAAAAGAAAGTTTAAGTTCACACTATAAATTCCTATTCTAAAACTTCTTGAATTTTTCTTGTTAAGGATAAAGATATCTCTTTATATGATAATGTCTTTTCTTAACCCATAAAATAAATAAGTAATGATGTATTCAATCCTGATGACTTTCTTCTAATTTTTGCAATTCAATGATGGTATGTCTATATATATATATATATATATATATATATATATATATATATATGTATATATATATATCCAAGTATAGGATTGTTGTATATGGAATAAATTCCAATAACCAACAAATACTATTCTTAAAAAGTGCTCAATACAGAGTAGAGCAAATATAATTATTTATTTGAATATTATAACATAAATATGTTATAAAATCACTACAAAAATAGCCATTTTGTTTCAACACTTCTGGTGTTTTGTGTAGTGATTTAATACCATATTTATGTTATAATTTTCGAATAAATAATTATATATATATATATATATATATATATATATATATATATATATATATATATAATTAATGGATTTTATTTTTTAAACCAACGTATTTTTATTAATTTAAATGTTATTTTATTAGATACTTGTATTTGTGTAGATGCACCATATTTTAAATAGTTTATTTTATCTACCGGCCTGCACACTGAAGGAAAGGCCAGTAGACAATCTATACAAGGCCCAAGAGTCACTCCAGGTAGAGGGTAACAGAGTAAGAGCAACAGTTTATGGGGATACATGCGGAAGATAAATGTTAACACTAAATTTGAACCATTGTTAAAGGGAACACTTCTCAGTTAACTCACTATTACACACGTTAAACGTTGAAGACAGACAAGCCACAAATGTACACGAATGACAAATGTAACCTAGTCTACATGGCAACACAGCATCATCTACCGTAAATGTTCTTTAAACTTAATAACTCAAAAAGAGAAGGTTTGTAGACATATGTTTATACAGATATTTGTCCTTGTTTTGTTGTGAGGAACCCACCCCTAAAGTTTGTAAAAGTATTTTTGATACACCCTGTATATATATTATACAAAAAGTAAGTAATTAATAAGGAGTTAGTGTAAAGTGAAAAACAAACAATGAGACGAAGATGGGTGTGCACGAATGCACATGCACAAACAAACAATAAAAAAAAAATCAGCCTTGCACCAATGAAATGTAAACAGTTAATTGCTAATAACAAAGAATGAGTGGACAGAGGGCTTTCTGGAGGGATGATCTACAAAAAACTGCAGTTGGGATGCTTAAGCAAAGTCAATCAGCTAAGTCACAAATTTTATATTTCTATCAATTCTCTCTCTCTCTCTCTCTCTCTCTATATATATATATATATATATATATATATATTTTTAAAGACATTTTTATGTTTAAGATTCTTTTTATAGATACAAGTATTTAAGTAAATGCTCTGTTTCTTCCATGTATCTCTCACGTACATTCATAACTGCTCATGGCGCATCAAATGTAAACAAATGACGTCACACATTATGAAATGGACAAAGTCCGACAATTATTTTAAGACATTTTTATGTTTAACATTCTTTTTATAGATACAAGTATTTAAGTAAATGCTCTGTTTTATAAGAAACAGTATTAAATAACATTAACCGGCCTGAATGTCCGAGAAATTTTCATACAAAATATTTGTTTTGGAAGATTGAAGTTTATAAGCAGTAAATTCGACCTTGCCAACCGAACAATCCTCAGTGGCCGAGTGGTAAGGAACGTGAGGCTATATGATGGTTCCGTATAGGATACAGGTTCGAATCTTGTCGAAGGACGAATATTTTCTATGAAGATTACTCGGACATTCAGGCCGGTAAATGTTATTTAATACTGTTTATTATAAACAGAGCATTTACTTAAATACTTGTATCTATAAAAAGAATGTGAAACATAAAAATGCCTTTAAATAATTGTCGGATTTTGTCCATTTCATAATATATATATATATATATATATATATATATATATGTATATATATAGATAGAGAGAGAGAGAGAGAGAGAGAGAGAGAGAGAGAGAGAGAGAGAGAGAGAGACAGACAGACAGACAGACAGATAGATAGATATCTCATTATTTTCTTAGGGGTATAAAATTTTATTATGGAAATAAAAATGGCAAGATGAGCTTTACCATTCATGATTAAAAAAAAAAAAAAAAAAAAAAAATTGACCAGCCAACCAGTTTTGCCCTCACCCAACAGAGCTGAAATCAAGGGAAGACTGAATATTATAATATAAAATATAAAACATGAGAAGCATGTGATGAAGTAAAGGTGGCAAGATCAGATGGAAGTAATGTCAAGCCCTAACAGACATTCCCTCTGTTTACAGATGGAAGGTGGCCCGGACTTGACATAAATCATTTCCAATACCCTTAAATGTAACACAGAAAGAGCATGACTAAGGATGGAAAATGAGTCATCTCTCTCTCTCTCTCTCTCTCTCTCTCTCTCTCTCTATATATATATATATATATATATATATATATATATATATATATATATATATATATATATATGTAAATTATACATTGGCGAAAATATATATATATTATAATATATATATTGTATATATGTAATATATATGTGTATGTATATATATATATATTATATATATGTATTATACATATATATATATGTAAGTAAATGTGTGGATGTAGATGCGACGGTATGATGAAAATGTGGAAAGGACAAAGCAAAATCCGAATATGTGAGTTTACTGTTTTTTTATTTTGTTATTCTTTCGACGTCAGACGTTTCGGTCAAATAGACCTTCGTCAGGACACGGTTAATGGAGACATATTTATATTAGATTTAAGTTAGATGAAGAGACGATATATACAGGACTAGTCAGAAACAGAAAAACTGAAACTCTAAAGTCAGAGTATTCTTTCTTGGAGTCGGATACACTGGCGCCGCGTGGGTGGCGCTGCGAAAACCTGCTCCCAGGGAAGAGATTTTATCCTAAGTGGAAAGGGGGGGGAACCTATTTAAAACTATAGCTTATATATATATATATATTGGGTGTAACAACAAAATTGTTCAAATCATGTAACAGTATGGTTGTTCATTCCACAAAATGTTTAATATCTAAACAACATATAAACTAACTGAGTTTCCCTTTTTCCAGGTTTTTTTTAGATGTTTAGCCATCTTGACACCATTTGCTGTAAGAATCACTGAAAAATCCTTTGAGTTATTCAGTTAGAAAGAGAATATGTTAATGTCGTTTTGTGTCAGACCTACTGTCTTCCCAAAAGAGCAATGGTGAGAGGAAAAAGATCATTCAGGACTTCAGTAATGGTACCAACATTCATATTCTGGCTTCCGGATTCAAAGTCCATTCAAGAACCATCAAGAAAATGCTGAATATGTTTAAAAAAGAGGGGACAGTAGAGAGGAAAACTGGATTAGAAGTTTCATGACAGGAAGAGGAATTGTCTTATACCTCAGGGCAAATTTGTAACTTGAAGCAAAAAATCATTATTTTTTTCTGCTTGTAACTTGGAAAACATGTAAGTTGGGTCACTTGTATGCCAACGTGCCATTGTATATATATATATATATATATATATATATATGAATGAAGAAATATAGTCTTAAGATGTGCTATATTTAAGGGATAAAGTGCTCAATATCAGAGATAGAGCATGTGTAAATATAAAAGTGAAAATAGAAGTCAACACTTAGAGGTGACAGTCTGTTTCATAAAAATGAAAAATAAAATAAAAATAAATAAAAACAAGCAAAATAATTTAACCCAAATAAATAAATAAACAACTTCTGGTGAAATAACCGCCAAAATAGACTACCCACAATGCACCACTGACCCGTATATATAAATAGCCGAGAAAAATAACATCACTCATGGCCTGACGATTGCATCTAGCATGAAACAGACTGTCGCCTCTAAGTATTGACTTCTATGTTCATTTTTATATTTATATGTATATATATATATATATATATATATATATATATATATATATATATATATATATGTATGTATGTTGGAAAATTTTTGGGTCTGAAATGATGGGTGTTTGATCACATGAAATAAATTATTACCAATGGATATATATATATATATATATATATATATATGGAGAGAGAGAGATAGAGATAGTGTAGTACAGTTAGCCACTCATATTCATAACTGCCTGTCAGTTACAATGATTACTTAACGAATGTTGCAAACACCTGCTCTGTGATGTTTGTGCCAACCTGTTGTTCATACTTTAACAATGCTGAGCAGATCTTAGTTACAGTGTCTTGGAGAAAGCAGATAATCTGGTCTCATAAATAGTTTGAAGAAGGCTATTATTTTTGAACCGTCAGTCATGCTTGCATGAGGTATTTATATAGGAGTCTTTAGTTCAGAACCATAGACAAATCTGTGAGAGTAATTTTTTATATTCAAATCGTTATTTTTAATAGTGGTATCTTAGTTAAGAAGAGAGTTGTGGGGAGTTACTCACAGCAAAGCAGAAGTCTCGTGTTCCTGGAGATAAAAAACATATATGTCACAGAAAAAAAAACATAGAGAGATAACAGGATGGTATGGTAAATTGTATGTTACTTTCATACAATTTGGAACGTATTGATACATGTGATATAAAGGAGATGTCACTCCGTATTATTACATGCCATATCACAGAGAGATGTTAAGACACGTGTTGCCTGTACAAAGGTTCATGGTGAAGAGATTTAATTTAATGTCTTTTAGTGGGATGTCTGTATTTCTGGTGGGAACAGTTTTTGTTGCATGCTAGGAGAATTTTATTTTTTATTTTTTATTTAATTTATTTTAAACAAAGTTTAAACATTGTTGTTATATTTTATTTTATTTATAATTTCCATTTATTATTATTATTTTATATTTTATGTTTTTTATAATTTTCATTATTATTTTATATTTTATTTTTACTTATTTATAATTTTCATTATTATTATTATTATATATTTTATTTTTGTTTATTTATAATTTTCATTATTATTATTATTATTTTATATTTTATTTGTATTTATTTATAATTTTCATTATTATTATTATTTTATATTTTATTTTTGTTTATTTATAATTTTCATTATTATTATTATTTTATATTTTATTTTTATTTATTTATAATTTTAATTATAATTATTATTTTATATTTTATTTTTATTTATTTATAATTTTCATTATTATTATTATTATTATTTTATATTGTATTTTGTCTTTATTTATAATTTTCATTATTATCATTATTATTTTATATTTTATTTTTATTTATTTATAATTTTAATTATAATTATTATTTATATTTTATTTTTATTCATAATTTTCATTATTATTATTTTATATTTTATTTTTGTTTATTTATAATTTTCATTATTATTATTATTTTATATTTTATTTTTATTTATTTATAATTTTAATTATAATTATTATTTTATATTTTATTTTTATTTATTTATAATTTTAATTATAATTATTATTTTATATTTTATTTTTATTTATTTATAATAATAATGTTCCTACAGAGTAATGAGGATCTGCTCGGAGTGGGTTATTTTTGAGTCCAGCAGAGATTGATGACTTCAACACAAAATAAAGAAAAGAACAAAACGAAACACACATTTTTTGTCTCATCTCTGTCTGTCTAATAAATCATTATTATCTCAAAAAATCATTCTTACAATCTAAAAATATTTTCTGGCTTTAAATAACCTGCAGAGAATTGATAAGTCATAGAATATGAACCAATCAATCAACTAATTCAATTTCCTGTGAGTATTAAATTTTCAAAGACAACTTCCAGAATATAGGAGATCATGGCTCTCCACAGCTGCCTCTCTTCTCTTGCTCTCACCAATATTTTTTCTTATATGACCCCTCTCTTTGTGGTACTTGCTGATCCATTTCCACCAACAAAAGTGACCACATTTTTTTGCTTCACTCTGACACCAACATAACAAACCGGCACTAATAGCTTTAATATAAAAAAAAAACATTCACTTTTGTTCTTTCATTCTAATCAGGAAACACCAACCTAGCAAAGAGATATTAAAGGTTTTTATAAAAGAGAAACACAAATGTGTCTTTCCTTCTGACCTGAAGACGCCTACCTAACAAAGGTAAAATCTTGATTGTAATCTTAATTTCTAATGTCACAATGTTACTATAAATTCTCTATTTCAAATTTTCCTTTTGTTTACTAGCATAAGAAGGCTGCATCAAACGTATCTTCATCCCCTTCGTACATGTCTCATCTCTGTCTACTGTGATGAATTTAATATGGGCGATTTGTTTCCTGAGCTTGTTTTGATCAAAGTTTGTACTGATATGATTGATTTATTTCAGACTCAGTGCATACACACACACAAACCATCATTTGCATACATACATATATGTAAATAAATATATTCAAGTATGAATAACACTGAGAGAGAAAGTTTCTTGTTTTATAAAATATGACAAATAGTCCTCCAAAAGCCCACAGTCAGTTTAGGCTCTCTTGCTATATATCCTTTCAAAATGTGTAGATCATGGCTTTCCACAGCTACCTATATTATGATGCTCTTCAACATACTTTCTCCTATATGACCTCTCTTTCTCTTTGAAGTACATCTATTTACACAAACCTGTCAGTTCGGTTATTTGCTACTTTTCTCTGCTTGTCTTGCCTTCAGTATGTCCTGGGCCTATGGCCACATCACATTGGAACACCAGTTCCCATACAATCACCAAAGCTAAGCAACATGAAGCCCAGTCAGTACCTTGATGGGTGACCAATTGGGAAAAACTAATGCTGTAAGCTTGGATGAATGGGTGATGTTACAGACAATGGATGGAATTGTTAATCGGAGAGTCAAGTTCCAAATCTCTTTGTCCTACTTGTTGATTCATTTGCTCAAACCTCTCAAATAGGTTATTGCTGATATCCTCTTCTTTTCTTGCCTACAATGTGCCCTGAGAGTATTATATTCGCCAAGCCTTCTTTCCTTAGCATGATTTAAAATAAATTCCGTCATCTGTTTCCATAGTCTATTAGTAGTTCCTCTATCCCTTACAACTATTTGCAAGCACTGTCTGTGCTATTCTTAATGATTATCAATGATTACACTGGTTGACATTTTTTTTCATTACAAATGTTGTTTGGCAATGGGCACATGTTTCTGGACTATTTTTTCATGCTGAATCTGAAAATCAAGTTCATTTTGCCTCATCACATCACATTTTCTGAGTTCAGAAAATTTCTATTTTGATTAAAATAGGCAAAAAAAATTATTATTTTAAATAGTTTGTATCAAGATTTATTTTTAATTGTTTGGAAATTGTCCCACTTTCACTACTATATAGGAGGATATGATTGATTGATTTGCTTAAAATAGGCCAAAAAATTATTATTTTAAATAGTTTCCATCAAGATTTATTTTTAATTGTTTGGAAATTGTCCCACTTTCACTACTATATAGGAGGATATGATTGATTGATTTGTTTGTTTAATGGCATATTAATAATGTTGAAATTTAATTTTCTTGTTTTTGCATGTTTTTAGATATATATTTTATAAATCATAAAATGTATTGTTGTAATTTTGCTGTAAAAATGCATTTTTAGTTTTGTATTCATTAAATTATTTTAGGGATACTATCCAGGCAACAGAAATTCTGTTCACTCCTGAATTACTCTGACAAGACTTCCTCCAGGAAAGTGAAAGTCTTCCCAATCAAGAGAAAAACAATTAGCTTAAATTGAGCTACTTGGGTTGAACCCATCTGAACCAGCAGTGGAGAGAGATTAATTCAACAAAACAGTAGCTTTTATAACCAAGAGGTCGTAAGTTCAATCCCTATACTGGGTAACAAATATTGTCCAGCAAACAGAACTTAACAGTATTGATTGTCATTTTCCTATAAAATTTTTTTGTTGGTTATTTTATTATAAAAATGTACTGTTGATTTTTATTTAGGGGTTCAATATTTGCCCATAGCTGGAACCCTAGCCAGTGCTATCACTTGGGGTTAGGGTGGACTAGGGAACAACATCATTTAAGTGGTGGTTCCACACTCCTCAAAACCTATAATCTCCCAACGATCAGAGGTCTTGCTGCCTAGTGTAGTTTATCATCATATACAGGACAATATAGGTGGATATCAGTCACATAGAAATCCGGCACATTCACGTTTGTTTTGTTATGTTCTGACCATGTTACACAGTTTCTAAAAAATGGTTTTACCATTCTTATGTTAATTCTAATTTCTGTGTCACATTTTCTGTCATTTTTTTATTACACTGCCCCCTCATAGTCTTTTTTTTTTAATCATTTCAACTCCAGCAAGACAATAATGCTGCTAAGATACAAGAGATTACGAGGAGTGAAAGAGAATGAGAAGTCTTTAGGAGAAGGAACTGGAAACCCAAAACTAAACAACAAACAAGAGACAAACCTCATCTCCTGTTCAAAAGACCGTTGAACCAGGGGATAAGTGGACAAATTGAAAAAATAAAAGCCTAGACCTAAGTATTGTACTTACTACTACCAGTGAAAATGATATGATTTAACAAATGCTTTAAACCATTAGATCAAAATGGCAGCCTATGTCTAAAATGGCAGTAAGTCCATTGTTAACAGAAGCAAAAGATAGCTTGTTAATTTTAAAAACCTCCAGAACTAAACTGCTAATAATTAGTCATCTGAGAGATCCCTTCTCCATCTTCCATCACCATGGCTGATGCTAACATCCAGGAAAGTGACTTGTGCCTTCTTAGGCAAACATCCTCAGCTGACATAATGCGGAAAGACTATATTGAATCCATTGCTAGGTCAGCTACTAAGAAAGATGGTTCACTGTGCCGGGCAAGAGAATTTTTATCCTCCAAAATATATCTTACATATTTCTGTCTACCATTCGTTTATGCATAGAATATTGCTGCCACCTATTTACCTTAGCTCCTTGATAAAATCCAACGAAGTATCAGCAATATTATTGGTCTTGATCTGGTGGCTCAGCTTCAGTCATTTTTCCACTGCCATAAGGTTGCCTTTTCTATAAAAACTTTAATGGTAATTGTTCAGATGAGCTCTTCACTATGGTACTTAGACTTTTTGAATTTAAGTGCAGTACTAGACTGGCATTGAAATCTCATCATTTTACAATTGAGCTAGCTAGATGTAGCCATAAATTCTAGGCTAACAGTTTCTTTTCATGCACTTCTCACTTGTGGAACTCCCTTCTGGCTCCATGCTTTCCAGCCAACTTTAATTTGCAAAAATTTAAATGTCAATTGCTATCACCTGTCCTCTTGATTAATCTTTTCTCTTCCCACTCATTATTAAAATTTCTGTTTCTAAATCTTCCACACCCTGTAACCACTTGTGTCCTTTTTTTAAAGCATTTCACCCTAAGCCAGGCAGGATTCCACTAGCATGCAAGGGATTACAGAGCGTGGGGGTGAGAGTAAAGAGGCATGAAAGAGGAAAGGATGAAGAAAAGGACAGGGAATAGATCAAGGCATCTGGAGATGTCGACTGACATTACATTTGAATAGTTGGAGATTATAGATATCAGGGAAACAAGTAATAGGAAGAGAATTTCACAGATAGGAAGTGTGAGACGTGAAGCTACATTTATCTGTTTCAACAGTGAAAGGATGGGACTGAGATGCCAGCCTAGTAGCATATTTAAATTCATTCAGTCTGGGAACTAGCAAAAGTAGCTCGTTGGAGCAGTTACCATGAAAGTATTTGTAGAAAAGACAGAGAGAGGTGATGACATGTCTAAGAGAATGACTGTAGATGAGATGCCAGATCAGTGCCAATCATATTGCATATCCCTCTCTAGATTTTATCGAGGACCTTAAGATGAACAATGGGGGCACCAGGCCATATATGGCATGCAAGGGCGAATGGTTGATTTATAGATTTGAAGGATGGACTCGGGTGAGAAAAACTTTCTGGCATGACACAGGGAACCAACTTTCCTTGCAGTGGATGAAGCTAAAGTGGGTGTACTGTCTTTCATAGGGTGATACTGATTAAAAAAAAAAAAACTTCATAGCAAAAATGTCAAATATGAAAATACACCCTTGAAGAAATCCATACAGTATGATGATTAAGACATTGTGAAAATCCAACAACCAACATGGTCATGCTGGTCCAAATAGTAAAATGCAATATAATAACTTTACATGAGGTCAAGGTGTTTTATTATAATACATTGAAAAGTCATATAGTTAATCTTTTAAAATCTCATATCAAATTAAAGGGTCTACCAGGATTTATTATCAGTGGATATAACCTTAACACAGTATACAGATCGCAATATGTTGGTGGCAGCTTCAGGCAGAAAACAAAAAAAAAGGAAAGACAAAGTATCAATTTTAAAAATACACAATATATGATTGCAAGCAAGAAAAGTAACCCAAGACATAAGATACGAATTGGAGATGTCAAAAATCAAGTGAGTATAGAAGGGAGCAGATGATGGATAGTGACACACCCAAATTTGAATGCGCATTGGAATAGCAAAAGATACCTGTGAAAAGCAAAAGAAATATTAAGAAAAGGAATATTAGAACAAAAGTGTTAAACAGTTATGTAATATGGCAGTGAATCTTGGACCATTTTCTCACAGATGAAAAAAAGACTTGCGACAACAAGGATGCATTTCTAAATAAGGACACGGAGAACGGTATTGACTGAACACATGACCAACATGGATATCTGAAACAAAATGGAAACTTATACATAGAAAGTTAAAATTTCTAGGGCACATAATATGAAAGAATGCTTGGAAAATTTGACACCCACAGGAAATATTGAGGGCAAGAAGGTCAGAAGGAAAGATCAAATTACCCAATGAGTTTGTGTAAAAGAATGGCAGAGTAAGAACAGTAATAAAGATATAACTACCCTCATTCCCTACATATTCCATTGGTGAGATGTATGTTCCCCTCGAGTAGCTTCTTCCTGCAATTCCCAAGAGAATGTTTTTCTGATCACTACACTCTTAACTTGTTCTGGTCTAGGGCAAACCGTTATCTTCCCCCTATATCCATATAAACTGTGCCTTTTGTTCTGTATCCCTCTACCTTGAGTGGATCTCAGGCCTTGCACAGCGGGAACAACACTGTGAACAAAGAAAAATTCTTCAGAGCTATGAAGGACAGGAAGTTGTTGAAAGCCACATCTTGGGGGACACGTCAATGAGAAGAAGAAGAAGATTTGTACCTGAATATCTGAGACTAAGTTTTATTTCTATTCAATTTTTTCCCACTCATGTCTTTGTCTTGAATGTTTTTTTTTATCATTAACTCATTGAATAATAAATAACAAAGACTGTCTCTTAAAAGAGAAACTGGCACTCAAAACGTTCTTTCATACATTCTTCAAATGTTCATTCTCTCTCTTAGAAATTTTTAATGTGAAACTTGTCTTGCATTTTATATGAGGTCTTTCTTCTCAGCATGGTTTTCTTTTTTAAATATGGAAGGATAGATGGCATAAAAAATACTGTCCCCTAGACTTGTCCTAAAGAAGAAATCAAATTTAAGCCTATGTCTTTATTTTTGTTTCACAATGAAGAAAATCAAATATATAAAACACACTGTGTAGCCAGAGTCAACCATAGTTGGGATCATCAAATCAATGTGAATGATCGTTTCATTCGCTGTATAGTATATGTTTCACCAGGATGACATACAGAGTATTTGAATTCAGAGTTTTTCCTTCTCCTAGACTGGTTGACACAAAATGCTATAGAATACAATGACAATTTCAGATTCTGTTTAGGAGTCCTCAATATTTATATGAAGAGGAGAAATATATTGAAAATACTTTCAAGACCTTTCAATATCCTATTTCATATTCAATGTGAAACAAAAGGCTCATAAAATATTCCAAAATGGTAAAGCTGTCCTTCCTAATAAACCTAACGAATCAAAAAAATATATTATTTTAACCACTAACTCAATCACAATGACAACTGAAAAGAATTTATCTAAACTCGAAATAAAATTTTTCACAACAACATCTAAAACAATCAAAGATTTAATCAATAAAAAACAAAACAAGAAGCAAAAACTTGAAGGAGAAAATTACTCTATCAACTGCAGGAATTGCCAGAAAGAATATATTAGAGAAACCTCAAGAACTTTAAACAAAAGAATATTTGACCACAATTTTGACATAGGGAATGCTCCATTGATTAAAAGAGAAAATAATTTACTGAGACAAAAATGTCTGGAAAGTGCCTTGATCACTAGTTCCCCCATAATAAATATGTATCCATGTTCTTACAATATATCACCATTCTTGGAAGATTTTCTGTTGTCAGAATGTGGGATAGTGAGGGACAAAGGTGACTGAGTGAAAAAGAATATAGATGAATTTGGCTAGAATGAAACAAATATTCTTTCAAAAAAATATTCTTTCAAAAATTTTGAAACTACCAGAGTCTCTCATTTCGTACACATGTGGAGACATGGCAACATCAACACAGCCCAATCTGATGAAATCCGAAATAACGTCAGTTAATGTCACGCGTGGAGAATATTATCATTAATCTGTGTTGATGGATTCAACCATTTTCTTTTGATTTTAATATGTTTTTGTGTACATTTGTTTGTGAGAGCAGTAATTTTGCTAGAAAAGGTGAAATAGGGAAAAAGCCTGGGCGTAGATTAATATTTGGGTATTGTTCTATGGCGGCACTCTCTAGAATTTTCCTTCTGAGTGAGTTATTTTCTTTTTTTATAAGAATACAATTTTTAAAATCAAAATTATGGTTGAATTTATTCCTATGTATTACTAAGGCATTATTTAAGTTGTTTATTCTAAGGTCTCTTTTGTGTTCATTGATACGTTTTTTTTATATTTCTGCTTGTTTCTCCAATATATTAACTGACGTTATTTTCAATTAACAATATGAAAATAGCGTCCCCTACATTCCAGTTGCTAAGAACACTCTGTTTTTTGTTTTTATTAATTTTCTTTGTTTAATTAAATTCATTTAGTTTCTTGCTTTGAAAAAGTCCACATTCGAAACGCGTCAGCAATTACTGTTTTCCTATTGTCATATATATATATATATAAAGCTAAATATGCCATCATTTTTTGATGGCATAAGTAAACTGGTAGGTTTTATAAGAAATGTCAACTAACATTTTTGTTGCACTGACGTGATCTTTCTTTTTATGTGCCATGTCCTTTCAGGATATAGGCGATCATGGCTCTCCACCACCTCCCTCTATCACGTGCAGCCCTCAGCAAGTTCCTTACCTCTGCTTCCTTCCCCAGACTATGTTCTGTTATCCACCAGCTCAAGCTCACCAAGTATGTCACGTGCTACTTTCACTTGTCTCTCTTTCCCTCTATTTGACCTGTGAGTGTCAGATTCTCAGGCCCTCCTTCCTCATTATGTGTCCCAGAAACTTCAGCTGCCTCTTCCTGATGTTAAGTATAAGCCTCTTCCTTGTTTGCATCCTCTCTAAGACCACATCGTTGCTAATACACTTGGTCCATGATATCCTTAACATACTTCTGTAGAACCACATCTCTGTTGCCTTGAGTCACTTCTTCATCTTTGAGGAAATCATCCAACATTCGCTGTCGTAACAAAGAACAGATGTCATGTAATAGCTCAGGCCATCCCAATACATGTATGAATCTCTGTGTTGTACTTACCGTCCTCTGTCAATATGCTTCCCAGATATTTAAACTCCTGTGTCTAGTTGATTCTAGTGTTTCCAACATGCAAATTGCATTTTGGGCTCTTCCTTTTGCTTATGCCTAAAAAGATACAGCCTTTCTTTATGCAGTGTATAAATGAAATACACCCATTTGTTCAGTACTAAAAATAAATCATTATTTAAATATCAACATATAATTAAAAAGGTTATTTCAAAATTTATTTCATTTCATATTTCATTGATTTCACATAAACCACAGATGAAGATATCTTTTAATTAGTTCTTTCTTTGTGATTTTCTTTCTTTATTTTCTCCCCTTCTTGATGTATACTTATTTAGGGAAGATCTTTCAATTAGTTTTATATATGCTTTCCTTTCTTCTTTATTTTAACCTCTTCTTGATGACTAATTCTTGGGGGACATCTTTCAATTATATCTTTTTTTTTACTTTCTATTCGTTTTGACATATACATTTTAGGCAACATCTTACAATTAGTTTTTGTGTCAAGCTTTTCTTCCTTTTTTTATTTTCTCCTCTTCTTGAAGTATATATTTTAGACAGCATATTTCAGTGAGTTCTTGTGTCAAGCTTTTCTTCATTTTTTATTTTCTCCTCTTCTTGACTTATACAATTCAAGAAAACATATTTCAGTTAATTCTTGTGTCAAGCTTTTCTTCCTGTTTTTATTTTCTCCTCTTCTTGACATATACATTTTAGACAACATATTACAGTTAGTTCTTGCGTCAAGCTTTTCTTCCTGTTTTTATTTTCACCCTCTTCATGACGTATACATTTTAGTCGACATATTACAGTTAGTTCTTGTGTCAAGCTTTTCTTCCTGTTTTTATTTTCTCTTCTTCTTGACGTATACATTTTAGACAACATATTACAGTTAGTTCTTGTGTCAAGCTTTTCTTCCTGTTTTTATTTTCTATTCCTCTTGACATATACATTTTAAACAACATATTATAGTTAGTTCTTGTGTCAAGCTTTTCTTCCTTTTTTTATTTTCTCTTCTTCTTGACGTATACATTTTAGACAACATATTACAGTTAGTTCTTGTGTCAAGCTTTTCCTCATTTTTTTTTATCTTCTTCTTGTCGTATACATTTTAGACAACATATTACAGTTAGTTCTTGCGTCAAGCTTTTCTTCCTTTTTTTATTTTCTCTTCTTGACGTATACATTTTAGACAACATATTACAGTTAGTTCTTGCGTCAAGCTTTTCTTCCTTTTTTTATTTTCTCTTCTTCTTGACGTATACATTTTAGACAACATATTACAGTTAGTTCTTGCGTCAAGCTTTTCTTCCTTTTTTTATTTTCTCTTCTTCTTGACGTATACATTTTAGACAACATATTACAGTTAGTTCTTGCGTCAAGCTTTTCTTCCTTTTTTTATTTTCTCTTCTTCTTGACGTATACATTTTAGACAACATATTACAGTTAGTTCTTGTGTCAAGCTTTTCTTCCTTTTTTATTTTCTCTTCTTCTTGACGTATACATTTTAGACAACATATTACAGTTAGTTCTTGCGTCAAGCTTTTCTTCCTTTTTTTATTTTCTCTTCTTCTTGACGTATACATTTTAGACAACATATTACAGTTAGTTCTTGCGTCAAGCTTTTCTTCCTTTTTTATTTTCTCTTCTTCTTGACGTATACATTTTAGACAACATATTACAGTTAGTTCTTGTGTCAAGCTTTTCCTCATTTTTTTTTATCTTCTTCTTGTCGTATACATTTTAGACAACATATTACAGTTAGTTCTTGCGTCAAGCTTTTCTTCCTTTTTTTATTTTCTCTTCTTCTTGACGTATACATTTTAGACAACATATTACAGTTAGTTCTTGTGTCAAGCCTTTCCTCATTTTTTTTCTCTTCTTCTTGTCGTATACATTTTAGACAACATATTACAGTTAGTTCTTGCGTCAAGCTTTTCTTCCTTTTTTTATTTTCTCTTCTTGACGTATACATTTTAGACAACATATTACAGTTAGTTCTTGTGTCAAGCTTTTCTTCCTTTTTTATTTTCTCTTCTTCTTGACGTATACATTTTAGACAACATATTACAGTTAGTTCTTGCGTCAAGCTTTTCTTCCTTTTTTTATTTTCTCTTCTTCTTGACGTATACATTTTAGACAACATATTACAGTTAGTTCTTGCGTCAAGCTTTTCTTCCTTTTTTATTTTCTCTTCTTCTTGACGTATACATTTTAGACAACATATTACAGTTAGTTCTTGCGTCAAGCTTTTCCTCATTTTTTTTTATCTTCTTCTTGTCGTATACATTTTAGACAACATATTACAGTTAGTTCTTGCGTCAAGCTTTTCTTCCTTTTTTTATTTTCTCTTCTTCTTGACGTATACATTTTAGACAACATATTACAGTTAGTTCTTGTGTCAAGCTTTTCCTCATTTTTTTTCTCTTCTTCTTGTCGTATACATTTTAGACAACATATTACAGTTAGTTCTTGCGTCAAGCTTTTCTTCCTTTTTTATTTTCTCTTCTTGACGTATACATTTTAGACAACATATTACAGTTAGTTCTTGTGTCAAGCTTTTCTTCCTTTTTTATTTTCTCTTCTTCTTGACGTATACATTTTAGACAACATATTACAGTTAGTTCTTGCGTCAAGCTTTTCTTCCTTTTTTATTTTCTCTTCTTCTTGTCGTATACATTTTAGACAACATATTACAGTTAGTTCTTGTGTCAAGCTTTTCTTCCTTTTTTTATTTTCTCTTCTTCTTGACGTATACATTTTAGACAACATATTACAGTTAGTTCTTGCGTCAAGCTTTTCTTCCTTTTTTTATTTTCTCTTCTTGACGTATACATTTTAGACAACATATTACAGTTAGTTCTTGTGTCAAGCTTTTCTTCCTTTTTTATTTTCTCTTCTTCTTGACGTATACATTTTAGACAACATATTACAGTTAGTTCTTGCGTCAAGCTTTTCTTCCTTTTTTATTTTCTCTTCTTCTTGTCGTATACATTTTAGACAACATATTACAGTTAGTTCTTGTGTCAAGCTTTTCTTCCTTTTTTTATTTTCTCCTCTTCTTGTCGTATACATTTTAGACCACAAATTTCATATAATTCTTGTGTCAAGCTTTACTTTCTTCTTTTTTTTCTTCACTTCTTGATATATACTTTTGTAGAGGACATCTTTCAAGTAGTTATTTCCTTCTTCTCTTCTTTCTTTTTTATTTTATCCTCTTCTTGATGTATATGTTTTGAAGGACTCCAGGATTTTACTTCGTCTTCTATGCTTGTCATTTGTTTCTATTTTCTTCTCTTTATTTTCATTTTATACATTTTCTCCAAATTTATTATTCATCTTGATCATTTTTTTTATCGTCTAAATTTCTTTGTCATCCACTTTTATAACTTTTCTCCCTACTGCTGCCTTTCACCCACATATTTATCTATTTTCTTTTAGTCTAATTCATCAGTTACAAGCACTTGTTTGTATCTTTTATTTTTCTGAGGTGGAGTTTTGCTTTTATCTCCTTTCTATTCAATTCAAAGACAGTTTACAAAACGGGCAATCATTTATCACTTTTCTTTGGCTGCTTTATTTGTTTTGCTCATCTTCCCTTTATCAACAGTTACAGGGTCAATGATCCTCACAATAGCAATGACTCAGCTCAACACAATTGTGTTATTATGAATATATTCATGGCTCTCTATCAAAAAGGGAGCTGGCTGAAATGACTACTGTTTGATTTGATACCATTTTCAGTGCCATAGCTGAGTCTTTTCAGGCAGAAAAAATGGTAAAGGGCTCTGTGGAATTTGATCCTGTGCAATCCAAGCCTGGGTGCATTTATATGCATCAGTACATATGCACTGCACTTTTAAAGTATGCTTTGTTCACTCTTCCATGTTCCGATGGACTACATTTTGTAGTGGAAGATGCATGGGAGCTGAATCGTGAATATAAAAAAAATTCCTCCTGAAAGTGGCAGATGATCCACCAAAATACCTCTTGAAGTATTTTAATCTTATTATATGATGAATTGTTCTCATTCCCTTCATATACAATTGATAAGAAGGACATTTCATTCTTTTTCCCAAGAACTGCTATTTTTAGAAACAAACTCCCAAGAGGATGCTTTTTTTAATGAGTGCTCTAATCTTATCTTAAAGTCTAGAGATAACTGTAAACTTTTACCTATTTGTCTCCTCATAATCTACACTTACCTTCCTCTTCATTTAGTACATGGCTCTTGGGCCTTATATTGGGTAAATGTTTTCTGAAAAAAGAAAAGTCACTGATACCTGTTATTTACAAAAGTTTATTTAGTGGAAAAGGAAAATAAAAGCAAAACTTTGGAAATTTAATCAAATTAGCATCTTTGATATTTTTATTGTTCTTTTGATTAGATTACCTGCCAACCAATTTCAGGTAACATGCTCTAAGACCAGTTTTCTTTTATTGAACAATTCTATATTGAATTATGGTAATCTATGGGCATCTAACAAATGGTAACATGCTAGGACAGTCAAATAGTAATGAAAATTTTGTTGATTTAACTCTTGAATGAAATATAACTTTAAAACTGAGAAACAGAAAAGAGTAATAAACTGTTGCATAATATCAATTCTGTGAATGCTGGACAATTTCTGCACAGATAAAAAGGAGACTTGAGGCAACAGATATGTTTTTCTATTGAAAGAAGCTGAGAACACCATGGATGGAACATGTAAGCAACAAGTCATACACAAAACTATATATGCATATTTATATGTGTCCCACACAGACAATAATATATCATACACAGCCATGCAGAGTGAAAGGAGAGCAAAAGATCGAGTCTTATATATAATATGGAGATTCTTCTTTGTTTCTGGAGAAGTCATGTTTAGAATGCCAGATCTAAACTGGACGATTCATCTATTATATGGCAAACTGTTCCATGCAGAGAATTATATGTCATATATCTACACAGTCAAGCAGAGTGAAAGGAGAACAAGAATATAGTGTCTTACATAAAATATGGAGATTATGGGTCGGATTTATCTGCTATATGTTCATCTATATATTCAGTGAACCAGAAACAGTGAATCTTTGGTTTTCCCAAATTGAGGACTGATACCTGGAAATTTCTATATCTGGGAAGATATATCCACAAAGGGAAATTACACCATGGACTTGTAAGCTGTAGCATTTGGCAGCTGGCTGCTCTGGGTGGGAGCCTGGGCAGGATTAACAATATTTGTGTCTTACTGACTGACTGAATGCCCGCCGACTTTTGTCACTGTATAAAGATATGTAATTAACCAGCCGTCATGCGACCCACGTGATTATCTCCACGAAAGGAAGATAATCGCTGTATTTAGGAAAACAACGACAACAAAAAAAGTTATACATTCAAATTAAAAAGTTAAATAACATAGTAATGAACAAGAAAATTTCATTAGAAACGTAGAAAAGATTGTACTAGATTGATATTAATATAGGTTCTCCGATATGGCAGTTAATGCTGGACAATCTCCTCACGGGTGAAGAAGAGATCTGAAGCAACAGAAATGTGGTTCAACAGATGCTGAGAATATCTCAGACAGACAAAGATTCTGTCTTCTTACAGTTGATGGTTAGTCCTTTCATCTTGCTTTCCATTACTACCTTCTGTAAAATTACCTGTAGTTTCCTTTCTGTACAAAAGCAAAAAAACAATTTTTCTCTATGCCCCACCTCAAATGGTCAGTACCAATCTCCTACAATCTGAAACACATTTCAGCTTTAAATAAGCCTCAAAAGATTGGTAATTGGTAAGAAAAAACAAATCAATCAATCAAAGCCCTTTCTTAAAAGCTAAAAAAGATCGTTTCATGCCCCACATTAAAGCCTAAAAGAATTGCTTGTCTCAATTCATCTGAGGAATTTTTGAATTAATCATTTAAAATCTTAACATGACTCCAGCCACAGAATTCTTTTTACCAAAATTCCAAATTCTTTATTTTCTTTTACAGTTATATTCACCTTCACCTCTGAGAGGTACCTGAGGTAGACGGTTATGTTAGGAGGCAATTTATGCAGATACCAGTGTAAGAAAATCCTGGCCTTGAACAGTTTAAGATTGCAGTGATTGGGGAGGCGTCCTCTTGGGAATTGGTTCCACAGAGCAGTGATTCATGGGAAGAAGCTGTTGAAGTAGAACTTACTTCTCACCAATGGAATACAGAGAGAATGTGGGTGGCTTGCTACTATGTATGTGGTATGGTGTGTCATTGCTTTGAAGGTTTGAATTGGCAGGAACAGGGAATGTAGTTCATCCAAGCACTTTCTCTGGAAGTAGCGATAAAGCAGCAAGAGGCTTGCCACATCCTGCCTTTGGGAGAGGTTGAAGGGTGTAAAATAATTTGAAAAAAATTGCCCCACCATTTACCCTGACCAAACCACTGCATTCAGAATCACTGATCTACATTGAATACCTTAAAGCTATTTAAACATACAGCATAAATCCAGAACAATTAAATAGCTTTTGACAAGACTTAAATTTGAATGTAATACCAAACCCTATAAGTACAATGTCTTCGCCAGTTCTTCTATGGAAGCTCAACAATGACATAAGATACAAAGTTTTAAGTAAATATTATTTACTTTATACTGATCAGTAATAGCAGAAATAGTCTTTAGTTGTTTGAATGTTCTCACTGACAGAATTGAAGCAGACATATTTTGTGTTTATTATTAGATATTTATTTTAATTATTAAAACTATTTAATTTTCTTTATACTGGGATAAATGTTGCTGAAAGTGGTCTTAAAGTTTAATGCCAAGTAATTTTCTATTTATAAAATTTATATTATAATTATTTAGTGATAAATAAATAAGGGGAACTACTCTCTAATTAGCAAAACTCCAACTACATTTGAAATTTAAAGTTAGTTTCACTTTTACTTCTTCTTCTTCTATGTATCGTCTCCCTTCAGGACATTGGCAATGATGACTCTCCACAATTTCCCATCCTTTCTATTTACTGTTCTTGTTCTGACATCCATTTACACAAGCTCATTGGATAGGTTAATTTTCCTCTGTCACACTTGTCTTCAATATGTCCTGTTAGTATAATTTTTTCAAACCCTCTTTCTTCATTATGTTCCCTAGGAATTTCAACTATCTCTTTCTGATATTAATTATAAGTACCAATTTTGTTTCCATTTTCTCTGAAACTTTGTTATTGTTTACATGTTCATTCCATGGTATTCTCAGCATCCTTCTGTAGAACTAGATCTCTATCACCTCAGGTTTCTTCTTCTTTTAGTTTTTAGGTTAAAATTGGACTGAAAATAGTTTTATTTTTAGGGCAATACTGTTAAAATGTTCTACCTAGAAATTATTCTTAAAACTATTTAATACTTGGGTGTGTTGCTTTAAAAAACAAAATCACCTACAAACAGAAATCATCTCATTATAATATTATAGGACAGTGGCAGCAATTATTTGCTAATGAATAAATATATAAGAGAAACAAATCTGCCATTTGCCAAACTACAATTACATTTAAAATTTGAAGTTTTAATTTTTCTTCTTCTTAGCCCTAATTAACAAGAGTCGAGTGTTAAATGATTTCTGAATATCGATGATTGAAAATTAGAAAGAAATATTTCGAATAATAAAATGGAAATATGTTCATGATGAATAGAAAAAGAAATAAAAAGTTTAATATTTTTTACAAAAATAATGATATCTGTGAAATTAAGGTATGTTTATTTTCATCACGATCAGTTCCATGACCCGGTGTGGTTGTAGGGTCATTGTACAGCTGAGAAGCTGACTAGCTTCCTCCAAATGTGTCCGTTATGTGCCAATGTCTAACTCCCATGTCCCCACAAGATGTAGACTATCACGGCTCTCCACAACTTCTTGTCTCTTGAAGCTCTTAATAAATTTCATCTTACTGTTATTTCTCCTAAAACCTTTTAGCCAATCATTTATCAAGCTCACTAAGTATGTCATGTGCTGCTTATCCCTGTCTCTCTTGCTTTCAATCTGTCCTGTGAGTATCAGATTTTCCAAGCCCTCCTTCCTCATTATGTGCCCGAGAAACATCAACTGTCTCTTCCTGTTGCTAAGTATAAGTTTCCTTTTTATTTCCATTTTATCTAAAACTTTGTTGGTGCTCATATGTTTGATCCATGGTATTCTCAGCATCCTTCTGTAGAAGAACATTTCTGTTGCTTCAAGTTTCTTTTTCATATGTGAGAAGATTGTCCAGCACTCACTGCCATACAAGAGGGCAGATATCACATAACAGTTAAGTACTCTTTTCATTGTTTCAAGTGAAGTTTTCCATTTCTTGATATTCTGCTTAGCTTTTGGAAGGCACCTTTGGCTAATCTATATAAAAAAATATTTTATAAAATTATTTTTTTTAAAAGTTATCATTATTTTATACAACAATGAATAAATTGTTTTCATTTATTTTCCTCTTTTAATGTTGATATGTTTTTCTTTTCAGCTTTTTTTAACAGAAACAGAAAAAGAAACAGACAAAAAATCAGATCAATACTACTCTGGTGAGTATGAATGCAGATCATAAATTATTATTATTATTTTTATTATTGATTTGAAAGCTGAACAAAAATTTTCTTTATTCTTTTAATTAGAACAACTTGTTACTATTTTCCTAACAACAATCTTGTTATGATGTTCTGTTTTTGATGCCAGTGAGAATGTAGTTGGTTTTGTTGCGATATTACAAGTGAGAACGGGGCAAGTCATAGCAGAGAAAGTTGAGTTGACATTTCTTTTTCTACTGTTAAGAAATTCTTTTGCATTAAGAAATCAATCATCAAAAATAAACCCTTTTTCTTTCTTCTCTCTCTTATTTTCTTTCTCTTTTTTTTACTGTCTCTATTTTGTCTTTTTCTTTTTTCTTTCACTCTCTTTTGATTTTCTCTTTTTCTTTCTCTCTCATTTGTATTTCTCATTTTCTTTCTTTCTTTCTCTTTCTTGTTTTTCTCTTTTTCTTTCTCACTCTCTCTTTTGTCTTTTTTCCTTCTCTCTCTCTCTCTCTCTCTCTTTCTCCTATCTCTTTTTTCTTTCTCTCTTCCACATTTTTCTTTGTCTCTCTCTCTTTTGTCTTTGTCTTTTTTCTTTTCGCTTGTATTTCTCTTTTTCTTTCTCTCTCGTTTGTATTTCTCTTTTTCTTTTTCTCTCTCTCTTTTGTCTTTATCTCTTTCTTTCTTTCTTTCTCTTTTGTTTTTCTTTCTTTCTCTTTTGTCTTTCTCTATTTCTTTCTTGCTCTCTTTTTTCACTTTTTCCTTTTTCTCTTTCGTTTTTCTCTCTTCTCTTTCTCTCTCTTTTTTGTCTTTTTCCTTTTCTCTTTTGTCTTTTTTCTTTCTCTCTCCTACTTTTTTCTTTCTCTCTTTTGTCTTTGTCTTTTTCTCTTGTTTTTCTCTTTTCTCTTTCTCTCTCTCTTTTGTCTTTTTTCCTTCTCTCTCTCTCTCTCTCTTTGTCCTTTCTCTTTTTTCTTTCTCTCTTCTATTTTTGTCTTTGTCTCTCTCTGTTTTGTCTTTGTCTTTTTTCTTTTCACTTGTATTTCTCTTTTTCTTTCTCTCTCGTTTGTATTTCTCTTTTTCTTTTTCTCTCTCTCTCTCTTTTGTCTTTATCTCTTTTTTCTTTCTTTCTCTTTTGTTTTTCTTTCTTTCTCTTTTGTTTTTCTCTATTTCTTTCTTGCTCTCTTTTATCACTTTCTCCTTTTTCTCTTTCTCTTTTGTTTTTCTCTTTTCTCTTCTCTCTCTTTTTTGTCCTTTTCTCTTTTGTCTTTTTTCTTTCTCTCTTTTGTCTTTGTCTTTTTCTTTCTCTCCCTCTTTTTTCTTTCTCTTTTATCTTTCTCTCTCTCTTTTGTCTTTCTTGTTTTGTTTCTCTCTCTTTTTTCTTTCTCTTTTCTCTTTTGTCTTTCTCTCTAAGTTTTAGATTCTCCAGTTGTCTCTCATTCCACTTTCTTCCAATTGACGATAATGCAGCCTCTCTTCATCTCCAACTGTCATTCTTAATATAAGTCTCTAGGCTGACTGAGACAATAAAGAAATTATGTAAAAAGAACGAATAAACTAAAACTCAGAAATTTAATTAAATTACCATTTGTGATATTTTTATTGTTCTTTTCATTGTACCAGCATCTATATATTCTTCAATCAACTTCAGATAACAGTCTTGATATCCTAAGCTACCACTTTTGAGAGCAATTGAAAGAAGAGTCTGTAATGCCACATCAGTGTTAGATCTGTGGTGCTTACTGCTAAACATTAAGGAATGAGCAGTCAATCTGTCAAATCCTTAGAAAAAAGAGAATTATAAGTTTCCTCAGAAAGAGGTGACTTGAAACAACAGAGATGTGGTTCCAGAGAAGGATGCTGAAAATACCAAGGACAGAGCATGTGAGCAATGAGGAAGCTTATAAGAAATATGGAAACAAAAACGATATACTTAGAATCAAAAAAGTCAGCAGAAATGTTGGGCCCCATAATGAGGAAAAGCTTGATGGCTATTCCTTTCTTTCGGCTTTCACTGTCTACCTTGTCAAATAATTCATCTTTTCCCTTTTTGAACCTGCCATCAAAACAGATTCATCTGCATAGCATGTGTTGTTAATGTTACATCTACTGGCAATAAATACTTGTAGCCTTTCAATTACAGTTTAAACAAATATGGGAAGAAAACATATCCTTGTCCTATTGCTCTCTCTATTTTTTGTGAATTCATTTATCTTGTTATCTATTCACAGGCAAACTGCATGTTTTCAGTATGAGTTACAGATATGTTTTTTTTTTTAACTGGTATCACGCTATGCAAGGCAGTAAAGCCATAATGTGGTTACAGGATGTGGGAGAAATAGGAACAGAAACATTAATAATGAGCAAGAAGAGAAAAGAGTAATCTGTCGGACAAGGTCAAAATGGTAGCCAACGTTCAAAATGACCTCAAGTTTGTTGTTAACTGGGGCAAAAGATGGCTTGTTAATTTGAACCCCTCCAAAACTAACTTCTCTCCATTAATCTTTGGAGAGACCCCACTCTGCATTCCATCAGCATGGCTAGTGATAACCTCCAGGAAAGTGATTTCATTATCTTTTCCATGTAGACTAAGCTTTTCTGAATGGTATATTGTTGCTATATCGGGACTGGATCTGCCCAGCCCTTACTTCCCAGCCTTGAGTTCAAAAGTGATTGCATGGCCTTGTGGGTTATGAATTATTTTTTCCACTTTGCATTCCTGATCCCACTGATGCAATTTTGCTAGCCACTCACAGCTATATCACTATTACTACAGCAAATGTTCAAATGAGATACATTCCTTACTCCTGCCTGCTCAGACATTCACAGGTAGGACCCAGCATGCCATGATCATGATGACAGACCCTTCCCATTTCCTTCATGATCCATTGTTATGGAGTGCCACTCTTCTTCCCCAGAACTATTACTTTGTAGGGCATACTTTCGAGAGGATGCTTCCCTGACCAACAGAAGGTCAATTGATATCTATCCAACATATTCTCATATTCACTTCTCACTTCCTCTTTTTTCCTCCCTTAGAACAATCTCACTTAGTGACTCTCTACCTTGAGTTGCCCTTGGGCCTTATATTAAGTAAATAAAAACTAAAAACTAAAATTCAAATATGCAAGATCTATTCACAGAAGTGGTAATGAGCAAGTACATTAAATTAGGTTACTGTCACTGCTGGGTATATATATATATATATATATATATATATATATATATATATATATATATATATAATGTCAACAGATCATTATATATATATATATATATATATATATATATATATATATATATATATATAAGGTATAAACATATATTATTAAATATAACTGACAATGAATGCTAGTCTTTCTGATCATGAGCTGTTCAAATGTTGCTTTAATTTCTGGTGAAAATAAAGACAAAAATTGTTCAACATTTGGATATTTTTTATTAAGTTGTTCCTAAGCTTTCAGCTCACATGAGCCCTCCTCAGAGTGGTTATAAAGATATGAAACAAAGATATCCATCGTGAAAGATGATATTTTGTTATTTTGACATAGAAAATTGCTATGCGACAATAAGGGTCACTGAAGAGCAGATAAGTTCAAGATGCGGCTCTATAACATCATACCATGCGATAGACCGACGTATTACTACAGAACCAATATCTAGATGCATTATAATGTGTTGCGACTAGTTAGAAATGTAATTTTGTTGAGTGTGGGTTGCTTTGTTTTAATGTAGATAGCCTCCAATATCTGAAGGTTCTTTTTTAGTGTGTGTATGTGTGAGTATTATTGTGTTAGGTTAGCGATGCTTGTGACTTCAGATTTGATACTCATTTTACATTAAAAGGCGCTAATTCTAGTGATAAATAAGAAAGTTTTCTTGCAAGTCATTTACAAGTCAAAGGTATTTGATCCTTACCATGAGTATAACCTAACCTTAAATCACAGCATTTCAATAAGCTCAGTGGTTTTCCCTTAACTTCTCCAACAACTAAAATTGCCTTAAAATGGTTGTCTCCCAAAGCTGCTATTTAACTCTGTTATGGTAATTTACCCATGCTATAAATAGGAGCAGCTACTGCCTTTTGGACACGGAAGTTTCCAGCAGACAGTTGGACCGAACATTCTTGCTGTAACACTCTCGTTTGTATATATTTGTATTACTCTTCTGTTAATATATTTGTTTAACTCAGTTCCTTTCTTTGTGTCTTTATTTCTGGCCCTAACAAGACAATAAATTCATAGCAGAGGAAAAACACTACAAACTATGAAAACATTGCCAATTTTTGATCATATTTTTTTAATCATTTCACCTCAAGCAAGGCATAAAACCACTAAGATGCAAGGGGTTACTGAGTGTGAGAATATGAGAAAAAGAAAATATTATTAAGAGAGAACAATAAAAAGAAAATAAATTAATAAGACAGAAGATAATAATTGATATTCCATTTAAATTTTTGAAGATCAAAGTTGAGCAGAATGTAAGATGCCAGAAGACACGCTAACAAATGAGAAGTGTGAGAGTAGAAATTGTTATCATATTTGTAAAATCCTCAATAGCCATAAACACAGTAATCATAAAATCAATACAATTACATTTTCCTTTTCCATACAAATGGCCATGTTCATTTGTCTGCAAGTTGTTGACCTTTCCTTCCTTATATGACAAATCATTTTCTTTCATCAAATGCTGAATGATATTTTTGTCAAATCAAATTCTTTGATTTCAAATTCAGTCTGTTCAATTCCAATTCATTGTTCATTTTGCTTTTTTTTCTGCCATATTTATAAATGGGTTGTATTTTGATTTTCTCACATAACACTTTTAAAGAATGGATGACCTCTATGCCATTTACCATTAAGTATGACAGACATATTTGTCTATTTCTAAAACTTTCTTTCTGTATCTGAGATATATCTGGAATATATTCAGACTTTTGCATGGCCTTGAAGCAACTTGGCAACCAATCAGTAGAGACCTTAATGTGCTTGCATGAACAGAGACTCTCCTGTGGCTTTATGCAGTCAAAACTGAGATATCATTGTGAATGTTGAAATACATCTTGAATGAGTGAGTAGATTCTTCCTGTCTCATCTAGGGTTTTGTGGCAAAAATGCATCAGTCATATCTCTTGGCTTCAATCCCTACAGTCCAGATTTGGTTGCATAAAAATTGTTGGGGAGGGAGTCAAAGCTAAAATTTACACTGAAGTTCAAATGAGAAAATTGTGAAGATGATGAAGGCGACATTGCCCAAGGAGAGATATTTTTTCATTAATGAATGGTTGGGTAGTTTGCAAAGAGACCTGTTACACACAGAAATAAACATGTTTTGGTAACTTCAACCAAAAAAGATCAGCCTATTAAATTTACAATCTATTTTCCCAATTGTTGAATAATTTCTTGTATATTCAAATAATAATAAATTGTTGTACATTTAAATTAAAATTGTGGATAAACTGTCCAAAATTCATGTTTTTTTTGTTCTGTTTCAAGACATATTGACCATCAAGGTCATTATCAAGAACTGAGTATTGCCTATGTGATATACAGGTTTGTCTCGGCATTTTTGTTTGGAATGCTATAATTCAAATTTAATTCAAATTTAAATATGTAAAAGTGTTAGATAAGTGATATACTTGTGGAGGTATTTGTAATATTCTTGGATACAGGGGTGAGCTGTATTTGCATGTGTTTACATTCTTTTATATGTAGACCAAGATGTAAACTATGAATTGGTGACATCAAAATTAAGCAAGTAGAGAAATTTAAATATCTAGGAAGTGTTTTAAAAAAGGACAGAAAAAGTGACACTGGAATTAGAAGACTAGCTTATTGGAATAGTGAACCATCTCTCCAAAAGCTAAACAAAGCATTAAAAAACAGTAAAATTTAATTAAAACAAAGAGTACTGAACTGTTACATGATATCTGTCTTCCTATATGTTAGTGAAAAGATGAAGTAACTTGAAGAAGCAAAAATGTGGTTCTCCAGAAGGATGCTGAGAATACCATAGACTGACCAACTGAGCAATGAACAAATTTTAGTGAAAATGTAAACAAAAAGGATATTTATACATAGAATAATTAAGAGATAATTGAAAATTCTAGGGAATGAGGAGAGAAGGCTTAGAAAATTTGTTACTTGCAGGACAGATTGGAGGCAAGGACAGAAGAAAGCAGTTAAAAAACTACGTAATGAGTTTGTGTAAATTGGTGGCAGAACAGAAATAGCAAAAATGCAAAATTTATTAAGAGATATAAAAGTCAGGAAAATATGGTGAGCTATGACTGCCCATGTTATGAGAGGACATGGCACATAGGAGAAGATAAAGATGGCTGGGGTAATAC
Source organism: Acanthosepion esculentum (assembly GCA_964036315.1). Lineage (NCBI taxonomy): Eukaryota > Metazoa > Mollusca > Cephalopoda > Sepiida > Sepiidae > Acanthosepion > Acanthosepion esculentum. The sequence continues at coordinate 82,674,460 of OZ038489.1, read as the reverse complement.
AATGTTGTAGAGTTAGATAGATCCCTCTTCAGCATTATGTAATAAATTGATTTATTTGTGTCTTCAAGAGGCTATCCCTCAATATCAATATATATATATATATATGTATATATATATATATATATATATATATATATATATATATATATATGGAGAGAGAGAGAGAGAGAGAGAAAGAGAGAGTGAGAGAAAGAGAGAGAGACATAACAGACAGTTAAACATCCTGAAAATAGTTATCAGCAAATTACAATTTTGAGATACCAAAATCAAGTAAGTATACCTTAGAACTTGTTCTACACCTGATGAGATGCTTAGGATTAAGCATTGAAACATATATGCATCTTTGTTTTGATTACTTGTTTGTTTGTATGTAACAACTTATAATACATATCTATCTATCTATCTATCTATCTATCTATCTATCTATCTATATATATATATATATATATATGTATGTATGTATGTATGTATGAACAGGACAGACTGGGTTCTATAGCCTTGGATGACAATTGGTCTACTTTAGAAAGAAATGGCAAGCTATTGCAGAAAAACTCTGCCTCATCAGTCATGTATTGAAAGATACATTCTCGCCTAAGCGTGTGTCACACATGGCACATAACTGACTGACTTTGTCTTATTTCTTGAATTGTTCAGATTCTATATTTTACTAACACACTTCTTCTGCATTGCATGCCTTCAGGAAATAGGCGATCATTGCTCTCCACAACTTCTTATCTCTTTTGACCCTCAGCAGTTTTTCTCCTTTTGTTAAAGTTCCCACTCCCTATTCTGCCATCTTTCCTTACAAACTTATAAGTGGCTTGCTGCCTTCCTGTATCTCTTTTGCCCTCAATATACCCTGTGAACGTTAAGTTTTCCAAGCCCTTCTTCTTTATTATGTGTCCAAAGAATTTCAGATGTCTTTTCCTGGTTTTGAGTAGTGTTCTGTTGCCATTTTCTTTAGGATTTCCTTGCTGATTTCTCACTCTGTCCAGGGAATTTTCAACATCCTTCTGCAGAAGCACATTCCTGCTGTCTCTTGTTTTCACCTCATCCATGGGGAAATTGTCTTGCGTTCATTGCCATATAAGAGGATGGATAATTTTTGTATTTATGGAGTCATTATAAAATACAAAGAAGAATCTGCAATGTTATTGATCCTGACCTGGCATCTCAGCTTCACTCACTTTCCCATTGCAGTAACATAGCTTCCCTGTGCCTTTTCTATAATTATCTTATAGCAATTGTATTTTCTCTATGGTATCTACACATTATGAATTTATGCACAGTACTAACTGGTGATTTTTAAATAATCCATCGATACTTAAGTATTCAATATGTGCAAATCAATATCTGTCGATATTTCTGAGATGAGGTATTATATATACACTATTTACATTATTCGGACTATTGTCCTCATCTTTGTCGCCATGTTTATCACAACGTTTTGGCCATTGTATGCTCTGGCCTTCTTCAGGATACATGGCACAGTGGATAAAGCCATTAATTAGGTTCAGTGACAGGACCCAAAGAGTGTAGGTTCAATACCTGGTTAAGGCAGTTGAGAACTTTCAGGGTGAAAATTAACAGCAGATAACTGATAACTGACATCCATTAAACATGGCACGTGGAACTAGAACAGTCTACCCCAGAGAGGAAAATAAAGGGTTAAGTTCTACATTCCAACCACCTGAAGAGGGCCAGAGCGTACAACGGTCGAAACATAATAAATATGGCAACAAAGATGAGGATAATAGTCCGAATAATGTAAACAATTATAGAGTCATTATAAAATCCAAAGAGGAATCTGCAATGTTATTGATCCTGACCTGGCATCTCAGCTTCACTAACTTTCCCATTGCCATAACATAGCTTCCTTGTGCCTTCTAATGTTTCATCCCTCGCATTTCTTGCATGCAGAAATCTCATTTGAATTTCCTATCAACTTCAATTTTCAGTAATTTAAATGCAATGTCAATCGTTATCTTCTGTCTTCTTAATTCCTGTTCTTTAATTGTTCTCTCTTCTTATGTTTTTTTCTCATATTCTCTCACTCCTAGTAATGCTTTGATCTTAGTGGCTTTATTGCTTTTCTGAGGGTGAAATGATTAAAAAAAATAACACCTAGCAATCCAGCACTCTTTTCTTTTCTTACACTAATTTTATTATAAGACAAATTAACTTGCATAATAAAATCTGACACAGTTTATATACAAACTTGTTATCTTTCTTATAAGATACCAAAATATGCTTTGCCAAATGTACATATAGAAATGTGTGTGTATTTAGAAGACAAAGACCGCTACACTGACCAAACAGTTACCAAAATGCATAGACAGATTTAGAAACAGACAATTACAGATATCCATTAAATAAGTTTTTGTTTCCATATCAAAGATGTACAAGCTGGAACTGTTTGACAAGAAAGACAAGATAAAAAGAGAATTCACTCAAAATAACTGGCTTAGATTAATCAGTTTATCAAAGGGTTTGGAAAAATTTTGCTGTCAGCCTGTGAGCACATTTCCCTAAAAGGAGATAAAATGGAAAAGTTTGCCATCGACAAGTGCATATTTAGAATGACAGTTACAATAATTTATTTTTGTTGCATGGTATTTTGAGTCTATTCCATGAATACTGACATGTTTGCTCCACACCTTATGCTATATGATTACGCATACATATATATATGTATAAATATATATATATATATATATATATATATATATATATATATATATATATATATATATATATGATAAAAATATAATTTTAATGTATGCTATATTTATGGGTAAAAGTGCTCAATATCAGAGATAGAGTTGTATGTAAATGTAAAACTGTACACTGAGGTCAACACCAAATGGTGACAGTCTGTTTCATGCATGAACACAATCATTATGGTCTGATGATTGTGTTCAGGCAATGAAACAGACTGTCACTGCTTGTCACTGCTTGGTGTTGACACACACACACACACACACACACACACACATATGTGTGTGTGTGTGTATTGTGTATTTGGGCAGCAATCCCACTTTTATACAAATTTCATTGAACATGACTGACAAGATGTGGTAGTTGAGTATTTTATAAAATTTGTCCTTAATAATGGCAAAAGCTCTTGGTAAACATTCAGACAATTTTTATATAATTTATGTCCTGAAAAAAATTATATAAACACATGAAAAACTCTTTAATAAAACTGAACCACCACACCTGGTCAGTCATTTTCAATAAATAAATATATATATATATATATATATATATGAGGAAATATACTGTTAAGGTGTGCTATATTTATGGGATAAAGTGCTCAATATCACAGATAGAGCATGTGTAAATATAAAAGTGAACATTGAAGTCAACACTTAGAGGCGACAGGCTGTTTCATGCTAGATGCAATCATCAGGCTAAGAAAAGAGTGCTGGCTGGTACGTGTTATATATATATATATATTTTTGTCATCCACAGACAGACTGTTTTGCTGTTTCATAGCTCATCAGTGTGGCTAGACGTCCAGTTGCCTCTAGCTAGGATTGAAACCCGACTGAATTTTCGTAAGTCGGAACTTCTCCCACTAAGCCGTCGGCGCACGACAGGGATGAAAGTGAATTTTAGCATGTTTATTTTTAGATTTAGACACAGTGACTGACAGTGACTCAATTCTGCCAAGCTTTGTATAAATGGCATATCAATAGGGAAGATACTTACCCCGATATTGACTTAAGAAAGTTGAAAGCTCTTTGTGCATTTTCTGACAAAAATGTTCTCGTTATCTGAGAAGGATTATTTTTAATTTGGAAAAGTCGATCACTAAAATTAATCCACACAAATGTCGGTTTTCTTTAATAGTATTTACCTTAAAGAAGATTTGCTATCTAAATATGCACAATATATTATTATTTTAATGTTGACTCACAACATACATTGTTTCATATTGGCTGCTGTGATTTTCTTAGCAAATAGTAGTAGAGGACAGACTTACTAGCTCCATAACCATCTGGTTTCTCATTTTGGGTTGTTATCCATTACACAACATGTCTTTTGTCTGGGCAGGGAGAGAGAGAGAGACGGGTTTATCTGCAAAACCGATAAAGACGTTCTAATAGCTGGGAAGTGTGTCAGAGGACAGAAAATGTGATACTGAAATCAGAAAACACGTTGGGATAACAAAAGTATTGTGAAACAGGAAAATGTAAATTAGAAAATAAAGACAAATAAGCTAAAATGTAATATCAAACCTCTTATATGGCAGTGAATGCTAGACTCTATCCTCATGGATAAAAGCAACAAAAAAACTGGTAATACAGATATATGCTGAGAATACCATGGATGGAGCATATGAGTAACAAGGATGTATGATAAGAAAATGGAAGCAAAAAAAGAGATATTGAGAATTTCTGGGACAAATTATGAGTAAAGAAGTTTAGAAGAATTTAACTCTCACAGGATATCTTTTCCTATGTGTACTCTCCCTTCAGGACATTGGCATTCATTGCTCTCCACAGTTTCCTGTCTTTTGTAGTTCTTAATAAATTTCAAAAGAGACAGAGGAAAAAAGCAATTAACCTACAGTGCTGTGGAAAAGTATATGAACCCCTAAGATAATATTTAAAAAATTGCCTCTCTTTTCCAGATGATGAACAAATATTAATTAAATTATATATTCATTAAGAAAAAACTTTATTAAATCAATTACAACCAATTTCAAAGATTTTTATGAAGCTGGAATAAAAATATTGATTAAAATTCCAAATTAAGATGTGTAAAAGTAATTGAACCTTTACATATAACAATGCTCCTTTGGTGACTGCTCCTTTTGAGGTTACTCTGTCAACCAGTCTTTTTCTGTCTGTTTCTGGCAGTAGTGAGTACCAATTTTTGACCATTCTTCTTGGCAAAACTACTACAATTGCTAGATTTTATGTGGGTTTCTTGTATGTAGTGCCTTCTTTCACTTGGATCAGATATTTTCAATTGGGTTTAGATCAGGACTTTGACTAGGCCATTCCAAGACTTGAAATTTCTTTTCATGAAACCATTCTTTTGTGGATTTGCTTTGATGCTTCAGATCATTGTCCTGTTGGAAGTTTCAGTCAAACCTAAACCCAGTTTTTGAACTGAGGACAAGGCACTTTCATTCAAAATTTCTTGTTATCTTGCAGTCTGTTGTATCATCAATTCATACTATTTTGCCTGTTCCAACTACAGCAAAGCACCTCCAAATTATAATGCTATCACTGTCATGTTTAATGGCTGGTATCAAATTCTTCTCTTCAAAAGTCATATTAAGAGCACACCAGATATACCACCTATTGTTCCTCTCAAGAAGCTCTAGTTTGGTCTCATCTGACCATAAAACTTTCTATCAGAATGTTTCTAGCATATTAATATGAGTTTTGGCATAGTTGAGCAAGCATGCTCATGATATTTCTTAAGCAGTGGCTTTTTCTAGACAATCTGCCATGAAGATCAGCATTTTTTAGATTTCATTGCACTGTAGATGTTTGCACATTGATTCTAACATTGATTGGTCAGTGAGCATTAGAGAAGCACAAAGGTCACAGCAGGATTTGCCTGGGCTTGCTAAACGAGATGTCTACTTGCTCTTGCTGTTTTTTGCAGATGGCCAATTCTTGATTGTGATACCATCACACCAAAAGCCTTCCATTTACAAATAATTTGTTGCACAGTGGAGAAGTGCACGCCAAATAGTTTTGATAGTTTTTGTAGCCTTCTCCATAATTATAGGTTTTAACTATGTAATTTTTAAAAGCTTCAGGAAGTTCTCTTGAGCCTTGCCTAGATATTTTTTTAAATTTAGTCATAACTGCACACTTTTGCATACACAATGAGTTATATTGTTTGACTGTAGTATACACAGCTTACCAAAAAAATGAACATGTTGTCATTTTGATTTTTACATGTGCACAAAAAAATATTTGCCCTGGCAACCATGTAAAACAAAAAATACAGAGTGTAAATATAAGGGTTCACTTACTTTTGCACATCTTAATTTTTAATTTTTAATTAATATTTTATTCCAGCTTAATAAAAATCTTTGAAAGTCATTGTAATTAATTTAATAAAGCTTTATCTTAATGAATATATAGTTTAATTAAGATTTATTGATTATCTGGAAAAAAGATACAATTTTTAAATATTATTTTAGAGTTCACTTACTTTTACACAGCACTGTACAAGGATGTGTGTAAATGAATGACAAAACAGGGTCTAGAAGGAACAGTAAAAAGACAGATATTGTTAAGAGTTGGAAAGGAAGTTGTGGAGAGCAATGATCGCTCACATCTTAAATGGATATGGGGCATAGAATTTTGAAGCTGAGTAAGATAATATAAACTCTGTCAGATTTTAATATGCATATCAATGATATTGCAATAAAGTTGATATTAAGCAAATCAATATAAATTTTATTTATAAATAAATCTTAATGATATAAATCATAGAAACATTTAATTAATAAAATATTTCATTTACACTATTTATATTGCTAAGACTGTTGTTCTTATCATTACTGTTATATTCACAGCATTTTGGCCATTGTATGCTACGGAACTCTTCAGGTGATATTTGTTGGAATTTATAAGTCCCAAAAATTCACTAACTAGTATCCCCAAAAACACTTGGTCCAGGGAATAAAAATGTTGGTTGATTGATCTAAAAATGACATGACCCAAAGATTTGTGGATTCAATAAGCTGAGAGAATAAAAAATTAAACAGTTACCAAGGTCAATAAACTAAAACTGAGATATCCAAAGGCATGACACATGGAATTAGAACAATCTACTCATGTGGACTAAATGAAGGGTTCAGTTTGAAATTCCAATAATGTACAATGGCTGAAATGTTATGAATGTGACAGTATAGATGAGGAAAAGAGTCTATGTATATAATGTAAACCAATACAATACCTCATCTCAGAAATATACACAGACAATATTTCATATACCTGAATAAATTATTATTTTAATGATTTACCTTTCTAATATTTCAGTTGAAACATGACTTGCAGCAGTTTTTGCTGTTTCCAGAAAACTATTATTTGATCAGTTTTTCATTCTCATATTTTGTCACTTTTAATAATGAACTGCAAGATTTTGCTTGGATTAATATCTGGAGAGGCTAAGGACAAGTCTCTTAGTTTTTTTGAAACCATTTTGTCAAGGTAAGCAATCATTAGCTTTGTAGAATTGCCTTACAAGTACATACTCTTTAGCTTACAAATTTTTAGTTATGGCCTCCACCAATCAAAATATATCTTTTTCAAGAATTTAGTTATTTCCTGTATTCATTTTACTCAATAGAGTACTAGTGCAAATGATTAGTTCACAATACTAGTCTAAAATATTACTCCACTTTTCACTATAATTTTACTGCTTACAATACCAGTCCAAAATATTGCTTCACCTCTTCACTATAATTTTGCTAACATTAATACTAGTCTAAAATATTACTCCCACTCTTCCCTATAATTTTACTGCCTACAATACCAGTCCAAAATATTACTCCAACTCTTCATTATAATTTTGCTAACATCAATACTAGTCTAAAATATTACTCCCACTCTTCCCTATAATTTTACTGCCTACAATACCAGTCCAAAATATTGCTCCACCTCTTCACTATAATTTTGCTAACATCAATACTAGTCTAAAATATTACTTCCCCTCTTCTCTATAATTTAGCTGCCTGCAATACAAGTCCAAAATATTGCTTCACCTCTTCACTATAATTTGGCTAACATTAATACTAGTCTAAAATATTACTTCCCCTCTTCCTGATAATTTTGCTGCCTACAATACCAATCCAAAATATTGCTCCACCTCTTTACTATAATTTTGCTAACATCACTACTAGTCTAAAATATTACTCCATTCTTCACTATAATTTTTACCATCTAAAATACTACTCCAAGATAATACTCCATCTCTTCACTACAATTTTACTGCCTACAATATTAGTATGAAATATTACTCTACCTCCTCACTATAAATTTACTGTCTAAAATACTAGTTTAAAATGTTACTCCAGCTCTCCAGTATTGCGTTAGTTTTCTATTCCCACAATGGAACAAACTAATCATTAGATCTTGTTCATTTAGCTCTATATTCATCGATAAAATTATTTTTGAGGAACCAGTTTTCATATACTTATTTGCAATATAAGTTTCTTGTTATGACGCATACTTAAAGGTGGTAGTTTAGTTACTTTCACATCTTTAGCTTTTCTTCTTAATATTCTGATTCATTTATTTCTATTTGCATTTGAAACTCCAGATTCTTCAGATATTTTCTTACTTGTCAATCCACCTTGCTTGCTTATTACCCGTTCAATTGTCTTCAGATCTCTTTTTCTGATGTTCTTAAAGCCAATAGTTTTCCTTCTTCTTATGTTTCCAGTTTCCTTTTTGAGGGTTCTCTGATGTCTGGTCGTTATATTCAACATTGAGCACCGATCACTCAATAACTTTAAAATAACTTGTTTCTTGTTTGATCTTATATCTTTCTTGCAACATATTGCATTGTTTTTATATCTGAAATTAAAAATAAATACCAGTCTCTATACTATACTCTTGCTCGCTCTCGCTCTCTCTCTCTCTCTCTCTATATATATATATATGTATATATTGTGAAATGGATTAAGTCCAACATTTGATCTGACGTACTGTTAACCATTCAGCCACAAAGAAGAGTCTGGTTTGCAAAGTCCGAATTATTGTTTATAAACACACACCTTTGATGATTTTTCTTGATCGATCATTTCTGCTCATGAAACATATCTTAACATAAACAATGACAACATATATTGAAATGGATTAAGTTCAACAATTATTTAATGTGTTTTCTGTTTATAATTACGTATAAAAATTATACAATTACATATAAAAATTATACAATTACATATAAAAATTATACAATTACGTATTAAAAGAAATTTCAAGATTGGAACCGCTGAGTTAAATTCCTCATCTAGACCCAATTGAAAATCTCTGATTCAAGTGAAAGAAGGCAATGCAAGAAACTCAGATAAAATGAAAGCAACTGTGAGAGTTTTGCCAAGAAGAATGGTCAAAAATCGGCACTCACTATTGCCAGAAACTTCTTAAAAATTATAGAAAAAGGCTGGTTGACATTGTAACCTCAAAAGAAGCAGTCACCAAATATTAAATATCAGCATTCACTTACTTTTGCACTTTAAAATTTTTCATTTTGACTTAATAGGTTTATTCCAGCTTGATAAAAATTTTGAATATATAGTTTAATTAAGATTTGCGGATCATCGGGGAAAAAAGAGAGAACTTTTTAAAATATTATTTTAGGGACTCCCTTTTGCACAGCACTGTACATCATCAAAGAAATTACAATATATTTCTGATAAAACATGTATTATAAACTGAAATTGATATGGTATATTTATCATAGATATAAATATATCCCCCAAATTTTCACAAAACTTCCATTGGTATAGGTTGGATTCAAGAATGAAAAAATCAAACTCACTAATGGTGCCTTCAACCTTGCCCAGAAAAGGGAAGTAATGTACCTTTGTCCAGTCACTTGATTAGATTGTCACTGCCTACTCTTTTTTTGGCATTTTATGCTGCCTGTTTATTCATTCTGTCAGTGAAAAGTATTCAATCTAACAATGTTCAGTTAACAATTTTCTTTCTCTGCATAAGTAAGAAAGGATTTTTGCTTTCTCTTTTTTCTTTTTCTTCCTCTTCTTTCCTTTTATTCAGCTACAGTTGGTTAATACTACTTTTATTGTAAAATTGTTGACTTTCCTAATAAAATCTTCTAATATATATTCCTGGTTTTTTAGATTGAAAAAGTATTAGTTACTAATATTTAAATATCAGACTCAGTTACCAAGAAAGAACAAAACAATATAACAATAGATCTGATACTGTGAGTTGAAATGCATATCGTATATACATGATATAACTATATCTTGAAAGTTAAATGAATGTTAGTTGGTTAACATCAATTTCCTATGGTATGTACATTAAAAACATTTCCAAAGCAAGATGCAAAAAACCACCGAATATAATGTCTATGAGACATACACACACTTTTACAAATATACATTATATATTATTATACAGTTATATACATAAAGTAATATTTATGATTTTTCAGTTAGTCTTGGAATTTTTTAATTTCTTAGAACTTCGAAAGGACGTGTTGTCTCTCCTTGAATTCAGAAAGCCATAAATTATACTAATGTTTGTTTAACAAGTTGAATGCATGTGTAACATCTTTTTTTACATATCTCATTCTCTGAATTAATAAAAAGTGAATCATATTCAGTGATAAATGTTTCCTTTTTTTCTTTATCTTATTATAAATTTAATTGTGAAAATACTGGCTTGCTTAATAAAATCTGAGATAAAGTTGAAATAAGATTCTATTATGTTTTAAGAGCAAAGCAAACATAAAAATGATGATTTATATTCTGCAAGTTTGCAGATAACAAATTTTTATAAAAGTAGGGTTATCTTTGAGTCAAATGTTTTTCCATGTACTTTATATAGACTAATATTTTCATAATCGCTAGCCATTTACATGCAATAAAAAAGCAATCAAATTTTTATGCATACTTATACACAGGATTGTAAAAAGAAACATATATATAGAGAACTATATATAATTAGGTGTGTGCACATCATATATATATGTGTGCAAAAGTATTTTACCAATTTTGGATCCTGTCATCTCATTTCATGCCAAACTTCATAACTGATAGAGAGTATGTCCATTTCATGTTGCTATGGTTGTAAAAGTTTTGGTGTAGAAGATTTGGGTGGTCAAGATATTGACTTTCTTCTGGATTTGGCCACTGTCATAATATCGTCAAGTGATTGCAACTTAACTTTACCTTGCCTGATCATAAATGTAAATGTATTGATGCTTTGACCATTGTTTGCCTATAGCAAAACTGAAATTGAAGTTTAAAAGAATCAAGAAATCAGAAAAGCAAATGGGTCACAATACAATGGAATTGTAGGATAATATCTTAAGGAAAAGTAGACATAAGTACAAAACCAATTTTCACTTCTTGATGAGACTGATGATATTCAAGAATGATGGTCAGATTTCAAAGATGAAGGAGTACTTGAAAAAAGCAATTTATATTTAATAAGACTTGCAATCTTATTGATACTAGAAAGATGGTCAGATATCAAAGAGATCAAGCTATATTAGTTTACTCCAGTTGGACTTAAAAGACAGTAAAAGCCTCAAAACAAAAACTGTAATGTATAAAAACTTGGGTTGAAACAAAGTGACAAGAAGTAGTGCATACTGCCCTTCCCCTGGAAATGATACTAGAACTCTTTATAAGATTGTGAGAGATCTTACAGACCCAGTACTGCCATTCCAATATATGATAAAAAAATTCCAAAAATGAATGAAATGGCAGAGGGAGTGAATATTTCAGCAAAGTTCTGAATCAGCCAATGCCAAAAAAATTGCTAGACCTTCAAGATGAATCATCCAATGAAATTCACTTGGAAATACCAATAAGTAACATCCCAGAAAAGGAAGTCTATTAGAGTCTGAAATTTCAGGCAAACAATAAAGCTTCCAGTTTAGACTTAATCTTTGTAAAGCTATTGAAATGTAGAGGTGAAGTATTGGTCAAAGAAATGACTCAAATTATCAACTTAGCATGGAATAATGGCAAAGTACCTGACAAATTGAAGTGTGGAGCAATTATAAGAATGCCCAAAAATGGAAATTTTAGTGAATGCAACAACTGAAGGGGGTATTACTCTTCTGATCCTCACTAGGAAATTGCCATGCTGTCTTCTTTTAGTATGCCAACAGATGCATGTAAATGCCAAATTGCAAGAAGAATAAGCAGGATTCAAACATGGTAATGGTAATATTAGCCATTTCCCTATAAGGAAAGATTTGGCATTTATTGACCAGGCAACCAGTACTGTTTTTTGTTGAGATTTATAAAATATTTTCCCTTAAAACAAATTTTTAGGAAAATAGGTTTCTCAAGTCCAGTAGTATTTATCACTTTTTTCCTGTATTGATTTGATTCCTTCTGAACTTTCTATTTGAATTGATGCAGAATGTTAACATCTTGATGATGATGTTATTTTCTCTTTGAGTTACATGTGCTATCCATTTTAGTTGTTGCGATTGTTGAAAGTCCTCAAGTGATGTGGTTTCGGTTATTTGGTACATTACCTTGTTTGTGATTATGTAGCTCTAGTCCACAGTGTTCAGAGAAGGATAATCCTTGCCAAGACACTCATTCTTTACTAAATCAAAACATTTTTAAACCAAGGAAATGGTTGTATACAGCTGTAAATTTAGATATTTTCGAACAGGTTTAGAGCCACAGATGCCATCCATATGAAAGTTGATTAAAGTCCATTTTTTTTTCTTTTTTCAATAAGTTTCACCCAGTACAAGAACTAGGGTCCACTTAAAATTTATGTTAAAGGGTAGTTTATAAGGATAGGAGGGGAAGATAACAGTTAGTTCTAGGCTTGAACAGGTTAAGATTGTAGTGATTGGGGAAACATCCCCTTGGGAGTCTGTTCCACAGGGCAGTGGTTCGCGAGAAGAAAATTGGAAAACTGAATGAAAATTACATCTTGCCAATAGAATACAGAGAGAATGTGGGTGGTTTGCTACTATGTAAATGGCATGGCAGGTCCTAGGCATGAAGGTTAGACATGGTAGAACCATGGAATGTAGTTTGTCCAAGTACTTTCCATGGAAGTACTGATAGAGCAGTGAGAGACTCACCATACCTGATATGTGAGAGAGAGGCTGGTGGGCAGAAAATAATAAGGATGATATACACTCACCATTTCTCTTTCTTGTTGTAATGCATTATATAATAAAAAAATTCAATACATGAACCACAGAGTTTAGTATACATTGGCAGAAAAAGAGATTAACTGACCTGAAACTTTTCAGATGATTTAGCTTTATTTGCTGACAAATGCAAAAATATGACACATTCATTGAAGGCAGTTGGTTCTAAGTCTGAACTGAGGATGAGTTCTGAAAAAAAAATCCAAAAGATTGGGAACTTAGATGACGACATTATACAGTTAGACGGACACTACATTGAGGAAGTTGATAACTTCACTTACCTTGGAAGCAGTCAATCTAATTCTGGTGACATAAAGAAGTTAAAAATCATATCGGAAAGCTAATGGGGTCTTTAAAAGACTCAATACTGTCTGGTTTTCAAATAAGATTAGTCTCTGAGTGAAGCACAAATTATATAACTCTATTGTCCTCTCAAACTGACTTATATGCACGCAAAACTTGGAAATCCACTATAAAATTTATCCAAAACTTAAATGTGCTCTATTTAAAATGTCTTCACACAATCCTAAAGGTATCTTAGAATAGATAGAATCAGGAACAAGGAAGTGCTAAGACATGCAGATTCTAGAAAATTTGGTGCAATGGTGGCAGATTGGAGATACAAATCATTGGCCATATCCTGCAATTAACTGACAGTCGTCGAGCCAAAGTTGCACTAAACTGGATACCTCAAGGCTGCAAAAGACCAAGGGTTTGTCCTAAAATGACATAGTACACAATACTTCAAAAAGAACTGAGAAAAGAAATGCCAACTGATTTCAAGCTCTGCGACTTCTCCCTGATCGATCTAAGTAGAGAAAAATTGTGAACATTTGCTGTGTGAAAAGCTGGCGGAATAAAGCAGCATATTATTGATTTATACCTATCAATATGTAAGTCTGTAGATATACAAAAGCAATAAATGTCAAATGGCAGGTTTCTGTATATGTACAAACAAATATAATGGGCATATATATGTGTGTGTGTGTGTTTTTTTTCTCTGTGTTTGTGTTAGTGTGTCTTTAGTAGAAAGTTTACAGTAGTTCTCCTTTTATGTACCCTGTCCCTTCAGGTTGTGTGATCATGGCATTCCACAACTTCCTATCCTTTGTAGTTCTAAACAATTTTGTCCCCTTACTAACGTACCCAATCCAATATATATATATGTATATTTTTTTTAATCGAGTTCACCCCATGCAAGGTAGTAAAGCCACTAAGACACAAGTTACTGGATATGGAAGAATTAGAAATGGAATCATTCCTAAGAAGCGGGAACATAAAGAGTAATCAGAAGGAGAGTAGACAGTGATATAATTGCATTTAAATTTTTGAAGATTAAAGGTGGCTGGAAAACTTGGAGCCAGAAGTGATAAGTGCAAGAAAAGACACTGCTCATGTAGAATTTATGGTTGCATCTAGCCAGCTCAACTGCAAACTGATAAGATCTTGACACAAGCCTAGTACTGCACTTCAATTAAAAACGTCTAGTGACCATAGGAGAGAGCCGAACAATTACCATGAAATTATTTATAGAAAAGGCACAGGGAGGCAACCTTATGGCAACAGGAAAGTGACTGAAGCTGAGCCACTAGATCAGGATTGATAATATTGCTGATTCTTCTTTGGACTTTATCAAGATCAAGGTAAATAGCAGGAGTACTGGACCATATGGCAGTAATATTCTAAGCATGGGGTAATGGTAGACTCTTTGGTAGGTATATTATTCCAAGTAGGACAGGATTACCAAAGCACCAAGTAACATTCTCTGGTCATTGGTAAACATCTATACAGATGATACCACAGTTTATAGATAGACTTGACGTTTGTGAAACATGAAACTTAAAGTCATGTAAAGGCAGCAATATTTTATTATCATTTACACACACACACACACACACACACACACACACACACACACACACACATTAGATGCGTATATGGGTATATAAACTGTATATGTAACAATGTACTTATTCTAAGAGCTAAATATAAAACTGACTTATATCAGAGTTGGTTGGTTAATTTTGTTTAGTGGCATATCAGCCTCTATGAGTCATTTAATGCTAGAAGTTAAATATTTTGAACGCAATTTTGTCGCTTCAACGAAATATATTTTGAATGAAATTGTATTCCTTCAGCTACAGATAAAATGAATCCTTGGTAAATTTACTATAAATATGTATTCTTAGTCATTTTACCTTAAATAAATATTCTTGGTAATTGTTTTTACTATAAAAATGTATTGCTGGTATTTTTACTATAAAAATGTATTATACTTTCACTGTTTTTTGTTTTCATTTGGGGTTCACTATTTGCTCATAACCGGGACCCTAATAATAAGCTACCACCCCAGGTCAGACCCGGGGGCAACAGCAATTAAGAGGTGGTTCCTCGCTTCTCAAAATCTCCAATCTCCTGATCAGAAGCCTTGTTGCTAGATGTAGTTTATCCTCATGCCCAGGCTATATGTATATCAGAGTTAAAATCAAATTTAAATAATAATTTGATATCATTTCGGCAACATGTGGATTTTATTCATCCATAGACATTAAAATTCTTAAATACATATTGTAGTGGACCGTGCGGTGTGTGAATGGAAGAAGAGAAGATGGGTTATCTCTAGGTTAAGGCTTCTGCTGGCCGGTCCAGCTACATAAGAATGTTGGACTTTAATGGAGTCCAAAGAAAGGAAAAGAAAACAAACAAGACCGATATATATGTACACGAACAAATATATATTAATGACAAATAGATTAAAATACGAATTACAAATACATTGAAGACATGAATAAAATGTTACAGTCTGTATGGAAAGTTGTGTGTGTGTTGAGTTGAATGTCTGTACAGGGTGAATTTTGTTTTAGCGTGTTTCCAGAATATGGGAAAAGGTTGGTTGTGTATAAGAGTTCACATATTGGAAATTTTAAGAGAAAGTTTTATATACCTCGCCTCACGTGCGAGGTTGCGGCCCGCGGCCGAAGTCGAGATAGTTGCTCGCACGTGCGCGTAAGCAGAGAAAAGAGAGAAAGAGGCGAAAGGTCAGCCAGTATTTATACACCCGGGAGAGAGAGACCCCCGTTGACGGGTTAAGGAAGTGAAGAGGAGCTAACTGCGACAATATCCAACTGTTATATTCAAGCAGAGTAATATTTGGATGTGCTGGTAGTGTAATGCTTAGCAATATTCACAAGAATCAGAGTTCAAGTTCTGACCAAGTCTGTTCCATTCAGTTTCATATTAATACCCTTTTGGCTGCCAGTTATGGGTTAAATAGAAGAGTAGAATCAACTCACTTGCCTTGGTTTGTAGACAATCTAAGAAAAGGAAAAATTCAAGCCATGAAAAAGGTGACAGGAAACCACTCCACTTTCTTTCCCAAGAAGGCACAGAAATTAACAAATTAAAGGAAAAGTAAGCTGTGGTAGGCCTTGATTGCTTAAGTCCTTAAAGGGGCGTGGCATTAAAACAAAATATATTTCTTTTGGAATGAAAAATTGAAGACTTGTAAATAAAACTTATTGACTTGGTTGATTTTGTCTTGACTGATTGCAGATCTTTTCAGCTCATTAGTTGAAACCCTGAAAGCATTTGAGAACCTTGAAAAATATGAAGCTAATTGCATTATTAACATTTCTTTAATGCAGATTTAAATTTGCAATTTTCCTCTCAAATAAAAATTTGAGGATGTTTAACTTACTTTTAAGATATTCATTAAATTGTATTAGAATTGATATCTTATAATGAAATGTTACAGACTCTACCAACAAACCTTTGCAATTTCATGTTTACATGAAAGCAGTATAATTAAGGATAGTGTTTCAGTCATCATTTGAGTTGTGTATAGCTGTGAAATGTCAATAAATATTTGAGTACTTCCCTATCTGAGAAAAGGAGTAGCATAGCTTGTAACTCAGAAAAGGAGTATTATGAGCATGTAGGTCAGAAAAAGAGTATTACAATGCATAGCTGAGAAAAGAAGCACAGTATCATGTAGTGCAGTGTGTAGTAATAGTGTGTGGACCTGAGAAAAGGTGTATCATGGTGTATAGTAAAGAAAATGAGAATCATCGTGCCGGAGAAATGGAGTATTACATTACTTGTCCAAAAGGTTTTGCAAAACGACTGCCTTCTGTTTAGTATGCTTACAATTTTGTGTTGAACATTCAGGCAAACATTTCAAAGGTCTGCTATGATCTTTCAGTTTGTGCATGAATCATGATAGCTAAATAAATTTCTTTTTGAATTTATTGCTTTTTTACTGGGCACCCTGTAGTTCATCTTTTTACAGAGGATGGAAAATATAACAGTGAAATGTGAAATCTATCTAGTTGTTGCTACTTTTGAAAATTTTTTATGTAATGTGGTTTTTGTTATTTGGTAATGTTCTTTGTTTGAGATTCTGCAGCACCAACATAATAAAAATAATGATTTAGATGGAATGGATAAATAACATGAAGATAATTCTTCCCTTCTTTAAATCTAATAAGTTTTGTTATGGTGACAAAATATTAAAATTAAAGATAGAATAATCTAAAAATGCAATTCAGTTTTTGTTTAGTTGGATTATTTTAAAAACATAATTAATCCAGAAGATGAGAACTTATTCTGATTTCAATATGGCATAGTGCAATTTAAAATTGATATTAAAGATTATTTGTTTTGCTTCAACAAGTTTGTTTATTTTGGGTTTGTTATTACAGCCTTTCTCATGATATTCAAAGTTATTTAAATAATAAACCTGTATAGTTTCCCCTTAATTAATATTTTCATAAACTTTATTTTGTTTATTCATGTGAAAATATATATGTTCTGAAAATGTGCAAGGGTTGGTCGACTGAAAAGACATTTTTTTAAAGTTTCTCCTCAATAAGAAGAAAAGGAAAAAAATATGATACAATTAAAGAAACAAAAACAAAAAACACCAAAAATTTAATGTGTACCTGAAGCAATCTGAAAAGCACAGCAGAAAACAATTCATGAAACAAACTGTACAAAAATAATCAAAATACTTGATCTTAAAAGTTCAGGAAATTAATTTTGCGAATATTTTAATATTTGTTCATGTAATATTCCCAGGATAATGATGAGAAAATATCAATGGGGAAGGTTCAATTCCAAAAATTATAATTCTGGTAAAGTCATAAATCAGATTCACAAGTTCAACATCAAAAATGTAATAAAAAAATTACTATCCCCAACTCACAATGAACAACTATCTTTTTCCTTCACAAAGATCCAAGAGACCCCTGTCATTAAAAATAGTGTACCTTTATAAGGGTAAGAAAGGATGTGATTTGTCAAGACTGGTAGGGAAGTACAAACAATTACTATATTTTGAGTCCAGAAAAGTCGACCCGATCATCACTCTCTCTTTTTCAACAGATAGAACAGCAAACACAAATTCTTTTTCAAAGTAAGACTTGGTTTTCTCCTTCATTGCCATAATAATATTAATAACCTTCACAATTAAATCAGCTAAAATTCTCCAAATATTAAAATTTGTTATGATATATTTAAAATTCTCATAATATTTATGATTCATTTTTGTGAATATTTTAATGTTTATTCACATATTATTCTCATGTTTATACTGATTAACTGTATATATATAAACATATATATATATATATAAACTTCAAAATATTAGTACAATCTGCCAATATTCTTGTCAATCAAATATTAATTACAAACAACTGTACATTTTTATTTACATTCATTGCATGAATGCTGGAAATTCTCATCACAAATGAAGAAAAGACTTGAAGTAACAAAAACGTGGTTCTACAGAAGGATACTGAAAATACCATATACACATATAAGCAAATTTTGGTAAATTTAACCAAAAAGGTCAGCCAGTTAAATTTTTCATTCTTTTTTGCCAGTTGCTGAATAATTTGTATATTCAAATAATAATAAATTGTTGTGCATCCAAATTAAAATTGTGGAAAAAATAAAGTTTACGTTTTTGCTCAGTTTTGGTTAAAGAACTTTTGACCATCAAGTTCATTATCAAGAACTGACTATTGCCTATGTGATACACAAGTTTTTCTTGGCTACATCCTGGTATTTTTAATTGAAATTTGTATATATGTATACAAAGTTTTTGATAAGTGATATAATTATGTTATTGTTGGATACAGAGGTTATCTAGATTTGTGTGCATTTACATTCATTTATAGGTAGCCCAAGAGGTGAACTATGAATTGGAGATGCAAAAATCAACAAGTAGAAAGATTTAAATATCTAGGAAGTGTTTTAACAAACGATGGATGGCACATTGGAATAGCAAACATGCCTTCCAACAGGTAAGCAAAGTATTAAGAAACAGGAAAATTTAATTAAAAACAAAGAAAAGAGTACTGGACTGTTATATAATATCAGTCTCCCTATATGGCAGTATATTCTGGACAGTCTTCTGACAGATGAAGAAGTGAAGCAACAGGTCTTCATTATCATAGGTTTCATCTATGCGATTTCTTTGAAGATTCAGGAAGTTCTTTTGATTTTTGCATATATATTTTTTAATTTAGTCTCTAACTGCACAGTTTTGCATACACAATGAGTTATATAGTTACATGTGCACAAAAATTATTTTCACTTACAACAATGTAAAACAAAAATACAGACGTAAAATGTAAACTTTACAAAGTGTAAATGTACAGGTTAACTTACTTTTGCATGTCATAATTTTTAATTAATATTTTTATTACAAGCTCAATAAAAATCTATGAAAGATAAATCATTTAATAAAGGTTTTTCTTAATGAATATATAGTTTAATTAAGATTTGTTGGATATCTGGATAAAAGAGAGAATTATTTTAAATATTAACTTTGGGGTTCACTTACTTTTGCACAGCACTGTACATGCATAATGAAATACCATAAATAAATAATAATGATATATTATTTATGTTATTTATCTATTTATAATGATAATAAATAATATATATGTATATATATATATATATATATATATATATTTATATATATATATATATATATATACATATCTTAAAGAGATTAAAATGCTGAATGGTTTTGAGTGCTACGGTCTCATCAGCTGGTTAACGCACTAAACTAATTGGAGACAACACAAGAACTTAAGATTCTCACTGTTGCACCGGAAGTAATAAGTATGTGTGGAAAAACGAATCGGGAGGAGTAGAAAGAAAAAATTTTTTTCCCCAACACCATCCGGGCTCGTACAAACCAAGCGTCAACCTCCTCATGTGCCTACATTTGGGCATAATTTTGAACCTCTCATTCAACAGCTCAGCACCACTCTTGTATGGTGCAATAACCAACTTCTCCTGGCATAACCTACATGAATTGCCATTTCACTTTACTAGCTTTTACCCTTTGTAAAATACTCAACTTGATGACCAGGCTTCTTTCATTTTTCTTTCTAAAGCTCCAACAGTAGTTTGCTAGCTTCGTATTCAACTTATGTTCCGGTATTCTAAATACCACCTCTTTTTTAATTACTACTATGAAGCTGTTACTATCTTGTAGCATTTTATTTTCATTCAAATTTTGAATTCTCCTTCTCAGCACAGCTTCATTGATTTCAACTCGTATCAACAATTTCTCATATTTTCTTTTCTTCTCTTTTCTCTTCTTTTGTATCTGAATAATTTGGATTTACTCCTCTCCTTCTTTTTGCTTTTTTTTCCCATTCTCTTGGTAGTAGGGTTGATTTTTATGTTTTCTATGCCTTTCTTTTCTTTCCTCTTCCTTTTCTTTTTATTGATTTCTCATTTTCTTTCCTTTTTTTACTTTAAACATTTTTTTGCCTTTTATGTAAAATTTTCCAAAAATGTAAAAAGAAGTGATGTTTCATAAATTGTAATTTTAAATAAAATTGTTTATCACCATCATTGTTAACTACCTGATGAGTTAAACACGGAAACAAAATATGCAGTATGTAGTAACTTACATGTTCTAATGTAACAGTTTATAATAAATATTTCTTGCTCTACTCTTGTATTGAGCCCATTTTTAAATTAATGTTATGAACATTTGAATTTTATTCTTATGTTCTTTTAAATTTGGTTTTATATATATATATATATATATATATATATATATATATATATGTGTGTGTGTGTGTGTGTGTGTGTGTGTGTGCGTGTGTGTATATACACACATATATATATATATATACATATACACACAAAAAATAAGATACATATATATATATATATACACACAAAAAATAAGATATATATATATATATATATAAGATATATATATATATATATATATATATATACACAAAAAAAAGATATATATATATATATATATATATATATATATATATATATATATACATATATATATATTATACACTTTTACATTAGAACATGTCAGTTTAATAAACATCTCATCAGGTACCTGATGAGATGTTTATTAAATGTCAAAACAAAATATACAATTTGTAGTAGTAACTTACATGTTCTAGTCTAACAGTTTATAATAAATATTTCTTGCTCTACTCTTGTATTGAGCCCATTTTTAAATTAATGTTATGAACATTTGAATTTTATTCTTTTTGTTCTTTTACATTTGGTTTTATATATATATATATATATATATATATATATATATATATATATATATATATATACGTGCACACACACACTCACACACCCACTCAGACACACACATACACACACACAAATCTATATCACTAAGCAAGTAACCTACAGGGTACATTGTTCTCATTGTCCTGAGTGTTTAACATGGAGCCTTAAACTGATCTGCCTGCTTATATGACTGCTGATGCAAATGCTTGTCACTCTTGACTGCATTCACTGAGGAGTCTCTACCCACCATAGATTAAATAAATGGTTCAGTTCAAATTATCTGGAAAGTTACGTGGATTGACAAGGACCTGATCAAGGTCAGAGGGCACAATGGCTGAAACACTGTAATAACAACAACAAAGATAAGGAAACTCATTTGCATGTAAATAACGTTGTAAATTGTACAAATGTAGAAAATTAAATATTTGCTGTCCAAAACAAATGCCTTTTGACCATTAAGTTCCGAACTTATTGATACGTCTGTGTAGATGGTAAACAGAGACATCTTTTCTTTAAATAAATCATATTATTTTGATCATCGTTATCCCAATCATGATGATGAAGGTTCCTTTAGAAAATATTTGTTGGCACTCACTGTTGCTCAGATTTTATTAAATAATAAAAGAATATTCATATCATATTTGATATGGGCACAAAACCAACCAGCCAACTCAATAGAACCTCAGTGAAATAACTTTATAAACTTTGTTAAAAAAATAAATAAATAAATAAATAAAAATGCACTGTTTGTATATGATGCTTTATGTGGCATATTGCTTACATGAAATAGACCTCTATGACAACTGCTCTTGAGGATGAAGAGCACTTTAGAACCAATCCATTTAAACCAAAAATGTCTTTCTCTTTTTCTCAAGAAAATCTGGTAATAAAAAGAAAAGATCTCCATAATGCGGCTCACCTTGTTGGAACAATTCCAGAAGTGTGGTATCTTATATTGGACAATAGAATTATCCACAGTGCTGCAAAGTCATCGGAAAGGAAGAATGTGTCTAGGAAAGGATCTGGTTTTTCACTTCATAGCTTTGCATTAAGCTAAGAGCTCCCACTGCGATAGGACCTGAACGTAAAAGAAACACTTTCAGCTTTGACTGCCTTTCTTTCATCTTCACTTTGGCTTGATTCAAGAGCAATGGCAGCGGAAAGGAGGATTGGAGGCAGGGTTTTTCTTCTGCTTCATTTATAAGCATTGGACAAATGATGACAAGCAGAAGGAACTATGTTAACAACTCTGTCTGGTAGGTGAAGAAGGTCCTGTCAATTCTCAGAAATCTTACTTCCCCACCCTCACACAGTTTCCTTGAACCAATGCTTCTTGACAATTTGAGGAATGCTTATTTAATGTTACAAAATTCTGAACCTGATTTATTCTTCTTTATGGTTTGCTTTTATTTCCTGTGTTATTGCTGAGGTTAAAAGAACTACTGGGGGATCACATCAGTTCTCTGAATTGTTCTTTCCGTGGGTAGATTTCAAGATGGAAGATGTAAGCAAGTGTGATCCTAAAATGGTGATGGATAAAGTAATAAAAAAATGGAGAAGAGTTTAACAAAGGAAATGAATAAATGTATGATACAAAAGGAAGAACGTTAAGAAGTAAAAGGTTTACAAAAATAAATGAGGAATTCACGAGAATGAAAAAGAAACCAGAAAAAGAAGAACAGAAAGAAATGCATAAAGATATTTTGATATGAAAGAATCAAAGAAAAATATTGAAAAATATGAAAGGCAGAAAGAAAGAAATTGTAAAATAACAAGAAAGAAAGGCAGAAAGAAAGAAAGGGTGAAATAATGTAAAGGAAGAAATAAAGAATAGAAAGAAATAAAAAGAACAGGAAGAAAAAAGAATAGAAATAAAGAATAGAAAGAAAGAAAAAGAACAGAAAGAAAAAAAGAATAGAAGGAAAGAAAAAAGAACAGGAAGAAAAATAAAGAAAGAAAAAATAATAGAAAGAAAGAAAAAAGAACAGGAAGAAAAATAAAGAAAGAAAAAAGAATAGAAAGAAAGAAAAAAGAACAGGAAGAAAAATAAAGAAAGAAAAAATAATAGAAAGAAAGAAAAAAGAACAGGAAGAAAAATAAAGAAAGAAAAAATAATAGAAAGAAAGAAAAAAGAACAGGAAGAAAAATAAAGAAAGAAAAAATAATAGAAAGAAAGAAAAAAGAACAGGAAGAAAAATAAAGAAAGAAAAAATAATAGAAAGAAAGAAAAAAGAACAGAAAGAAAAATAAAGAAAGAAAAAAGAATAGAAAGAAAAATAAAGAAAGAAAAAAGAATAGAAAGAAAGCCTGAATAGAAAGGAAAAATAGGTATTAATGGTGAGTAAAAGAATGAAGTGAAATAATAATAAAAGCAGAGATATAAAAAGTAAACAAAGAATGAAAATGATTACAAGGAAAATGGTAAATAAGAAAGAAATGACAAAATGACAGAAAAAGGAAAAGAAAGAAGAGAAAGAATAAAAAAGGAAATGAAGAAAGTAATTTTTTCAAAATGATAAAAGGATCACAAAAATGTATTGAAAAATACTGAAGAAAGAAACATACAAAGATATAAATCATGAAAGAAAAAGAATAAAGATGCACATATGAGAAAGAAAGAAAACAAGGAATGAAAGTAATAAAAATAAAAAGAGTAAATAAGAAAGAAATAAAAAATATGAGCAAAAAGAAAGAAGGAAGAAAAGCAGTGATAAAAGGAAAGACTGAATATAAAACTAAGAGAAAGAAAGAAAGATTAATAGTATTAAGTGAAAAGAAGAAAGAAGAGATCAGAAAAAATATTTACGAAAGTGAAAAAGGCATTATATATATATATATATATATGTATAAAGGCATTATATATATATATATATATATATATATATATATATATATGTATATATATATGAATATGTATATATGTACGTATGTATGTATGCATTTCCCTAATACTGTTCTTGATATATAAAAATATATATAATTATCACATACAAACACACACACACATATATATATATATATATATATATGTATGTATATATATATGTATGTATGTATATATATATATGTATGTGTATATATATATATATATATATATATATATATATGTGTGTGTGTGTGTCTGTGTGTGTGTGTGTGTGGAGTGAGAGAGACTCAAAGAGAAACAAAAGGAGAAAAAAATCAAAGAAGAATGGAGTATTAATGAATTGATAAATCACTATAATGTAAAGATCTTTCTAAAGTATGTCAGCTTGACAGCTTCCACGCAGGCCAGATGTTGTTACTAAATGTGTATTTCATCTAAGGGGTCTTCACCATGAAAAATACAAAAACAAATATGTGCTAAATAGCATTGAATGCATGCCATCTGTTAATGGTTTAGTTTTCTCTTTCATGTACTCACAAAAAAGATTTTGTAGATAATATATACATTTGCATATGTGTTTTATAGACAGTCTGTATATGTGTACGTCTTTGTGCGTGTATTATTTGCTGATAAATTTTCAGAAATCAGCCCATTTCTTAAAATCAGTATTCAATCACGAAACAACAATTTTTTTACATTTTTCAAATTCAGTGTTAAACAACAGGACTGTAACAGCAAAATACTATAAAGAAATACCTTTTACTTTTATAAATGAACAAAATACAATAACAAAAATAAATGAAAGAAAAAACTATCAAAACATGAGGTAATGTTCTTGCCACTAGCAATGATGGTGGCCTTTTATAACTTAAGGCTAAATTATAAATTTTTTTAACCCCCACCACAAAAAAATTGTCTCCACTACAGGCTTGAACAAGCTAAACAATAATCATGTATTAACTTGCTGGAGTCATTAAATGGAATAGCATTTTATTTTCAGGACTCCCATTAATGTTTCTTGTTTTGGGTGAGAACTTTTAACTGGTATAATGTGTTATTATTTTTTCAATTATTTACACTTGGATTATTATCTTCCACTTTTTCGTTATTATCATGTTTCAGCTGTTGGGACCTCCAGCCTTCATCAAAATGTTTGTCCATCTAGATAACCTTCAAGGAGTTTCAAATTAATTTATTCAATCTATTCTCATTCTGCTGTCTAATGTCTCGTGATCTCTTGTTTGTATTTAGCATTGTCTAATTATTGCTTGCCCTGTTTAAACTGAATCTAGAGTCTGCACTACCTAACCCAGGGATTGAACTCACAATTACTATGTCACCAAATGAATGAACCAATAATTTAATCCACTATATTTCAACGCTTCTTCATATGTATGTATATACAAGGGTCATTCAATCAATAAAGTGAATTTTTTTGTATAAGGACTTCTAATACAGATAGAAGCTTACTTTTTTTCATTTTTTTTCAACGTAGTCTCCCAGCACTGTCAAACACTTTTCCCATCTGTGCACAAGCTTCCGTATTCCTTCAGCATAAAAATCTTTGGACTGATGTCTCAGCCAGTCGCTCACAACACTTTTGACTTCATCATCACTTTTAAACGTCGTGCCTCTCGTGAATACTTTCAAGGGACCAAACAGGTGAAAGTCTGAAGGGGCAAGGTCTGGGCTGTAAGGAGGATGAGGGAGCAGTTCCCAGCCCAGCTCGTTGATGGTCTGCACCGTTTGGGCTGCTGTGTGAGGCCTTACATTGTCATGATGCAAGATGACTCCTTCTGACTGATGAACCCTGCATTTGTCCCAACAGATAAGCTCAAAGTCCTTGCAATGTCATCCACTGTCACCCTTCTGTCAGACTGAATGAGGTCATTGACTGATTTGATCACCTCAGGAGACCTCACTTCTGTAGGCCTCCCACGCCTGTCTTCATCCTCAACACTGCTCTGTCCTTCTTTAAACAATTTAGCCCACTTGTAGAGATTTTTTTGGCTGAAACATGTGGCACCATACACAGTTGACATTCTTCTATGAATTTCAACTGGTTTGCACCCTTCAGCAACCAAAAACTTGATAACTAACCGCTGTTCAACCCTGGAGCATGCTTCTTGGTCAGTCATCTTTGTTAATCGCCAAAACTCTCAAAGTTTTTTTTAATCTGCAAAAGAAATTAAATCCATCTGAAAAAGAAGTAAAACAAAAAAAAAAAAGTGTAAGCTTCTATCTGTAATAGAAATCCTTATACCGAAAAATTCAACTTATTTATTAAATGACCCTTGTATAATATGTATGTAGGCATGGCTGGATGCATTTTTATATCTACTCTTGTGTCCCAAATACAAGTGTTGAGGTAATTAAATTATTTCTTTCAATTTCTCACCACCCTAGCATGTGGCTTATTTGATATTTTATTTTTCAAGTAATTTTCTCCACCGTATGATTAATTTGTTCCAGTTTATTTGATCTGATGAAAAGTTCCCATTAGCATGACTATTCCAGATGTTTCTTGTATGGTTCTCGACTTTTACAAATTTAAGTGCAGTACTAGATTGTCTGCTTGGTCACATTATTTTACAGTTGAAAT
>OZ038489.1:82612539-82642539 GCA_964036315.1 Acanthosepion esculentum | reverse complement strand
TACCTTTACAAGGCATGGTGCTATGATCGAAAGAGTCTTCAAAAGAGAGCAAGGGCAATTGACAACGTAAAACAATTCATTTTTGCAGGTTGTTCAGCAAAAGGTTCGAACATACTGAACTCTCATCTGTCCTCCTTGAGGGGAGAATATCCATCGACGTATACATATAAAGATACATTTACATTATCTGTCTATATTTCTGAGATGAAGTATTTTTATTATTTACATTATTTACATTGTTCGAAGTCTTGTCTTCATCTTTATTGTCATGTTCATGAGATTCTGACCATTGTATGCTCCGGCCTTCTTCTACCCTGTTGCAAAAAATAAAGGGTACAGTTCAAAATTCCAATCACCTGAAGAAGGCTGGAATGTACAACGGCCAAAACATTGTAAATATGGCAATAAAGATGAGGACAACAGTCTGAACGATGTAAATAATGAAAATAAATTTACAGTTAAGATATATATATATATTGGATCTATTGGAAGTTCTATATTCACATGCATATGTGTATGTGTGTGTGTGTGTGTGTGTGTGTGTGTGTGTGTGAATGTATATAAATTTGAAGTCAACACCCAGAGGTGACAGTCTGTTTCATGCTAAATGTAATCATCAGGTCAAACAGACTTTCTTCGGGGTGTTGACTTCAATGTCCATATATATGTATATATATATATATATACATATATATACATATATATATATATATATATATATATATATATATATATGTATGTATATATATATATATATATATATATATATATATATATATATATATATATATATATATATATTATGACTAGTTTTGTATGAATGCACTGTGCATGTATTTATATTTTTGTATAAAACCATAGAAAACAAGTTGATATCTAGATAAATATTATAAATATATATTATAAATAGATTTTTGTATGTACACCTTTGTATATCTATGTAAATGTGAATATATATATATATATATATATATATATATATATATATATATATATATATATATATATATGTATTTGTACATGATGATATGTCATGATATTTGTGTGTGCATTTGTATTATAGTTGAAATTACATAGTAAATGTGTATATTTGTAGTTGAATTAAAGTAATATATTTGTATTTGGTGGTATGTAAGTGTGTATTTGTATATATTAATATATATATATATATATATATATATATATATATATATATATATATATATATATATATATGTGTATACACACACATACGTGACAGTTCAAAAGTTTGAAGCCACCCATGTTAATTTTTTTAAATTAGCTGCAAAAGTATTTGTTTCGTACTTTAAATGAGAGGAAATTATGATACATGGTTAAAAATACGTGAGACATGATTTTTTATTTGAAATTTTATTATGACAAAAAGAAAAAAAGCATTTTATGATTAAATTTTGCTCTCATAAAAATGTCCTCTTTAGCCTCGGTTACTGCAGCACAATATTTTGGCATTCATTGCAAAAGTTTCGCAAAGTATATGTTTGATAATTGATTCCATTTTCTTTTTTCAATGAAATAGCTCTTTTTTTTATTTTTGGGATGGAAAGGTTTCGTTCTTCTGTCAAATTCATCCCATGCTAATTCTAGTAGTGGCTTCACTTTTTAAATTGTAGTGTTGGTGGGGCTTCAAACTTTTGAACTGTAGTTATATACATATATACACACACACACACACACACACACACTCACACACACACATATATATATATATATATATATATATATATATATATATATATATATATATATACGTTATTAAACATATGCATAAATGTTTATGTGATTTTTAGATTTGTAACCAACAGAAATGTCACATCATAGTTATTTAATAATTTTAAAGTTATTGAAATGAAGCACTTTTCATTAAGGCCATTATTATATTACTAGTTTTTTTCTCTCTTATATTAAGATATTAATCATAACAGTCTGGGCTGATAGTCTCTTTGACAGCTAAAATAAAGAGTGTGAAATTGAAAATATAAAATATAAACTATGATTATTATTAAGAAAGTTTTATTCGAGTCCGGATTAAATTATGTAAGTTTGTATCTATCTATCTATCTATATTGTATATGGTGACTTGCAAAGTTTCAGAGATTTGACTGTGAAAAAATTACTTACATTCACACATATTTCTTAACTTATTCATAAATATAATTCCTTTGTACTTGTGCATGTCTGAATATGCATGTTTACACATATATAACACATTATGCATTATATATATATATATATATATATATATATATATATGCAGAAATATAGTCTTAAAGTGTGCTATATTTATGGGGTAAAGTGCTCAATATCAGAGATAGAGCGTGTGTAAATATAAAAGTGGACATGGAAGTCAGCACTTAGAGGCGACAGTCTGTTTCATGCTAGTGCAATCGTCAGGCGATTGCACTAGCATGAAACAGACTGTCGCCTCTAAGTGCTGACTTCCATGTCCACTTTTATATTTATATATATATATATATATATATATATATATACACACACATGCACACATGCACACACACACACACACATATATATATACACACATGCACACACACACATATACACACATGCACACACACACATATACACACACACACAGAGACACACACACATGTATGTATATATATATATATATATATTTATACATGGTGGTCTGAAAGTCTTGTCACACCTAAATAATATAAAATTTTATACATTATATTTATATATAGAACTATTAAATAAATGATCTGAACTAATGTAAATAAATATTTTACTAGGTTACTAAAACATTGGAAACCAAAAAGAATAAATAAATACATAAAATAAAAATAAAAATAAAAATAAATAAAAAACAAGTAAAATAAATTAACCCAAATAAATAAATAAATAAACAAACCACTCCCACCAAAATAACAATCAGAATGGACTA
Source organism: Acanthosepion esculentum (assembly GCA_964036315.1). Taxonomy (NCBI): domain Eukaryota; kingdom Metazoa; phylum Mollusca; class Cephalopoda; order Sepiida; family Sepiidae; genus Acanthosepion; species Acanthosepion esculentum. The sequence continues at coordinate 82,639,610 of OZ038489.1, read as the reverse complement.
CCCAAAATGCACCACTGACCTGTATATATAAACAGTCCAGAAAAAAAAAAAAACACATGTGTCTAGCATAAAACAGCCTGTCGCTTCTAAGTGTTGACTTCAATGTTCACTTTTATATTTACATATATATATATATATATATATATATATATATATATCATTGTCCGAAAGTTTTTTTTCTTTTTTTTCTTTGGTGGATAGCAGCTTCAATGGATAACTGAGGAGGTAATCTTAATATTCCTAAGTTTAATCTCTTCCCTAAGTGTTGCATCGTTTAAATATTGCCGTTTGTATTTTATTTGTTTTTTTGTTTTTTTTGGGGGGGGGAATTAAACTCAACCCTACTATTACATTTATCGTTTAGCCCAATTCTTAAAATTTGTTACAGGTTAACTTTAACTGGATTGGTTTTATTCGCTATATTTAAATAATTGTCCATGAAGATAGTCTATTTCTTTACACACAATAATAAAATTAGAAAGAAAATCGATAAAGTAAAGTAAGCAACATAATATTCCTTACCATTAATTTATTAATTTAATATATATTTATATATATACCGACAGGAATATATATATATATATATATATATATATATATATATATATATACATATATATATATATATATATCATGGTCCGAAAGTTTTGTCACACCTACATAATATAATTTTCTATTTTAGATGGCTGACACAAAAATGATGGCGTTCATACAGACCTTTTCAATGTGTGACAGGATTTATGAGCGTGACTATACTGAATCCACTATGTTGCTGTGCATGTCTTTGGCAGTAGAAAAAATAATGTCATCATACTTACAGACTGTTCAATATACCTAGACTACTTTTTTTTATTTTTCATATTCCATTTTTTTCCCTTTTTTTTTTTGGAGTCCTCCATTGAAAATCCTTTCCGAACTTTTCCACGTTGTGTTTCAAACCTGGTTAAACTTGTGCCCTTTCTTGTTGGAAGGAGCTTGTCACTGCACACCAAGTTGAGACTATGTTGCATACTCCTCTTCGTCTTATCTTTGACGGAGATGATCGTAATAAAGTTGCCTTCCTCTCGTTCTTCCTTCTCTCTCAGCCGGGTGATCACTAGTTGTTATTTTAGTTTGGAGGTAAGATGAGAATTTCAACAAAAGGGATTTTGACTTACTACTGTATTAAACATTCTGGAGTGTACATTTTTAACTAGCCAGTGGGGGTCACTCTATCAGCCCCACTGGGGAACAGTTTCCACACATGAAATTAACACATGCCCATTCTTCGACACATAAAACTTAACTCCTCAACATAACTTTCTATCTCTCTAACATTCCCAAATCGAGATCCCTATTTTGTCTACCAGCTGACACCAAGGTCAGCTTCAGAAGGTCTGAACCAATTACACTACCACTAAAAAATAATAGTCTGAAAGTATTATTTAATATTCCTTACCTAACCATAAAAATACATCTGCTTTTTATTACTGTATTACATGTTTTTCTATTGTTCTCATTACTTTATATATATATATATATATTCAAAAACACTAAAACAGACACTACTTCACTACCTAGGTTTCAACCATTCTACCAGAATCCGAGAGACACATCTTACCAAACATTAATGCTAATGTTCTAGAAAAATTATTTCTGTCTCATTATTCTTGAATTTAAGAAAGTGCATCCCTTTAGAAGTTTTATTATTGTCTTTTGTCAGAGTCTAATGTTCCAACTATGGCTTTTAAGGTTAGTGATTAATGAAGCCAATTATGCCGCCATTTTGTCTGAGACAAATACAATTTGCTTATTAAATTAAATTTTCATTCAATTCTCTTCTATTCTTATCACCAATGAGATAGATGTAAAATACTAGCTGCTTCTTTTCTTTTTTAGTCTTCATTCGTTTTCCATCATTTTTCTCTTATTTCCTTCTTTCTTGATTGTGCAGTAAAAAATAGTGTATTTATTTCTGCATGTTTAAATTACAAGTGATTCTTAAGTGCATAAGGAATAAATGAATGCTATAAAATGCTTCTGTAAATCAGACAATACAGTTAACTAATTCTGATAATTGAATGCTGTAGCGGAATTTTAAAATAACACGTGAGACTTTAAATATATTATATATGAGATAATGATATATATTTTTACATATCAAGAAAAATATTGGTGAAAAGTGTATAACAATGTGTAAAAATTTTTCTTGCAACATGCTTCAGCCTTTAGATTAAGAAAAAAAAATTGGCAGGATCCTTCGTTTGTGCACACGTATAGTAACACCAATATAACAAATTTAGTCTAAAGTTCTAAAGGATGAAACACATCACTCGAAAACCTTTTTCATTTTTTTCCCCAATATATATATATATATATATATATATGCATGTATACACACATGCCTGTTAGTGAATGTACACAATATCCAACGTTGATAGCACGGCTTGAAGCTTCATGATGTTTGATGGATGTCAGTTATCAGTTATCTCCTCAAGGACACATGGCACAGTGGATAAAGGCTTTGGTTAGATCCAGTGACAGACACAAAGAGTGTGAGTTCAATACTGAGTTAAGGCAGTGGAGAACTTTCAGAGGGAAAATTCGCAGGTGATAACTGATAACTGACATGCATCAAACATGGCACGTGGAACTAGAACAGTCTACCCCAGTGATCGAAATAAAGGGTTCAGTTCGAAATTCCAACCACCTGAAGAAGGCCGGAGCGTACAACGGCCGAAACGTTGTGACAAATATGGCGACAAAGATGAGGACAATAGTCCGACTAATGTAAATACTGTACATAATACCTCATCTCAGAAATATAGACAAAGTCAGATGTTGATGTTTCTGATTGGTTGATTTTCTCTAAAGGCATATCAACCCCTATGGATTACTTAATGCTGAAATGTAAATATTTTGAACACAGTTGTATGCCTTCAACTACAGATAAAATGTATTGTTGGTAATTTTACTATAAATATGTATTGTTGGTAATTTTTTATATAAAAATGATTTTCAACGAGGCCTGGGTGAGAAAATTGTGGCTTTATCCCCCTCCTGATTGAATACCCTGGACTGCTACGAATGGGAAGTCATTGAGAGGGATCCCAAGCAGCAGTCCCATAATATCAAGGATACGTTATAAGCCACTGTCATAGACGTTTTAGCTGAGAATCGTATATTTCGATATCACATCCAGTCTGCCCATGAGGCTGAGGGCATTTTAACGAATAAAACTTTTCTGTCATTCTGTGTTGGACAATCATTTGCCAATATACTTATTTGTTATTTCGTTGGCAGTAATAACAAAAAGCAACAACCGGCAGAAAACTGAAATATAATAATAAAAATAATAATAATAAAAATAATAATAATTATAATAATAGTGACAGAGTTGGTTGGTTGATTTTCTTTAGCGGCATATTAACCTCTTTGGGTTACTTAATGCTGAAATCTACATATTTTAAACGGATTTGTATGCCTTCAACTACAGATAAAATGTATTGTTGGTAATTTTTTATAGAAAAAATGTATTGCTGGTATTTTTACTATAAAAATGTATTTTTTTTTACTTTCATAGATTTGCATTTGTTTGGGGATTCACTATTTGTCTATAGCTGGGACCCTAACAGCTTTTTGGCAATCTCCACCCACAATAAGTTAACAAATAGCATAATGAAGCTTATAATGGTGTTCCTCCCCTTATAAACTTAATTTTGCCATTTATAAACTTATTGTTGGTATGCATTGCCAAAAAGCTCTATTTACCCTACCAAGAGTTAATCATGGTGGAGGATTCTTAATGCTGTGGGTCTGGCTTTGCTGTATATGGTTCTGGAGACATTGACTGTATGACAGGAATCATGAAATTTGAAGATTACCATGGGGCTTTTATAGCAAAATGTAATGCCCAGGTTAAGAAAACTAGGTTTCAGTCAAAGATCATGGATATTCCAGCAAAATAATGACCCAAGGCATACATCCAGAATGGTTGAAAAGGGAGAAATAGGTTGTTTTAAACTGGCCTTCAATGAGTCATGATCACAATCCCAAGAGCCTGAACAAATCACAAAGGAAAAGTCGGAGAAAACACCAGCTGAGAAGTGCAATAAGCTTACATATGGCTACCAGAAATGATTGGAAGCAGTGATCACTGCCAAAGGGGGTATTATCAGGGAATATTCAGCATTCATTGATCAAGCAGACATAGGTTGAAATATCTGAAGTTTTCAAGAAAACACATTTCTCAAGTTTACTAGATGTTATCACAGTATTTCCTGTGGCTTATTTCCTAACCTTTTGTTTGAAATCATGTGAAACATTAACATCTTGATTATGTTATTATTTTCTCTTTGACTTACATGTGCTATATATTTCAGTTGTTGCTTTTGTTGAAAGTCCTGAAGTGATGTGGTTTCTATTATTTCTTAGTTCTTTGTGGGTCTCTAGTACCAGAATTACAGGCTTCATTTGCTCAAAGCGATGTTTAATCTTTGACTGACAACATGGTAATATACAGCTGACTTTTTAGATATTTTTGTTCAAGTTTGGTGTCATGCATGACATTCATATTAAAAACTCAATCTGGCTAGTATATTTTTGGAAAATAACTAAAGTTTTTAGATTAATGCTTAGGTTTTCTTGTAGTTTGTGGTGTTAGGTGAAACTAGCCCTGGTGTGTTTAACTTTTATTTTCTAACTAAATTTGTTATAACGGATCCATGCACCGAGCTATTTGAAGTGTTTAGTATTTACTAATTCCACATCCTGAATTTTTATGATGGATTCAAGTTAGGTGGCATCACTGCTTGTATTCCAATTCTTCATCACAGTTTGTGTTTTGGGAAATTTTATATTGAGTCCCATTTCCCAGAAAACTTGGTAGAGGATGTTGATTTTTGATCTAAAGTCATTCTTATTCCTGCTATGAATATATATGTCATCAGAAGAGTTCTTCTGTACCTTGGCCTTGGAAGCAGAAGCAAAAACTGTTTTTTGTTAATAGATTCTTTTGGGGTGTGCTATAGAAGACTTAAATGATGTGTGCCCATCTCTTCATATCTGTGCTTATATACATGCAGAACTTAGTGTAGGAAGAGATTAAACAGATTGGGAATCTCATTTCATCTTTGTCATGCTCCTGATGAGGTTTGTAATGTTTGGGTTTTCCTAGACTATGTACAGCATTTGGACTGATATATATCACCTACATGGCTCCTCCTACCCATTATCTGTAAACTGGCCATGGGAGGGGAAGCCGGAATAAAAGAAGGAACTGTACAAATGAAAATGACTTTCTTGTTACTTAGTATTTACAACAAATACTGGCCTTTATATTTTATATATTCATATTTGCATTGCATGTTGTCAGACATTGTCTCTTTCATATGAGAGCATAAATTATTTTTAGTTTTGAATCCAGCATTATAAGCAAAAGAAAATTAATCTGACTGATGGGCAAAGAAAAGAAATATTTTCTTGTCCCTCAATCTAGAATTGTACAGATAACACATTATAAGATAAACAACTGATGTACTTGTTTCTACCTTTGATATTGCATATATGGATGTGAGACATGGATACTGTTGGCAGAGACAGAGAGAAGGATCCAAGGGTTTGAGAACAGATTTATGAGAAAAACTCCTTGGTATCTTCTGTTGGGAACATAAACCCAATGAGTTTGTGAGGGGAAAGGGTTGAAAGTTTTGTGGGTCAACAGGAACCTCTTATCACCACTGTCAAATGGAGAAAAACGGTGTGGTTTGGACACATTACAATGCAGGTGCAAGACCATCATGCAAGGCACCATTGAAGGTGGATGTAGGAGAGGACCCCAATGTGAAAACTGGTTGGATAATGTCAAACAATGACCATACAAGAAAAACACTGATGGCTGGCGTTGATAGACCATTGTGGAGGAGATTCAGTGTGGCTCCTGCATTCAAACCCCCACTTACAATTACAAAAGTCAAGGGGATGATGATGATGATGATGATGATGATGATGATGATGATGATGATGAATCTCTTCACACACAATATTATATATACATATATATATATATATATGTGTGTGTGTGTGTGTGTGTGTGTGTGTGTGCGTGTATTGATGTAATAGGAAAGAACAGTTAGATTAATGATCCAAAGTTCTTTAGTATTTACGATTTTATTTTTAAAAAACTGCTCGATACTTAAATTATAATTATTCCTTTTAAAAATATGAACAGAAATTACTATCTGCAACACAGAAATTATTATCCTTTGAAACTTGACTCAAGTCCTTAAAGTTTAATTTCAATATTAAACTTTAAAATTTAGAGTGCAGTTTCATTTTCAAGTGATGTTTTGAATAATAAATAATAATAAGAGTTATTCTAAAACATTGCTTGAGGGAAAAATAATTATAATATATATATATATATATATATATATATATATAGTCAAACCTAATGAGCCAGACAAACCTACCAAGGTTTCACTTAGGCAGATCTTGTTAAATCAAGAATTCGAAGGTTTTTCGACACAAGTATAGTTACCTATATTTATATATATATATATATATATATGATGGACTCTATATATATTAATGTATATTTTGGCAGCAACCTTTCTTTCAAACATCTTTTATTGAATATGGCTGACAAGGAAGATTGAATTAAGTTTTTCCAGTGTCCTAAGATTTTCTGATTTTTCATTGTCCCAAGCGGTCACTTCTATAGCCATTTTCAAAGGAGTTTTGTCTCTGTCGTAGTTATTTTTGACTCATGTTTTGACTGTTACATTGCAAATTATATTTGTGTTGCTATTTGAAAAAGGAGCATTCATTCCAAGCTCTCACAAACCACGCACGACTGGAAGTTACATGAGAATATTTCTATATTTTTAAGTCAAAAAAACTTTCAACACTTCATTTCCACTATTAAAAATATTAAGAGATCAAACAATTCTCTCCTACCATCAACCTTGCATTAATTAAATATTTTTATATATATATTGATATTACACAACAGTTCATCATTTGCACTATTGAAATATTTTTTATCCCACTGTATAAAATTGTACAGATAACACATTATAACACAAACAATTGATGTACCTTCGATATTACATACCCCCCACACACACACACACATATATATGATTGTGTTATTATATAACAGTTCAGTATTTGCAATGTTGGTATTAATGTTTATGAGACATGCTTTTGGAAATCTATAAATTTTTACAAGTAAGTTTCCTAAATGTTGATTTCTGATCAGAACTTTGGATCATTAATCTAACTGTTCTTTTCTATTACATCAATACACACACACACACACATACACACACAAATATATATATATATATATATATATATATATATATATAAAAAAGTTCCCCTGAAACACACATAAATGGGTTCGGGTCTGTGATGGGTGTTTATTGTAATACACTTCAACCTAACTTTGGGCACATTCAGGCACTTCCAGATTACAAGCTTGTGAAGCAGTGCAACACATTTGAAGATATAACAATTTATTTAACCCATATGATAGATGCTCAATTATTAGATAATAAGATCTTGCGAAAAACAAGTAACTATTTTGTAATCTAATATATGGTGAACAAAAAGGTTAATAAGTACTATAATTTGCTGGAATGTTGACCTGGAATTATAAGTACAGATATTCCACTATAATTTACATTGTGAACAACATAAAGGAAAAATTATAGAATCACCACATATAGATGTTAAAAAAGCATTGTTATTTTATAGAAAGTAATTAAATCATAAGTATGGCATAAATTTTTTGTTTGACAGCTAAACATTTTGGCTTCATGAAACAAACATTAAAAAATTAAATGTAATTATTTTAACTAATGGGATGTTTTCCCCGGATGTATTTGATCTGGGAAAAAATATGGAAATTATGAAAATATAAGCTAGCTGGTGTATGGTATATTTTGTGAAGCCAGAATATGCAGATCTTAAAACAAGAAAAGAAATTGTTTCATTTTATATCTGAGATTTGTTTATTTGCTATGATGCAGAAATGGTGAATTTCTTTGAGATGTAGTAATTCCATAATTATTGCCATGAGGTGTAGGTTTCGAAATTAGAGAAATTTAATCTTGCATCCTTTTTTTTTGTACTACATAGATGAAAAACAATTTGCTGTGTATAAGTTTGTTTTTTTTTCTTCAATACATCAGCTTTTATTTTTATTCATCTACATTTTGTAAATCAGCCAATTTGGCAGAATGCTAGACAACTTGTATTCATCAAAAACATCCCCTATTTGTATGTAAAAAAAAGGAAACAATGTTCACCATTCCTGGTAAATTAAACAGGTTTTTCTACAATATATCGGCACAGTGGATTCATGTTTCCTTTTCCTTTTCTGGGTGTATCTTTTTGGAGGAACAACTTCTACAATAAAAATTAAATAGCTATAAGGAAAAAAACAAAAAAATATAAATAAAATAAGTAAAAAATAACAGCTCCCAAATTTTGTAAGACTGGGCAGGACATTGGTAACTTCCTTTTTTTCTTTTACAAGAACATCCTTATCAGTGTACCTGTTAATAGAAATTGTTATTTGGATGTTTTGCTAGAAAGAGATATACCACTGAGACATAACAGTGAAAATCAATGAGAGTTCCTTGTGGAAGACATATTGAAACAAACATGACTATCTGTCAATTGAAAAGGCATTAAGTTATGTAACTCTTCCTGATCACTGCCCAAATCTCTTATTCAGCTGGATGACTATTGGAGGTACAAAATAATTCTTGCAAAGAAATTTAAACTCTGACACATAGGCACACAACTTTATGTCCTGCACACACATTATATATATATATATATATATATATATATATATATATATACACTACAGCAAAAAAGTTGAATTTCTTTAAAAAAGATATATATATATATATATATATATATATATATATACTTTTAAGTAAAATATAGAATTTCACTATTTCACTATATAAAAGATAAAAGCAAATGCTGAAATTCTATTTTGACAAAAATAAGTACTTAACTATGAAGAATTACCATACAAAAGCATCATATTTTTTTCCATCAATAAAACTACCACCATCCTTAATTACAGCTGAACAAATTCTTGGCATTCTTTCCAACAGATTTTGAAATAAAAGTAGAGGATAGACCTCCAAAAAGCAAAAATGGATGACAAATTATTATTTCTTAAAACAGTGGGACTATACCAAAAAATACAGACCAAATAAGAATATCAATAAACCAACTTTTCTACAAACTATATCTGAAAACAATACATCTATGAAACCAGATTCTCTACAAACCATCTTTATAAGAATAAATTAATGAAACCTGATCTCCTAAAACTGATTTCTTACAAAGAATACAAATTCTATTCATACAATTGTTATATTCTGTGCTTATAGGAATATATACTTGAAAAACAAGGTGGATAAAATAAGTAAAGGTTTATTGTAAAAACCAATACAATAAGAATAAAGGTAACAGTTATGCACCAGGTCAATGCAAGTCAATTCAGTAGTGAGTGCTACTATTGGAAGGTTGGTAGTTCTCGTGTAATTCTGAGTCGTACTCAACAGATCCCACCTAGTAATATTTACCAACCTCCCCATGGGGTAGGAAGTGGCACAAGGCCGAATTTAATGTGGGGCAATCTGAGCCTGTAGGCTTGGCCAAAAGTTCCCCTGAAACACACATAAATTGGTTTGGGTCTGTCTACCTCCCTGAACAAGACTCTGCCCTTTGGCATAGCCTTGTCCGGATTCCATTCTGCCTTCAGGCAGAGAGTTCAACAACAGCTAAGAGCTGAGTAACAGATCACAGCTATTTGGTATTTACTAGCCCCCCCCACGAGGGTAGATGTGGCACAAGGCCAGGTTTAACGTGGGTTATCTGAGCCCGTAGGCTTGGCCAAAAAATCCCCGTAAAACCTGCATAAACGGGATCAGGTTGGTCAACCTCCCTGAACGAGACTGCCCTTCAGCAGAGCCTCGTCCAGGTTCCTCTCTGCTCAGAGGCAGAAAGTTCGACTTTCTAGCTTGAACAGGTCACAGCTAGCGATATCTAGCTACCCCCACCACAAGGGTTGCATGTGGCACAAGGCCGGGTTTAACATGGGTTTTCCGAGCCCATAGGCTCAGCCAAAAATATTCCCTATTTGAACCCGTAAAAATGGGTTCAGGGTCAGTCCACCTCCCTGAACAAGACTCTGCCCTTCGGCGGAGCCTCATCCGGGTTCCTCTCTGCCCGAATGCAGAGAGTTCGACTGTCTAGCTGGAACAGGTCGCAGCGAGCCTCTGTAGACCATTGACTTTCAGATAATCATAGGTAATTACTACCTATAGTGTAGTCACTCATGGGGGTGACAGGTTATTTCATTACATCACAAATCTATTCTAAAAAAACTTGTTGGCATTAAATGACCCATTGAGGTTGATATACCATAATATAAAATAAACACTAAATGCAGACCTTCCCTTACATTTTTCAAATACTGAAGAATGCTCAGTCTCATTTTGGGGGTATATTTTTGAACTCTCTTATCCAATTCATCACATACTAATTCAGTGGGAGAGAAATCAGGAGATTCAGGTGGCCAAGTCATAATTTTAAAAGAATTGTTCCTTTTTTCGATTTGAGGTAATTTTGCCATAATTTAGAACAGTGTTTTGGATCATTGGCTTGTTGAAAGTTGAAATGTGTTTATCAACAGCAGCAGTTGTCACTTTTGGCACTCCAGCTCTTTTCTCTCAACATTTGTGACAGTTTATTAACTGCCTTTCTAACAAATATTGTTGTCGCTTTATATTTTCAATTTTGCACGTGTGCATTGCTTGTTTTTGATTATGTTGACTGCACAGTATAGAAGGATCAGTTGGGCACTGTTTGTGAGAAAAAAAAGTACCATGACACAATTCACTCTGCCAGAAATTTGGAAATGGCATTCTGTACTGCTTGGCAATTGTGGTAGAAGATCCGGTACAAACATTTCAGAGTGTTTGGGTGCCAATCTGAGTACAGTACACAGGATTCAGAAAGAGTTGGATGAATCTAATGGAGATTACGAAGGTGATTGGAGTGATCACTTGTAATGGTTACATTATGCCTCCATTCATCTTCCCACAGGGCCTGAGACTCAACACAGAGGACTACATCAAGTGCCTTAAGTGCTCCACTGATCTAACTTGGTTTCTCACCATTGAGAGCAATACTGGTTGCCATCAATGGAATTAAGTTCTGCTCTCAACTCTGAAGCATTTTTCCTTCTATGTCTTTTTCTCTCAATAATCAAGTGTTTATCATCAGCAGCAGTTGTCACTTTTGGTGCTCCAGCTTTTTTTTCTGTCAATATTTGTGACAGTTTCTAACTGCCTTTCTAACAAATATTGCATCCAATGTCTGGAAATCTTCAACTTCTTGCCAATTTTCCACTGAGAGGAGCCTTCTTTGAATAAAATTTCAATTTGGGCCTCAATGCTTAGCTGCTTCGATTTTACCATTTAGTGCAAATTACTTCAAAAATTATAAAAAAATAAATAAATAAAAACCAACTATGAAAGTACTGTTGTAGTGGTACAATCTTTTTTTGCCAAAATATCTCATTTTAAAGTGTTTTTAAAGAAATGCAGGGTGGCCACAAACTTTTTGCCTGTAGCATATATATATATATATATATATATATATATATATGTAAATTCTATATATATATTTTATATATGAACAGTGCTTATTGGAAATCGCTCATGTATGTGTGTGTGCGCAAACCATAATGCCTGTACTTGTGTGTATGTCTCTGTGTGTATGAGCATCATCCCAAAATGGACACAGAAGAGAATCCCCCCCCCCCATCAACACCAAAAATAATCAAACAAAAACTGACATAAATAGTCTCAATTTTAAAAAAATAAATCAGTTTGTCTAAGGATTGCATAAACGTGAAACCGACAGTCACAAACTTATATCCATTCAAGTAAATATATATATATATATATATATATATATATATATATATATATATATATATATATGTAGAGAGAGACAGAGACAGAGACAGAGAGAGAGTGCAAGAAAGAAAGAGCAAGAGAGAAAGAGAGAGTGTAGATATAGATGTAAGTGTGAATCTAAACTAAATAATGAGGTATTAGTAAATGTATATGCATGCACTACGAATGTAGGTATATGTGCATTTATTTGCATATATATATATATATATATATATATATATATATATATAGATAAATAGATAAATACATGCATATATATATATATATATATATATATATATATATATATATATATATATATATATATATATATGTATATATGTAACTATATGTGTATGCATATCCCTAAATGGTCTTAGAATATTTGAGAAATTAACTGTTTGTTGACACATGGAATTTTCAACATCGTTTGACACCAAGATACATCTGACAGGGCTATTACAGATAATTAATTTTTCACACTTTTCAGAATTATATTAGTCTGATAAAACTTTTTTTCTCTGGTGAAACAAATGATATATCTATGGAATAAACCATGCCTTGGATGTTATAAAAATGAAGATAATTATTTTTAAGCACAATATTTGAATGGTGACGATGTTTCATAAATTTATAGTTGAGTTGGCTAGATGTAGCCGTAAGTTCTGTGCTAATAAAATTGGTTCACTGTGTCATGATAGATTCTGGAGAGAAAAATTCTCTATCTTACATATGTATAAGACTACCATTCATCCATGCTTAGAATATTGCTGCCATATATGGCCTAGTGCTGCCTGCTATTCATCTAAAGCTCCTTGATAAATTCGAAAGAAGAATCAGCAATATTATTTATCCTGATCTGGCATCTCAGCTGCAGTCACTTTCCTACTATTGTAATGTTGCCAAACACCCCCTGTGCCTTTTCTATAAATACTTTCATGGTAATTGTTTGGATGAGCTCTTCACTATGGTACATAATTTTTTTAAATTTAAACATGGTATTTGACCAGCAATAAGGACCCATCAGTTTACAGTCGAGTTGGCTAGATGTAACCATAAATTCTATGCTAACAGTTTCTTTCACTTGTGGAACTCTTTTTCAGCTCTATGCTTTTCAGCCAACTTTGATCTTCAAAAATATAAATGCAATGTCAATTACTATCTACTGACCTCTTGATTACTCTTCTTTTGTTCTCACTCAGAAGTAATGTTTCTGATTTTTACTATTTCTCCACCCAGTAACCCCTTGTGTGAGTGTATTTGAGAAGCAGTTTTTAATGTTTCAACTTTTGTTAAAGATTGACAAAATTCTTTTGTTATGATAAGGAAATTAAACATAACATAGCATAACATAACCTGAGAACAAGAGTCATGTTCTTAAACGTCCTCATTATATCTAAATTCTCATGTGGATGTCATGCATAGCATCAAACTTGGTCAGAAATGTATAAAAAAAATCTATATACAACTGTTTTCTTAGATCAATGATTTTTGATTGACTGATTCATTCATTTTCTTCAGCTTATCAACCATTTTAAAGACAAAATTGTTTTTAGATTGACAGATTTTTTTGAGATAACAATGATTTAGTGATACAAGTCTTACTAATTAACCCATAGCTGGGGGGAGAAGAAGTTGATTTATAACTTTCCAAAAGCTATTTGTGTGAAAGTTAATATAACAAATGCAACTAGAATTGGAACTTGGTTCTCCACTTAAAAATTCCAAGCCATTACACCACCTGTACATCCAAGCTTACTGCATTACTAGTATTCCCATGTGGTCACCCATCTAAGTACTGACCAGGCTTGACCCTGCTTAACTCTCACATCAGATCTTATAGACTGGCATTACAGAATCACAAAAAACTGTCTCAATTAAGAAAAACTACATTATTTATTTATATTCCAGCAGCAGCACAGATGGCATATGCAAGTAGAAGAGTAAATAATGATATAATTAAGATATTCCACACTACCTTAAATGAAAGGTTAGCAAGGAAGCTCCCATCAATACTAGAAAGAATGATAATAATGGATTTGAGAAACCCATTTTCCTGAAAAACTATTTTAATAGAAAGATCTTATAAATTTCAACTGAGAGTAACACTAACTCTTCAGTTTGTAAATGCCAAGTATTTTCTCTATGGAAATGGCTAATCATATTATTAGCATTAAGGTAATTTTGAACTGAACCCATTTTACAATCTACCATGCATGATATCCATATAGGACTCTAGATCTGGTAAGGTTATTTAAGAACAGGATTTGAGTTCTTAGGTAAATATTTTGGTTTTGTAGTGTGATGACACCTGAAAATAGCTAGAGAGCACAATGGTTAAAACATGATAATAACAACAAAGATGAGGATATTAGCTTGACTGACTGTAAATAATGTAAGTAATGAAAACTCTTCATCTCATAAATCCAGACAAAATGTAAAATTATAGTTCAATGATTCCCTTCATACATTCTAAGGAATTACATTCTTGCAATAAAAGTAAAAAGACAAGGACACTGATTGGTCTAATGCCTAAGTACTTTATCTTTCTAAAGCTTACAACTAAGCTAGTAACATTTTCATCATCAGTGAGCAGACTCTGAATTTTCCCCAGTTATGATGAATGATTCTACTCTCTGTTAAATCTTGCTCAATAAACTGCGACAGCACTTCACCACAAAAATGTTAACCGTGGAGAAATTTCAATAGACAAATGCCTAATGATAAAGTCCACTTTGGTAGGAAGGAAGACAAGCTACTGCCACTTCTTAGAACACATCCATTAAACTGAGCAGTAGGTTTCTAACATTTTCAGACATTTTTAGCTCACAGTGTAACCACCTGTGACCTTGGTCAACTAACCTGACAGACACATCAACTCCAGGCCCTACGAACTGTACACTTCCTCCAGATCACTTCCTTTGCCCACACAGAGACAATATACTCGTATCCTCTGTATTGACAATACAAAGAGCTTTATATTAACAATTCTTGTCTTCTTTTCTTTTCATCTCATCACTGGTACTTATTGTTTTGTTTCTTCTTTTGTACTCACAAACAAATGTTTATAACAGACAGTTTTGCAAGTTTATCACTACCATGTTGCTATTTCCATGGGAAATGTTCAGATGTACTCCAATCTTTACTTCTACCAATTCAGACATTTACAGCTAAGCTCCACAATGCTACAGCCACAGGGTTGATTCACACCCATTATCTTTGTATTTCATTTGTAAGAAGGAAGTTCTATTCAGACACCTTAATTCCAAGAACTGCTACTTTCTGGAACAATCTCCCACATCAATGCATCCCCCAGTCAATGGTTATCCGTTTTCTATCCTATTTATGCTAACAATCTATCCTATTTTCTCTTCTTACATCCATACTACTCCCTATAATCAGTAACCCTGTACCTTGAGTAGCTCTTGAGTTGGGTGAAAATTATTTACAAAAATGAAGAAATCTTGAATAATGCTTACTTCTTCTCTACTGCAGATTTAGAACAGTTTTAAACATCCATTTGGCATATAGGAGGAACAATATTGAACAGATAAGTATGCTTAATTTAGCATGCCACTATTTACAACCTAAAGTGTGCATTAAATTTTGTATTATATAATCAAGGATATTCTTATCTGAACTTTCCAGTTAAATGAGTATCAAATCCTTGAATTTCATGTCCTTACAGAAAAAATACATCCATATAATGCCAAAATGTTGACAGTTAACAATAGCTCTAGATCCAGTTTAAAAAGCAATATACATTAATTAGAGACAATAATTATTATTTTATGGTGGTCCATCCAGAACAAAATTACCTTATGGCTTCCAGATATCATCAGTTTAGCTTCTAAGTCTATCAATATTCACTCCAGTAATAATTGTATAAGAGAACTTGCACATGATAAGTGTGCTTGAATTACCATGGTTGTACACATTCAAATCTATCTGTAGGTATGCCTTAATATTTTTTAGGGTTGAACATAATGTTTTACATAATACATGTTTTAAATAATATAGACTATCCAAATCCAAGTGGAGGCAACATGCAAAAATGGATAGTGGCTCAGATTGAGGAATTGGAGAGCTGAGTTCAAATCCCAGTTGAGTTTGTTACATTCACTTACATGCAAATACCCTTGGGAAATGTGTAAATCAATCTCTCCTCCCCCAGCTATAGGTAAATAACAAAACAGACTGGGTTTTGCATGGCAACTGGTCAAAGAGAAGGACACCTTTGAATTCAAAATGAGTGGTTGGCAACTAAACCAAATCCTGATCTGGAGAGGAGGGTAAGTGGAACCCCTGCAGCACAAAAACAAGAACTGTTAAAGGGTGGATAAAATCCTCAAAGTCAAAGGCCATCCATCCCAACTGTGGGTTAAATAGCTTCACCAAACTACAATTGGCCATGCATACTGACTATAGCTATACCCACAAAGCCATGGTCAACCAGAAAGGAGTTACTCCAACAGGAGTGAGATAACCCGGGATTTGTATTTGTATAAAATCAGGGGTTCTCTACCAGGGGTAAATTCCCCACAGTGGTGGGGTTTTCAGGGTTTCAAGAGGAATCTTTTTCATTTGCTTGTTTTTTTTATTTACAGAATTTTTTAAAATTCTATTGAACTTTTTGTTAATTGAAATATATTTCAGTTTATTTATTTAATAATTAGTTATAAATTAAAACATGTATTCAAGTTTTAAAATCCATCAGCTTTTTCTATAATATTAAATTTGTAAAACTCCACTATAAAAACAATGCATGTAAAAGTAAATGTACTAATATGGAAAAGAATGAAGATTTTCAATAAAATATATGTATTATTTGGAAAGCACCTTTTGAATCAGACAATCTTGGAAAGGTGGGAATAGTGAAAACTGTACTTTGGGCAAAAAAGTTTGAGAACCACTGGTCTATAATATTTCAGACATTGTTTGAACAAGTGTTTTCATCTAAACAACTTCTGGAATGGACAACAAGTTGCTTGAATTGTGGTTGGTGAATTAGCATATTTCCCTCTGGTGTCAGTGTTCAACATCCAATCTGATCTAAGAACATTATTATTGAATGCTGATTTTCAAGTCAAATTGATCTTCATTAGTGCAACACAATCTTCCTATAATCATTTCCCTCGGTTTACCATTGTACTATACTAACCATACTAAAATGATTCATTTCAATATTTTTAGGCAATGTAGTTACTAATATTTATACTAAATACATATATATAGGTACATTTTGGAATGGTTAGAATGTTAGGATTCTGACTATGAGATTCAGGTTTAAATCTCATTATGGTTGATTTTTCAATGTGATGATATCACCACAAAATGATATTTTAATGGTAATTGTAATAGTAATGGTAATATTAGCTGTTATATTATGAGGAAACATTTGATATTCATTGACTGAGCAGCTAGTGCTATTTTTGTTTGAAATTTATAAAATCTTTCTATTAAAAGAATTTTTCAGTAAAATAGGTTTCTTAAGTCCAGTAACTATTATAGCTCTTTCCATTATTGATGAGGGTTTTCCCTCCTAATCTTTTGCGGGCATTAATAAAGTATATAATTTAAATTTATCATTTCAGGTAGATAGTTAATAATATCATATACATGTTGATAAGCTCAGTGTAGCATTAATTTAATTTCAGTCGAAAATTCTGAAGTGGTTAGCCTTAAGACATATCGATTCAATCTCATAAGTTACTTGGTGTTCTATTCTTAATTTGTTAATATATATTGATTGATTGATTTTTTACAGTTTATCAACCATTTGCAGGTTATTTAAAGCCAGAAAAATGTTTAGATCATATGAATTTTTGGAGATAATAATAATTTACTGATACAAATCCTACTAATTAACTCACAGCTGGAGAGAGCAGAAGTGGATTCATACCTTATAAGAAAATAGAAAATATTATTACAGTGTAAGAATTTTTTTGAGTTAATAATGATTTAGTGATACAGGTCTTACTAATTAACCCATAGCTGGATGGAGAAGAGGTGGATATATACCTTTCCTAAGGTTATTTGCATGTAAGTGAATATAACGAACCCAACTGGAATTGAAACTCAGCTCATCTTTTTCCAATGCTGAGCTATTATCCATTACACCAACTGCACACCCAAGCTTACAGTACCTGGTATTCTCAAGTGGTCACCCATCCAGGCTTGACTTTGCTTAACATTGGTGATCATATGAGAACCATTGTTTCAATGTAATATGATTGTAAGCCTTGCAAAAATAGATCATGAAAATAAATTATGCAAGTGATCACATGACCATCATCTTTTGTGCAATTCAATGTGTTAAGTTTGGAGTAAGTGTTTTTCTTCTGCTAATAGTGATTTTTTTTCTTTTTCATCAATTGGAAGTGTATTTTGGGAAAATGTTTACAGAAAGAAATCAGGAGAGATTGGCAAAATGCGAAAGGAAATTATAGCTGATATTTCATTGACAAATTCAAATAAATCAATCATAGCAAAGTTGCAGAGCATACACACCATCATAATTAGATTATTGCAGTCATAATAGATGGAGATGGTTGGGATTTGTGGCGGGAAATGTTCCTGTAAAGAAAATAACCAATTGATATCAGATTAAGTTTCAAGACCAGCAGAGCAGAACCTGTTTTATATACAAGAAAATACTTTCATCTTGAACATAAAGGAAATAGTTTGTTGATTATAGACTAATGTTGTGGCAACTAACAAAATTTAATTCACAGATAAGAAAAAAAATGTCCTCTTCTTTCTCATATGTTTTGCAGCTAATTCAAGATTATAGAAACTCGTGTATAAATGAGTTGGAATAGAAATATTTATCAACCGATAACTTTTTAAGTATATTCATTTACCAATTTTAAGCAGATTGTTAGGAAAATCAAATATAAGTTGATGGGCCCTGTTCAGTATTAATTTAAAGTATACCTTTATTACCAAGTCTTATCTTTATATTGTCCTGTATGAATGACTATTATTCAAGCTAACATATTTCAGTGAACAGAAAATAAAGAAAAGAATTACTTATAAAAAAATCGGCAATAAATACCATAGAACAAGTAACAAGCGTAGACCGATTATTTAGGTAATAAAAGCACAATGTTTAAAAACCATATCCTGGCATTACATGAGACCAATGGTTCTCAAATCTTTTTGTTTTACCACCCACTTGCATACCAAAGCACAACACTAACACCCACCACCCAAATGTATAGTCAACCATTGACTGGATTTTCTTGGTGCTAATATTGTATGTCAAATTAATATCTTAGTATTATCCATAATAATTGTTATATCAATGGGAGACACTACAAACTAATGCCTTCGTTTCTTTCCATGTTGTTAACTGGAGCAAAACATGGCTTGTTAATTTGAATATCTCCAAAGTTAAACTTTTCTCCCCTAATCATCTAAGGGAACCCTTTCTGCCCTCCACCAGCATGGCTGATGCTAACCTGCAGGAAAGTGACTTGTGACTTCTCTGGCTAACATTCTCAGATGGCATGAAGTGGAAAGATTATATTGAATCTGTTGCTAGGTCAACTGCTAAGAAAGTCATTTCACTGTGTCATGCAGGACAATTTATCTCTCCAGAATCTATCTTACATATCTATAAGTCTATCATTCACCCATGGAATATTACTGTCACATATGATCCAATGAGCCTGTAGTTAACTTGAGTTCTTTGATAAAATCCAAATAAAAACCAGCAATATTGTTTGTCTTGGTCTGGCAACTTGGCTTCAGTTATTTTCCCACTTCATTGTGCCTTTTCTAGAAATACTGTTATGGTAATTTTTTGGATGAGCTCTTCACTATGGTACCTAAACTTTTGAATTTTGTTGAGATCTCATCAATTTACAGTTGAACTAGCTAGATATAGCCATTAATTCTATGCTAACAGTTTCTCACACATTTCACTTGTAGAACTTCCTTTTGGCTCCAAACATTCCAGCCAACTTTAATCTGAAAAAAAATTAAATGCAATGTCAATCATTATCTACTGTCCTCATGATTACACTTTTCTCTTCCTACTCATTAGTAATGGGTCTGTTCCTGATTCTTCCACACCCAGCAAGCCCTTGTGTCATAGTGGCTTTACTGCCTTACATGGAGTGAAATTGATTTTAAAAAATTCTTTAAGTAAAATGTTCCCTGAAATATGTTGGAAAAATTTCAAAGTTTTCATTTGAAATCAGCAAATTTTAAGCAAAATGATCATGATATATGAAAAAAGAATCCATCTAAACTGACTCCAGTGGTCCAGGTTTTTAATAGCCCTCACAGTATAAGAATTGACCTAACATATGTATCTTTTGTTCATAGACAAATATGAACTTCCAGATGTATATAAATGTGTAAAAGTTTTGTATTAAACTGGATATCTGGTTAAATCCATAACAAGTGCAAAAAAGGGACATCAACATCTGGTCAGCCATTAGAGAAACAGAAAGGTAGTTCTTAAGACCCTCTAAAATACAGTGGTATCTCAATTGGAGCCATTCTGAAGAAAGTACTAATGAACATTGTATTATCTAGGCACTCACTGTTCTATGAAAATCAGCATCCCAATTTGACTTTCATTCTGTTAAGGGATGTAATGATGGTATATATGTCATCAAATGATTCCAAAATATTGCATAAAACTCTGATAAAAAAAATTATATAACTGCTATGTTGACCGTAGCATATGACCAGATCAACAGGAACTTCCTCTTCCATTTACATTAGAAACCACCTTCGAAGATCTGAACCTACAGACTGTCTAGATTTGATAGAAGAACTATATCTGGCAAGATCCGCAGCACTAAAACATTGTAAACCTCATCCAGGATGTGAAAAGGGGGCAATTAGAGCACCAATCTATTTAATCTTTTCCGAAAATATCTTGCATATACAAACACAGATGTAAAGAAATGATCACTGATCATTTAAGCATCCCATATCGCATCCGATACCACATCCCAAACAAATCTAATAATAAAAAACTTCTTCCCAATTCCTGTGTACCAATAATAATATCATGGCTTTTCATAATTTTCTGTCCTTTCTAGCTCTTCATAAATTTTGTCTTTTTGTTACTACTTCTAAAACCCGTTCTGCCATCCATTTACTCAAGCTCATTAGGTAGGTTAAGTGTTGTTTTCCTCTCTCCCTCTTGCTTTCAATCTATCATGTGAGTATCAAATTTTCCAAACTCTCTTTCTTTACTATGTGCCCTAGAAATTTCAAATCTCTTCTTAATCATAAGTGTTCTTTTTTTCCTGAAACATTGTACACATAATTTGGTCCATGCTCTTCTCAGAATCATTCTGCAGAGGCACATTTCTGTTGTTTCATGTCTTTTCTTGGATTCCAATAGCATAAGAAAAAATCAGAGACTGCAACCTTTAGTAGGAATTGCAACTGTTAATTGTACAAAGGCAAAAAAAAATCAGAGACTGCAACCTTTAGTAGGAATTGCAACTGTTAATTGTACAAAGGCAAAAAAAAATCAGAGACTGCAACCTTTAGTAGGAATTGCAACTGTTAATTGTACAAAGGCAAAAAAAAATCAGAGACTGCAACCTTTAGTAGGAATTGCAACTGTTAATTGTACAAAGGCAAAAAAAAATCAGAGACTGCAACCTTTAGTAGGAATTGCAACTGTTAATTGTACAAAGGCAAAAAAAAATCAGAGACTGCAACCTTTAGTAGGAATTGCAACTGTTAATTGTACAAAGGCAAAAAAAAATCAGAGACTGCAACCTTTAGTAGGAATTGCAACTGTTAATTGTACAAAGGCAAAAAAAAATCAGAGACTGCAACCTTTAGTAGGAATTGCAACTGTTAATTGTACAAAGGCAAAAAAAAATCAGAGACTGCAACCTTTAGTAGGAATTGCAACTGTTAATTGTACAAAGGCAAAAAAAAATCAGAGACTGCAACCTTTAGTAGGAATTGCAACTGTTAATTGTACAAAGGCAAAAAAAAATCAGAGACTGCAACCTTTAGTAGGAATTGCAACTGTTAATTGTACAAAGGCAAAAAAAAATCAGAGACTGCAACCTTTAGTAGGAATTGCAACTGTTAATTGTACAAAGGCAAAAAAAAATCAGAGACTGCAACCTTTAGTAGGAATTGCAACTGTTAATTGTACAAAGGCAAAAAAAAATCAGAGACTGCAACCTTTAGTAGGAATTGCAACTGTTAATTGTACAAAGGCAAAAAAAAATCAGAGACTGCAACCTTTAGTAGGAATTGCAACTGTTAATTGTACAAAGGCAAAAAAAAATCAGAGACTGCAACCTTTAGTAGGAATTGCAACTGTTAATTGTACAAAGGCAAAAAAAAATCAGAGACTGCAACCTTTAGTAGGAATTGCAACTGTTAATTGTACAAAGGCAAAAAAAAATCAGAGACTGCAACCTTTAGTAGGAATTGCAACTGTTAATTGTACAAAGGCAAAAAAAAATCAGAGACTGCAACCTTTAGTAGGAATTGCAACTGTTAATTGTACAAAGGCAAAAAAAAATCAGAGACTGCAACCTTTAGTAGGAATTGCAACTGTTAATTGTACAAAGGCAAAAAAAAATCAGAGACTGCAACCTTTAGTAGGAATTGCAACTGTTAATTGTACAAAGGCAAAAAAAAATCAGAGACTGCAACCTTTAGTAGGAATTGCAACTGTTAATTGTACAAAGGCAAAAAAAAATCAGAGACTGCAACCTTTAGTAGGAATTGCAACTGTTAATTGTACAAAGGCAAAAAAAAATCAGAGACTGCAACCTTTAGTAGGAATTGCAACTGTTAATTGTACAAAGGCAAAAAAAAATCAGAGACTGCAACCTTTAGTAGGAATTGCAACTGTTAATTGTACAAAGGCAAAAAAAAATCAGAGACTGCAACCTTTAGTAGGAATTGCAACTGTTAATTGTACAAAGGCAAAAAAAAATCAGAGACTGCAACCTTTAGTAGGAATTGCAACTGTTAATTGTACAAAGGCAAAAAAAAATCAGAGACTGCAACCTTTAGTAGGAATTGCAACTGTTAATTGTACAAAGGCAAAAAAAAATCAGAGACTGCAACCTTTAGTAGGAATTGCAACTGTTAATTGTACAAAGGCAAAAAAAAATCAGAGACTGCAACCTTTAGTAGGAATTGCAACTGTTAATTGTACAAAGGCAAAAAAAATCAGAGACTGCAACCTTTAGTAGGAATTGCAACTGTTAATTGTACAAAGGCAATTGGAATGCAGCTGAAACACTATCATCACTGAATCTAACCGTCTTCTCATATTTAGACACAAATTGATTTTTTTTTCTTTTTTAGCCGGTAATGTCTTCATGCAGACACTCTTTTATGCAGAAATCCTCTTAACAAGGATTAAATTGACCAGAGTATCAGGAAGAGAAAAGCAATCCCAAAAATTAGAGAAGCTAAAAATGCAGGAAAATGGTTGCGGATAAAGTGGGGGATCCCATGGAAAGGAAAATAATATTCTTTCACTGAAATTATTTCTTTCATCATTTTTTTATACTTTACTGCTGACAAGAATAATGGAAAATTAAGATAAAAACTATATCACTCCCCCAGACAGACAAATACAAAATACAATTTACCAGAGCTTTCATCATATTATTCTGAAAAAAAAAAAAGGCACCAAATTAAGCTGACAGCTTGATTGGAGTTGATTCAGGGGTCGTTGATCAGTGCCTGAAGGCTATTGGATTATGGTGACATCAATGAAACATAAAATTTTGAAATTCCCAATCACGCTAACAAAATGTAAATAAAGGTTTATGAAGTGGTATCCAGCTGTGGCTGGGTAGATCAGAGTCTGATCAGTTCTGAGTAGGTCTACTGGGAGGTGGGGTACAATGTTGAAAAATAATCCAAAACCCCTAATAATCCCAGTTACAAAACATCACTAACAACACCTGTCAGTGGAAAACAAATTTTGCAAACTACATTAAACATACCTGGACACTGATGTTTTTAGGCAAAACATTTGGAATAAAAGAATACATAATTTCAAACACAAATCTAGACATAATTTTTCCTGTCAGTATATAAATCTGTACATAGATTGAGCAACTAACAATGGAGAAGTGCTTATGAAATAGTACAAGCATGCTTGCCTCAATTATGCCAAAGCTCATATTAATAAGCTAGAAACATTCTGGCAAAAGGTTTTATGGTCAGATGAAAACAAACTAGAGATTTTTGGTATGAACAATAGATACTATGCATGGTCATTTTTTTGGTAAGCTGTGTATACTACAGTCAAACAATATAACTCACTGTGTATGCAAATGTGTGTATTTAGAGACAAACTTTAAAAAATATATATACAAAAGATCAAATAAACTTCCTGAAGCTTTAAAAATCACATAGTTGAAACCTATAATGATAGAGAAGGCTACAAAATGATTTTGAGTGCACATCTCCACTGTGCAATAAATTATTTATAAATGGAAGGCCTTTTGTATGACAGCATCACAATCTAGAAGTGGCCATCCCTGAAAAATAACAGCAAGCGCAAGTAGATGTCTAGTTCTGCAAGCCAAGGCAAATTCTGCTCTGACCTTTGCACTTCTCCAATGCTCACTGGCCAATGTCAAAATCAATGTGCATACATCTACGGTGCAACAAAATCTGAACAATGCCAATCTTCAGGGCAGAATGCCTAGAAAAAGCCACTGCTTATGAAATAGCAAATGTATGCTCACCCCAACTATGTCAAAGCTCAAATTAGTAAGCTAGAAATATTCTGACAAAAAGATTTTATGGTTGGATGAAACCAAACTAGAGATATTTGGTGCGAACAGTAGGCAATATATCTGCTGAGCTCTTAATACAGATTTTGAAGAGAAAAATTTAATACCAACCATTAAACATGGTGGTGACAGCATTATGATTTTGGGATTGCTTTACTGCAACTGGAACAGGCAAAATAGTATGCATTGATGGCACAATGGACTCTGGAAGATACTAAGTTATTTTGAACAAAAGTGTCTTGTCCTCAATTCAAAAGTTGGGTTTAGGTCAGGATTGGAACTTCCAACAGGAAAATAATCTGAAGCATCAAAGCGAATCCACAAAATAATGGTTTCGTAAAAAGAAATTTTAAGTCTTGGAACAGCCTAGTCAAAATCCTAATCTAAACCCAATTGAAAATCTGCATTTCAAGTAAAAGAAGGCAATGTATGCAAGAAACACAGATAATGTCAAGCAAGTTTTGCCAGAAGAGTGGTCAAAAATTGGCATTAACTAATGCTGGAAACTTCTTAAAAAATTATAGAAAAAGTCCTGTGACCTCAAAAGGAGCAGTCACCTGAATATTAAATGTAAGGAATCACTTATGTTTGCATATCTTAATTTTTTAATTTTGAATTAATATTTTTTTTTTCCAGCTTGATAAAAAATTTTGAAAAGTGCTTGTGATTGATTTAATAAACGGTTTTCTTAATGAATATGCAGTTTAATTAAGATTTGTTGATCATCTGGAAAAAAAAGAGACAATTTCTTAAATATTATCTTAGGGGTTCACTTACTTTTGCACAGCATTGTATATATATAGCAGAGGTCATATCACCAGGATAAGATTCAGGTATTAAAACCCCTGCCAGTGTCTTCTCATCAGACTAATCAAATTGTATGTGGTCCTGGCAATCTCTGAATATCTTGACTAGTTCCAGTTATTGGATTGAGGCTGTCTGCTATTGTGTGTCATCATATTGTTTTTGAACAACCTAATGTGTATATATATATATATATATATATATATATATATATATATATATATATATATTAGGCTTTTTCATAAATAGTTTCTGTTTATCAGTCTTACTCTTCAAAAATAAATTACAATTATATATTATTCCATTATGTATTCACCATTATTTGCAATAATTTGTTGCTACCTACTGAGCAGATCTTTGATAACTTTTGAGCAAAATTCTGGAGGTTTTGATGTGAAAATGTTTTCAACAATGTTTTGAATCTAGTTTTCATTAAAACAAGTTTTCCCGATTAAAGCATATCACAATGGTTAAAAAAGCTAGTAATTATTTGGTGCAATAAAACAGTTAAAACAGACCAAATATGTTGTGATATTTTATCTTGCATTATTCTTGTTCTCTACAGTCTTGCATTGCAATGGAGAACTATGTATCACCTTTTTTTTTTTTTAAGCATTTCACCCCAAGCTAGGCGAGAATCCACTAGCATGCAAGGGCTTACAGGGAGTTGGATAGAGGAAAGGATAAAGAGAAGGATAGAGGATAAATCAAGGCATCTGGAGACATTGATTGACATTACATTTGAATAGTTGGAGATTATAGTTATCAGGAAAACAAGAAAAGGGGAGGGAATTCCACAGGCAAGATATGTGAGACATGAAGCTATTGGAGTTGAAGAGACAGCTACATTTAACAGTTTCAACAGCAAATGTGATGCCAGCCTAGTAGAACGCTTAACTTCATGAAGTCTGGAAACCAGCGAAAGCAGCTCATCGGAGCAGTTATCATGAAAATATTTGTAAAAAAGACAGAGGTAGGAGACATTGATTGACATTACATTTGAATAGTTGGAGATTATAGCTATCAGGAAAACAAGAAAAGGGGAGGGAATTCCACAGGCAAGATATGTGAGACATGAAGCTATTGGAGTTGAAGAGACAGCTACATTTAACAGTTTCAACAGCAAATGTGATGCCAGCCTAGTAGAACGCTTAACTTCATGAAGTCTGGAAACCAGCGAAAGCAGCTCATCGGAGCAGTTATCATGAAAATATTTGTAAAAAAGACAGAGGTAGGTGACGGCATGTCTGTGAGAGAGTGACTGCAAACGAGATACCAGATCAGGGCCAATTACATTGTATATCCATCTCTGGATCTTATCAAGAACCTTGAGACAAACAGAAGGGGCACCGGACCATATATGGCAGCAATACTCCATGCAAGGGCGAATGGTCCTTAAATCCATTATATACACTGATATAGCTATGCAAAAACTAAGCTATGTTACTGTACTCAGAATTTATTGTTAAGTTACACATAGTTTGGATAATATGATTGTATATTAATGAATTATCAATACTTTTGT
>OZ038489.1:82537539-82607539 GCA_964036315.1 Acanthosepion esculentum | reverse complement strand
TCTTCACTTCTTTGGTTAGTATCGTTCTTTTTCTGGTCTCTGCAACATTCCTGTTTCTATCAACTTCTCCACACACACACACACACACACACACACACATATATATATATATATATATAAATTTATATATATATGTATGTATGTATTTTGATTTTCTTTGTTCTCATGCCAACATATTTCTCTTTTTATCATTTTCGTTCTTAACACTCATATTTTTGTTCTTTGGAATTTTTCTGAAATTTTTCTCTTTATTTTTCATTCTAAGTAATATTTCTGCTATCTCTTGCATTCCCATGAAATCTAGTCTCCCTTGACATATATTATTTCTCTTTCACTCTGCTTCTTTAATTTAAAAAATTTTTTTTTTTCGCTTTCTTTCTTTCTCATTTGCACTGCATCTGTTTTTCTTTTTGCTTTCAGTTTTTCTTTCTTATTCACTCTACTTCTTTCTCATTTTCTTTCTTTCATTCTTTCTTTCTTTTTTATTCACCCTGCTTCTTTCTCATTTTCTTTCTTTCTTTCTCATTTTCTTTCCTTCATTCTTTCTTTCTTTCTTATTCACTCTGCTTCTTTCTCATTTTCTTTCATTCTTTCTTTCTTTCTTATTCACCCTGCTTCTTTCTCATTTTCTTTCTTTCTTTCTTTATTTTTCATTCTACTTCCTCCTAATTTGCTTCCAATCATTCATTTATTCTTGTTCACTCTAATTCTTTCTTGTTTGTTTGCAATCTTTCTTTCTTGTTAATTGTTGTTTGTTTCCTTTTTGCTTTCACTCTTTTCTTCATGTGTTTGCAATGCTTTCTTTCCAGTGATTTCTTTTTCCTTAATTGGCCAAGCTTCAAAGTATTTTTCTCCTTTTCTTTTCATTTTCTTCATCTCATTGCAGATTTCCTTTATCAGTATTTTGTCCTTCACCATCTACTCATTCTTCTTTGTCTTTTTACTTTTATAATTTCTTTTTTTAATTTTTATTCTTTTGTATATCATAAGGGTTCTCTATTAATCATTCCCAAAGAGTTACCTCCCTTCAGTTTTTTCAGACTCTTGCTGTTTGTTCAAGCTCTCTCTCTCACTGTCTGTCTTCACTAATATTGTTTTATCTCGGCCTCTTTTTACATAAAAGTTCTGTTTGTCTTCTGATCTATCAATGTTTGTAAATTTCTTTTTTCATAGATTTTTCACACGTTTTTGGTTCCAACTGAGGATATATAGAGGCAAGTATCCATTATACTCTTAATTATTTAGTATCTACATTTTTGTTGTTTTGATCCTAACTTTTTGCCAATATATTCTCTAACCTTTCTTCAGCATGGCATAACCATTAATCCTTGTACAGAAATAATTATGTTGGGTACTTTTTAAAATAAATTGTCATCATTCCAGTTAGAATAATTCACTAATCTAAGCAACAAATGTTAGAACTGGTGGCCTAGTGGTTAACAACCTGAAGAAGAGAATCAGCAAATTAAGTTCAAATTCCAGTTTAACTTCAATTTGCTCTAATGTTCTTAAGAAAGGCATGAACCCACTTCTTCCTAAGCTACAGGTAAATTATAGGGTATCCCCTTTTAATATACATACTGCTGAAAGTGCAGAAGCATCACTTGATATCGTTATTACCTGAGCCTTGAAAAGAGGATTTATAAATTTCAAATGGTAATGATAATACAAGAAAAAAATTTGGCATTCATTGAACAAGCAGCCAGTTTTACTGTTGGTAGAAATTTATAAAATCTTTCTCTTAAAACAATATTTAAGGAAGATATGTTTCTCAAGTCCATTAAGAATAATTGGTTTTTCTAACAATAATAAGAGTTTCCTTCCTAAACCATTTGTTTAAAATAGTGTCATTAATTTCTCTTTGAGTTACATGTGCTACCCATTTTGGTTATTTCTGCTATAGAAAGTCTTATATATATATATATATATATATATATATATATATATATATATATATACATTGACATTGAATCTATTGCTAGGTCAGCTGCTAAGAAAGTTGGTTCACTTTTTCATGATAGATTCTAGAGAGAAAAATTGTCTATCTTACATATGTATAACTCTATTATTCGTCCATGCTTAGAATATTGCTGCCACATATGGTTCGGTGCACCTACTATTTATCTATAGCTCCTTGAAAAAATTCAGAGAAGAATCAGCAATATTATTAGTCCTGATCTGGCATCTCAGCTCCGGTCACTCTCCCACCACCATAATGTTGTCCCCACTGTGCCTTTTCTATAAATAGTTTCATGGTAATTTTTCAGATGAGATGGTACCTAGAGTTTTTGAATTTAAGCACAGACTGGTGACAAGGTCTATTCAGTTCACAATTGAATTGACTAGATGTGACCATAAATTCTATGCTAACAGTTTCTCTTCTTGCACTTCTCATTTCTGGAACTTTCTTCTGGCTGCATGCTTTCCAGCCAATTTTGATGTTCAAAAATATAAATGCAATGTCAGTTGAAATCTGCTCTCCTCCTGATTACACTTCTTTTGTTCTCATTCCTGAGTAATATTTTTGTTTCTAATTCTTCCACACTACTTGTGTCTTAGTGACTTTACTGCTTTACTGGGGGTGAATTCAATAAAAGAAATAACAATAAAGGCTTATGACCACGTGACGTTGAAACACCAATTCCAGTATGATCACCAATCACTAATTGAAGAGTAGAGTTAAAATTCCTGTTGGGTTTGTTATATTCACTGATGCACAAATACCCATGGAAAAGGCATGAATCCATCTATGGGTTAATTAGTAAGATTTGTATCACTAAACCATTAATGTCACCCAACAAAAATTCTTACTATCTAAAAATATTTTGGGGGTTTAAAAAACCTGCATAGTACTGATAAACTGTAGAAAATGAATGGATCAATCAATATAACAATAACATTTTTGACTATCCTTTAACAGTCTGTTTCATGCAGTGGGATTTTCAAAATGGGTGTTTTTTTCCCTTGATATGCCATTCCTCTACAAAATGTATGAAATAATAAACAAACAACAAATATGTATTCATTTGCTCAGAATTAAAAAAAAAATGAAAAATATAGACAGTATAAGGGTTTCTGTTAACAGATACACAGCTAAAGATGGCTGTAGAATGAACTGGCTGAAATGTAAAAATTATTACAAGATAGAGATATTAGTCTGAATAATTCATGGAATACTTCATCTAAAAATTTCGGACAATATAAATTTTTCTGTGTGATTTTTTAATGCTATATTTCTTCATAATGGACATAATCATGTCTCTCTATAGCTTCTTTTTTTTATTATCTGTGAATTTCCATGAGTTCTTGGGAAAGATCCTGGAAGGATTTGTGATTGGCTTCTGCAAAGTTTTGAATTCAAAGTAGTCTTCCTCTTAGATTGGCTGCTAACCTAAAATATAGAACTTGGGGTATCCTGCTGTTAATCTATAACTGGACAAAAATAGTTTTCTGTCTTTCTGAAGCACATTTTCTGAAAGTCAATGCAACAGATTAGGATAGAATTTGAACTTGGTTCACTGATTCCACTTTCCTCATTGATAACTGTCATACTCATTGCACATTCCAAGGTTTTAGTAACATTCTATGATGGTATAACATTGCTAGCTGTGTGTGGCCAAGTGGTTAGAATGTCTGCATTCCAAGATCATTTCTCAGGTTCAAATCTCACTATTGTCAATTTGAAAATAAGTTCTTTAAATATCGACCTTGGGAAGTAATTCCAGCATGCAGTACTTTTGGAAAGTGTATGAAAATTATACCAAAAACTGACCCAAGCTTTATAAATTAAATTACTAGATGAAACTCTTTGGAAGCTGATGATGGTTGTACAAGCAAAAAGTCACAAGTCATCCTAACTAAAGATTTGAGCATACTGGCATTGTTTAAACTGTTCATTATACCATATTATATGCTCACCTCTAGAAATTTAAACTAAGGACTTCTCAGCATAATTTATCTATATATAAAATTCTGTGATTACCCTTACTCCATCTATCCATCTGTTAGCCATTCCCTCTAAAATAGCCATACATTGACTGATCAGAGCCAAATTTGGGGTCAAACTGTAAACAGGCAACGGGGCTCAAAGTACAGTTGGTTTTACTGTTTTTGTCCATAACAGTCTCCTCTTTTCAGTTTAGTAGTGGGATTGTTATCATCTGTGGGTGTTTTGCGGGAGAGAGGACTGAAGATTTGATACAGGTTAAGGGGATCATGAAAAAAGAACAATATCATTCAGTTTTGCAAAACATGCCATACCATCTGGTTTATTCATGATTAGAAAAATTCCCTTTCAACAAGACAATGATCTTAAACACTCTTCTAAATTATTTCAAAATTACCTTGAGTGAAATGAAAGGAAAAACATTTTTGAAATTATGACTTGGTCACTTCAATCCTGAACCCCTTCCAATTGATTTTCACTTCTGTCCTACATCTTATTAATTAGTATAGGATGAATTGCAGAGAAGAGTTCAAAGAGAATACCCAAAGAGTGAGAGTGAGCTTTTCAAGTAGTTAAAGAATGCTTGCAAAGGTCTGCCATCTACTTTTTTCAAAAACTGAGAGAATGCCAAGAATTTATAAAGTGGTAATTAAGGAAGGTGGTGGTTTTATTGACAAAAACAAAATATGATGCTGTTGTTTGATATTTTTTTCATAGTTTAGTGCCTAATTTTCATCAAAATAAGATTCAATACACAGTAACTAATGAAATTTTATCATCATAGAGAACCATTTTACCCAAACTTTTTACCTGTAGTGTATAATGATAGTGAAAATGTTAATTTATTAAAGTGACTTGCATATTGGGTTAAGTATTGATAAAATGCTAATTTCTAAAATATGGAATAAAGTGTTATTAATAATAAGACAAGGTGCTGAAAAACTATAAAGAGTGGCTTCTGAAAAGTTAATCACTATTAAGTGGAATTTCCCTCAGTTATTAAGGATTGAAAATAAAACCTTTCTTTCATCTGATTTTAATTGTCGGCAGTTTCTCTTTATCTCCAAAGTGAATTTAAATAAAACGAATTGAAATATTACTGTAAAAACTAATGAAGCAGTCCCAAGTTGTTTGTAGACAACATCTATCAGTCAGTAACTCGATACAAGGTGAATTTTAGTTCATTCTATTATTATCAGTACACAAGAGCTGTCAGCTGCATTTAGTAGCCATCCGTGAAAAGATCAGATGAAGTGATTTCATCTATTTTGTTGCAGACCATTAAAAAGAACTAACAGCTAACATTCAGACAGCCAATAGACCAGAAATTTGCCAGGATTATGAATAAAATGCAAACTAATTCCGCAATGAAATGGTAGGTTTCTATTTTCAAGGAAAGATGATATTGAAAATAGCAATTTTGATTTATTTTTTATTTTTGTGATATTTTTGGCTTTTTATATAACTTCAAAGGTTTTGCATTGGCTCATTTCTCTTCTTTGTTATTTCCTAAATGAAAAATGAAGGCAAAAATAAACTGAAACCAAAGAAAATATATTGCTCAACTTTCAGATTGTTAATTGAAAGAAAAGGTTAGAAAGTATAACTGTCAAGAAAAAAATATTTTTTCAAAAACTTTCTCTTCAAAGCAAAAATCTATTACTTAAAAGTTTACTCATACCATCAAAAATGACAATATATTTTCAGTCCTCATTCTCATGGTAATGGTAATATTAACTACTTCCATATAAGGAATCATTTAGCATTCATTATCCAAGCAGCCAGTACAGCTTTCAGTGGAAATTTATAAAATCTTTCTCTTAAAACAATTTTTCAGAAAAATAGGTCTCTCAACTCCAGTAGTTATTATCAGTCTTTCCAATATTGATGGGGGTTTCCTTTCTAACCTTTTGTTTGAAGTACTGTGAATAATCAACATCTTGATTATATCATTATTTTTGGTTTGAGCTACATAATCATTATAGTTGTTGCTGTTGTCACAGTCCTCAAGTGATCTGGTCACTATTATTTGTAATATTTCTTTATTTGTGATTTTGGCATGCCAGTCCACAAGGTTTGAAGAAGGATGATATTTACCAAGATCGATAGGCTTCAATCAGTCAAAGGAATTTTTAAGAATTGATTTTAGAAAGTGTTTATATATGGTTGATAGTTTAGGTATTTCTGAATGTCTTTGGCACCAAGGGATCTATATGAAAATCTCAATCTAACAGGGTTATTTAAGAACATGACTTGATTTTTCAGGTTAAATTTTTGATTCTGTCACAATTTGCTGCATTGGGTGAAACTACCTCTCATCCAGCCTATTCTGCATTCAGCTTCTTTATCTAATACACTAAATTTGTTATAACTGATCCATATACTGAGGTATTTGAAGTGTTTGGTATTTATTAAATCCATACCTTAAACATTTAATGGAACCAAGGTATGTGCCATCACTGCTTTTATTCCAATTCTGTTTTGGAAAGGTTTACTGAAACTTTAAATATACTTTTGAATTTATATTAATATGTGCTAATTCTGGGAGAATCGGTTTATTACTTAAAAAAATGAAGAAACGATGCCCCACTTATGTCTGATGTGATCTTTTATGAATACTCGTTTACCAATATTTTGTTGTCTAGATCAAAGTGAATAGTGGGTTCACTTTACTTATATTTTTATTTTTTAATTTTTTACTAAAAAGCCATTCAAGGCAGTGTCTTACTAAATGAGGTCTTTGTATAGACATAAGAGGAAAAGGTAAGTTCAGATTATGAGGATAGATAGAATAGATAATGGATGACACTAGACTTGAAGAGGTTAAGATCGTAGTGATTGGAGAAACATCCACTTGGAAATCTTACTATTTTTTTTTCACCCCAAAGAAAGTGCTAATGCCACGAAGATGCGAGGGATTAATGAGAATGAAGGAGAATGAGAAGTTTTTAGTTAGGAGGAAGGACTATAAAAGAACAGTTTTCAAACAAACAAAACATGGCAACAGGCATTGGATTTAAATTTTTGTAGAGTATAGGTGGCAGGAAAGTAAGAATACTGAAATGAATTCTGAAGGCATTAACTGTAAGAAAAGAAATGTGGAATAGAAGTTGCATCTAGTTTTTTTGACAGTAAAACATCGAGACCTTGTTTCCAATCTAAGAAAATATCATCTGCTTATCATCCAGTGACTGTTTGCAAAATAGATATAAGAAATAAAGCTGGGAAATGCATCAAGTTCATTTAAGGAGAGGCATGTGCAAACTACCATGCACTGAGTGTTTATAACAGACAGAAAACTATAAAGAGGACTTGGAATATAAAGACTTTATGTCATAATGGCCAGCTAGAAAATATCAAGCAGAAAAGGAACAGATTATATATTGATATTCTGGGATATGTAAAATTACTTGAGCAAATAATAGTGACTTCATAAGTGACAGACATAGGGTCATATACAACAGAATTCATACAGTAGCACCCATCAGCAGGCAAGTTAGGTTTACAGTTCCAAGTTCTCCATAGAAGATTGTTCTACAGGGCAATATCCTAGTGGATTAAAATGTTGAATCATTAATTTGGTGACATAATAATTATGAGTTCAATTCCTGGGCCAGGTAGTGTGGATTTCGAAACAAGGTGAGCAATAATTGATTAGTACTAAGAATAAGAATTAGATGAGATATCCCTAGACATGAGTAGTGGAATGAGAAAAGTCTACCCACAAAGAGTAAATAAATCATTCAGTTTTGAATTCCCGTTTGGTTACTTGGATTGATATGCACCAGATGAAGGCCGAAGGGTAAAATCGTCAAAATTTTGTAATAACAACAACAATGATAAGGACAATAATCAAGATTTAAATAGTGCAATTAATGATAACTCCACATCTCAGAAATTCAGAGAGAAACTTCTTAAATAGTTTAATTTCTTTACCTGCTTGATTTCGATTCATAACTCATATCTTGGGCTGTCCTGTTTGCTAATCGCCATAAATGTTTCTTACAACTGACAGTCCTTCCTTCTCCCTTTCGTTTAATATCTTGTCTATACAAAGTGAAACAACATAATCAGCATGAAAATAGTAAGTGTGAAAAGAAAATGTCTTCCTCCCCTGTGGAATGATTTTAAAATAAAATCTATGAGTCTACCATTCACTCGTGCTTAGAATATTGCTGCCCCTGCAGCATCTTGAGTTACTTGATAAGATCCAAAGAAGAATCAGCAATATTATTGGTCCTGATCTGGTGGCTCAGCTTCAATTACTTCCTACCAACGTAAAGTCTCCTCTCTATATCTCTTCTATAAATACTTTCATGGTAACTTTTAGGATGAAGAGCTCTTCCATATGTGGAACGTAGACTTTTTTAATTTAATCACAGTACTAGGCTGGTGTTGAGATCTCATCAATTTACATTTGAGCTGGCAGAATGTAGCTGTAAGTTTTATGCTAACAGTTTCTTTTCTCACACTTCTCACTTGTGGGACTCCTTTCCAGCTCCATGCTTTTCAGCCAACTTTAACCTGCAAAACTTTAAAGGCAGTGTCAATCACAATCTACTGTCCTACTGATTACTCTTTTCTCTTTCTATGCATTATTAATGTTTCTGTTCCTAATTCTTCCACACCCCTTGTGTTTTAGTGGCGTTACTGCCTTCTATGGGGTGATGCCGATGAAAAAAAAAAGAAGCTAAACAATTGTTACAAGTTTTTCTTTCAGAAATGCTGAAGACTTTTGCATCTGCCAAATAGAAAATTTGATTTTAAAATTTAGCATAATTTTTGTTGATAAATCAACAAAAATCTTGCAAACATATTTCATAATGCATGTTTTCCTATTGGCAAACGTCCTTCATTTTCTTATTACTGCTAATAAAAAAAATTAAAGATTTCATTTTTTAAATTTATTCATTAGATATTTTTAAATGTGCTTGCTTCATTAGCTGAAATAACTGCTGATTAAATTCTTGATTTTATAATTTGCTGTCAAACGCCCAATTAACTGGACTAATTCCTCGGACTGATAAACTACAGAAGCATGAAAAATACTTTGTGCTACATCAGTGAATATTACAAGTAAACTGTTAATCTTATAATCAAGGAAATCTCGTGGTAGCCTTGTATTATTAAGCAACCATAAAATTTGCTCCTACTTGAATTATCAATAATTGACATATGGCCAACTTTACTCTCAACAGATTAATAGGAATTTTTATCCTTGACAGACTGTGATTTTTACAGCAACCAAAATAGCTGTTGAGATAACATATATGATAATCTAGATTATAATAATCTGATTTTGTTTCTTTGTTACTAAAATATAGCAAGAACAGCACATCATAGCAAGATTTCCATTACAGAAATATTGTTAAAATGCACCTATTTAAAGTATAAAGAAATACCCAGTCCAATAATATAGCAAGAACAGCATATCATAGCAAGATTTCTGTCAGAGAAATATTATTAAAATGCTCCTATTTAGAGTATAAAGAAATATCCAGTCCAATTTTGCCCTTAATAATAAGATCCGTTTATATTTCTGAGATCAGTTATTGTAACTATTTACATTGTTTGGACAGTTGTCCTCATCTTTATTGAAATATTCACAATGTTTCGGCAGTTGTACACTCTGCTTTCTTCAGGTGATATATGTTGGAATTTTGAAATCGAATCCTTATTACAAAGAGGTAACTTGTGCTAGCTCCATGTGTCATTTCTTTTCTGAATATCTCAGTTTCAGTTATTTCCCTTTGACACAACTCAATTTTTTGTCACCTCTGCAGTGGCCAGATTTGAGCTCACAACTCTTTGGGTCAAGTCACTGGATTACTTCAACCAATACCTTTATCCACTGGGTCATGGTTTGATATATTAATAATTCTTTTATCCTTTTGGTTTGAAATTCCAATGTATATCACCTGAAAAAGGACGGAGCATACAACGGCTGACACATTGTGAATATGACAATTTTGGCCATTGTTATGCTCTGGCCTTCTTCAGGTGATATATGCATTTATACACTTAGCTGATATAATCCAAAGAGATGTGAGTTCAGTACAAGGCCAAAGCAGACATGAATAAAAACTTGGAGATTTGAGTTACTAAAGGGAAATAACTGATACCAAGATATCCAGAAAAGGTATGGCCTGTGAAAATTGAACAATCTATCCCAGTGGACTAAATAGAGGGTTTGGTTTGAAATTCCAATGTATATCACCCAAAGAAATCTGGAGCATACAACAACCACAACAGTGTGAATTTGACAATAGTCCAAATAATGTAAATAGTGTACATTAGTAATAATTAAGTTTAAGATTTTCATTCACGATCACATTGATCTGGTTTGATTTCTATTTGCAAATTTTAAAAATTTTTAATTTATTTCATATTTTTATATTGTAATAGAATATTTTGTTAAACAATAAATGTATTATCATTATTTTATGCGAAGATTATTGATATTCATATTTCTTTTTTATCAGCTTCTACCATAATCATTTCTACACTTTATTACAAAAATCAATTTTTCTCAATTGTAAGGACATATAGTTAAAAATCATTTGGCAATAGATTCCTGCTGATTAGTAATTAGCCGGAATAAAAGTAAAGCTAACTTTAAATTTTAAATATCACTGGAGTTTAGCTAATTAGATCCACTTAAAGAAATATAGATAAATTTCATGATATTCTGTATTATAATGATCTGGTTTTGTTACTATAATATAGAAAAAAGTCCATTGTAGAAAGAGTTCTTTTAGGGAAATAATGTTACAATGACCCTACTTATGTTTCAGCTTTAAATAACCCACAAATGGTTGGTAATCCAAAAAAAATCAATTAATGAATAAATAAAAGGACTAACAAATACTATACAATTTGCAAGAGTGAAGATGTTCATATCCCGCTGGTGTCAGGTTAAACTGATATTTACTTTTTTCAGATATTGTGACCATTTTGATTAGAGTTCATATTTTCTTGATTTTAGATGAAAACTTGGAAATTTTCCAACATATTTCAGTGGAATTTTAACTTTCTATAATTATAGTGCAGAATTACAGTTTAGGTGTATGGAAAAAAGATTTAAACTGTTGCTGAGAGAATATGGTTTAAACTAATGCTTTTTTCCCATATATTGGGACCAATTTTCAAGTTTATATTTTCTTGATTTTAGATGAAATCTTCATTTTACAAAATTATAATTTATAAGTATAGTTTCGACATACAGGAAAAATATAATAAATTAAAAATAATTAACTATATACTCCTGGTGTCCATTTTAAACTGACACTTGGAGTTTATGGGTTAAATATTTTTAATTTATTATATAATGTGCACATCAAACAAAATAAAACTATCATTATTTTCAGGTGTTCATGCAACAATGTTGCCAGGAAACTATATTCCAAATATGTCCTTTTGATCCACCTTAGAAAAGTGGTAAAGGATGACCATATTTGGTGACACATAATATGTTTTAAACATTTATGTTTACATGGCTTCTAATGTATTTCAATATGAAGAATAAAAAAGTTTGGCTCCAAACTATTTTCAGCACTTCTTAATTCACACTGTAAAAATTGATTGCAACAATGTCTATTCAATGTCCTTTTCCAGACTTTCGTTCTGAAGTTATATTTGAGTAATTATTGAATGAAAAGATTAATTAATCAAAATGAAATTTTAATGAAATTCATTAATAATTTACTTTAATCCTTTTACTGTCTCTACATTTCTCAGAACTACTTTTAGTGAAAAATATGACATTCAAACAAAGCTTCTTTTTCTTCTATTCAGTTCACTCCAAGAAAGGAGATAATGCCGCTAGGATTCAAAGGGTTACAGGAAGTGAAAGACAATAAGACTTTTACTGAGGGGGAGTGAGGAAAAGGACAATAAAGGGACAAAATTCAGATTTGTCTGGAGAACATTCCAAGAGAAAGAAAGCTAATATAAACCTGTTTTGCCTTGTTGATCTATTGTACATTGTTATAATATGGTTGTCATATCATATGGTTATAATATCATATTATTGTTATCATATGGTTGTCATATCATATGGTTATAATATCATATTATTGTTATCATATGGTTGTCATATCATATGGTTATAATATCATATTATTGTTATCATATGGTTGTCATATCATATGGTTGTCATATCATATGGTTATAATATCATATTATTGTTATCATATGGTTGTCATATCATATGGTTATAATATATTATTGTTATCATATGGTTGTCATATCATATGGTTATAATATCATATTATTGTTATCATATGGTTGTCATATCATATGGTTATAATATCATATTATTGTTATCATATGGTTGTCATATCATATGGTTATAATATCATATTATTGTTTTCATATGGTTGTCATATCATATGGTTGTCATATCATATGGTTATATCATATTATTGTTATCATATGGTTGTCATATCATATGGTTATAATATATTATTGTTATCATATGGTTGTCATATCATATGGTTATAATATCATATTATTGTTATCATATGGTTGTCATATCATATGGTTATAATATCATATTATTGTTATCATATGGTTGTCATATCATATGGTTATAATATCATATTATTGTTATCATATGGTTGTCATATCATATGGTTGTCATATCATATGGTTATATCATATTATTGTTATCATATGGTTGTCATATCATATGGTTATAATATATTATTGTTATCATATGGTTGTCATATCATATGGTTATAATATCATATTATTGTTATCATATGGTTGTCATATCATATGGTTATAATATCATATTATTGTTATCATATGGTTGCCAGCAAGAGAAAACTTCTAGATGCTAGCTATGAATTGGAGATGCTAAAATCAAACCAGTGCAGGAGTTTAAA
Organism: Acanthosepion esculentum; assembly: GCA_964036315.1. Taxonomy (NCBI): domain Eukaryota; kingdom Metazoa; phylum Mollusca; class Cephalopoda; order Sepiida; family Sepiidae; genus Acanthosepion; species Acanthosepion esculentum. The sequence goes on along the minus strand of OZ038489.1, from coordinate 82,594,705 downwards.
TATCTGGTAAGTGTTTTAACAGAGGATAGAAAATGTGACATTGAATTCTGAAAGTACATTGCATTGAATTCTGAAAGTACAGTGAAAGCTGTTTTAAAAAATTAACAAATTAATAAGGAACAAGAAAATGTTGTTAGAAACAAATGTTATACTCTGTTGCAATTAGATCTCTTTCAGATTCATCCTGCATGCTGGCTGGTTGTGAATGCCATGAAGGCAGAGAGCAAAATAAAAAAAGTTGTTTTCTGCGCATAGGCTCAAAGCATCACATCTGGTCCATGAAGCAAGCCTTCACAATGAAAGTGATACTGGCCAATCACAAATGTTTGCCCTGGAAAAGGAGATGCCCCTGGGAACTGCTTAAGAGCAGGCCACCCATAATGACCACAAGCAGTTGTGGGCCATCAGGCCACCTACCAACACGCAGGTGCTGCTGCCTAATACCCCAACTCATCACACACCAAAATAATAAAGACCAGCATCAACACCACCCAGCTACAAGACTTGCACTAACGCCAACACCTCGGCAAACCCAACTCACTACAGCTGCTGCCTATCAAGCTTCAGCACTGCTAGGCTGCAGAACCAAGCATCATGATTGATAACATCTCAACATCAACACCATCCAGGTACAAGCCTTCCTCATTGCCACCAACATCACCTCAGCATAGTGACTCCACAATCAAGAGACTCTGACTCCGTAAACATACAACCTCATTTTGTACAACACAGGCCTACCAGTTACACCAATCACCTCAGCAACCAATGCACCACGAATCAACCCACCGCTATGACCTTGATTGACTAACACAGACCTTGATTGACTAATACATGTGTCAGACCCAACCAACAAGTACATCTGGTGACCTCGGTCAAACCAACCCAAGAAATCATTCAACTCCTGGCACTATGCTTATACCTAATCGCCATCCTGACGATCAGCAACCAAATTTGACATTTCACCAATTTTCCAACAACTCTGTAAAACACCTTATATATTAAACAAGTATACATTGTTCAAAAACCGAATCCTCATTATTCCTTTCCTTTCACAACCAAACACTTATAACACAAAGAAATGAATGCCAGACTGCTATGTCACTGCTATATGTCAGTGAATGATGAACAAAGCTAAACAAAATACCAAAAACAGGAAAATTTCAGGAGAAACAAAGAAAAGAGTGCTGAACAACTATTTAATATCAGTCTTCGTGTATGTCAGTGAATGTTGGACAATCTTCTCACAGATGAAGAGAAGAGTGGAGGTAACAGGGATGTGGTTCTATAGAAGGATTCTGAGAATTCCATGTATGAACATATGAGCAATGAGGAAGTTTTAAGGAAAATTGAAACAAAAGGAGACAAAGTTGAAATTTATGGGACACAGGAGAGAAGGCTTAGAGAATTTGGCACTCAGAGGATATATTGAAGGCAAGAGGTATAAAGGGAAACGGTGTAATCTACTAATCAGTTTGGTAGAACCGAGACAAATATTGCTAAGAGTTACAAAGGATAAGATGTCATGGAGAGCTCTTATTGCCCCCATGTCTTGAAATGATCAGTCAGTTATGTGCCATGTGGGATACACACTTAGGCGATCATGTATTTTTTTATACATGACTGATGAGGCAGATTTTTTCCCACAGTAGGTTGTCATTTCTTTCTGCATTAGACCAGTTGCCATCCAAGGCTATAGAACCCAGTTTGTCCTGCTATTTACCCATAGGTGGAGGGAAGAAGAGGAGGATTCATACCTTTCCCAAGGGTATTAGCATGTAAGTGAATGTAATGGATTCAACTGGAATTTGAACTTGGCTCACTCTGATTCCTAAATCCGAGACATTATCCATTACTCCACCATGCCTCCTGAAATGATATTGCATATAAAAGAAGAAAACCAGCTCTGAAGAAAAAAAAGGACATGCATGAAACAGGTGCACAGTTGTTAAGAAAATGAGGAACACCAGTGGCTCTTAGCAGGCGGTTAAACAAAATCTCCTAACACTGAATATCTAAAATCCCCCAACTATAAATTATTACAGTTACATTATAAAATTTACTAATTGGTAGATAGAAAATTAAATCATTTCAGACTATTATTAAATTACCAGACAAAATCTGTGAGAATCATTTTTACTTCATGTAAAATATGAACCACTCTACCAGATCAAGACTAATCGATTGAGAAATTCTGCCCATGTGTAGGCTTTGAGGAAATTCTGTAAAATGATTTCCAGTGACTAGTCAAGATATTTTCTTGCAATATTTGATAAAATCTCTTCAAGGGATCTGTGGCCAATCAACCAGAAGGCCATTCAACTTCTTTACAAATAATTTACACTATTTATATTGCTCAGGCTGTTGTCCTCATCTTCATTGTCATATTCATAACGTTTCTGCTGTTGTACACTCTGGCCTTCTTCAGGTGACATATGCTTTAAACTACTGTAGCATGCATTCCCAAGGTTGAAGTCATCTAAAAATGACTTGACCCAAAATGTTGTGTACAAAAACTTGGATAGTTGAGTTACTAAAGGAAAATAACTGAAACTGAGTTATCCAGAAAAGGCATGGTATGTGGAACTAGAACAATCTATAAAAAATGAGTTTGGTTCAAAATTGCAATGCATATCATCTGAAGAAGGCAGCTTGAGCATACAATGGCCAAAACATTGTGAATATAGCAACAGTCCAAACGATGTAAATAATATAAATACCTAAAATACCTCATCTCAGAAATATTGAGAGATTCTGAAGAAGGTTGAAGCATACAATGACTGGAATGTTGTGAATGTGACAATAAAGATGAGGATAACAATCCAAACAATGTAAATAGAGTAAATAGTTATGATACCTCATCTCAGAAATATAGACACATCCTGAAGACATTTTGGCCATTGTAAACTCTTTAGAAATCTATTTAAATTTTCTTCCTTCTGTAAGAATCTGCCTCAAGGTAAAGAAGGTATTTAGAAAACAAATTTATTTACTCCATTTTTCTTCTCTTGCTTTGTTTTTATCACAATTAAACTTTTATTTAAATTATCAGATTTACTGGAATTTGATGGCTCATTAGACAATTTACGTAATAAGATTTTTTGAATATTTCATTAGCCTCGAAAATGCCCTAAAGCTTGTTAAAGCATTTAATACAGTGAGTACTAGAATATGGAGTCTATAAAATAAATACAAAATCCTAAATTTACTGAGAGTGACGCCATACCAACAATATTTACACAAATGAAATAGATATATGTTAATTTATTCAAACTTTGTTCTGATCTTGAATATTAAAAATGTTATCATAGACACAACATTTTGCCTAACTTCAGTTGTTCATTTTTCTGGCCAATATTGGATATCTGTTGATTATTGTTTTATTTTGTTCTTGTGATGCTAAACCAGCTTATATTCAACTACATGATATAGAGTCTAAACTCACAACCACTAGATAACAGTAACAGATAAAATCAACAGCCGCATCAGCCAAAAAACAAAAGAAACCTGAAGATGGCCAACGTGTACTTGGTCGAAATGTTGTATCTATAAGAATATGTATAATAAACAAGATGAGAATAATAGTTTGAATAAATTAAAGTATACTGATATTTCCTCATCTCAGAAAAGAAACGCAGGTATTGTTGTTGATATTTGCACCTCTATGTTTGACATATTTCCAGGTGGTGGAAGTTTGTTTGAGTAAAATAACCCCCACCACATCACTGCCCATGCTGATCATAAAACTTGTGACAGAAAACTTGTTCTAGCCACTCTCAATTAAATCCAGATTCTTCTGTTTTTACCAGATTTAAACCCCACTGAGCATGAATACCAAATAGAGCAGGTGGTGGAAGTTTGTTTGAGTAAGCTGATCCCATCACACCATACTGATCATAAACCTTGTGACCAGAACAAAGAAGGAAAAATAATGCAATAATCAACAGATATTTGATATCAGCTAAAAATAATGAACATCTGAAGATGGTCAATAAATACTCACCTGAAATCTTATGTTTGTCATAACAGCAACAATAATCAAGATGGGGAAAATAAGTTGAATAAGTTAAAGAATACTGATAATTCCTCGTCTCAAAAAAATGAAATACAAAAATAAAGGACACATAGACCAGTGGATAAAGTTGTTGGCTGAAGTAATCCAGTAATTTGACCCCCAAAATTGTGAGTTCAATACCTGGCCACAGAAAAGGTGAACAACAACTTGGAGAGTTGAGTTACTAAAGGTAAATTACTATAACTGAGATATCCAGAAAAGGAATGACACATGGAGCTAGAACAATCTCTATTGGTGGATAAAGTAAAGGGCTCTGTTCAAAATTCCAGCATATATCACCAATGGCCGAAATGTTGTAAATGTGACAATAAAGATAGGGTCAAAAGTCCAAACAATGTAAATAGTGTGAATAGTTAAAATACTTCATCTCAGAAATATAGACAAAAATAAATAGGTGTCAGGAAAGATTTTCAGACCCTATTGTATATTCAGTTGCATTTCCGTTATTGGGAACCAGTTGTAATGATGGAAGTATCCTCCTAAGTTATTGTTCCTTCGTTATAGCTTATTTTTAATTAAAAATGAGTTATGTATGACTATGTTTCATGAAAAAGGCAGTGGACTGATAAGGATAACTCCCCACAACCCACTCCAAAAGCTGACATGGCAGAAAAATAATGTTGTGCATGCAGTGATATTCATTTAGAGTTCTCAAAACACAATGAAACATTAAATGTTTCATTGTGTTATACATGTTATACATGTGTGTTTATGTTATATGTTATACATGTGTGTTTATGGGATGTATAATAGTATCCAAAAAAAATGATGCCAATGAGAAAATGTTTGGAATTTGTTTGATCAATTCTACTCCACCTGCTATATTCACCTGACATTGCACCAACTGATTATTACCTTTTTCAGTTGCTGCTTTATGAAAATCAGATGTAAGAGTTCATTGTGTTATATTAAGTGTATGATATCAAGAGAAAGGAATAACAAGGATTAGAGTGAAACAATGTTTACTGTTGGTAGATAGTACAGGAATATGGTCGGGTGTATATGTAGTGTTGGGAGTTGAACTATTTCTTATGGTGGCATGACTGAGGTCACAGGATATGGTTGGTGAACATTTGGTTGATGGAGGTCACAGTTGTAGGTTGTCTTGGTTGGTCAACCTGTTGTGTTGAAACAGGTGATGTCAGATTGGTATGGTTTTGGTAGCTCTGTTCTGTGGAACAGAGGCTGCTGGTGTCGACTGTGAAGGGAATGCCTTGTGAACAAGTCAAGGTAGGCTGAGGTAACGGCAGTTGTTGGGAGGCCAGTTCTGTGGAATGGAGGTTGCTGTATCAACTATGAAGGGAATGCCTTGTAAATAAAACAAAATAGATCTGTTCTGTGGAGTGAATATCACTGGGGTTGACTGCAAAGGGAATGCCTTGTAAATGAGTCAAGGTAGGCCAAGATGAAGGCAGATGTTGGAAGGCCATGTTAGTAGGTCAAGACGGTGGTGGTAGTAGTGCTTTGTGTGGTCGCCATTCCACAACTCTATTGTCATGGTGACAAGGTTATAGTAGTGTTAAAAGCAGAAGTATTAGCAATGCCCTGTGTGACTGCTGGCAGCTACACTGGGTTGCAACTCTGTCTGGTCATCCTCAGAGCCTGCTTTTAAGTAGGTCTGATAGTCCCAAAGGGCTCTTTTACCGGTGGAATCATTCGTGATTGCCTATCACGTGATTTCACTTTGTAGACTGAATGTGGTCCATGAAGCCCAATGCACAGAAAATTACTTTTTTTATTTTGTTTTCTGCCTTCGTGGTGTTCACATCTGGCCAGTGTGCATCAGAATGAGATCTAACAATTGTAAATAATTTTTTACATCAAAAGCTGCCATATTTTACTCAAAAGCAACAAAGAGCAGACTGATAAATTGGCAACGAGTCATTGCAAATAATGGCAAATATGTGGTGAGTATGAAATAATAACTCCCTTTACCAACTCCCTTCAAATTCGAGTGAGCTGAGGAAAAAAACGAAAAGAAATTTGTGAGCCTATGTGAAATTTCATTTGGACTAATAAAAACCTTGTTTTCACAGGAATTAGATTAAGCACTTGGCACGTCATAGAACTTTGTTTAAAAAATCCAATAAAGCTAAGTATTTTAAACTATCCCTCTTCATCTACTCTTGAATGTATGCAACTCCTTCAGTGAGCATAAAACTCACTCTGTTTTAAACATTTTTGAATATTTAATCTGTTGTATGAACATTTCCTCTTCAGGACAATTCATGAAAACTAGTTTTTCAAAATTTGTGATTTATTATCCTGAAATGAGCTACTAACATGTAAATTAATAAATAAATTCCTTACCTTGCATTCACTTTTAACCCTCAATCCACACACTACTAAAAATATATAATTGAATAAAATGTAATTCTATTTTATTTTTTGAAGACTAGATTTGATAAACAAAAACGGAAATTATTTGTGACTCAGCATATACTTATTGAAACATTTATTTTAGAAAAATTTGGATGTATTAGTAATAAAAAGTAATCGAGATTTAATGTTCTGTTATCCCAAAATATATTCACATATCTCAACAGAGATAAAAATTAAAGCTAGAAGCTTTTTCTTTGCACTTTTCCTCAACTGAATGACTTGAAATACCAAAAAGTAGACAATGAGTAAATTGGACAGAATCCAAAATCTTCGATATAAAAGTATCTCTATAAACTGAACATTGCTTAGAGACATTAAAAAAATGATTCTCAGATGAAAATGATAAACATGTTTAAGAGAATATTGGGCCAGGAGACAGGGCAAGTGATGCGAATAAAATTATGGTTCAGCTAAGAGATAATGTTTATACATTTAGCTGAAATGAGATTATTTCATAAAATTTACCACAAATTCCTTTTCTTACTAAATTGTTATCTGTGTTCAATTTTAACACTTTTTTGCAGTCTTTCTGGATCCAGTTCGTGTGGTTACTACAATATGGCAGAAAGATCATATGATAGAACAATTTATTAATCTTGCATTTGAATCTCAATAATGACTCATAATTATGGCCTTGTGCCAGATATAGTTAGGCTTAACAAGCAATAGATAGGCATCTATCAGTCTTAAGAGACTATTGAGTCTACTCGGATGGACAGATAATCCCTGTTGCCAGGCAGATTTTTTTTTATTCTTCATCGCTCATATACACAACCTGTTGAGAAAATCTTAGTTACAGTTTTGTAGATGTCTAATTCAGCACCCAAATTGCAATACAACAAACTCCCGAGCAATCTGTACCTGAAAGAGAAATATATGGACAGTGTGAAAAGAAGATACGACGGACACAATGGAAATGGAAACTCGAAATGGGATGCACTGACAGAAGCATTATTGACATAAGCAAATGATAGCATCCAAAAGGAGAACAGACAAAGAAAAAAAATGAATGTATTACTAATGAGTATCTTGAATGATGCAAAGGAAACAGAAAACTCTGCCAATATATGGAACAGAATACAGAAAGCTACACAACGAAATAAGGACCAAATGCAGGCAAAGAAGAGTGGCTAAATGAAAAATGTGCAGAAATAGAGAGATTGTGCACCAGAAACAATGGTGATATGCATAAACAAATATGGGAGCTAACAGGACAGAAGACATGCTTATCAACAGGCTGCATAAAATCCAAAGATGGAATGCTCAGATTAGAGAAGGGAAAATTCTTCAGTGATGGAATGAATATATTGGAGAACTCGTCCATGATGAAAGAGAACAACTGGCAATAAACAGAATTATTGATAGGCCTGAAGTTCTAAAAACCAAAGTAGAAGCTGCACTGGCCAAGTTGAACAGAAACAAAGTGGCAGGGCCAGACGGAATTGTAACAGAGATGGTGCAGCCTTAGATGATTTTGGCATAAACAAGATTACAAAAATAATAAATGAAATCTACAACAGTGAGTATATACCAAAAGATCTAAGCAAATTTATTTTTATAGCCCTGCCTAAGAAACCAGGCGAAAATGAATGTGAACTCCACTGAACTGTCATCCTAATGAGGCACATAACAAAACTCATCTGCTGTATTCTGATGAATTGAGCGAACCGCAGAATCATGTTAGAGATAGGACAAGAACAGTGTGGGTTTTTTAAAGGCACCAGAATAAGGAACATGATCTTCATGCTCAGAATGTTATCAGAAAGAGCAAGACAAATACAGAAAGACGCAGACCTTTGTTTTATAAACTACGCAAAGGCGTTCGACAAAATACATCACAAAGATCTGTTGGAACTACTCAGCAACCATGATATATTTAGGAAGAATATTAGAATAATCAATACTGGCAGCAAACAGCCTGCATACGGATTGAAAGTGAGTTCAGCAGATATACAAAAATACGAAAGGGCATAAGGCAAAGATGTGTCTTCTTACCAGACTTATTCAAACTATACAGCAAGGCAATTCTGAGAGAACTGGAAATTCTTTCAGGGTTCATCACTGGTGGCCACAATCTTAACAACATAAGATATGCAGATGACACAGTGCTGATAGCAGACACAGAAAGGAAATTTCAAAACATTAAGTGTATCTTGACATAAACGATTCATGTTAGAGGACATATTTTTTATGAAATTTCTTGGACATTCAGGGAGGTAAATTTTGTTAATACTGTTTATTATAAACAAAGCATTTACTTAAATATTTGCATCTATAAAAATAATGTATAAACAGAAAATATATTAAAATAATTGTTGGATGTAGTCCATTATATAATATATATATATATATATATATATATATATATATATATATATATATATATATGTATCCTTTACACCAGTGCACCTCATATATTTGGAGATATGGTGGAGTAAGGGATACAGGCTCAGACTGAGGAATTCCTGTTGAGTTCATTACATTCATTTGCATGCAAATACCCTTGGGAAAGGTATGAACCCCTCTCTTTTCCTCTTAGGTTTGGGTAAATAGCAGGACAGATGAGGTTGGCAACTGCTTTAGGAGAACAACAACTATGAAGCTAAAACCTATGGAGGTTCTTTTTGGAACATGTCATCTCACTGTACCAGTTCTCTGTATTCAGCTCTTCCAAAAAGAGTCACTGGTTCTACACAATCCTTTGCCATTATAATCAAATGTACAGGTAGTCTGCCTGTTCAGTTCTATGAACTGAGCTGCTGGACTCTCATACACTGAAAAAATTTTGTTAAATTCAACTGAAGGTCATCTGGCTTCATTTTTATTGTACTTTCTAATTTTTAAATAGGCTTCTGTACATTGGAATAGCTATTCATTTCTGGGTGTGTCCATCTACTAAGGAATTTTGTTGTTTATCCACATTTGTGATCTATACTGCAGCTATGCTGAGCAGACTTCAGTACAGTTACAGGAATTGTGAGTGTGTGTCAGTTGACCAGCGTTCAGTCTATATCACTGTTATATTTAACAGCCCCACCCCCACGAGGGATGTATGTGGCACAAGGCCGAGTTTACCATGGATTCTCAGTGGCTGTAGGCTCGGCCAAAAATATTCCCTTAGAATCCGTATAAATGGGTTCAGGGTCTGTCTACCTCCCCGGACGAAACTTTGCACTTCGGCAAAGCTTCGTCCGAGTTCCTCTCTGCCAAGGCAGAGAGTTCGACAGAAATGAACAGTCTATCACTGTTAATATTTAACTGCCCCCCTACAAGGATGTATGTGGCACAAGGCCGGTTTAGTGTGGGTTATCCAAGCCCGTAGGCTCAGCCAAAAATATCGCCTTTAGAACCCGTATAAATGGGTTCAGGAACTGTCTACCTCCCAGGACGAAACTTTGCCCTGCGGCAAAGCTTTGTTCGACGTCCTCTCTGACGAGGCAGAGAGTTCGACAGAAATGAACAGTCTATCACTGTTCCACACGAGGCTTACTTTTCTACTACTTTATAGTAAGTGGAAGAGTCCATAATAAACTCATTAGTGGGAAGACACTAAAACATATAAATAAAAATATGCTAAATTATTTTAAAATTATTATTAAAAGAAAGAAGTGGTTAACATCTGGTGTGAATACCACATAAATAATGGACTATTCCATTTTGATTGTGTATGTGTAGAAAAACAAAAGCCATACATTACTTGGTTTCAGTGAGAAAATGAATGAAATAAAAAAGTGAAGTGAAGTGTGTAACAGCTGTTTAAGTAAAATGGAAAAATTGTCAATTTCAACGTTTTTCATTTGTACCCACTTTTTAAAATAACAACCAGCATTCATATTTATGATTTTTATTGCAATGTTTTGTTAAAGTTGTGAAGCTCAAATATTTAATGATGTGATAGGTGAATTTCTATTAATATTTTATTGCCATAGAACTCACCATTAGCTTATTTAGTTATTAACTAAAGAATTAAGATTCATCTGAAAATTCAAATAGGAAAACTGTGAAATTAAAACCATTTCCTCAAAATATTCCATGTATATGTTTTCCATCATTGATCTTATAAAAAAATAGGGACACTGGTTCAAATGCAAATAAAGTAAGTCACACTTCTTGTTACACTGAATATGAGTAAATAAATCCCAGTGACCTTGTGACTTACAGGGTAAATTGTAATGCAAAACTATGCCTAATATTCACTTAGCAATTTTGGTTTTAATATAGACAATGGTCTTGGAAATATTAACATTAGTTCAATGTTGCAGTTTGCTTGAAGGCTGGAGAAGATATTGGCTGAAATGTCATCATAAAAACAACAGAGATGAGGATATTTGCCTGAATAATGTGTAGAATAACACTGAAAAACCTCTGAACACTGGGCCAGTGCAAGGGTCACATGGGCCCCTTCTTGAATCTATGATACAAGCACCCCCCCATATCTATGATATGGGGCCCTCACTCTACTACATCTCAATTTTCATAAAGTAGTATTCATATGAAATGCAAATTTTGTTGTAACCTAATTACATACAATAAGAGGTGGACAATTCAACTAGAAAAAGTGAAAATAAATACAATGCAAGCCAAAAAGGATCTGGCCCTAAAAAATTGAGAGAAAGCTGTCACAGATCCTAAATATTACTTTACACTAAATAAGTTTGGACAGATGACTCAATGTTACACCAAGCTGTGGCACATGTATGGTCTCCCCAAGATTCAGACAGTTGGTATTCCATTGAGACCTAAAGTCAGCTGCATGTGTTCAGCATTTCACCTGCTGAGCAGATTCCTTGTGGATAAAGCCAATTCATTAATAGGGAAGTCCTTATCCTATACTAGTTTAAACAAGCTATAGCCAGCTTAGACCAGCAACCCGAGTGAAAAAAACACTCGGTTCCTCACTTTAAAAATCGACTTTGTCTCACAACATAACTCAGTAGGTGGTTAAGGTAAATCTGTCTTAATGGTAATTAGCTTATTTCTTTGTTTCCATACAATATTAGTCTGGGATTGTATTTTGTTTTTAGTTGCTGTGCACACTTTTTATCCTCAAATCTTGTTCTGGTGAGAGAGGACAAAAAAATAGTTTAGCTGTTTTTAATCGTTATATTTTGGTATTACCAATTTACGGTAATATACATTTTTGTGACCACTCTTTTTGTTATAAATTGCTTCTGTTTTGTTATGAACATCATTTTAATATTTTTAATTTTATTAGTTTAATGGAATATAACATATTTTAGGGTTAACAATTTTAAGCTCTTGGTAGATAACTGGTGTGAAAATAAACGATAAATTAATTTATATTCAAGGGACTTATCTTTGAACATTTATAAATTAATACTAGCAGTATAACCCGTCTTCGACTGGGTCTTTCATTACTGGGAATTTTTGCAGTTCAGTTGGCGCAGTTTAAGTTTAAAGTCAGCCCACCTGAAAATCAATATTAGTAACAACATCTCAGTGCAACTGAGGCACATCCCCAAATGGGGGGGGGGTGTTAACAATTTGAATAGGGGGCCCTGAAAAGGGAACTGTAAAATAATAAATAATATTATTGTAATAATTTAAAGTATTTATTTTTATTAAAGTTTTTATGAAAGATATATATCCAAGAACAGATAGTAAATAGTAAAATGTTGCTGAGAGTTATAATGGACAGGAAGTAGTGGAGAGCCATTGTTGCAAATAATTTGGACTCGAAACTGGCACTGAAGAATTATCTATCGAACAAAAAAATTCATCAAAATCAGATGAAAACTGTGGGAACGCATAAACAACATCTGATCACACACACACACACACACACACATACATACATACACACAAACATTTTGAGAATTATAGATATAGATTAGAAACTCAAAAAAACTAAGTGAAACTGATCAAAGAGTTCCCAATCCATAACAATTGGATCAGAAGCTTGGATGTCCACCAAAGTTCTTACAGAATAGACTCTGACAGTGGTTTTCAACCAATTGAAATCAGACTCCTCTCTAGGAGAACGTACTAACATTCCATTAGATAATCTTATGGAAATGTTGATACTCTGTGTATAGACAACATTCTTTTATCTAGAGTCTGACATATACCAGGAGGAGGAAGGCTTGACTATGGGTTTGCCATTGTTACCAGTAATGGCAATATATATACATGGAATACTTCAATGAAATGGCTTTAGAAACAGCACCACTTAAGCCAAAATTATGGCTGAGATTCATGGGTAACACCTTCATTCTCTGGTCACACCAGAATTGAACTCAATAAGACCTTCGATTCAGTTCACAATGAAAGAAGAAAATACTATTTAGCTAGCTTTTCTGGATGTACTAGTAACTTGCACTGGTTCAAAATATCTGTATATCACAAGCTAAATTTCACTGGACAATACTTCAAATTTAATTCCCACCATCCTATAGTGTGAAGAAAAGGATCATTGCCTATAACACCCAACAAAAATAATAACAACCTAAACACATACTAGCAAGAAATAATCAGCATCAAACGTACTCTTTAGAATAAAACTACCTGACAAATATGACATCTCTGTTAGCAGTTGGGAACAGAAGAGACAAGGAATATGATCAGAAAATTACCTCGGTCTGTCTACATTACATCAAGGGCTTATCAGAAAAGTTTCAGAAGATTTGTGGTGTATATAACATCAGGGCAATATTTAGAAGCAGTTCCATTCTACAGAGAAAACTCTGCTGAGTAAAGGCTAACACAGGGGAGAATATGACCAAGAATTTTATGTACTCATTTCATTGCAATTGTGGCAGAGGATATAAAAGTCAGGCTGGAGGAACATAAAAAAATAGTGAGAAAAGAAACAATGAAATCAGGCATGGCTGATCAAGTACGGCGGGAAATGAGTGGTCATCAGCCCCTGTGAATGAAGTGAAAATATTGGTTGAAAGAATCAGTGCATATGCTAGTAGGACTAGTATAGAAATAAATACAATATGGGAGCCAATAATAAAGAAAGAAAGACAAATGACAGAAAGTCTTCAACAGCAAAAACATGGGCAGCAGTAACAGTTGCAGCTTAATCAGCAGTGAAAGTTTAAAATCCTAAATTTACTCCTGCAAGTCTCTAAGGGACAATGGCCTAGTGGGTAAATGTACTGGTTTGTGAATTTGTCGACATAGTGGTTGTCAGTTCATTGGGTTGATCAGTGTATACTTGCACTGAGTGGAAATGGGTGAGAAAAAATGAACAGTGCTAAGTAAAAAAAAAATTCTTAGACATGAACAGTGGAATGAGAACAGCCTATCTCCACAGATTAAATAAAGGGTTCAGTTCAGAATTTCCTGTGGGTTAACCAGATCAATATACACCTGAAGAAGGTACAATGGTAAAAACATTGTAAATATAAATCATCAGAGAAATTCAGACAAAATTTAAATACAATGTATCTAAATATAAATTAGAGACATGTTATAATCTTAAATAAATCAACATGTTACATCTTAAATAAATCAACAATGTTTTCAGCAATTTTTAACATAAACTTGAGATTTGTCTTGTTAAAAAGTTGAATAATTCTAACACATTCAACATTATGGATAAAAAAATGATGAAATTATACAGTTTTTTTTCTTTCCGAGATTTAGTAATAGCAAAACAAATTCATGTATTTGGATGAAATGAAAAACACAGTGACATCAAAATCATTTAATATTTAGTTGTGCTTAGTTTCATTTGTAATGTATATAAATGTGGGTAGAAAAAAGCAAATGTTATTGGGTACCTATTAGTTGTTATCAACTGCAAATGTTTAGGTCATGAAAGTAAGATTGAAATGTTTGCAGAAGTTGCAATTCCAATAATATACATTCACTTCCAACATTCATTATATCTGTATATCACAAGCTTCATTACAATTAAATATACTAATATACTAAATATACTAACATACTTATATACCCAAATTATAACATACCCAATATATAATATATCCAATACATAATATAATATATATATGACTCAATGTTACAACATATATATATATATATGGTATAAAATGACAATTGGAAAAAATCTTAGATTTTGCTCACACGTTTCGTCTTCTGACTTTTTCAAGGCAAAAGTGAAACTGAGTGAGTTTTTACAAAGCACTACCTGGGTCTCCCAATCGGCTGGAGTGTTCATGGGTAGTACCCACCGGCCCTGATTGGATCTAACACACACCTGGAGGTGGCCGAAGAACATATTGACTGAAATGTAATAAAAACAACAAAGATGAAGATACTATTCCAAATTCAATGTGGAACAATGCCGAAGCTTCATCTTTGAACTTCTGGCAGCCATTGATCCATGGTATTTATCTACATGGACAAATATTTTCATCTTACTTATATGTTAAATCTACTATGAACAGATCCATTTTCCTCAAACACTGCTGAACTTTTCTTGTCAGTGAGGACAAAGAGTGTTGTCCCCGCATGTTCACACAGCCATGGTGACCACAGGCAGCCAAGCGTTCACAAAGCCATCAAGTTGCCATTCTGGTTACACACAGACAGTATGCATATGAACAGCCATAAATCTCACTGGCTTCCTACCACGAAGGTTTGTCAGCAGCCATAGGAAATTTAAAACAATTTTTCACTTGGTCTTCCTGCTCAAGTGAGACAGGCTTAAGACAGTTCAGTTGAGCAGAAGTACAATGCATGCAAACCTCAGTATAAATTTTCAAACTTTACAAAATCTGAATGGCTAAATTATTTGGGACTATAACGTATTCGTTAAATATTAAATTAAACATTTAATTCATTACACATTAAATTAAATATTTTAAAAATACTCAAACTATATTTTAAATCCATAAAATATCTATCTCATCTTGTTCAATTGCTTATCAGTTTTTTTAAAAACAAGAACTCTACGAAAGATGAGTATTGCTTTGGAAATACCAGAATTATTTTATCCTGTATGTGACGATAAACTACATATGGCAGCAAACCATCTGATTGGAAGATTTTGAGGAGTGTAGTACCAACTCTTAATTGATGTTGTTCCCATGTCCACTCTGACCTAGGGTGGTAGCACCTGCTCGGGTCCTACCTATGGAGAAAATAGTTAATCCCCAAACTGGAGTCAAAACACACTGAAAGTGTAGAAATACATTTTTACACTGAAGGTACCAGCAGTACATTTTCATAGTAAAAAACTACCAGCAATACATTTTCATAGTAAAAAACTACCAGCAATACATTTTCATAGTAAAAAACTACCAGTAATACATTTTTGTAAAAAAAATATTACCAGCAATACATTTTCATAGTAAAAAACTACCAGTAATACATTTTTGTAAAAAAAAATATTACCAGCAATAAATTTTTGTAAAAAAAAATAAAAAATATTACCAGCAATACATTTTCATAGGAAAAAAAATATTACTAACAATACATTTAAAAAAAATAGTATTAGCAATACATTTTTGTAAAAGAAAAAGAGCTAGCAATACATTTAAAAAAGAAAAAATTAACCGGCAGTACATTTTTGTAAAAGAAATTACTAATGCTACCAAGAAAATTAAAACTCGGCATTAAATGACCCATAAGGAGTTGATATGCCATTAAACAAACAAAACAAACAAAAACCAAAATTATTCAGCAATTCTTGAAAATTATGAGCAAAGTTTATTAATGTTATACCAGGCCATAACTAAATTGGTTGATTTGACTAATTTGTTTTTTACAGCTTGTCAACCTCTTGCAGGTTACACAATTCCAGAAAATACCTTTAGGCTATAAGAACCCTTTGCAGATAATCATTTACTGATACAAGACGTACTAATTGACAAATAGCAGTTTCCAACTAAGCCATTATCCATCACACCACCCACACGACATCTGAACATACTGCAGCTTTATTTCCAAGCATAACTGAATAGGAGACGAACTGACAACAATACGTGCTGAAAATAAATTACATATTTGATACAATTAGATATTTATATTAAACCACTATCATCATACAGAAATGATTAATGTGTTTTTTTACAGATATCAACTCCAATATTTCAGACATTCAATTTGTATTTATTGGTTTAATACAGCAAATAATTGATCAGTATAAGCCTTAAGAAGCAAAATGTGATTCTACAGAAGGATGCTGAGAATAACATGGACCAAACATGTGAGCAACATCTTAGAGAAAAAGGAAACTTATACTTAACATCTGGAAGAGGCAGCTGAAATTTCTAGGGCACATAATGAGGAAAGAGGGCTTTGAAAATTTGATATTCGCGGGATAGAGTAAAGGCAAGAGGGATAGAGGAAAATAAAGCATAAGCTACTTAGTGAGCTTGAGTAAAGGGATGGTGGAACAAGGTTTAGGAAAGATAACAAAAGGACTAAATTTACTAAGAGCTGCAAAGGACGGGAAATTGTGGAGAGCCATCATTGGTAATGTCCTGAAGAGACACGGCACAGAAGAAGAATGAGAGCATTAAAAGCAGTCATTTTCTAGGAAATAATTCCTTGCAGGATTTTTAGACATAGTTGTGAGTCAATATTTTTTCAAGGCAAGGCACACACACACACACACACACACACACACACACACACACATGGAAAACCTACTAATTTTCTGTTTTTTTTGTTTATTGTTTCAACTCAAGTAAGGTGATAATGTCACTAGGACGCAGCAGAGAGTGACTGGGAGTGAAAGATAAAACAGAAAACGTTAGTGGTACGGATTGAGGACAATACAAAGAAGGAAAAGAGATCAGGAAGACAAAAAATGGCGATTTAAATTTCTGAAGTTATCAGGGAAGCAAGAAATTGGAAGGGAGTTCCTTTCCACCTGTGAGAAGTGCAAGAAAAGAAACTGTTATAGAAGTGGCAGTTGCATCTAGTTAGTTTAAGAGTAAGGTGGTGTAACCTAGTTACCAATCTAGTAGCGCCAGTAGTTGGGGTACTAGGGAAAAAAGCTCATCCGGGTAGTTGCCATGAAACTATTTGTAGAAAAGAGAGAGGGAAGCCACATCATGTCAGTGAGAAAGTGACAGAAACACATATGCTTGGTCAGGTCAGCTATATTATAGACCCTTCTTTGAATTTTGTCAAGAATCTCGAGATATACAGCAGGGGCACCACATCATATATGGCAAAAGTATTCAATGGATGGGCGAATGGTAGATTTATAAATATGCAAGATGAATTCTGACATAAAAGATTTTCTGGCATGACACAGTGAACCAACTTTCCTTAACAATTGATTCAATACAGTGATTCCACTTCATGTAAAGGCATAGAGTGTTACTCTTCTGGAGTTTAGCAAATAAAAGTTATTTGTGGTGATTAAATGAAAGCAGTTTTGTTTTTGAAGCCTTAACATTTACAAGCCATTTCTTGCCCCAGTTATCCATTGATTAGTGGTCCTTTTTAAGAACAGTTGCCAGGTTTACTTTGTCAGATTTGATACTAATACAGAAGTAAATGTTTGTGTCATCTGTATAAATACATAGTTGGTAGCTGATAACATCAGGAAGATCTTTAATGAAGATTAGAAACAGCATGAGTCTAGAGGCATGTCCATTCAAAATTACCTTCATTATACAAATTGTTACAAATGATTGGATTATGCCAAATCTTTATCCTGAGACACCATAGCCATTGAGATTGTGTAGAAAGCCAGCATGCCAAACCCGGCTGAATGCCTTTGTAATATCTAGAGCCACAGCCTGATCTTCAACATTTTTGATGTCTTTTCTTCCAGGAAATCTGAAAAAATTCCTTTCAGTATAAAATCTCTCAGAAAATAATTTTTCATATATCTGTATCTATCTATCTGTGTATTTATGCAGTGAATGTCTGTTAAGACAATTATTATTAAAACAACACAGATTATGTGTCAACTGGCAATATTTTATTTCTG
Organism: Acanthosepion esculentum; assembly: GCA_964036315.1. Classification (NCBI taxonomy): domain Eukaryota; kingdom Metazoa; phylum Mollusca; class Cephalopoda; order Sepiida; family Sepiidae; genus Acanthosepion; species Acanthosepion esculentum. Next base: position 82,576,364 of record OZ038489.1, on the reverse strand, counting down.
ACTGAGGTATTTGGAAATACATGAAAAGAATAGAACACAAACATAAATTTCATTCTGAATATCCACAATTTTAAGCTCAATATTAAGAGTGATGAAATACAAGAAAAAAGTGGTGTTGACCTAATTTACCTTCTTCTAAATATGTGTTTTTATTACTTTAAACCTTATTTTTAGTGGATACCCATATTTGAGTAGACATTCTGTTTATTTTAAACAGTATATAATTTTGTCAACTGGCCTAAACATTTCAGAAAATGTATTATAGAAAATACACTTTCCAGCAGATATTGCAGAAACTGGTGTTTAATCCAAGGTGCTCTGAACTTCACAATAAGCCATTTAATATAAACAGAGCGTCAAATCAAATAGAGGTGTCCATTAAAAATAATGTTCATGTATTATATATATATATGGCCTGACGATTGCGTCTAGCATGACACAGCCTGTCGCCTCTAAGTGTTGACTTCAATGTTCACTTTTACATTTATATATATATATATATATATATATATATATATATACATATATATATACATATATATATACATATATATATAAATATATATATACATATATATATAAATATATATATACATATATATATACATATATATTCATATATATATACACATATATATACATATATATATATACATATATATTTTAGAATTGGACATTGTCCGACAATTTATTTAAAGACATTTATATTATGTTTAACGTTCTTTTTATAGATACAAGTATTTAAGTAATAAAACAGAGCATTTGCTTAAATACTTGTATCTATAAAAAGAACGTTAAACATAATATAAATGTCTTTAAATATACATATATATATACATATATATATATGCACATATATATATACACATATATATACAAATATATATATATATATACACACACACACACACACACACACACACATCCTCTTTTCCTCCCCACAGTTATGGGTAAATAGCAGAACAAACTAGGTTCTATAGACTTGGATGGCAACTGGTCTAGGAGAAGGACTGCGGAGGGTTGTTTAGGGACCTTGTAGCACACAGTGCACCAGGTCTCTGTATTCTGCTCTTCAAAATGTGTGGTTGGTTCTGTACAAAATCTTCTCCACTATAATCAAATCATATATGCAGGTTGTCTGGCTGTCAGTTCTTAGGAACTGAGATACCTGACCCTCATATGTCGTAAAAGGGTCCCCAGTAGGTGTGGGTCAACAGCTCATGTTGATCAACAATGGGAGAGTTTATGATATATATATATACTAATAGTTCCTAAACCTCAGATAGCACAACTGCAAGTATATCAAAACAAATTGGTCGCCGAGGAAAAAATTGGAAAAAAAAGAAAGAACTAGAAACCTCCAAACAGGGCAAAACAAATCGTCCAGTGCCTTAAGTTATTTTTCCCAAAGAGAAAACCCAAATGAGCAATAAAGCTAAAACACCAGATTACCCGAAGATCCGTTTAGGTGAAACCTAAGTAGGTTGTTCCTGGCTCTTTAGGATTTATTTTATTTATATATTTATTCTGCCAATTGGGTTAAGGAATGTTCTTTTAATTTTAACACCTCAAATCAAAACTGCTCTCTATTAATTATCTGAGAGATCCCTTTTTGCCTTCCACCAGCTTTTCTGGTGCTAATGTTCAGCATTGTGACATGTGCCTTCTCAAATTAATGTTCTCTGCTGATATGAAGTGAAAAGATTATATTGAATCAATTGTTAGTTCTACTGCTAGGAAAGTTGATTCATGGTCTTGTGCTAGACAATTTTTCTATCCGGAATCCATCTTATATATTTATAAGTCTACCAACCATCCATACTTTGAATACTGCTGCCACTTATGCTCTGGTGCTCCTGCTATATATTTAGAGATTCTTGATAAAATCCAAAGAAGAATCTACAGTTTTATTAGTCTTGTCCTGACATCTTGGCCTCAGTAAATTCCCACTGCCATAATACAATTTCCATGAGCCTTTTCTATAAATAATTTCATGGCAATTGTTCTGACGAACTTTCCACTTTGATACCTAAACTTTATTTAAGTGCAGTACTAGATTGGTAACAAGATCTCATCAATTCACAGTTGAACTGGATAGATATAACCGTAAGTTCTTTGCTCAAAGTTTCTTCTCTTGCACTTCTCACTTGTGGAACACACTTCCAGATTCTTGCTTTCCAGCTAACTTTTATGTTCAAAAATTGAAATGCAATATCAGTCATTATCTACTGTCTTAGTAAATTGCCATTATCTACTGCCTTCTTCATTCCTCTTTTTTTTACTGTTCTCAGTCCTTAATAATTTTTTTCTCATCTTACTCTTTATCATTTAGTAACCTCTTATGTATTAATGGCTTTACTGCCTTGATTTGGGTGAAATAATAAAAAAATATATACTTTTTTAGAATAGGATCACCAACCCTTGAATTGCATAATAAAATCTCACACTACTAAATAAGTTGAAATATTTCCAATAAAACAGAACTTACCAATTGAATTTCAAACAGTATATTTATTATATATGTATATTAGTGGGTGCATGACCCAGTGGCTAGAAAATTAATATTCTGAAAACTAGATCAGGGTTTAAATCCCATGGTCAATTTGTAAAGTAGGTGGTTCCTTTATACTAGCCTGGGGAAAGAATCCCACCATATGGTACCATTGAGATATGTGTGGAAACCATATGATGGCTTCACCCAAACTTTGTGAATGAAATTGACTAGAAAAAACTGATTGGAAGACATGATTGCAACTGGGAGCTTGACTATAGAGGTTTTGTTCAAACTGTTCATTACACTAGCTTATAGGGATCTTTTCCAGAAATTGTAACTAAGGTCCACTCAGCATAGTTTCAACCCTAACCACAGGTTGGCTCTGCAGGTATTGAAGGAACACAGATATGTAGGGATTAGCTAGCCACTCTGCTAGACAAGCATACCCAGAAATATGTAGACGAACATCATTACCAAAATCTGAAGTTTCATCTTAATAGCAAAAGATGCCTTCTAAAAAATAAAAAACGTATTTAGAAGCAAGAAAATTTCATTAGAAACAAAGAAAAGAGAAAGAAATGCTATGCAATATCAATCTTCCTATATGGTGTAGTGCATAAACAAAGTATCAGTAGCAGTAGCAGCCCTTAATAAACCTTATATCAGCAGCAGCTCTGGCATATAAAAAACATTTGAACCCTTAAAATAACTCTCTCTTCCGGGTTTTCCTCTTTTGTATCATGTGACGTGAACTTTTCACGCTGAAGCTAAGAGAGCTATGAATATTTCACCCACAAACTCACCAATACAGTAAATGCCACTTAAATGTATTCAGGAACATTTTGTTGTGTATGCAATTCTTGGAAAAGAAACTCTGGTTTTAAACTCTTCTTTTGTTAATTTTATCTTAATAAATGTTATCATTGCATTGCAAATCAATTGATTTGTTATTTTGTGCATGTGCATGTTTCACTACCATTATTTCATTTACTATAAAATATTCTCATGAGAAACATTTAATTTTGAAGCAGCCAAGACACTAAGACAGTAGTGAATGCTGGACATTTTCCTCATGAACAAAGAAAAGATCTGAGGCAACAGAAATGTGGTTCTGCAGAAGGATGCTGAGAAAACTGTAAATGGAGCAGATGAGCAACTAGGAAATGAAAAGGACAATCAAGCATAAACAATCAAGAAAGAGCAAGCTGAAATTACTAGAACATAATGAGAAAGAAGGCCTGGAGAATTTGATGATTGCAATATATTGAAGGCAAGAGGAGTAGAGGAAAGCAGGATGTCAGAGTGAGGGGGGGGTGATAGTAAAAAAACAAATATTGTTTAGAGCTATAAAGGATAGGAAGATGTGAAGAGCCATGATTGCCCAAGTCATAAAGGGACACACAAGAAAAGAAGATATATTGAAAATTTTACCAACATTGGATGCTTCATATATATTTTGTCATGGAAACAATATTGTACCTGCAAGCACACACTCGGTCATATATATATATATATGTATATATATATATATTTATCAATCAATATCTAAGAACTGTTCATGAATGCGTTGGATTTGGTACCCAGTACACGGATATTACAGAAGAATAAAAGTGCATTATTATAAATGTGAAAAAATTGGTACTGATACATAAAAGTGAGCAATGGATAAAAAATTTCATATGACCACTTTGACATCACAATGGGATCACTAGACTCAGCTGAGTCTTCTGATCTCATAGGTCTTTTTATATTATACAATCTCACAGCACATCGTGAAATTAATATAACTGACATTGGTTTATACAGAGATGATGGACTTATGGTTATAAAGAACTCTACTAACTTTAAAATTAGAAAGATATTATATAAAGAATTTATGAACTTAAAAATTTAAACTCTATTAACTTTAAAATCGATAAAATTAGAAAGATATTATATAAAGAATTTATGAACTTAAAAATTAAGGTAAGCACTAAATTAAAAAAAGTTAACTTCCTAGATATAACATTAGATTTAATGAAAAATATATACACACCTTATAAAAAAACCCAATACCAATCCTTTATATATACACCCTAAATCAAATCATCCCCCCTCTATAAGTAAGCATATACCTTTATCCGGAAAAGAATAAGTACAAATTCAGCAAATGAGAAGATTTTTGATGAACATATTAATTTCTATAATAAAGCTCTAAAAGATAGTGGATACAAAAACCCAAAACTAACTTATATAAAAAATGAAAATGGAAAGCATAAAAAAAACAGAAGTAGAAAAATAATTTGGTATACACCCCCATACAACTAAATGGTAAAGAACAAATTAGGACAAAAATTCCTTGCATTTATCGTCAAGCACTTTCCTAGAGAAAGTAAACTAAGTAGTATTTTCAATAAAAATACACTAAAATTAAGTTACAGCTGTATTGAAAACTTAGAAAAAATTATTAAGAAACATAATTCTAATATCTTAAATAAACACTTAGACCAAAACCAAAATATTTTAGACAACAGAAAAATAAAAATAAAAACAGATGAAGATAAACAAAAATTATGTAACTGTAGAAACCCTCATTACTGTCCTCTACAAAATAAATGTCACACAGAATCATTAGTATACCAATGCAATATCTCTTCTATTGAGAATCCCGAAAACATAAAAATCTATATAGGTTGCACAAGCCATGAGTTCAAAAAACGGATTATATATCTTACTGTTCTTTCTTTTTATTTATATATATATATATATATATATATATATATATATATATATATATATATATATATATATAGCATTTATCAGGAAACTACTTGTGCTTGCCATTAGTGCAGTACTTGTTGCTTGAAGTGTGAATGATTGCAGATTTATGAAATGAGTGACTGGCAAATTTGTTGCCAAGTAGACAGATTTGATACAATTTGCTGACCACATCATTTGCACTATTGGACATTTTGAAGTAATGCAGCTATTGTCTGTAGACAGCGATGTTCCTAATTGATAAAGCGGATGACAACAGCTGCACCTCTAAATTTATAATTCTACTTGAAACAGACTCTCCTGTGTACATATATGCTTGTTAGAAATTCTGCATGACCAATCATTAATGAGGATACAAAACAAAACTTATTTTCTTTTTATATATATATATATATATATATATATATATATATATATATATATTTCACCTGAAAATTGTTTAGTGCATGAATGTTAGTTATGGTGTGATATATAGAAAAATAAATGATATTATTATTAGTTTATATATGTGACCTTTGTCTTTTGGCATTGAGCATATTTGTTTTTTCAATTTCTAAGCATTATATATATATATATATATATATATATTTTAAATAAAAATAAAAACAGACCACTTTAAGGTTCCATGTAATAAATTATTTCACCACAGTCCTTTTAAAGGACCGTGGATCATCAGACTTAACTTCAAAAGGTTGAAACAAAAAATGAAAAGAAATTTACACATTTTTGACTGGCAGTACTAAGCATATGTAAATTGACGAAGTGAGGAAGTGAGGGGGGGAGAGACATGATTGAGTTAGATGTAATTTAAAATTTCTATTATTCAAATTTAATATTGTTTGAGGAAGTCCAGACATTGACACATTTAATCAGTTAACTTAACTAACTTAACGGAAGTTATATACTGACATACAAGGGGGAGAGAAGAAAAAAGAAGTAAAGGGGAAAAGAGAGAAGGAAGTCATGAGAGAAAGTGTCACTAACTTTCTTTGGAATGAAAGGCCCAAAATAGATGCTGCTGTTTTGCTTTACTTTGAGAGTTAATAAATATTATAATGTTTGATATAAATTTGAATGATAAGTCTATAAGGAATTTAATTTAATGTTTGTTAGCGATTTAATTTTTTTTTTATACTTTATTACAAAAATTTTGGGGATTTAATATGAAATAGTCGATTAGAAAAATATTCATAGAATTTACATTAAAATAATAAATTTTATTTTAAAATATAAGTTTACTTCTAGTTGTATTTGATTATTAAGGTGATATCTTTATCAGTTTGAATTTTATTCATGAATTTTAATTTAATTTCTCTTACTTAAAGTTTAGTTTTTAAGTTAATATGGAGAGATATTTGAAGGTAATATTAGAGATCTTACTCTGTCATATATTGTATACACATCCATGCAAGTTTCACATGTACATACGTTCTTTTAACTGTGCAGTCACTCATACAGGTACACATGCATCGATATACATGGGTAATTTCATGTATTAATACCTACATATAACTTTTTAAATGTTTACGCATACTTACACACACATATATATATATATATATATATATATATATATGTGTGTGTGTGTGTGTGTGTACTTAGTATTTCCCTAAAAAAAAAAAATTTTTTTAAATAATATTAGGTGATGACTTTAGTATTCAATTATCAAAACATCTATATATTTTATCATCAATAATGATTATTAAAAGGTAATACATTTAAATTCAAAATTAAATTATCAATTTAAAAAATTTTCCTCCATATTGTAAAGAATTTTAAACTCACAATCCCAATTGGAGAATATTAAGGGAGAAAATGGGGTAAAACATTAATAACAGACCTATAAGTCCTTTTTTTTTTAAATATTCTATATATCCATATATATACACACACACATATACACACATCCATACACATGCACACACATATATATACACATATATATCCATATATATACACACCCAAACACATACACACACGCACACACACATATATATATGTATATACTCATACATACACACATACGCATGTAGATATACAAATGTACATACATATACTCATATATATATATATATATATATATATATATATATATATATACACATACATACGCATATATATATATATATATATATATATATATATATATATATATATATATATTTAGTTTACGAAAAACTAGGTAATCCATATGGGTAGACCCAACCTTTGGAAGTAAAATCTGATGATCCGTGGTCTTCTAGAAGGGCTGTGGTGAAATAATTTATTACATGGAACCTTAAAGTGGTCTGTTTTTATTTTTATTTAAATTTTATATATATATACATATACATACACATATATACACATATACACACACATACATATACACACCTACCCACATATATACATATATACATATATATATATATATATATATATATATATATATATATATATATATATACATACACCCACATGTTTGTGTATGCAAAAACATGTCAATATTCAAACGTATTTACATTATTATATTTCACCCATATTCACCCATATTATATATACAAACTCACAAATTCATATATTTATACATACATATATACACAGATTATCCACAATCCTATATCTATGGCACGACACACATATACCCATATATACATACACCAACACACACACATATATATATAAACACACATCCACACATATACATGTACCCACATACCCATACACATACATATATGCACCCATATATACATACAACTACATATATTTACAAATAAAAAAACCAAAAGCCCACCTATATACCTACAAGTATATATACATACATATCCATATCCATACCCGCCCACTCCAAATATGTGTTCACAATACACAATTAAAACAATGCATGCCTATCTTTCTATATAAAAGCATATACATATACGTATACTTATCAAAAGACGTATCAATGCCCCAGTTCAATTACATAGTTATATACATACAGTTATGTGTTCACATTCATATGTGCATAGCAACCTTTCCAAAAACAGAAAAATAAAGATCATATAATATTAGTCTTTCTATATAGTTACTTCTAAATATATTTCGTTAGATTGAGGTTGTTCTTATGTCAGCATTTAAAAATTAGTTCATTATGTGTTTAGTAATACATCCGGATCTTTATGCTTTATTATGAGTATCTTTTCTTTTAGACATAAGTCGCATCTGTCTCTGAAATTTATTGGAGTTCTGGCTCTCAAGATGATTTTCCACTTTATTTGTGAGGTTAAGCCCTCCTCCAACAAATCCCAATAATGCTTTCACAGTGCCATTTGGTTCTTTTTAAATTCATCTTTGAAGGACTGGTGAAATAATTTATTACATGGAACCTTAAAGTGGTCTGTTTTTATTTTTATTTAAATTATTAGCTCTGATTTACATTGAGCTCTCTGGATTTTATCCTCCTTGGGTCTACCCATACAGATGACCTAGTTTTTTCGTAACCTATATATATATATATGTTTGTTGAATTCACCAGTGGCAAGAGGTTATGCAGATGGCGACAATGACACTCAAGGATCAGCTGAAAACATTCCTGACCCAAGTCAACATCAACCCTGAGACTGCTGCAAATTGGCCGTCCTTGTGTCAGACCATCTGAGAGGTGAACCGACATTTTCAAATTCAATTGTCAACAAGGATGTGTAACATGTTGGCCATCCACATCCACCACCCACATTCTTCTCTGATTACGGCTCATGATTTTTCAGAAGTAGGTTGGGCTTTCAGAGCCATCTCTCATGAGGGGAAAAAAGGAATAAGGAGAGAGGATTCTTGGATGCCAACAACTATATATATATATATATATATATATATATATATATATATAGAGAGAGAGAGAGAGAGAGAGAGAGAGAGAAAGATATATATATATATATATATATATTGTGTATTACCAATCTCCCTCAGTCTAGAGCTCCATGCAAGATCTCCGAATATAGAGTGAATCTGATGATGAAAAAGGTGAGGAAACAACCCAGAACTACGTGGCAAGAGCTTGTTGATGATCTCAAGGCAGCTGGGACCACAGTCACCAAGATGAGCATTAATAACACCCTATGTCATAGTGGACTGAAATCATGTAGTGCCCGCAAGGACCCCCTACATGTACAGGCCGGTCAGAAGTTTGCAAATGAGCACCTGGATGATTCAGAGGTGGGTTGGTAGAAAGTGCTTGGTCAGACAAGACTAAAATTGAGCTTTTTGACATCAACTCAACTTGCCGTGTTTGGAGGGAAAAAAGCTGTCTTTTTTTAAAATTTTTTTATAAAAAAAGAACACCATCTCAACCATTAAGCATGGTGGTGGAAACATTATGCTTTGTGGCTGTTTCTCTGCTAAGAGGACAGGATGACTACACCAGGTCGAGGGAAAGATGGATGGGGCCAAGTACAGGGAAATCTTGAGTGAAAATCTCCTTGCCTCAGCCAGGACACTGAAAATGGGTTGTGGATAGGTGTTCCAGCATAACAATGACCCAAAGGATATGTCTAAGGCAACAAAGGAGTGGCTCAAGAAGAAGCACATTAAGGTAATGAAGTGGCCTAGTCAGTCTCCAGACCTTAATCCTTTAGAGAATCTGTGGAGGGAGCTGAAACTTTGAGTTGCCCAACAACAACCTGAAAAACTTAAGGATTTGGAGAAGATCTGCAAAGAGGAGTAGGCCAAAATTCCCCCTGGGATCTATAAAAACTAGGTAACCAACTACAGGAAACATCTGGCTGCTGTGCTTGCCAACAAGGGTTTCTTCACCAAATACTGAGTTATGTTTTGCTATGGGGTGAAATAATTATTTTGTCAATAAAAATGAAATAAATGTTCAAAAATTAATATAATGTGATTTTCTCGACATTATTTACATTATTCAGACTATTGTCCTCATCTTTGTCGCCATGTTTATCACAACGTTTCGGCCGTTGTATGCTCCGGCCTTCTTCAGGTGGTTTGAACGTCAAACTGAACCCTTTATTTCGCTCACTGGGTAGACTGTTCTAGTTCCATGTGTCCATGTGCCTAATTTGGAGGTTAACTATTTACCCCTAGCTGGGATCCTAACAGGTGCTACTACCCCGGTCAGGATGGACCTGGGAACACCAGCAATTAAGAGGTGGTTTCATGCTCCTCAAAACCTCCTGATCAGAGGCCTTGCAGCTGGATGTAGTTTATCATCTTACCCAAGACGCAGATGTAGTTGACTGACAAGTGTGTCAAAAGTTACTTGCCTGTACAATTGTCTTGGTTCTTATGCATCGAAAGACTTGTTTTAAAATGTTAATGACAGTGTTTCAATAGTCCTTTGAACCATGGATGATATATGGTAGTTTGCATATGTTTGATACCTATAACTTTTAAATTCCTGAAAAATATGTTGTTAAATTCCTGAAAAAGCAATTTGTTGCGATGTAAGGAGCTACACTGAAATGACATCTAATTATCTAGTATTGTCCTGGAAACTGTCACAGATGATGTATCAGGTATAGGGAACCCCCACAGTGTAGCTAGAAAAACAATCTATGCTAATCAACAGGTAATTGTAACCTTTAGATTGTACTAATGGTCCAATTAGATCAATGGGAAAGTTGCTGATACTAGTGCTGCAAATCTGGATATAATAAATAAGTAATTAATGAATAAAATAAAGAGGATATTAGAAAGAGGTGGTTAACTAGTGGAATAGTGATAGAAAGTAATAAATAGTACCATTTGTTTTTATTTACAAGATGATAGATAAGCAAATAAAAGTCATCTCAAGCAGGTATGAGAAATGCTAAACAGGCAAGAATTTATTGTCAACTAGCTGAGGTGTCAGGCTTTGCCCGGATGTATGTTTTTTGTTGTTTTTTTTAAGCATTTCATCCCAGGCAAGGTGGGGGTGCAACTAGGCAAGGGGTTACAGAGAGTGAAAGTAAGCATAAAGAGGGGTGTTTGAGGAAAGGATAAAGGGAAGGACGAGGATCAAGATCATGCATCAGAAGATATCGCTTGACATTACATTTGAATATTTGAAGATTATAGTTACCAGGGAAACAAGTAAGAGGAAGGGCATTCCACTGCGGAGAAGGGTGAGAGAAGAAGCTGTTGGAGTAGAACAGGCAGTTAAATTTAACTTTTTCAACAATGAAATTGTGGAAACAATATGCCAAGCTAGTAGCCCACTTAAATTCATGCAATTGGGACACTAGTGAAAATAGCTCCTCAGAGCAATTACCATGAAAATATTTCTAGAAAAGACAGAGAGAAGCCACATCACGTCTGTGAGAAAGTGACTGGAGTTGAGATGCAACTATCACATTGCATATCCGTCTTTGGATTTTGCCGTGAACATCAAGATGAACAGTGGGAGCACCAGAGCATATATGGCAACAGTATTCAATGCAAGGACGTGACTGAAATTGTATAACTGCACCCTCTGTATAACTACACCCCACTGTTCAGAAATGTCTGCCTGCATCGCTGTTTTGCAGGCATCATCAAATTTATTTGACTCAAGTTACTTACTCTTATTCCCCAATTGATGATCCAGATTTGTTCCAAAACATAGCCAACAAACCAGTCCAAATTTGTGGGGAGAGCATTGGCCCCTTCTGGCCCCCTCATAGAATCACCACTGACTATCGGTATAACAAAATGTGTTAGATCTAAAAATACATTGGATAAGAAAGGATATCCTACCAGATGTCGGATTTGTGAAAGCATCTATCATAATGCTAAGTGTCCTGAAAAAAACGTATTACTGTAAAAAACATGAAGAAGAAAACCATGATATCAGTCGAGCCTTCTGACTGAAAAAGAAATCAATATTTTTATAGCAGAATAGTTCTCGATTATTTGGAATTCCTTATTAGTGCATTCTAATTCTTTCCTTTCAGTGCTACTAAAAATGCGTTTCATTGCCAATTTCATATTCTTATATTAAATCTCGGCGGCGGAACATGTCAAATATAACTGTCATTGTTGTTCATTTAAATTTGAGTTATCTAACAGTAAACACAAGCACATTGTCTGGCAAAGCATTTTGTACTTGATACTTTTTGTATGTTGTTGATCAAATTCAGTGATATATTCAGGTTTTCACTTCTACAAAAACTCAAAATGTTTAAAAAATGCATTGTACACGCTATTGAAGATTCTGTCAAATATCATCGAGTGTCGATATAAAAACATCCAAACCACTTTCCTGGTTTAAGTCTTTGGTTGTAAAGCAGATTCTTTAGCATCCCGCCCACCGTCAGTGATAGAGTCACCACAAGGCTTTGCTTAGACTTGCATATGTCTGTTACGATCTGCCATATTTTAATTTCACTTTTTGTCTTCATTGAATTTGGGCAGATTTTTGTAACCTGTGCCAGGCTCTGCTACCATGAAATAAATTACAAAGTATACTTTTATACTCCACGAGATAATCCATAATCATAAGTCTTCAAACGTAACTTGGTCAACAAACCAACACAATATTCTGTACGTTATTTTTACACTCCGTTCAAAGTCCCCAGTGTTTCTATCAGTTGTCAAAGAGATACTTCTCTTTTTATTGGGTTTCCTAACACTCTTGCCTTCAATCTCTACTGTGAGTATGCCTTAGAAACATGTTACTGTTCTATAAGACTCTCACACTATTTACATTGTTTGGACTGTTGTCCTCAACATTATTACCATATTCACATATCCCAGCCTTCTTCAGGTGATTGGAACTTTGAACTGAACTCTTCATTTCATCCACTGCAGTAGATTAATCTATTTCCACATGCCATACCTCTTCCAGATGTCTCATTATCAGTTGTCACCCTTTTAACTCATTTTTTCAGTTTTTCTTCACCTCTGCTGTAGCCAGGTATTGAACTCACAAGTTACTGTATTCAACCAATGCTTTTATCCACTGGGCCATGTATCCTAGAGGACATCCATGCATGAATTTTTAGGACTTATAAACCTAATGTCTCAGTTACAATATTTTACCAGAGCTCATATTACAATTTTGTTGATATTATTGTTTTAATCTAGCACTCTGTATTACTGTTTCCCATATTGTATTCATTTCCATGCTTGGCTGGCTTAGAACATATTTTTGTGGCCTAGTATATTCACTGATTCCTTTTTCATTTTCCAGTGATGTTTGCTGTCTGTTATTTCACACTCGTCCCAAAAGCGTCAGTGATCTCCCTTTTTCCTCTGTATATGGTCAGCTATGCCTGATTTTTCTACTTCCCCTTATCTTGTGGCTTCATTGTGTTCCTGCAGTCTTATCTTAATTGTGCTGCCTGTTTCTTCTTTATATTTCTTGTGACACTTGCATGGGATTAGTAAACTTAATCATGTTCTCCTCTATAGGAGGTCTACTCAGAAGATGATGTCTGCAAAGTGTTGTACCACTTTTGAATGTTGTTGTGATGTTATATGGACCACAGAGCTTTTGTATTTTTCCGATAATCCCTTCACATAGAGTAGACAGACCAAGGCTGTTTACTGAGTTTTGTTATCCTCTTCCACCCTTCTATGCCGTTTGTCAGATCTGCTGTCATGTATCCAATGTAGTTCTTACATTGTAGGGTATTTGCTTAAAAGGGTAATAACTGATACTGGAAGAGGTATGGCATGTGAAACGAGGACAGATGAAATAAAGCCAGCAGATGAAATAAAGGCTTCAGCAGATGAGAAGGCCAGAGCTTATAATGACAACAGTCAGAACAATAGTGTAAATAATTACAATACGTCATCTCAGAAATATAAGCAGAAAAAGACACTCAGAATTCGAAAAGAATTCACCAATAGTATATGTTGATGACCTATATTTTAAAATATGTTTTATGTTGATGACCTATATTTTAAAAGTAATACATAAAGTTTACACAAATCATTCTGTGTATAAGTTGGTCAGTAACAAAGATGTGTTGAGCTACTTGCAAGTTTTCCAGAAATATCTTCTATGAAATGAAGGGAAATTACCCTGTATTTGTCAAACTGTGCCACTTCTGAATAAAATCTCTGAAGCATATTTATCGAATATTGAATTAATTTTGTCCTCGAATTGCCAGTTGTTGTTCATTCCTCATTAACTGGAGCTTCACAACCTGATCCAAGGATTGAACTCATGATCACTAGATGACAGTAACATCAGCCAAACGTTAGACATTTGATGATGACCAGAGTGTACTTGGTCAAAACCTTGCTTCTATAACATCTATATCCACTAAGATGAGAGCAATAGGTCAAAATAATAAAGTATATTGACATAAATAAAACTTTAATTGTCAATATTCATTATTATTTCAAACCGTTATTCTTATCTTAGTCGATAACGTTCTAACCACGTATACTCTGGTAATCATCAGGTGTCCCTTGTTTGATTGAATATCTATTGATTATTGTTGTATTTTTGTTCTTGTGATGCCAATTATTGATCACTACTGTTGCATTGGTGCTTCACTACCAAATCCAGGGATTAAACATTGCCATGAGATGACAATAACACATGTATAACCAGCTCCTATGTCCACTACGGTTATGATGGCAGGTTCATACCACTTTTCATAATTATCGGTATGATGGTTGCTTTTCATAATTTAGTATTTCATTTCTAAGATGGATGATTGTCAGTATAATTATATTATTTTTAACTATTCTTCTCATCTTGGTACAGACTGCAATGTGTAAAGTTTCAACATTGCATCTTCTTAATTTTGCACATAAGCATAGTTTGTTTTCAACTGCACAATATAGTAGGGTCAGTTGGGCACCATCTGTCAGAAAAAGAGCATCATGACACAATTCACTTGACCAGAAATTTGGAAACAACATGCTGACAATGCTTTGCATTCATGCAAGAAGCTCCAATGCAAAAATTTCAGAGTGTTTGGATGTCAATCTGAAGACAATGCAGAGGATTTGAAAAGAGTTGGATGAGTCTAATGGTGATTACAAAGGTGTTTGGAGTGATCACTAGTGATGGCAATGTTAGGCCTCCATTCAGCTTCTCACAGGCCCTCAGTCTCAACACAGAGGCCTACATCAAGTATATTGAGGAGGTAGTGCAGGCCTGGGTCAAGAGGGTGGCCGCTGGAAGATCCTATGTCTTGCAACATAACTCTGCACCATGCTACACAAGCAGGAGAACCCAGTCATGACTGTCAGACAATTTCTGCAACCACATTACCCCTTACAACTGGCCACCTAACTCCCCAGACTGCAACCCCCTTGATTAATATGTGTAGGGCATAGTTGAGCTAGAGACCAACAAAACTCCTTGTAACACCAAAGATGAACTGAAGGCAAGGATTATAGCAGCATTCATCAACTAAAACAAGGAGACCATCCAAAAGAGATGCAGGAGATTTTGAGGTCATCTGGTTCAAGCCAATGTTGATTTTATTTACATTATTCGGACTATTGTCCTCATCTTTGTCGCCATATTTATTACAATGTTTCGGCCGCTGTACGCTCCGACCTAACTGGGTATTGAGGACACATGGCACAGTAGATAAAGGCGTTGGTTCGATCCAGTGACAGGACCCAAAGAGTGTGAGTTCAATAAGGCAGTGGATAACTTTCAGGGGAAAATTAACAGAAGATAACTGATAACTGACATCCATCAAACATGGCATGTGGAACTAGAACAGTCTACCCCAGTGAGCGAAATAAAGGGTTCTGTTTCAACATTCCAACCACCTGAAGAAATCCAGAGCATACAACGACCAAAATTTTGTAATAAATATGGCAACAAAGATGAGGACAATAGTCCGAATAATGTAAATAATGTACATAAGACCTCATCTCAGAAATATAGTCAAATGTTGATTTTATTGAATAAATTTACTCTTTAGTATTTCAAGATATTTTTGTCTAATTTTGGTAAATACATCTGTTAAAATGAGATGTCAGTGTTATTTTAATTTTTGCATGATTTAGATGACAATTTATCTATCGCACCCTGGAATTGTATTTATGGACTCAGTGTTTCAACCAAGTAGTATCTAGTCATCATCAGATGTCCATTGTTTGGCTGACATGTTATATCTATTGATCATTGTGTTATTTTTGTCATTGTGATGCCAATTATTATTCAATTCTGCTGAACCCCTGCTTCACTATCTGATCCAGGGATTGAACTTATGGCCACTAAAAGACAGTAACTCATGTATAACCAGATCCTAAGTCCACTACAGTTATGATGATGGGTTCATACTGATTTTCATAATTGAGTATTCTTGGGACATAGAATGTCAGAACACTAAATCAATGGGGTCAGTTAGAAAATATAAGGCGGGAAATGATTAGGTTAAATGTTAACATTTTAGGCATATGCGAAATGAGTTGGGTAAACAATGAAGATTTCACCAGGGAAAAACACAGGATCATATATGCAGGTGGAGAGAGAAATGAGAGAGGAGTAGGACTAATATTAGATCAAGACATCAGGAAATGTTTTCTAGGAGTCTATCAACTATCTGAAAGAAATCTTGTTGTTAAACTGAAAGGAAAACCTTTCAACATATCCATCATTGTCAATATACTTGTATTATTTTGAGCTATTGTTCTCATTTTGGTTAATATAAATGTGGTTATAGACAAAATTCCATTATGCTCTGTTTGATTTTGCTTTGTATAAGATATTGGATTCTTTTTGTCATTTGAATCAATTTAGGGATCTGCTATGTGTATATTAGGCTCTTTTGTTAGGTACAGAATAGTTTTTGCTCCATCAGTTTTATATGATATATAAGTTTCATATAATGATGATCTGCTATTATAGGAAGTGGCTGAAATAGTCATTGCAAAGTCAGTTCAAATATTAGGTTCTGTTGAATTCTTTTTTGTGTCAGATATTGAATACATTTTGTTATTTTTTTGTCAAGAGTGTTTGAAGCTTACAGCTACATTTATAGGAAGTGGCTGAAATATGGTCATTGCAAACAAAGGCTATACTTCAAGGTATTAGTCTGAAGCCAACAGCTATTTATGGCAAGTGATTGGAGGCTGAAAAGAAAGGCTATTTCACAAAGTATTGGGTTCCATTTGAGTCTACTTTGTGTAGGTTATTGAATATTTTTCTCCATCTCATTGAAACATATCTTTTATAAATCTATAGAATTGTTTGTCTATATTTCTGAGATGATGTATTGTAGCAATTTACACTATTTACATTGTTCAAACTGTTGTTGTCATCTTTATTGTCATATTCACAAGGTTTCAGCAGTTGTACGGAATTCGGTTCGAAATTTCAACATATTGAAGAAAACTGGAACCTACAATGGATGAAACATTGTGAATATGACAATAAAGATGAGAACAACAATCTAAAAAAAATCAATAGTGTAAATAACAATAAAAATATTGTTGAAAATTCTGCTGGTATTTACTATTGATAAAACCAATATATGACGTAAACTTAAGGTAAATACTTAATCTATGTGTTGATAAATAATGCAATAAACTGAGTTTTGTTACCTGTATTGAATACTTATTTTCCCTGTGTCTATGTATTGTAAAGTCCTTAAACAAACAGAAGAGTAGCTAAAGGACATAAAACAATATTGTCATTTTGAGAATACTTAAAGCAAAACAGATCATTTTCATGTGACAGGAAGTGTCTGTCACCAGACACTGATATTTTTCCAAGACAGTTGAATTAGTGGAAAAGAAAGTAAATCTAATGGAATTTTTTTGATTCTTCTCTCTGCATTGGAAATGATTGGGTCAGTGTGGAGCCAGCCATATCAGAACATTTCACACCTAAATGTCATTTGGTAGATGGCAACGCAACTTGTGAAAAAAGATAATAGATTCAACTCTGTCACCACAAATCTATTAGAATGTGCTCTTTAAGTGAACAAGAAATAAAGTTTCAAAAACTGCATCTGCTTGTTCTTATAAGAATTATTCCATTGTTGTTCTCATAATAATGTAGAGAGTTCCTCAACAAAGTCATATGATTCCAGGTTGTCTACACATTTCTTTTTCCATTTTGGATAAACAAAAGTATTTGTCAAGATGTCAAAAACAATGAGTCCACAGAATATATAAAATTGAATCTGGGCTCAATTTTTTTTCTTTTTTAATTCAATAAATAAACATATAAAATTTTTTACTTGAAATATATTTAAATGAAAATATATTTTATCATTATCGTTTGTTATCCTCTAGTAGCATTAGATATCAACATCGATTAGTATTTTATAAGAATTTGTAAAAAAAAAAAATTCTTTTCAAATATCAATTTTTCCACGAAAGCGTAACATAAATTTAATTTATTGATAAAATAAAAAAAAAAGAAAAAGATGATCGAGAGTGATTAAATTCTTTACCTAATTAAAGATCACAAGTTTTTATCTGTTTCAAATAGAGAGGGATTCTGGAATAAAATGGGTGGCCGGAAGTTTTTTGTTGTGAAATTTTTTATAATTTTTATTAATTAAAGGCTTTGTTTGAGAATGCTTGCAGCCTCAATTAAGCGGTAGAAGGACATTTTCTGAATATTTAATAAAAAGGGTGGTTGTTGCAATGAGAATGTGTCAGGTGGATTTTTCTCCCAACCCATCAATTTCAAGCCCAAAGGTATGATTTGCAAAATCTCACTTATATCAGCATTTGTCATCAAGTATTTGGTCTTCAATCATCGTATGATGTAGTAATTCTCTGATGTAATGGAATAACCTGTCACCCCCATGAGTGACTACACTATAGGTAGTAACTACCTATAAGTATCTGTAAGTCAACAGACTACAGAGTCTAGCTGAGATCTGTTGAGTACGACGCAGATTAAGCGAGAACTACCGACCTTCCAATAGTAGCACTCACTACTAGATTGACTTGCGACAACCTTGTACATAACTGTTACCTTTATTATTATTGTACTGGTTTTTACAATATACCATTACTTATTAATTCCCCTTGTTTTTCAAGTATATATTCCTATTAGCATGGAATATAACACTCGCATACTGTGATAAAATTCAATGTAGTAATGAAACGAGTGTAAGTAGATGTCATATGGGGATGCATACATTCTCCTTTTGTTCATGTAGAACCATTTGAAAGGGACTGAACTGTGAGCCTGCAATAGCCTGGGTGGTCATTCTGAAGAACTGCTGCACATATGTTGGCGGTACTTTGATTTTGGCAACAGTGGCAAGATGAATATTCTAGCACCAGTAGATCAGGTTCTGGATGGTCATGTAGTACAGATGCTCAACAAGAATGATGTACAGTAAGGGTAGCAATAAAAGACTGCATGGCATCCACAACACAAATCAGAGCAAACGTGACTCCAAGAATAACCTTTAAAAATGATTTATTTGCAGCAGAAATAGAGGTATATATACCTCCATCCAAGCCAGATATTCACTTACACCATAACATCATTGTGAAAGACAACAGTAAAGTCCCAAATGTCATCATGGGGATAAAATGGTGGTCTGTAGTTTCTAGTGATGAGGGAAGATTGGACCTTCGTACAAATTATTTTTATTTGTGCAGCATAGACATAACTTCCACGCTGGTTTAGTCCTTGAGATACAGGCCAAATTCCTGCAATCAAAAAGTAGAATACCATGAGTTGTTACTCTTACTTACCTTTCAAGTTAATGGAGGGAATGTTGAAAAGTTCTATGTATGAGATCTACCTATCATTATTATATATATATATATATATATATATATATATATATATATATATATATATACAGTGCTGTGCAAAAGTGATTTAATGGAATAACCTGTCACCCCCATGCGTAACTACACTATACACTATAGGTAGTAACTACCTATAAGTATCTGTAAGTCAACTGACTACAGAGTCTAGCTGGGATCTGTTGAGTGCGACTCAGACTTATGCGAGAATTACTGACCTTCAATAGTAGTACTCACTACTGGATTGACTTGCGACAACCCTGTGCATAACTGTTACCTTTATTCTTATTGTACTGGTTTTTTACAATAAACCTTTACTTATTTTACCCACCTTGTTTTTCAAGTATATATTCATATTAGCACGGAATATGCCAAAAAAGTAAGTGAACACCTAAGATAATATTTAAAATAATTCTCTCTTTTTTTCATATATTCAACAAATCTGAATTAAACTATATATTCATTAAGAAAAACCTTTATTAAATCAATTACAAACAATTTCAAAGATTTTTATCAAACTGGAATAAAAATATTAATTAAAAATTAAGATGTGAACCCTTACATTTTCACTCTGTATTTTTGTACATGGTTGCCAGTGAAAATAATTTTTTGTGCATATGTAAAAGTCAAAATGACATGGGTTCATTTTTTTGATAAGCTGTGTATACTGCAGTCAAACAATATAACTCATTGTATATGCAAAATTGTACAGTCAGAGACTAAATTTAAAAAATATATATACAAAGATAAAAAAATAACTGCAAGAGCAAGTAGATATTTAGTTTGGTAAGACCAGGCAAATCCTGCTATGACCTTTGTGGTTCTCTAATGATCACTGGCAAGTGTCAGAATCAATGTGCATACATAGAAATGGGATGAAATCTGAACAATGCTAACCTTCATGGAAGAATACCTAGAAAAAGTCACTACTTATGAAATAGCACAAACATGCTCACTTCAACTATGCCAAAGCTCATATTAATAAGTTAGAAACATTCTGTCAGAATTGAGCTTTTTGGTAGAAACAATAGGTGGTACATCTGGCATGCTCCTATGATGGCTTTTGAAGAGAAAAATTTGCTACCAACCATTAAACATAGTGGAGACAGCATTATGATTTAGGGGGTGTTTTGCTGCAGCTAGAACAGGCAAAATAGTGCACATTGACAGCACAATGGACTCTGCAAGATCCCAAACAATTCTGAACAAAAGTGTCTTGTCCTCAGTTCAAAAGTTGGGTTTAAGTCAGGGCTGGAACGTCCCCTAGGACAATGACCTAAAGCATCAAAGCAAACCCACAAAAGCATAATTTCATAAAAAAAATTTCAAGTCTTGGAATTGCCTATTCAAAGTCTTGATCTAAACTCAATTGAAAGTCTGTGATTCAAGCAAAAGAAAGCAGTACACGCAAGAAACCCAGGTAAAATCAAGAAATTGTGGGAGTTTTTTCCAAAAAGGATAGTTAAAAGTTGGGACTCAATACTGCCAAAAACTTCTAGAAAAAGACTGGTTGACATTGTAACCTTAAAATGAGCAGTCACCAAATATTAAATGTAAGGGTTCACTTACTTTTGCACACTGTAATTTAGAATTTTTAAATTTATATTTTTATTCCAGCTAGATAAAAAAATTTCAAAGTGGTTGTAATGGATTTAATAAAGGTTGTACTTAATGAATATATAGGTTAATTAAAATTTGTTGATCATCAGAAAAAAAGAGACAATTATTTTAAATATTATCTTAAGGGTTCACTTACTTTTGCCAGCACTGTTTACACAAAGTCTGTGTGAAAAGTAATGGGACTGGTGTCACAAAAAATTTATTTCAAATCCAAACAACAAACTATATGAATTCCCCTTCAACGCAATCACCCTAGAGTCTAATGTACTTTTCCGTCCTTCTCTGTCTTGCTTCTATGTACTGATTCTTTTTGGATACCCCTCAGTTCCATTCTTACGACCCTTTTGGTGGCCTCCACACCTAAAAAACTGGCCCCCTTGATGATCACCTTGAGCTTGGTGAAAAGAAAAATGTCACACAGGGCAAGATCAGATGAATAGGGAGGTTGTTTGAATATGGCAATGTTCTTCTCATCCAGGAACTGCCGGATGCTCAGGGCATTGTGAGCAGTTGCATTGTCATGGTGAAGCAACCACAATTTTTCCTGCCACAACTCTTGTCTCTTCACATACACTGAGCAAAGAAAATGCTAAAAATACAGTTATATACTCCCAATATATCATGTTAGATGATAGCACAATCATTTCTCACCCATGAGCTCACACAGCACAGACAGCACAGGCATTGATAAATTCAGTACTGTTAACAGACCCATCCTCATACATTATGTGAGAATACCTGAAAAATTTAGTTAGTTCAATTTCTAACCATATTGTGTCAACGGATGCAGTCTGTATAATCATAGGCATGTGAGAATACATACATATATATATATATATATATATATATATGTATATATATATATATATATCAGTATATAAAAGTGTATACCCTATATTAAGATGGGGTTGGATTACTGTTCATCATGGCATACATCCATATCATGTTGAAACACTGGTTCCTATACGATCACCAAAGTTAATCAATGTCTTGGTCAGTATTTACATGGATGACTACTTGGGGATACTAGGTATTGTAAGCTTGGATGTGTGGGTGGTGTAATTGATAATAGATCAGAATTGCAAATTAGGGTGTAGAGTTCCAATTCAAGTAAAGTCTGTTATATTCACTTACCTGCAAATACCCTTAGGAAAGGCTATCCACCTGTTCTTTCCCCACAACTGTGAGTTATTTAATAAGACTTGCATTATTTACATTATTCAGACTATCCTTAACTTCATTGTCATATTCACAACGTTTCGGCCATTGTACACTCTGGCCTTCTTCAGGTGATTGGAATTTTGAACCGAACCCTTTATTTCATGCACTAGGGTAGATTGTTCTAGTTCCATGTGCCATTCTTCTTTATCATTTATTTCCCTTTAACTCAACTCTCCAAGTTTTGGTTCGCTGCTGTGGCCTGGTATTGTACTCACAACTCTTTTGGTTTAGTCACTGGATCTAACCAACATCTTTATCCACTAGGCCATTTGTCCTTGAGTTCGAATAATGTAAATAATGCAAGTGATAATAAAACTTAATTTCAGAGATATAGACAGATATTTAGCAAGACTTGTATTGCTAAATTATTATTAGCTTAAAAAAACTTCTTACAATCTAAAAAATGTTCTTGGTTAAAATAACTGGCAATGGTTTGATAAACTTTAGAGAACAAATCAATCAGTAATGTTGACAGACCCATTATTTTGAAAACTGTGAATGTATTGATCTGTACATGTGATCATTTCCAGTATATTTAATATTGAGGAAAGCTAAACATATTCATCGTTTTCTAATTGATGCAGATGAGAGTTACTGAAAGACTATGCATCATGAGAACAGCTTCGTCGATAGGATGCCCGCTAAAACTGATTTTATGACACATGATTGAAGTGCCTTGTTACAAGCACTAGAACCCCAAATTTGAAAAACAACAAAGCTAAAACGAGAGAAAACAAAGTAACAGACTTTACTTGTATGGTGACTGCAAGAGTTGGGGCTATCAGAAAAGTTTCAATAATGCCGCATAACTTTAAAGTAGAAGATATGAATTTTCAGGAAATAATTTAAATAATAATAATAAGGAATATGTGACCAAATAAAAGATTGTTCATGATTAAATGGGAATAATTTATGTCCATGAAAGAAAAACCTAGTTAATTAGTTATTAAATACTGACTAAGAGAGACGAGCTAGAGCTGTGAGTGTGAAAAACTTGGGAATGAAGTACCAAATTTAGGAGATAAGTTTATACAGATGAGAATTATTGAAGGACTACACACCACAATAGCAACATGATTTTCCATCACTAGACAAACACATATGCACACATATACATTATGAGGTATGATAATTTAATTCCTTGAATAGCCCTAAGAAAGCAAAATTTGATTACATGTTAACTCTTGGGCACTCCCATCTACAAAGTACTCCCTTTTTGAAGCTATACATTTCAGGAGATAATTGAGCCATTGCTGGAAACATTCTTGGAACTTGTTTTATATTGTAGAAATGTGTTGCTATATGTCTGCAGATCTTCTAATGCATCCTAACCCTTTCAGCAATCGAGGCTGTGCAAAACCTTGAGTAATGCCTTCTTGATAGCTGGCCACTTTAAAGAAGCCTGATACCTCCTAATCTGAAAATCTTGGACTATTATATTTGGAATTTTGTCAATAGGAAGACCAGACAGTGAGCCCAGAATAGCAAGGAACCATTGATGGCTATAAACATGTACATGATGGGCAACAGGAATTAAATCTATCTGATCAGTGTATAGAGTTTAGAATGAGGGCAGTTTTATTTTTCTGCACAAATATTTAAAAAAATATACTAAACATTTTGTACTGAATATCTTTGTTCCTCTCTCTATTATATGTTGTCCATAATTTGGCATAGCATATATATATATATACAGTGCTGTGCAAAATTGCTGTGCAAAAGTATGTGAACCCATAAGATAATATTCAAAATAATTGTCACTTTTTTTCCAAATAATCAACAAATCTTAATTAGACTATATATATTCACTGAGAAAAACTTTTATTAAATCAATGACAACCACTTTCAAAGATTTTTATCAGGTTGGAATAAAATACTCTGAAATTCTGTTTCCAAATTTCTGGTGGAATGAATTGTGTCATTCTTACTCTGACCACACAAGCACACACTCTCTCCCAGGTTAACTTTTCAGTATCAAAACCTGGTGCAATTCGTGCTCATATTGATAATCAAAACAACCAAAATTTAAATGATTGAACTAAAAATATTAATAATATAAGGGTGCAAAGTCAGATTATCTCCATCTGGTCAAGACAAAGTCATGAGGGTCACATTACAGTCAGTGAGTGACATCAAAGTTATAGAGTAACAAATGCCAGTAGCTATGAAGAATATGTTACAAGCCCACAGAAGAATCCAGAGTTTCTCGACACAAACATATTGAACATGACTGACCTGCACTTTTTCCCATTGGGAAATATGACAAAAGAGA
Source organism: Acanthosepion esculentum (assembly GCA_964036315.1). Taxonomy (NCBI): domain Eukaryota; kingdom Metazoa; phylum Mollusca; class Cephalopoda; order Sepiida; family Sepiidae; genus Acanthosepion; species Acanthosepion esculentum. The sequence continues at coordinate 82,551,363 of OZ038489.1, read as the reverse complement.
CCCTATCTCTTTTTTGTCCCTTTCACACTGCTTGTTGCATACTTAGGTTATAGTTTCCATGTGGGACAAATTAGTAACAAATACATATATATTGCTATAGAAAGTCTATTTGAGAACAATACATGTTTGACATTCCTTTCTTTCAGCTATTCTGTTGTATTTGTTTATTAAGGTTTTACTATATCAGATATAATAATGCTGATAATGGGGAAATGACTCTGGGTATATTCTTTCTTGCTTAGCACACATCTTAAAAAAAAAAAAACATTAGTCAGTAGATAATATCAAAACACTATCAAAGCACTCAAAATGCTAAAAGCTATTATTATACAAATACAAAATAAAAAAATCTGTGTTATATATCATTCACCTTATGAGGTGATATTAAAAAATGTGTAAAATTTATTCAATATGCATATAAAATTATATGCATTCAAGTTGTCTTTTGTGTGATAAATATAAATTTCAGTTTGAAATGTAGTGTTCCAAAATCTGCCAGAATTTAGGCAAGAAAACGTTGTGTATTGACAACATTTTTGGTACCTTATAATGACCAAGACCATAGAAAGTACTCAGCTGATAGAGTAAAAACATGAATTTTGGGCAGTTTATTCACAATTCTGATGTATTTTGATGTACAATAATTTTACAAAAATATAATAAAAAGTTAAAACAACATAACATGTGAGTTGAATTTAACTAAACTTGTTTAAATGAATTCTTGGTGCTAAAATGTGCTTGTATATATATATATATATATATATATATATATATTATAAATTTACTAGTTTAAAAATATGGTTTCATCACTACACAGGAATTACCATGTTTCAAAAACAGAAACTAAAGACTTCAAATTCAGTTATTGAATTAAATTAAAATCCATAATACTGCTTCATTTTCAAGTGAATTTTGGAATAACTTATTTTGAAATTTACTGAGTTTTATAAGCACATACATTCTTAATATTAGTTTCTAAGGATACGGGGAAATTCAATCATTTTGTCAAGGGGTGGTAGGGTATTCATTTTGACTGACAACTATTGTATCAAAATATCAGTTACTTTTTAAATGCGATTAAGTTAAGGTAGGGTAGGGATGCAGAGAAATATGAAGGGGAAAATGAAAATTCCGCTATTTTTAGTTTTTGTGTTGTTTGTTTCTCATTGGTTAAGCAGACCTCACATGCATCTGTCTTGTCAAGCAGCATTCATGTATATAATTCATGTGTGCATGTGTATCAAAATTCTATTTTCTCTATGTAGGATTCAGATGATAATGTGTGTGTGTGTGTGTGTGTACATCTGGTAGGCATTTTTATCCATGTTTGGTAGTTGTCCGCATGTAATCTGGGGACATTTTGTGTGAGGGTGAAAGAATTTAATGTGAGTGTTTATAAAATTATTTTATTTGTAAGTAGGGCAGATCAGGCTGCATTACTGAAATATATTTAAAGTAATATTGTATTTTATATCATATACATTCGTAAACTTTTTTTATAACATTGGTAACCTATTGAATAAAACCTGAACTATTTCTTTGTTTTGGATGGAAAAATTGGCACCACACCTTATGTTGGATAAAAATAACAAGTGTTTCTGCATTCGTCTACTTTGTACAAGAACAATCTGCAAGAGCAGAAATGTAACGATTCCAGTGAGAATATTGCAAGACAAACTTTTCTAGTTTTTTTTTTTTTTCCAATCGCTGCATTATTTGTAATTGGTCACTCCTCTGCTCTCGGCTGAAGACTTAGCTTTTGGAAGAGAGAACTATTATCAGATGGCAAATCCATAAGAAGTTCTCTTTTCAGTAGACATCTAATTGCCCAGAAGCCACTCAGTGGCCGAGATACTAAGCAGCTTAAAGGTCAGAACAAGTCCAAGTGTTTTTCTTGTAAGAGTTGGTCATTTGTTACCAAGATAGATAAAAAGAAAAATGAAAGCAAATGACTACCATTCCTGTGCGAATCCTCTTTATAACTGAGATCAGACTCTTCAGGCTTTTGATTTTTCCCACAATAGGCCTCCATACACACTATCTTCATTGTGTCCAGCTGATAATACTGGCCTGTCGCCAAGTATACACTGTGGAACCTTTTCATTTTGAACTGTTACTCACATAGAATAAGAGTAATTTGTAATGCAAAGCATATCATGGCTTTATATGCATGATACATGACTGATTTTTAGAAACACCTCTTTAATGTTTATTCTTGTTCTTCTTTGTGAACAGTCTAAAACTTTTGCTCTTTTCTTCTCATTTTTGGCCACTGGCTTGGTTCTTCTGTTAAAGTAGATGTTAATAAGATTTGATCAGTAAAAATTTTATAAAGAATTTAAGGTTTCTTTTTAGTAATGAGCTATTTTCTTCATAGAAATACTAAGTAATATTTTAATGATTTGTTTGAATTCCAGAGATCAGGAGTTATTATTTACATGACATATTCAGACTATTGTCCTCATCTCGGTTGTTGTTATCACAACATTTTGTCCATTGCGACCTCCGACCTTCCTCAGGTGTATATTGATCTGTGTATTCAGAACTGAAGCCATTATTTTATCTACAGGTTTAGTTCTTATATTTAGTGAGTATTTTATCATGATTTATACTATTGATATTCCGATTATTGTCCTCATCTTAGTTGTTAATTTCACAATGCTTTCACTGTTGTGCCCTCCAGCCTTCCTCAGGTGTATATTTATCTAGGAAAATTACAGGGAATTCTGAACTTAAGACTTTATTTAATATACAGTATTAGAATGTTTTCATTCTACTGTCCATGTCTTGGAAAATCTAGTCTAGTTCTATTTCTTAGTACTGCTCAGTTATTGCCCACCTTGTTTCCACTGAGTCCAAACACATGCTGCCCAAATCAGGGATTGCTCACTCAATATGAGAATATAGCCTGGTGGATTAAAGGGTTGGTTTGTGAATTTGGTGACATTGTAATTGTGAGTTCAATCCCTGGGCTGGCCAGGGTTTACTTGGACTCATTGGAAACAAGTGGGCAATCACTGGGCAGTAAATGGTTCAGTTCAGAATTCCCTGTAGGTTATGCAAATGAATATACACCTGATGAAGGTCAGAGGACACAACAGCCCAAATCTTGTGGTAACCATAACAAAGATGAGGACAAATATTGTAAATAATGAAAATGTTCTGCAAATAGAAGTTAGGTAGGATAAGTTGGTTGATTTTACAATATGTCAACCTTTGTTGGGTTATTTAATGTCAAATTTTGTACAGGGTACCCAATGAGGATCGAACTCACTTCTCAGTAGTAATGGTCAATCAGACTAGTTTTCCTAACTATTACTACATGCCAAGGTAACTATTTAGTTAACATGGTTGTTAATATGACATGTCACCCATTGTTGTGTTAAATAATGTCAACTTTTGTATAGGACACCCAGTGAGGATTAAATTCACTGCACAGTAATAATGTCAGGTTAGTTTGGTCGATTTTATGTTAACTCTTGCTGGGTTATTTAATGAAGAATTTTGTATAGAGGACACACTGAAGATCTAACTTACTATTAAGTAGTAATGTTCCACCACACTAGTTTTGCTAACCATAGGAATAATGAAAGTGACCTTCTGAAAACAAAGTAAAGTATTACGACATAGGAAAACATTGTTTAAAAGTGAAAAAAGTGTACCAAACTACTATGTAATATCTAATGTCTTATATGTCAAGAAATGTTGGACAATTTTCTCACAGATAAAGAAGAAACAGAAATGTGGTTTGATTGGTGAATGTTGATAATAGCAAGGACAGAATATTTGGGCAACAAAGACGTTTTAAAGAAAAAAGAAGCAAACAGAACACATAATTACAATCAGGAAGAGAATTTCGAAATTTCTGAGTTGCATGATAAGGAAAGTTGGCTTGGAGAATTTAATATTCACAGGACTTTGTAATGATAAGGGTGAAATTAGCTATTTACAAAATTAAAACAAATTTTCAAGATTTCCAAATTCTAATGCTATATCGCATTTAAATATTTATGGGATCCTACTTCTGAACTTCAGTCCTCCTGTATGGCAATGAATGCTAAACAAACTCCTCGCATATAAAAAAAGAGACAACAGAAATGCAGTTCTATCAGAAGGATGCTGAGAATACCATGGACTGAACATGTGAGCAACACTGAAGTTTGAGAGAAAATGGAAATAAAAAAGTTAATTATATATAGCATCAGAAATAGAAAGCTGAAACTTCTAGAGCACATAATGAGGAAAGAGGGGTTAGAAAGTTTGACACTCACAAGACAGACTGAAGGAAAGAGGAACAGAAAAATTGGCACATAACCTTACTATCAAGTATGTGTGAGTGGCTTGTAGAACAGCAATTACGAGAGATAGTGAAAAGAAAAAACTTACTAAAACCTATAAAGAACAGGAAATTGTGGTGAGCCACGATCTCTCACGTCCTGAAGGGACACAGCACACAGAAGAAGTATGGGAAGTTAAGGAATTGATTATATAATTATTTTTTCTTCTAGTTAAATGTGCTATCCCTTTTTTGTTGCTTCTGCCACAAGTAATCAAGTGGTGTGTTTTTTTTATTATTTGGTAAAACTGTGATTTTGAAGAACTTGTTTATAGAGTAGAATGAAAAATTATCGCTTCTTTTTTCTATTAGTTGATTTATTTTGAATGTGGTACAGTATATACTCTAGACCCATTTCTTCACATATGTGCTTATAAATGAACAAAGCATAGTGTAAGAAATACAGAAACTATCTCACTTGTTGTCATGTTGGGGCTTCCTTACTTTGTTTGATTCAACAGTAGAAGCAATGGTAGTAATCAGCAGGGAACAACCAGAAGTCCCTATTTTCCCACTTTGCCACTCTTTCTTTTCAGTGGCCACTACCTTCAAGGCCCAGCTGCAGAAGACATGTGGCCTGCCTTGGTAGCTTGACTCAGAATTCTCATTGCTTGTAGGAACAATTGGAGAAATCTCCCTTTGAGACACCTATCCAAAGGAAAACTACTCACAACTCTTTCTGCAGAAGACATGTACCAGTCCTAGCAGTTTGACAGTCAGATTTCTCATTTCTTGTGAGAACAAGCATAGAAATCTCACTCTACAAAACATCTACTCAAGGGAAGAACTTTGTTGACTGAGAAACCCAACTCTTTTTCCTGCAAAATACTGCTATTTCACGCTCTCTCTTTCAACCCCACATAAAAGCTGCTAAAGTTATTTTGAGCCTTGGGTTCATTTATTCCACTCTATACACTACCAAGCACACACAAACACACACAACCAACTGGGGAAATTTATAAATAAAAGATTAAACAGTTCCTCCTTATGGTCAAGGCACAAGTTCAGCTGCAGCTATCAGTTTTGCTGACTGGTATAAGATGTTGTCTATTGCAATATCTGATGATTTACGTATTGCAATTCCAATTCCATGTTAACATTGCTCCTTCTGACCAGTCCAATAAGTATGAAATAGAGTCACTGCCAAGACGACGTACCTCTTGCATACAAACAACATCAACATTTGCCTTGTTGCATTGTTCCAGGATGAGATTTATTTTGAAATCATCAGAACTTGATTGAAATTCAAGTGTCCTGCAAATTGGTTAGGTTGGCTTAATTTATAACATGTAAGCCCCTGTAGTATTATTTAATGTTGAATTTTGTACAGCCCACCCAGCTAATGATTACCTCACACCAGGAAACCTTGATAAGTTTATAGATTTTGCATATCAACCATTATTGGGCTATTTAACCTCTTCCCTGCCAATTATTTTTGGAAAAACGTTTTTATTTTCAGATGAATTTTTTAAATTTTTTATACTGGATATAAGCATTTCATACTGCAATATCCATCAGATGGAGGAAGACTTACTTGACTACTTCAGGAAGACTAAGAAATTGAATTCATTTCAAACTCAGAAGTGCATAAAAATGATGAAGGTTGGTATATACATATATCTGTAGCTTGTTTTTGAAAATTAAATTTTGGATGTGTTTATTCGTTCATGTTTGAAAAAGACACTTTCAGTAAAAACATATATACACATCTATGCTGTGGAAAGGGTCAATGTCACATTTTAAATAAGGCACTGAATGAGGATCAAACTCACTATTCAGCCCTAATGATTGTGCAGATGAGCCTTGTTGGGGCATATCAGTTAAATGCTAAATTTTATATAGGGCACTCAGTGAGGATGAAACTCACTACTCAGCACTAATGCTTAACCAGACTAGCCTCATTAGCAATAACCTCATGCTGAAGTTAGGTTAGATGTCAAATTTTATATGGGGAACCCAGTGAGGATCAAGATCACTTCCTTCCTTAGGTGCCATGCTTAATGCACGCTTGTGCGATCCTATCACTTTTTGACTGATTTGGCAGAAGAATTCCTCTAGTAGGTTGCCATTACTTTCTACAGTAGACTGGTTTCCAACCAAGGCTATGACTCAGTCTGTTCTGCTATTTAATCTATAGTTGGAAGAGAGGAAAAATTAATACATTTCTCTATACTGAGAACCAATGTTTTAACTTTACAATGTTTAGTAAGCCATCAAACTCACTACTCAGCACAAATGGTCAACCAGACTAGGCTCAGTAAGTTCTACAAACAATACGACACACATTTCCTCCCAAATTTTTCTTTCTTCCTTTTGCTCCAAGATGTAGCATCACATAGATGAGGATGTCCCTGCTCAGGCATGTCTGTTTCCCCAGTTGTACTGATGGCTGAACTCTTACACACATACGTGTATCACACACACAAACAAGCACTTTCTTAATATCTATGTTTTTCATTTCTTTTGCTTTCCTTTCCACTGTGTACACATTAATGTAATTTCTTTTCATTAATATATGCATTAATTGTTTGTTTAAATACCGTCTTTTTCATTTTATTTTTACTCAGACTCACATGAGTCTGCCGTATATTGTTTGCAGGACAAGCATACCTGGAGCCATAAAATATTTACAGAACAATATCCACATCTTGCAACAAGGGGATGATATCTGCAACAATATATACGTAAATGTTATGCATACAGTCATAGTATGGTTTATTTTGGTTTAAAGATTGTGATCCAAATTTGCAACTGTCTTAGTGTTTTGTTATAACTATTTTGTGACCGTGGGTCTGTTAGTAACTGTTGGTGCATTAGTGAATCTAGCCTAATTCTTTATTTTTGCCAAAGGATCAAACATTGAAAATTACAAGAACTAATTCAAAATTTCAAGTTTTTCTTGTTTTTTCCAACTCTTCTAATATAATAATTAATTTCATATTTCAAAATTGGAAATTCTTATTTAGGATAAGTATGCGGGTGTAAATTGTTTATATAAAATTCACTGTTTATATTTTGACTTAAATATTGGTACAGTCATTTTCATTATAATTCTTTCAGATTAAAATAATCACCACATCTAATTAATCAAAAGAAGTCACTATACTGTTATGAAACATGGAAATTAACAGAAACACCTGAAACATATTCAAATATGACCAGAGATGTAGAAAATGAGCAATGCTAGTGATAAACAACAGAAATAGGACACTATGGATCAGAAAACAAACCAAGATAAGAGATATAATAAACATGTATTTATGTGAGATGCATAAGAAGCAGATCTTTTCCAATTATACCCTTGACTCATCTAGAGTCTCTTTGTATGACTTTCTACATAGAACTGGGTCTCTATTAAGTGATATGCATATAACTCCATCCAGGGTTTCTGCTATCATCTCTTAATTGGATCCCCATAGAGCAAGCAGACTTGATGATTTCTCTGCAATAATTCTTAAGACATGTGCTACTGAAATGGCTCATGATCTCTCTAAACTCTATAATAAATGCATTGCTACCTTTTTGCTTTCCCCCTTGTTTGAAACTCTCTTCTGTACTTTCTGTTTTTAAGAACTCATGTGAACCGTCAGATCCTTCTATCTATTTACCTATTAGTTTTCTACCTTCTTTTGGCAAAGTCCTAGACTCTAATCAATTCTGAATTGGTTAATTATCTCACTTCATACAGTCTTCTCTTAGGCAAGCAATATGTTTTTCACCTGTCTAGGTTAACTGCTGATGTTTTAACAGTTATTCCTGAAAGAGTCTATTAAGCATTGGATTAAAATGGTGAAGCTTAGACTGTTGCTTTAGATATCTCAAAAAAGCATTTGACAGGGTTTGGAATGCTGATCTTCTTCACATTTAAACAGCTATAGTATTTCTGGATAAAGATTTGATTTGATTTTTCATATGAAATTGTAAAATGAAAGTTGTCTTGAATGGCCACATTTCTAGATCTTTTTTTTTTATTAATGCAGGTGCCTCCCAGTGCTCTATTTGATATACATTGTTCTTAATTTTCATCAATGACATTCCCAATGTCATCAGCTCAGTATCTATACTGATGACACAACTATTTACTCCTATCGTAGGGTAAAACCGATAAGGTCAGATTGGCAGCTGATCTAAGAAATGATCTTCAATCTGTTGTTAACTTGGGCAAGAAATAACTTGTTAACTTCAATGCCTCCAGAATTAAATTTAGAGAAGCCCACAGATTAACTACATTTATATGTGTGTGTATGTGTGTGTTTGTGTGTGTGTATAATAATCTTATACATGGGTGGTGATTGCCTTCACCTTAACAGAAATATACTTGAATTTCTATGAATGCATCTCTTCTCTCTCCATGTAGCAAGGCAGACTGGGTGTGGGAACAATAACTAAAGCCTTGCCATGGAAACCACAACAGCAACATTGAGCAGAGTGTAGCTGCAAACCTATACTTCACAGGTGAGTCCACAAGATTGACAACAACAAGATGTTTGTAATTCAACCATAACATCTGTAATCACTATGACAGGTCTAAAATGGATTTTTATTTATTTATTTATTTATTAAGTTTAACTTAGTATGGCATGTGAAAGACTAATGTTATCGCAATCCAACAAGTCATGATGGTATGTCTAACTTGAAAATAAGTATTAAATATTCTGTTTTCCGAATTCTATTAAGCATTGGATTTTAAATCCTAATTGAATCCCAATACAAACAGAAAATATGCAGCTATTTCAGTAAAAGGAATGATTTAAACAGTTACAAAAATTAGTATAATCTGGATTATCTCATACAAGATAATCTGGATTATCTCATACAAGATAAGTGCATAAGTATATATGTAAGTAGATTCATGTTTAACTAGTAGAAAATATTGGACCCTGTATTCATTTTCTGTAAGCGATTTTCTCATTTTGAAATGCCCCCAAATTGAATTTGCTGAGCCTTGCCCTTGTAAAGATCTTACAGAAAAAAAAGAGAAACTTAACTTACAAAAAAAAAAATGAAAAAGAAAGGGAAATATTTCCTTGACCAGCCAGTCTGAACTCATTTCAAAGTGGACAGTGGCTGATCAATTTCTTACTCAAGTGATTCAACAACCTATTCCATGATAGACAATGCAATATGGGAAAATGTACAATGATGCCAGAGACATTAGTCTATTAAATCATTCCCTACGGGTATCTGTAAGAGTTGAGCTATTGTTGAAGCAATCTGATGTATTGCTCAAGGGTTACTTATTTCCTCACTTGTAAAAGAAGCGACAGTTATGCACTTAAGTTAAAAGAGATCAAATGTACTTAAGGATTTGCTGTAACCTTTATTTAGACTGAGAAATATCCAGCTACCAAATAAGTAGGTTAATTAATTTTAAGTCTGATAAAAATTTCTATCGTTCCTGCATTGGTTTGTTCTAAGAAAAAACAGAATCCAGATTCAAAACAAGTAAATCAGAATTGTCTTTCCTGAAATAGTTGCTCGTACATCAATCCTCCAAGGATTATTCAACTTTTCTTGAGTTGCATTGAGTTTTATCAATGCACAAATATAGAATGCGATGAGCGATGAGGCATGATAAACTTGCCCAAGGTCTTCATGCTTATTTCTAAGGCTTGTAAACAAACAAGCCATGTTACTGACTGCATTAACTGCATCACTGCTACTGCTAGAAGTAAACAAACCTAAAAACTGATCAAAATATTATAGAAGGTTATAGATAAAACTTTCAACTTTACTATATTTACTGTACACACATGTTGTGGGTGATACCAAAGTCTGTTTTTCTTTCTAAACAAAGATTTTACTGAACAAACAAAGGTTGTAGTTGACTAGAAAATATTGATGTGATTATTTCAAATCATGCATGTCAAGTAAAAATACTACAATTTGTTTATGGAAGAAATTGAAAACAGCTTTTAGAAAAGCCACAGTGAGAAAACAAAGTGCGTAAAGTTTGGGTAACATTTTTTTCCACCATTATACCCCAAACGAGGAGATAAATCCAATAGGATGCAAGAGGTTACTGAGATTGATAAACTCTGAATAAAAAAATTTTATTAAAGAGATAGGACAATAAAAAATCAGGATTTAAGGACACAGAGGACGGCAACTGACACTAAGTTTTTGAAGATAAAAATTCACAGGAAAATAAAAGCTGGAAGAGAGTTCCCCAAATGAGAAGTGTAAGAGGAGGCACAGTGAAGTAATGGATAGCTGCTCAGATTGAGGAATCAGAGAGCTGAGTTCGAATTCCAGTCGAATCCACTACATTCACTTATGTGCTGATACACTTGGGAAAGGTATGAATCCTCTTCTCACCCCAGCTATGGGTAAAAAACAGGACAGACTGGGTTCTATAGCCTTGGATGGCACCTGGTCTACTGCAGAAAGAAATAGCAACCTATAGATTTTGGCAAGGACAAACCTTCTTTGAACTTTGTGAACTGATGTTATATAATCAAAGAGAACTGTACCAAATAATAGAAACCACATCACTTGAAGACTTTCAACAGCACCAACAGCTAAAATGGGTAGCATATTTACCTATAAGAGAAAATAATGACATAATCAAGAGGATGACATTCCACACTACTTCAAACAAAAGGTTAGGAAGGAAACCCCCATCAATACTGGAAAGAGTAATAACAGCTACTGGAAATATTGCTTTAAGAGAAAGATTTTATAAAATGCAACCAAGAGTAGTACTGTCTGCTCGGTCAAAAAATTTCAAATATTGCCATTACTAGAATATAGAGGATTCATGTAGCATTGAAATACATACTAATTTAGTATATTTGAATACAGTTTGTATGTAGACTATTGGCAAATGGCCGTGTGATTAGAATATTAGCATTCTAACCATGAGAACCGGGTTTAAATCTCACCATAGTCAATTTGTCAAGGAGGTGACTTTTCGAAAATTATGATTCCAGTGTGCGGCATTGTTAAGAAGTGCTGAAAAACAACACCATGAATTGACCCAAGCTTTGGGTAACTAGACTGACAAGCACTTGACCAAACATTGTCATTTTAATAATAATAATAATAATAATAATAATAATAATAATAATAATAATAATAACAAAGATGTGAACTATAGTTTGAGGGCAAATAATGTAAATAATGATAACTACATATCCAAATGTATTGTGATGTAATGGATAACAGCTTTGAAGGAGAAATCGGAGAGCAAAGTTTGAATTCCAGTCAGGTTCATTACAAATAATCTTGGGAAAGGTATGGGTTAAAAAGTAGCACAGACTGGGTCCTATAGGTTTGGTTTTCGAATCAGTCTATTGCAGAAAGAAATGGCAACCTACAGTTAGAAAATATTCTGCCTAGTCAGTCGTGAATCGAAAGAGACAGGACCACCCAAGCATGTACGGGGTATGCCACTTAACTCACTGTGACTCATTCCAGAAATTCAAACAGAAATTAACAAAGGTCCGCTCAGTATAGTTTCAGTATAAACCACAGGTTGCCTCTGTGGGTGTTGAAGAAACAAAATCAGATCAGGTGTTTGCAACAGGAATTAGCTACCCCCCCACCACCACCACCACTGCCCGCCAGCAGATGGGGATACTTGGAAATAAGCTGCAAGTTATTAGCATTATTATTATTACATGTAGATTAAATGTAGTATCAACGTCTTGAACTATATGTGAATTAGCCATTTTGTTCAAAGCTGATTTACATGATCATAGAAAATACGATCACAGCTGCAAAGGATCCTCCTACTTAATGATTACCAAACTATTATAGAAGAAGGCAGTAAGCCCTGACCAATGTTTAAATGCCTCTGACCAAGTTGCATTCCAAAGGCAATGCATAATCTGCTCTCTTGAAATGCCATCATTACAAATCTGAAGTTTCATATTCTGTCAGCCAGAATTTGTCAGCTCTGGCTTATATCTTTAGAGACAAGGTCCAGAAGGCTTCTGGTAGTTACAGGGAATTCAAATTTAATGTTCATGGTTCAGTAGTTACAGGGAATTCAAATTTAAACCATTCCTTGGTTAGCATTGCACATTACTCTTCCCTACTAAAATTCTTGTCCAATTCCAGAGCTTACAATTAAATCCAAGAATTGTTTCTTTTTTTTTTTTGGTGGTGGTGGTGGGGTGTTTTTGCTTTTTATGTTATTTTTGGATAAAAAACAGAATAATCTCAAGTTTTTAAGTTTTATTTTCAAATACTAGATTAGAAGTAATAAAATGAATCAGAAAAAATGTTAAAAATTATAAGTACCTTTTTGTTTCCATTTTATTATATTTTTTAATTCACCATTTTTGTAGTAAATGATAGTTTCTTTTGCTTGTAAAATATATTTGTATATATTGATATATACTTTTAAACTCATACATAAAAATGTATACAAATATATATATAATTATTTATTGGAAAATTATAACATAAATATGTTATAAAATCACTACAAAAGTAGCCATTTTGTTTCAACACTTCTGGTGTCTTATCAAATGATGCTGAGTGTAGAATAAAGGGTTTTAAAAGGTTCAAATCAATCAAAAAATTTGAACCTTTTAAAACCCTTTATTCTACATTCAACACCATCACTTCATAAGACATCAGAAGTGTTAAAACAAAATGGCTATTTTTGTAGTGATTTTATAACATATTTATGTTATAATTTTCCAATAAATAATTATATTTGCTCTACTCTGTATTGAGCACTCTTTTAAGAATAGTATTTGTTGGTTATTGGAATTTATTCCATATGTGTGTTTGTATATATATATATATATATATATATATATATATATATATAGAGAGAGAGAGAGAGAGAGAGAGAGAGATATAGAATAATCAAATAAGGAAACATGCTTACATTTATCTTACAAATTTATCATCAAATCTTCTTTAGAGCAGATAGCATTTCTGCAAACTTGGAGTAAGGAAGATAACTGTGCAAATTTTGTATATTTTGTTGTTAATGTCAATAAATTGTTTCTTAACATTGAGCATTATACTTTTGAAGACTGCTAACTTTAATAGAATCATTATTTACATTATTCGGGCTATTGTTCTCATCTTTGTCGCCATATTTGTTACGTTTCAGCTGTTGTATGCTTTGGCCTTCTTCAGGTGTTTGGAATGTCGAACTGAACCCTTGCAATATGAGCACTGGTAAAAATATGTGCTGAAGACATTAGGTTTATAATACCCAGAAATTCATACACAGATGTCCTCAAGGACCAAAAGGTGTTGGTTCGATCCAGTGACAGGACCCAAAGAGTGTGAGTTCAATACCCAGTTAAGGCAGTGGAGAACTTTCAGAGAGAAAATTAACAGGATATAACTGTAACTGACATCCATTAAACATGGCACGTGAAACTAGAACCAGTCTACCCCAGTGAGCAAAATAAAGGGTTCAGTTCAACATTCCAAACACCTGAAGAATGCTGGAGCGTACAACTGCTGAAACATTGTAATAAATATGGTGACAAAGATGAGGACAATAGTCCAAATAA
>OZ038489.1:82521164-82537339 GCA_964036315.1 Acanthosepion esculentum | reverse complement strand
AGTTGGAAGTGAGATGTTATTGAATGAGCTTGCATACTGAGTTATGTTCACAGTGGCCAAATGAGTAGATTCTGGATATCTTGTGAAAGATTTTCTTTCATTATGGTCTGTCAGCTCCTCTACAATCAAGATAACTAGATGTTTCACTGATGGCTTTGGGCATTTTGTACAATAGAATGTATATAATTTAGTTCATTTTTAAGGAATATTGATGGATTGATTGATTTTTAAGGCATATCAACTCCTTATGGGTCATTTAATGCTGAAATATAATTTTCTTTGAAGTAATAAAAGTATGATATAGGTTATTCTGCTTTCACAATGGAATACATGGTAGATGATACTCAGCTTTTGTGCATACAGATGTTTATGTGGATATAATTACTCTAGGTGGTGATATATATTTTATGTTGTAGTTTTGTTGAAGTTACATTTTGGAATACAGTTTGATTTAAGAAATTGTAGGATATATGGATTTTATGTTGGTTGTTTGGTTGGTTGATTTTCTTCAGTGACAAATATGAGTTATTTAATGCCAAAATTTAAATATTCTGAATGCACTTCTATGCCTTCAACAACAGATAAAAGTATTGTTGGTAATTCTACTATTAGTAGGTATTGTCGGTCATTTTATTTTAAATAGGTATTGCTGGTATTTTTACTATAAAAATGTATTTTTATACTTTAATTGTGCTTTGATTTTATTTTAAGATTCACCATTTGCACATAGCTGTAACCATAACAGGTGATACCAACCTCCTGGGAACAACAGAATTAAGAGGTGGTTCCACACCCGTTAAAACCTTCAGTCTGACTAATAGCAGCCTTACTACTGGATGAAGTTTATTGTATTTGTAAGGAAGGAATTTGATAATGTTTTGCTGATCTTTCTCTCTGATTCAAATTAGGCATTTGTACATCAAGAAAACGTATTATCAATTGTGAAGAAGTAATGAAAGCATTATGGATAGAACAGGTTTCTGTATGTCCAGAATGCATTCAGCCATTTTAATTATCTTGAGAACTGGTTGTGTGGCCTTGTTGCAACTCAGTAACCACTTAGAGGGGACCTTACTGATGTGCAAACAGATACTCTCATATGGGTTTACTCTGTTGAATGAGCTTGCATACTGAGTTATGTTCACAATGTCCAAGTGAGACAATCTTGATATCTTGAGAAGGATTTTGCTTCATCCATGTCTCTCTGCTCCTCTACAATCCAGATATCTGGATGTTTCACTGATGTACACCATGAGGCATTTTGGACTATATGTAGTTATTTACAGTCACCTGCAAAATTATTAGACACAAAATCTTTAAAGGTTTTTTGTAAGAAATTAATAGGACAATAGTTTGAATAATATAAATAATGTGCAAATCAAAGGTATTAACATGTAAGTGAATCCAATGAATTCGACTGGAATTCGAACTCAGTTCTCCAATTCTTCAATCCAAGCTGTTATCCATTACTCCACTGTCCTTTCCATTACTCTACCATGCCTCCTTAGAGATCACCAATGAACCTTATATCCACATCAGTATGATAAAAGCTATCATATTATAAGCATCAAAATACCATCCCAAAGAGTTAAACAACATTGTGGAAATATAATAATTTAGGGTTGTTTTCTTCTAGGGGTACAAGTGCACAATATATCATTAAAGGAACAATAGACAGATATTGTTAAATAGTGGAGAGTACTTCCTTTAATATAAAAAACATCATAAACCCCATCAGAGTTTGTTGACTATTCCAGCGTGATATTTTTCCAAAGGATACTACAGTGAACATAAGAAGTGATTAAAGACAAAGAAAATAAATGTGTTAGTGTAGCCAAGTCAGTTCCTTGAGCTAAATCCCATAGAAAATCTACAAAGGGAGTTTAAAATTAAAGTTCATTAGAGGAATTTGCAAAGGCTGAACAATCTTATGGTGCTTTGTCAACAGCAGTTAAATAGATTTGGAGTTCATTTCTGTGAGAAACTTATTTCAAATTATTCTAAATGTCTGACAGCTATCATAGCAAATAAGAGGCACAATATTAGATACTGAATGTATTTTATTAATATGTGTCCAAAAATTTTGCTTTCTACCATTTGTTAAATTTCTCTATAAATTTGTTTAAAGACTAAAAATTCCTTATTTCTACTTAGATATAGAATATTCTATTTACTATGTTCAGTTCAATTTGTGGGTTTGTGGTCACATTCAAAATTAAATTTTTTTTTCTTTAAAAAAAGCTTCAAAAGTTTTATATGTCCAATACTTTCAATTTTAATATGCAGACATCTTCACAAGTATTGGAACAGCAAGAACAATTCTTTTCTTTTGTTTTGTTAAAAAACGATGAATATAAGATATATATATTTTCTCTCATATTTCTCTTTTGATCTTAAACCCAAATATCTTTAGTGAACAACAAAACAAAGGAATTGGCCTTGTTGTTCCAATAACTTTTAGAGGGGACTGTACATATATATATATATATATATATATATATATATATTTATGAGGTAGCTGGATGTATATTGTATACCTAACCACTCATCCATATGTAAAAAGACATATAAGCAAATGGACTGACTTTTTTATAATATATCCCTGTGTTAAGTTTCTATAACTTATAATGTCATTTCTTTTTCAATTTTCCCATATAGATTGCATGAATTTTATATGATTTTCTTAAAACTCATCTTACAGCTTTAAAGTCTGCAGGAAAAATTGCTAGAGATCAGTTATTCAGTCAGCAAAGTATTATATTTGTGCAAAAGTTGTTTTTTTTTTTGCAGTACTGACAACCAGCTAGGTCTATTGTGATTATTATGGCTTACTTTTACTGTTTGTAAATTTTCGTTTATCTAATATAAATGCTTCTTTTGTGCAAAAGAGTACAGTATTGGATTACAAGGTTTCTTGGCTTATCCAGCATTTTTTTAATGGCTTCCATGATTAACACTTATCATTGATTCATATGTTTGCCATTCATAGTATATTGTGTTTTTTTATAGATCACTCTACTCATCATCTACAGCAACATGCTGTTTTTGGATGTCTCAAGGCGATCAGAATTAGCACGTTGTTTTAATTAGTCCCACAAGTGTTCTACTGGATGAAGATCCAGGAGCATTATTTGCCTCCTCATGTGTGGGACACCAGTCTCTTGGAGATGTGTGATAATGATATGAGATCATGAAGAGTTGCATTATCAACCATGAAGATGAAGTCTGAATTGGAATGATGTTTATAGAGCAAGTGGCCATTGTTAAATGGCAGAACTGGCCAAGAAACAGAATTGACAAAGTTTGTAATAAACAATAACAAGAAAAGAAAAGGAGAGGGCAAAAAATAATATTGAGCAAGCAAACAATATATGCAAGACAAGGCAACATGAATAAGGCAAAAAATTCACAAAGAATTGGTTTTGATATACATGAGTGAATTCAGATAAATGAACATAGAATTCTGAAGAGGCACTGTGGAGTAATGGATAGGGGCTTGGATTCCTAAATCTGAGCCCCAAGTTCAAATTCCAGTCAGATCCATTACATTCACTTACATGCTAATATCCTAGGGAAAG
This sequence comes from Acanthosepion esculentum, assembly GCA_964036315.1. Taxonomy (NCBI): domain Eukaryota; kingdom Metazoa; phylum Mollusca; class Cephalopoda; order Sepiida; family Sepiidae; genus Acanthosepion; species Acanthosepion esculentum. The sequence goes on along the minus strand of OZ038489.1, from coordinate 82,533,761 downwards.
GTATAAATCCTCTTCTTCTCTCCCCAGATGTGGGTAAAATAGCAGGGCAGACTGGGATCTATAGCCTTGGGTAGCAACCTGTATATGAGAAAGTAACTCAGAATTCAAAAACTGTATATAGCCCTGGCTACATGCTGTATAGTATTGCAGACACTTGCTCAGGTATACTTGTGTTTGCTCAACACCCATGTAGCCCACCTGTGGTTTAAACTGCAACTATACTGAGCAGACCTTAGTTACAGTTTGCTGGGAGAGAGCGTGATCAACAATTTGGACTAGGTCAGCACACTCAAGCCCTCAGCCATGACTTGTGGCTTTGTGCTAGCACAGCTATCGATGACCCTCAAAAGTTCCATCTACCCAATTTTACTCACAAGGCTTGGGTCAACTCGTGGTGTGGTTTTCAGGCACATTCTAAAGGTGCCACATGCTGGAATCAACCTCGATCCATTCCGATAACATCAGGAAGTCTCCTTCCTTACAAATCGACCATGGTGACATTTGAACCTGTGTCTCATGGTTAGAAAGCAAATGTTCTAACCACTCAGCCATGCACTTAGTTGTACTGCTCTAGAAAACACCTGACTCCTTTTGTCTTGCTTTATCTTTACAAGAGCCAGATCAGACCAAAAATAGAGGATTGCTCCCACATTTGTCCTGGAACTGCTCAATCCAGCCTTTCTAGCCATGACAGAGGTCAAACACTTTTGTATGGCTTTGTGGGTGATGAACTGTTTGTCACCACGCAAACCCTTTCCTCATTACTCTATCACTGTTTTCCTGGCGGATGTTCAAATGAGTTATATTCCTTGGTTTCACCAGTCCAGACCTTCAAAGCTTGAAGCTGCCAGTTTAACTCATCTGCATTCCCTTTATATTCACTGGGGGAGAAGAAAGTTCTACTTAGCTTCATTTGTAAAACTGTTGTATTACAGAACTGACCGCTGAGAAGATGCTTCCCATATGCCTACAATCTTAACCTCCAGCGTCAACTTTTATCAATCCTATATTTCCTCATAAAATGCATCTCTTGCTCCCTTCCTCTATGCCCTTACAACAACTTCATTTAGTAACACTCTACTTTGGGTGGGTCTTGGGCCTTGTATTGGGTGAACAATAGTAGAAGAAAGATATCAGGTTTTGGGACGATGTTAATTGCCACATAATTCTCACTTCAGTGTCTCTCTGTTGATGTCTGTTGTTTTGTTCACAATGATTCTGCTCTCATAAACCATAGTTTTCACTTCTCATGTATTTTTCCTATCACCTGATCTCTGGAAACCCATCAACTGATCAATCACTGAGATACATAAAGTTTCTCAGGTGACATCAACTATTACCCGTGTAAATGTGAGCAAGCACTAAGTAATGTTGCCATTTACTCAGTCTATGATGGTATATCATGACCACTCACATAATATACTTCTAAACAGACCTTGAACCTTTTAAAACCCTGAAAACACTAAATGTACACTAACATCACTACCACTACTTGTGATTTTGAAACTATAACTCCCTACATCTAATGCATAAAATGTGAGCATATAAAACAAATACAGTATTTTCCCTATGTACATGCACATGTAAATACAGTATTTTTCTTATGTATAGGCACATGTAAATACAGTATTTTTCTTATGTATAGGCACATGTAAATACAGTATTTTTCTTATGTATAGGCGCATGTAAATACAGTATTTTTCTTATGTATAGGAACATATAAATACAGTATTTTTCTTATGTATAGGCACATGTAAATACAGTATTTTTCTTATGTATAGGCACATGTAAATACAGTATTTTTCTTATGTATAGGCGCATGTAAATACAGTATTTTTCTTATGTATAGGAACATATAAATACAGTATTTTTCTTATGTATAGGCACATGTAAATACAGTATTTTTCTTATGTATAGGCACACGTATATACAGTATTTTTCTTATGTATAGGCACATGTAAATACAGTATTTTTCTTATGTATAGGCACACGTATATACAGTATTTTTCTTATGTATAGGCACATGTAAATACAGTATTTTTCCTATTCACTAACACATGTAAATGCAGTATTTTCCCTATGTACAGACACATGTAAATACACAAAAAATTAGGTTATACATGACAAAACAAAAACTTTAGAAATTTAATGCCAAATTTCTTAACTTATATGGAAAGTAGAATCAGCAAATTCCAGGCTAGTTGTTGCATTCTTCTTCTTCTTAGTGCCATGTCCATTCAGGACATTGGTGATCCTGGCTCTCAATAATTTCCTGTCTCTTGCAGCTCTTAATAATTTTTGTCTTTTTGTCACCTCTCCCAAATCCTGCTTCATCCATTCACTCAAGCTCACCAGGAAGGTTATGCATTGCTTTCTTCTGTCCCTCTTGCTTTCAATACGTCTTTTGAGTACCAAATTTTCCAAGACTCCTTTCCACATTATGTGTTCCAGAAATTTCCACTGCCTCTTCCAAATGTTAATTATAAGTATACTTATTTGTACCATTGTCTCTAGATCTTCAGTATTGTTCACATGTTCGGTCCATAGTATTCTCAGCATCTTTCTTTAGAACCACATTTCTTTGCTTCAAGTCTGTTCTTCAGCTGTGAAGAGATTTTCAGCATTCGCTGCTATATAGGAGGACTGATATTACATAACAGTTTTCTACTTGCTTCTTTGCTATGCCCTTGGGAAAGGTATGAATCTGTTAGTTAAATAGCAGCGTACACTTGGCTCCCTAAACTTAAAGAGAAACTGAATTCTGAACCACTCCACTACCTTTCCCAATCAATGGTGAGTCATAATCACCTATGTCCTGAAGGGATATGGCATATAAAAAATTTCTAACTCTGAAAAAAATAGGGTATGGGGAATTCTATGCATATCTAATATTTTTTCTGAGTTCTCTGCACTACCTTTTAAGTAAATTATGCATTGATTTCATCATGAAAAAATGATTCTGGTTTCAACCTGAAGAATAATTTTTGGAGTGTTTTGCCTTCTTGCAAATGTAATTGTTTCAAATATGGTATATCTAAAGAACTCATTTCAGCTCCAGGACGGCTTGCTGTGTTTCACTTGCAGAATGATGACAGATAGTGTCATGCCACCAAATTATTGGCCACTTTCCACAAGCACAAAAGGGACTTTTTTTCTTCGAATGCATAATTGAAATTGATTATTGTATTATTCTGCAGCAACAGGTAAAGTTGCTGAGAAAGTTGGTTCACTGCATTGTTGTAGACAATTTTTCGCGCCAGAATCTGTCTTACATATTTATAACTCTACCATTCATCCTTGCTTTGAATATTACACATACATCTGGTCTGGGGCTCCTGCTATATATTTTTAATATATATTTATATAATACAGAAAAGTTTAATGGTCAGAGTTGAATCAGACCAAGAAACAGTAGTATTAAAAAGTGCTGAATACAGGTGTAGAAAAAATAAAATAAAAGTAAAAATAACATGTAGAGCTTTTAACTTTAAAAATCAGGAGGTCAGTTGAATCCGCTATATTGGTTTCAACCTTATGGTATCCAGAGGCGATTTTTATCAAATGACCTTTTAACGTTTTTTTTTTTTTTTTTTTAAAACTAATGAATGTTAGTGAACATTAATAATACAGCATTCATTAGTTTTTAAAAAAAAATAAAGTGTTAAGAGGTCATTTGATAAAAATCGCCTGAGGATACCGTAAGGTTGAAACCAAGGTAGCAGATTAAACTGACCTCATGATTTTTAAAGTTACATATTTATATATTTAAAAATTCTTAATAAAATCCAAAGATAGATATTCAGTGTTATTTGTCCTGACCTGGCATCTCTCCTTCAGTCTCTTTCCCATAATATAGCTTCTCTTTCCATTTTCTAAAAATATTTTCATGGTAAGTGTTCAGCTAAAGTCTCCTTTATGTTACCTAAACTTTATGAATGTAAGCATGATTTAAGGATTATTCATTTTAGAGTTGAAGTGGTGAGCCGTAAGTTCTATGTTAATAGTTTCTTCTATCACACTTCTCTAGGCCTGGATATGACAATAAACTGCACACTTTTAATTGCTGTTCTTCCCAGATTCACGCTGACCTGGGGAGGTATCACCTGTTAGGGTCTCAGCTTAAGGCAAATAGTGAACCTCCAAACAAAAAGCAAACAGTATTTACATTAGTCGGACTATTGTCCTCATCTTTGTCGCCATATTTGTCACAACGTTTCGGCCGTTGTACGCTCCGGCCTTCTTCAGGTGGTTGGAATTTCGAACCGAACCCTTTATTTCGATCACTGGGGTAGACTGTTCTAGTTCCACGAGCCATGTTTTGATGGATGTCAGTTATCAGTTATCTCCTGCTAATTTTCCCTCTGAAAGTTCTCCACTGCCTTAACAAGGACACATGGCACAGTGGATAAAGGCGTTGGTTAGATCCAGACCCAAAGAGTGTGAGTTCAATACCCGGTTAAGGCAGAGGTACATAATACCTCATCTCAGAAATATAGACAGACCCAAAAAGAAAACACTATAAAAGTATAAAAATACTTTTTTATAGCAAAAATACCTGCAAATCCTTTTTATATAAAAAATTACCAACAATACATATTTATAGTAAAATTACCAAAATACATTTTATCTGTAGCTGAAGTCATACAACTGCATTCAAAAGATTTAGATTTCAGCATTAAATAATCCATAGATGTTGATATGCCACTAAACAAAATCAACCAAATAACCAACATGAAAGAACTCTTTCATGACATTAATCCATATAATATCCTACAATTTTTTAAAGAAATCAAACTGTATTCCAAAACATAACTTCAGTAAAACTACAACATAAAACACACATATCAACCACTGCCTCTAGTAATTATGTCCACACATGTATATATGCACAAAAGCTGAGTTTCATCTACCATGTATTCAATTGTGAAAGCAGAATTATGTATATCATATTTTTATTACTTTAAAGCTCAAAAAAAAAATTAAATTTTTGAATTAAATGACCTATTAAAGAGTTGATATGCGATTAAACAAACAAATTAATCAATCAATTGCACTTCTTGTGTGACTATCTTACAGCTTCTTCACAATCAACTTTGATCTTCAAAAACTTAAATGCAATGTCACTCATTATATTTTGGTTTCTTAATTCCTGTTCTTTTATTGTTCTCTCTGATTAATATATTCTTTTCTCATTTTCTCTCAAACTCAGTAAACTTTTGCATCTTAGTGGCTTTATTGCCTTTCTTGGGATGAAACGATTAAAAATAAACAGTCTTTGTTATGGCAATTTGTATGGAGGTTGTCATATTGAAAGTTCTTTATAGATAGCCAGAATCATTTCATTCCAGATGATTTTCTTTCAGATGAATTTCTTATTGCTACTAAATATCTAGTCTAAAAATGACCTTGTTGAACAAGGCTTTCAACACTGATCAAAATGCAAGAAGAAAGGGCAACCCATTAACTATAAGAAAACAATGTATATTTGTCAGCAAGCAAGACAGCCCAAAGTGTAAGCTTTGAAATGAAGACATCAGAATCCAAAAGGTACAGAAATTTAGCTATCTAGCAAGTATAATAACAGATGATGGCCTGTTTGATGTAGAGATCTAAAAGGTGCCTGGGAATACTGTAAGAGGCCATCCAAAAGTATATGAATATTTTGTTGGAAACAAAGAAAAGAGTGTTGAACTGCAATGTCATATTTATCCACTTGCATGGCAGTGAATGCTGGACAATTTCCTTATAGATGAAGAAAAGCCTCAAAGCAAAGAAAATGTTTGCTCTACAGACAGGTACAGAGAATTCCATGGCTAGAACACATGAGCAAGTTCTAAAAATGGAAATTTAAAAGATATCAATAGTTTAATCAGAAAGAGTTGAAATTTCTGAGACATAGAATTTATGAGGAAGGATGGCTTGAGAATTTTAATATCCACTGGACATCTTGATAGAATATAGAAGAAAGGTAGAGAGAAATAGTGAGGAACTTAATGAATTTGTGTGAATTAACAGCACAGCAGAGACAAGAACAGATGATAAAGTGTTAATCATTGTTTTGAGCTATAAAGAGGAAAATGTGAAGAACCATGATTGCCAAAGTAAAGAAGGGTCACAGCACATAAATGATAATGATGATGGGGTAACAGGAGAGTGCTATGGAAAAAATATTTATTCTCCCATTTGAATTTTCCTCATTATGGGCATTGTCATATCTGTGATATAATAACACCATACTTCATATACAGAATGAAAAGGAATGATAAATATACCTTGTTCTCAAAGAGTCCTTAATACTACTATGGTATACACAAAACTACATATATATATATATATATATATATATATATATATATGCACATTTCATTTAAAACGACTGACAACGTGCTTTTATTTAGTTTTTTATACTATTTCTCATGCGATCTAAGAATTTTTTTCTTTTTGAATGGAAGCCTTATTAATAAAAACAAACAAACCAACACTTAATAATATTAACTTTGAACATGGACATAATATCTTGACAATGTTTTGAAACAAAAAAATGAAAACATTTTATAAAACATACATACAACAAACTATTTCTTACTTTAACAGTTAAAATATAATCCTTGAAAATGGCTAAATGTATAGCCGAAAGCACTCGGATAAAAAGAACATTCGGACAGTTTTTATATAATTTATCATCCGAAAAGAAAAAAAATTATGGCATGAGAAATTGTATAAAAAACTAAATAAAAGCACTTTGTCTGTCGTTTTCAATGAAATGTGCATGAAAGACGGACTGCTGCCTAAATACACACATATATATATATATATATAAATATAAAATGAACATAGAAATCAACACTTAGAGGCAACAGTCTGTTTCATGCTAGATGCAATCGTCAGGCTACGAGTGTTGTTATTTTTCTCGGCTATTTATATATACGGTCAGTGGTGCATTGTGGGTAGTCTATTTTGGTGGTTATTTTACCGAAAGTCGTTTATTTGTTTATTTATTTATTTGTGTCAAATTATTTTGCTTGAGATAAGATAAGCATCTATTGTATCCCTACAATGTGGTTGCAAAGATCTACAGGTGAGAACTAATCTTCTATCCATCATATAACATTTATTAGAGTTTTTTTTAATCATTTTACCCCAATCAAGGCAGTGAGACTACTATGATGCAAGGAGTTACTGAGCATTAAAAAAATAGGAAAGAAAGAGAAACAATAACAATAAAAGGACAGGAATTAAGAAGGCAGAAGATCATGATTGATGATGCATTTAAATTTCTAAAGATCAATGTTAGAAAGCAAGATGCTAGAAGAAAGTTCCAGAAGTGATAAGCACAAGAAAAGAAACTGTTGGTATAGATTTTATGGTTAATTTCAACTGTAATGTAACTGATGAGACCTAACTGCCAATCTAGGGTTATGCTTAAATTCACAAAGTCTAGGTACCACAGAGGAAAATTCATCAAAACCAATAGCATTAAAATATTCATAGAAAAAACATGGGGAATCTGCATTACAGCTATACAGTATATTTTTAAAGAATTATTGGATTTGTTTCTAATCCAACATTTTTATGATTTCCAATGTTATTTTTAGTAGATACCTATATTTGAAAAAGATGCACCATTTTTTTTATTATAAATAATAAAAGAAATGTGCTCTACAGGCAGATTTGAACCTGCATCCCTCTTTGTACAAGAAATCACTATTTGATACTATGTGACTTAGAGCATTTGGTAATAGAGTGAACAGCACAGCAAAGTTCTATAATATAATATATTATAGGTTATGTTATAATTGTACCATTTTGTTATAAATTACTGTTGTTATTCTTTTATTGCGACTAATGTATGAATTAAACTTTATCTGATATATATATATATATATATATATATATATATATGAAGAAATATATTCTTAAGATGTGCTATATTTATGGGATAAAGTGCTCAATATTAGAGATAAAGCATGTGTAAATATACATATATATATAATTATTTATTCGAAAAATTATAACATAAATATGTTATAAAATCACTACAAAATAGCCATTTTGTTTCAACACTTCTGGTATTGAAACAAAATGTCTATTTTCGTAGTGATTTTATAACATATTTATGTTATAATTTTCAAATAAATAATTATATTTGTTCTACTCTGTATTGAGCACTCTTTTAAGAATAGTATTTTTTGATTACTGGAATTTATTCTGTAAGCACCAATCCTATACTTGTATATATATATATATATATATATATATATATATATATATATATATATATATATGTATGTATATATATGTATGTATGTATGTATATATATATATATATATATAGAGTGTGATGGTATATTTTTAATTTTGTACATGTGGGTTGTTTGTTTTTGACTTTCTTGACTGCATAGTATTGTAGGGTCAGTTGGGCACCATTTGTGAAATGTAGAAATGGCATGCTGTACTGCTTGGCATTCACGCTAGTAGCACCAATACAAATATTTCCAAATGTTTCAGTAAGAATTGGATGAGTCTAATGGTGATTATGAAGATACGTCAGCTCTGAAAACTCACTCTGATCATTCTGATGAGAAAAGAACTCCTGAATTTGATGGTGAGGACCTCAGACTCAACATGCAGACCTACATTAAGTGCCTTGATGAGGTAGTGCTGCCCTGGGACAAGAGAGTGACTATTGGAAGAACCTATGCCTGACAATAGGACTCTGCACCATGCCACACAAACAGGAGAACCCAGTCATGACTGTCAGGCAATTTATGCAATCACATCACTCCTTACATCTAGCCACCTAACTCTCCTTACTGCAACCCGCTTGATTATTATCTGTGCTGCAGAGTTGAGCAAGAGACCAACAAAACTCCTTGTGACACCAAAGATGAACTGAAGGCAAGGATTATGGCAGCATTTACCAACTTAAATAAGGAGACCGTCCAGAAGAGTTGCAGGAGATTCTGGAGGCCATAGTTAACCCAAAATGCCGATTTTATTGAATAAATTTACTCATTGGCATTTCAAAATATTCATGTGTAATTTTGGTAAATATATCTGTTAAAAGGAGATGTCAGTGTTATTTTCATTTTTGCATAACTTAGATGAGAAAACAGGGTGTGATGGATAAATTTAATAACCTAAAACTGCAAATATAACCAAATCCTACATATATTGCTAGTATTTGCAGTTTTACGTTATTCAGACATATGAATTGTACCTAAGAAGGAACTAGTGTATTGTTAAATAAATTAATATCTAATATAATTTTCATGTCAACATTAAAAGTAATTATATTTTGGTGAAAGTAGAAATTAAAATTTCAAATCTTTTATTCGTGTCTCTCAGCTTCAGGAACATAGGCATTGCACACATTTCTAAAAGAACAATAGCCTGATATATGAATAAGTGCAACATTTGGATTGGTTAAATATAGGTGGGCATTAATGGCAGATTGCAAAAAATATCAAGTAAGACATCTGATAGTGAACATCTGGCAGGTAGACATCTGTCAGTAAACAGATGTGATAATGTTTATCTTAGGCATTCACTGATTGAAAGTGGTTCTGAACAATGAAACATTTCCCTGTGCAGAGCAATTCAGGGACTGATTGTTTTCTCCATGTTAGTGTTTTTCATTAAGCTTTCAGTTCTCAGCATTTTATCCAAATGATTCATTTTATGGAATTCTTGCATCTATCAACCCCATTGAAAACCCCATCCTTTCTTAGGTCTACATTTTGATGGTCCAATTCCAGAGGCAATCTTTTAGAGGGTCAGCTCCTGGCCAGTCCCTGATTGCATTTTGACAGTGCTTGCATCAATCACAGACCATGTGGAGACCTTGTGTACAAGAGAAATAAAGGAATGGTGAATCCCAACAAACTTTTCACTGCAGACTTGTTGGCTGATCAAACAGTCCTTTTTTTTTTATTTTGTTTTATAAAAACACTTGCAGCAAATAGATGAAGATAGATGTGAGGTTTTTACTTGCCCTAGGTAGGGAATTTCTCAGTAAAGCTAAACGATTTGTAAATGCAATAGAAAATCTATTACACATCTGCTTTTAACATTCGTTTTCTTTTCATGCAACAGCTTTTTAAACTATTGTCCACATTAAAATACTTTGCATGAGCTTTTAAAGTACTTGTCAGGTAATTTTATTTTCTGGGATTCACTTTTATAAGAGTAGTTAATAAAAAAACAAAATAGTGGTGTTCAATATAAAAAAATCGCATAAATTTTTTAACCCCTTTTGCAAATGCCTATTCTTTTAGAACATGACTCTCCATAGATTCCATCTCTTTATTGTATTTGAATTACCATGCATTCTTGAGAGAGATAATGGATTAGTTTCCTGTTGACTGCTTGGTTTAGAATTCTGAGAATTTTTCTACTAGACTGGTTACCATTTATAAAAATTTATATATTAAAAATGAAATCTAAATTATATAAAATTGATTAAAAGATAAATAAAAAGATAATACAATAGACTATGTTTGTCTATTACACTTTTTTTGAGATGAGAGTTTAAAACAAACATTTATTAATGGAAATAAGTTACTAACATACCTTTTTAAAAATAAAAATAACTAAAATGGAACTTAATTGTTAGTAAAAATGGTTTGAATAAAATTTAATGTGTAAAAAATTTATGAAGAAGAGGCTCAAGACTGATGGTCTCAAAGCCAAAATAAAGTTTGCAAACAGGCATGCTTTAAAGAGATGAATTTTGCGATTTTTTAACCAAATAAGGTACATAGTTTTAAATTTTGATTCAATTTTGGAAGCTGTTTTTAGAAATTTGGCTAGTGTAAAGACCAGAAGAGATTTGGCTTTTACTGTTGGATCTTTCAAGGATCTGAACAAAGAAAAACTAAAAGTTAATGATGATGCCAACAAATCAACTGAAGAAAAAAAGAAAGAAGTAGAAAGGAGAATATTCTACAAATTTAGAGAGATATACAATTATCTATCTTTAGTTATTTGTTGTAAGGGAGAATATTTCCCTACAAGTTTGAACAAAAGGCATAAAAACACTCTTACATCAAGTGGAGTAGCAGGGGCAGCAGTAGTTTCTGCGGAAAACAGTCATTCATGGTGAAACATTCTCCACCCTAGTTTCTATTCTACATTATGTTTCCTTATACCAAAAGGTAATAAACTTGTTAAACCAATTCTGGTTTTCTACTGTTGTTTTTGATAACTCAGTTACAAGATTATTTATGAAAGTTTGTCTCAAAATTAGAGGTATTAAATTAGATTTTGAAATTTTTATGAAAATATGAGATTTATCTCATTTTCTTATCTCAGTTTTTAAGACTGAAATATTGTCTAAATGAAACCCAGTGACACCTTTGAATTGCCATCCTTCTCAGCTTTTGTTGATAGATAAATGAATCAAAGTAAGCAAATATTTCATTCATAATTATTGTAATGGTTTTTATTAGTTCAACAGAGTTTTATTTAGAATGTGTTATCTTGCCTAGTTTAACCCACAAAGAAACACATTTTGCACAAGTTTATTTTGCAAATTTTGTATCCTGTATTATTATTTTTCAATAAATGTAAATTTCTTTCAAATAAAATGTTATTCAGTCTGCTTTTCTTTTTATTTAATAAACCTGATTCTAATGTGTGCTTGAATACAAAGAAACAAAAGTTACCATGGTCACATATATTGAATTATGCTATCTTGTCTGTGGTACACAATGTACACAGAGAGGTCCACATAAGACTGCCATCAATCCCCAATACTGTGAGCCAGATGACCCATAAGGTTGGTATTACTCAACTTACTAGTGCAGTTCAAGAAGAGTGAAAGAAGAGGAGGAAATACAGAGATGCAGAGTGTGTGGTGTGTGTTGCTAAACTTGACACTGACGAGGTTTATGCAACACATCGAATTTATTATGTAAATCACATAAACTTCAATAAGTCAAAAAATCCAGAAATAATATTTGTTAAATATAAACTAGTCCATTTCTGCCCTTAGTAAAATCTCAAACTAAATCTTTAGCCACTTATAATGGTTATATTTGAGATATTTGGAATTGATAAAAATAGACTGACTGAAGTTATTATCTAGATTAAACTAATATTAGTTTAACTCCTTTGAAAGCTAATAAAAACTATTTTTGTCTTTTTTTTCTCCTTAATATATGTTGAAACATTGGTAATGGGAAGGATCAAACAAATGCTAAAAAACAGAAAATAACAAAGGTAATGTCCACATTGGAGATATCAAAGAAGATTTGTAGAGATCGTCAAATGGTAAAGAGGTCTATTATTTACATTATTCAGACTATTGTCCTCATCTATGTCGCCATATTCATTACAACGTTTTGGCCGTTGTATGCTCCGGCCTTCTTCAGGTGGTTGGAATGTCAAACTGAACCCTTTATTTCGCTCACTGGGGTAGAATGTTCTAGTTCCATGTGCCATGTTTAATGGATGTCAGTTATCAGTTATCTCCTGTTAATTTTTCCCTCTAAAAGTTCTCCACTGCCTTAACTGGGTATTGAACTCACACTCTTTGGGTCCTGTCACTAGATCTAATCAACGCCTTCATCCACTGTGCCATGTGTCCTTGTAATA
>OZ038489.1:82351164-82516164 GCA_964036315.1 Acanthosepion esculentum | reverse complement strand
TAATTAATGATTTTACAATGTATCGATAATTCATGAATTTTATTATTGTATGGATTAATTCCTCTTTGAATACTGATATGATTTTCTTTTAAGCTTTTATAAGAAACTCACAACTATACAAAAATTGGATCTCTACTATTGGGGTGAGTATGAATGCTGACCTCACACTATTAGTATTACTTTGCAAATTGGACTAAGAATTGCATTATTCTTCAAGTTATTTTTAACTGTATTGATTTAAAAATATTCACATTCTGAAGTACTGTTTTTGCTATATTATTATAGTAGCACTCCAACAAACAGAAATTAGTTCATTATAATCAAAACTAATGTACCCCTGCCATAAAAAGTGATGGCAATTGTTAGAAAATTTTTATAGTAAGATGTGATGAAACAAAAGCTTTGAAACAATGTATTGAAATTCAATAAATCAGAGACAAAGAATTCACAAAAAGATGACAATTAACCGTTTAGTTAATCTGTTCCCTTTATATTTTTTACATGTTTAGTGGTATCTATGATTCATTGATTACTTCTGGGATTATATAAATCGCTTTTTGTTGAATATTTTTCCGTGTTAAAATTTTCTTTGTTTAATATAACAATGAAATGAAAATATCTCTCAGAAGCAAAAGATTAGCATCAGAATGACAAACACAGTTATGATAAAGCATATTTCAAACCCTATTGAAGCAAGAAGACTATAGGTAAAGGTATCTGAGTGTCTCATATGAAAGGTTTGAACAAATCAGACTGCAATATAATCCATTCCCACAACAGATGGGACAGTTTTAGCGTGTTGGCTACTTCAAAATAAATGTGTAAGGTTTCTTATGAAAATATTTTACAATACATGAAATGGATGCAGTGAACAAGGGTAAATGCCCAAAATAACATGTTATTGAATATATTTGAGTTGGACTTACTGTGTAGGTGTGTTTTAGTGTGAAGCATTCACAGCACTTTTTGCTTCATTGTGAAAAGTTCATGTCACATAGTTTGAAAGAGGAAACCCAGAAGACAGAGCTACTTAAGACTTTGCTTGTTTTTATACCACAGAACTGCTGATAATACAAGGACTATTAAGAGCTGCTAAACCAAAAATGGAGCATTGCTACCATCTCTGGGCTGTAGATGCCCAACCCTCTCTATCCAGCTTTGACTGAATTCGAAAGCATTTATGTAACCTTGTGGGTGATGAATTTTTCTACTCTGCAACTTATTTCCCACAAACACAACGTTGCAAGTCTCTCACTATTTATCACTATTTCCATTGAAAATGTTTTGAAGAACTATATCTCCTAGTTTCACCAGTTCAGACATTTACAGCTAAGAGCCTGCCATGTGTGTGTTAACCATCCTTATTTCCTTATTCCATTATTAAGGAGGAGGTTCTAATTGGATGGCATCTTCCCAAGAACTGCTATATGCAAGAGACTCCTGAGAGGATGCTTCTGCAAACACTACATTCTCTTCAAGACAAGGCAAACAATTACCTATTGTACATATCCTCATAATCTGTACTTACTTCCTTCTTTACATTGATACATCATTTAGTAACTCTCTACCTAATGTGGCTCTTGGGTCTTGACCTGTGAGAATATTTAGTAAAAAAAGGTCAATTGTGAATTATTATCTATCATCTATGCTCTAATAAGCTTCCTATGTTCATAGCCATATCACATAGCACATTCAGTAATCATCTATTTTGAGCGGCTCTTGAGCCTTGTATTGGGTGATCATTACTAAAAACAAATCTTCCCCAGCCTATTAGCAAAGTTCGCTGGTGATTTGGTCAGTTGGTGATGTGTCTGCATGGATGATGTTAAAAGCACAGGAGCAAAATTGGTCCAGCTGGCACAGGAACGATGTTGAATGTCACTTGCAGAATCCTTCCTGTATTACCATTCAAGGTGTTTCACATGCTCTTATTGCAAGAAAGTGTGCCTTTTCCAAATTAACCTAACCATGCTAGAACACATCTACCATGAAGAGAATCATTCAACTTTATCTGAGTTGGTCAACATTGATAACAATTATAAGATGAACAAGATTTTTTTTTATTTTAGTTCCATTTTTTCATTGAACCAAAAATTATCTCCCCGTTGATATCAAACACCTATCTTCTTCTGCATGCCGTGCCTTTTGAGTACATTGGCAATCATGGCTCCCCACAATTTACTATCATTTGAGGCTCTTAATAAAATCTGTCTTTTTTGTCATCTCTCCTAAACCTTGTTCCACCATTCATTGACTCAAACTCACAAGGTTTCAATATGTTGTGTATCACATTTTCCAAGCCTTCTTTCTTCATTATGTGCTCTATAAATTTGAACTACCTTTTTCTGATGGGAAGTATAAGTGTCCTTTTTGTTTCCATTTTCTCTAAGACTGCGCATGTTCAGTCTATAATATTCTCAGCTTTGTTCTGTAGAATCATGTTTTGGTTGCTTCATATCTCTTCTTCATCCTAAGGAGATTGTCCAGCATTAACTGCCATATAGGAGGACTGATATTACATGACAGTTCAGTACTCTTTTCTTTGTTTCTAATGGAATTTTCATATTTCTTTATACTTTTCTTAACATTTTGGAAGGCATCTTTCACTATGCCAATGTGTCTTCAGATTTAAGTTGTGTTGCATTTTCTATCCTCTGATAAAACAATTCTAAAATATTTAAATTGTTGTACTTTTTTTGGTATCACCTATATGTAATTTACATGTTGGATTGTTCCTTTTGTTAACAACCAAGCATTCTGCTTTATTGCAATTGATATTTAGTCTTTCCTACCTTCAGTAGGTGTCATATTTTTCTTTCTGCCACCAACACTGTGTCATCTGCATATCTTATGTTGTTATATTGTGACCACCAACAATGAATTCTGCTAGCACATCTAATTCTCTCAGAGTCACTGTATAGGTTGAATACATCTAATCAGAAAACACATCCTTGCCTTACATCCCTTTCTATTTTGTATATTAACTTAATTCATTTTCTATCTGTATGAAGGCGATTTGCTACTAATATTTTTCAAGGCTTCCTGAAAATCAAGCAAACTGTTGATATTGAACAATTATAAGTATCATAAAATAATGGGTGAATAACTGAGAACAAAATGGTGATGCTGTTCAAGAAGCAATGTGGGTTTTCGTCTAAGAACAGAAGTTGAACAGTCTGTGAAAAATATATTACTAGAAGATGCAATTAGTTACTTTGTTACTGAAAAACATCTGATAATTGTCTATATTTGTCACTTGATATATCTGTGTCAAATAAAGTAACCCATAAAAAGGGAATACTTGAAATAAGACTTAAAGCTTCATTGTTTCAAAGACTAGAGAGTTTTACAAAAACGGTTATTTATAAGCTTGTATTTGATTGGAGGAAAAATTCTAGAGCACCAATGAAAAAGATTTTCCTGATTAAATCTTCCCTGCATGCTTTTTTCATTTCTCTTTTTGCATCTTTTCCTATTATTTCTCAAAATTGCACAAACTTTCTCGGTTATCTGATAAGAAGTAGGCATGTGATTGTGACAGAGACATACAATGTTTTTAAACTGTGGAACTAAGTGAATGTACATGCATTTTCTATGTGCATTCATTTCATGTATGCTGCCAGTGAGTGTATGTAAGAGTATAATATAAGTCCATAGCCTAACAACAAAACATAGCATCCATTTTAAACAACAAATATTTTTCAATATCATCAGTATAATTGACAATATAGTTGACTTTACATTAATAATAAAAAACAAACATTATACAGTGAAGATGAAGAAGTTGGTTATGACTTTCCACAGGTTCTTTTATTTTATTATTTGTGAACTGCCATGCATTCCTGGGAAAGATAGTGGAGTGGTTTCCCATTGCCTTCTCCATGGTTTGGAATTCCGAGATTTCTTTCTCTTAAAGTGATTGCCAATCAAAGTTAGAGAAATCAGTCTACCCTTCTATTTGACCCAAAGCTGGCAGTGGAGAAGAGACAGATTCATGCCTTTTTAAAGGGTATTAGTGCAAAAGGGAACATAACAGACATGACAGGAATTTGAAATTGGTTTGCCATTTCCTCTTTCCATGACAATATTGCCCACACTACCCACACATCCTCACTCTCATATAGAGGTATCCCAATAAGTCCATGGTCTAATGATGAAAAAAGCATTTATTTTGTGCAAAATATACAAAATGAAGGTAGCCAGCCATAATATATATATATATATATATATATATATATATATATATATATATATATATTGTCATCCACAGACAGACTGTTTCACTGTATCACAGCTCATCAGTGTGGCTAGACGTCCGTTTGCCTCTAGCTAGGATCGAAACCCAACTGAATTAGTGCCAGTCGGGGATTCTACCACTAAGCCGTTGACGCACGGCAGGGATGAAGGAGAATTTAAGCGTATTTATTTTTAGATAAACACACAGTGACAGAGAGAACTCGATTCGATTTACCGAAGAGTCTTGCATTATTAGCCGTAATAGTCACTGTTTACAAACCCACACTTCCTCCCCAGAGAGCTCAACCGAAATAAATTTTTCAGGAGCCTATATATATATATGTACAGTATTGGACAGAATTATTCTCCCTCCACTGAATATTTGCATATTTTCTAAGGAAATATAAATATTTGCAAGTAATTAGTGAATTAACCATAAACAGTTGATTCCATATTTAGATTTAAATAATTCATTAAATTTTTAGAAATTTTGATCTATTATATTCATAGTTATAGATATTTCTAAAAAAATTGGTGAAGTCCAAAATTATCCAGACCGCTTATGGAAATTATGAAATAATATTGCTGTATGGTTAGTATAATGTTTTACTTAATTTCACATTTAACACAAACACCCTCCGAAGATTATCTGATTCTATAACATTCTAAAAGGTAATGAAGAAGACAATATATGTGTACCATGTACCACAAGATCTCATTTATTCTGCAACCATGGTGAAGACAGTTGAAATTGACAAGAAGCTCTGAATAAAGATAGTTGATGTGTACAAACAAAGGGATGCATATACAACACTTTCAAAGTGTTTAAATGTTCCTAAATCAACAATTCATAGCATTATCAAGAAGTACAATGAGACTCATTGTGTTGAGAATAAATTAAGGACTGGCAGAAAACAGTTAATTTCTGAGAGAATGGAAAGGAAAATTGTTAGAGATGTCTTGAAGAATCCTCACTTAATGACAAAGGAGATTGCAATGATGTAAAGACATCAAGGTTGAATGTATTGACGAAACACGAATTACTAGATGCTTTCATCAATTAGGACTTTGAGATTGTCACCCAAGGCAAACTTGCTTGCTTAGGACTAAATGCCTAAAATGCAGATTAGCTTATGCTAGAAGCCATCTAGAACATGGGAGTAAATATTGGAACACTGTTTTATGGTCAGATGAAACCAAACTAGAATTATTTGGTCACAAGAACACCTA
Source organism: Acanthosepion esculentum (assembly GCA_964036315.1). Lineage (NCBI taxonomy): Eukaryota > Metazoa > Mollusca > Cephalopoda > Sepiida > Sepiidae > Acanthosepion > Acanthosepion esculentum. Next base: position 82,510,698 of record OZ038489.1, on the reverse strand, counting down.
AACCAAAAAATACCCTACAGTTGTAGGAGCATTCTGCTCTGAGGATGTTTTGCTGATTTTACACCAGGAGTATGAGTGAGAGTACAGGCTATAATGGATAAAGAACAATATTTGCTTATTCTTAAAAATAATATAACACAAAATGCATGAAAGCTGTCTTTGGGGCATCACCAGACATTCAAACATGACAATGACTGGAAACACATTGCTCAAATTGTAATAAAACACTTAGATGACTGCAAAATTAAGGTATTGGTATATCTGACATAAAATCTTGAAAATTTATGGGCATTTTTAAATAAGAATAAAAGAAAGAAATCCTTTAAGTTTGGAAGTACTAGAAGCTCTTACCAAGGAAGAATGGAGCAAAATACCTATCATGATCTTTTAAGGAACTATAAAAAATGATTAAAGGCAATATGGAAGAATAAAGGTTACACAACTGATTATGGAGGCAAGAGGGCCAATAATTTTGTTCTATGTTAAATGTTTTTTTGGTGTTCTTTTGGTATTATTGTTTGACATTAAAATAAAAAATTTGTTATGGGCATCACTGCACATTGTTTGGAATCCATTATTTCATTATTTGTGAAAAAAGCATGTGAAGTTTCCATGAAAATCTGGGATATTACAGCTTTATTTGTAATTATACATAATTATACATAATTACAAATAAAGCTGTAATATCCCAGATTTTCATGGAAACTTCACATCCTTTTTTCACAAATGATGAAATAATGGATGTATGTTTGAATAAGATATATCTAAGCAGTAAATATTTCTCCAAAACAAGTTTGATTACAAAGAATCAACAAAGTCTGTCTGTTTAAATTTTTATTGTATTTTTCCAATTTTTGATTTTTTAATTTTTTTTTTTTTACTCAGTATTGTGCTTGAGATTCTGGATATAAATGTGCAATGTTTATGCTATATTATTGTTTTATCCAAGTACTTTCAACCATCTCATTCATTTTCAGGAACCAATGTGGCTTCTGTGTGGTAGGCAGAATTCCTCTGTCTACATCCTGGTATTCTTCAGAGAGCAGGAAGTTTTAAACAGTGAGTGGTGATGTTATGTATAATGGTTGTGTTTGTCTGTGTGTTTGTGTAGTTCTGTGCAACTTGATATTCACCAACAGAAATGAACAGATGTGTATGTAAATAACTAAAAAAATAATTTAATAAAATGGGGAAGAAATTGGAATTATTTTTTTTTCCTTTTTAATCTTGTTTCCAAGCCAAATAGCAGAAAGGCAGAATCAGTTTGAAGAATATCAGAAATGAATGTAAAACATTTTGCATACATACGAGAAGACTGTTGCCAGGATCGAAAGTTGATGGAGCCAACAGGAAGAGAATTGATGGAATATTGAACAGGGTGCTCTCCCTATCAGTCTACAAATAAAACTTGGTGCCAGAGACTAACTTAATCCTATTTGTAAAAAAATCATATGAAGAAAATGGTAAAAGAAAAAGAGAAAGAAAAAGATGGGTGCATAAAAAGAGAAAATGATTATTAATAATAAAAAAGGAAAAAGAAAAAGAAGTTAAGAAGGCTACAAGAAGAAAGGAAAATGAAAGTAAGTGGTGTAAGAAATAGAACATTTTAGAAGAATGAAAAAGAAGAAGAATGAAAAGAAAAGAAAAAGAAGAATAAAAAGAGAAACATAATGGAAGAAGAAAAAGAAGAATGAAAGAAAAAATGAAAAGAGAAGAAAAAGAAGAATGAAAGAAGATAAATGAAAAGATAAGAAGAATGAGAAGAGAAGCAGAATGAAAGAAGAAATAGACAAATGAAAGAAAAAGAATGAAAAGAGGAGAAGAAGAAGAAGAATGAAAAGATAAGAAGAAGAATGAAAAGATAAGAAGAAGAATGAAAGAAAAAATAGAAGAACGAAAGAAAAAGAATGAAAAGAGAAGAAAAAGAAAAATGAAAGAAGAATAATGAAAAGATAAGAAAAAGAAGAATTAAAAGAGAAACATAATGGAAGAAGAAAAAGAAGAATGAAAGAAAAAATGAAAAGAGAAGAAAAAAAAGAATAAAAGAAGAATAATAAAAAGATAAAACAGAAGAATGAAAAGAGAAGCAGAAGATTGAAAGAAAAAATGAAAAGAGAAGTAAAAGAAGAATGAAAATAGAATCAGAATGAAAAAAGAAATAGAAGAATGAAAGAAAAAGAATGAAAAAAGAAGAAAAAGAAGAATGAAAGAAGATGAATGAAAAGAGAAGAAGAAGAATGAAAAGAGAAGAAGAACGAAAAGAGGTGAAGAAGAAGAATGAAAAAGAGGTGAAAAAGAAGAATGAAAGAAGAAGAGAGAAGGAGTAGAAGATAAGAAGAATGAAAAAAGATAAGAATAATGAAAGAAGATGAATAAAGAAGAAGAATGAAAGAAAAGAAGAATGCAAGTAGAAGGGATACAGGAGAAGAGAAGAAAAACTAATAAAATGCTAGAAGAAAAGAGGCAAGAAAAATTGTTGATTACCATAACTTAGTTGCAGTCAAGAAAAATTAGACGAGCAATATTGTAAATGTTGGTTGCTACACATCGATTAATAATAGAGAAAAGAGTCTAGACAAAGGAATATATGTTACCCAGTTTTGGGAGCCCAGATATTTTATGTTCACATGCTGGACAGAAATGTAATTGGTTCCTTCCAAATATAGAATGGTCTTTCAGGATTGGACATTTTTGATTGCCATCTGATAGCTTTGCATTGTATTCATAGCTTACTAGTAAACCAGACTGCACACCTCTTAAATAATTGTCAAAAAAAAGGAAAAGAGAGGGGGGGAAACGGAGAAATTAAATGCCACGGATCTAGAATAGTATTGCTATTATATTGCAAGTGATGAAACTCCAGAAGATGTTGAAAAATATTTTTTCCAACTAGATATTGAATATGAAGTTTTCAGAAATATCCTCTATTGGAAAATAAGGATATTGATGTATTTTTATAGACAAAACTGGAGATTTCTTTTGCAACCAAATTCATAATAGAGCTATGCTTCGTACAAACCAAAACTTGCTTTTCTACACCTGTAAGTTGGTATATGTGAGGAAGTGTAATCATTATTAATTCCCAAAATTGATTTGGTGAAATAGGTTTGAATTTAATTTGAGACTAATGGCATGAACCCAACATTGTCTGAATGGGTGTAAGAAGCCAGTGTTATACTTACTTATGTTCAGAGATGGTTCTTCTGCACTTGTGTCAAAAGGTGTAATATTTTAGGACATAGACAACCAGGACTTTCCACAAATACCTTTACTTTAATCTGCAATGATTAATAACTCCAAAAATAGTATTTATGAACAGAGTTTAAACAACTTTTCACACTCATTCCTTTGGGAACAACAACATTCATTTTAGCCATTGTTTAGAACTCTGTGATATTGTTAAGCCACAAATTCCTCTTTGATAGGTTTACTATATTTTTTCTTTTAAATCTGTATCACTCCATGAAAAGCAGTAATGCTGCTAAGACACAGGTTGAGGAAGACTTAAGAACAGAAACATTAATAATAAGTTGGAAGAGGAAAGAGTAAACAGGAGGACAGTAGATAGTGATCGACATTGCATTTAAATTTTTGCAAATTAAGGTTGGCTGGAAAGCATGGAGCCACAAGCAAGAAGTGCAAGAAATACACTGTACTTGATCTAGTATGAGATATGCTTTAAGATCCTTCAAGACGAAATGACAAGTAGCAGTAATTTCCCTTAAACACTGAAATGCTATCAATGACTATGACAACTCATCTTATATATGGTACCTAGACTTTATGATAATAAGTGCAGTACTTGATTGGTAGAAAGAAAGGTCACATCATTTTAGAGCTGAAATGGCTAGATATGACCAAAGAATTTCTTCAGTATCTGTCTATATTTCTGAGATGAGTTATTATATACACTATTTACATTATATATCTTATATCTAATTAGATTATATCTAATATATATATTATTATGTATATGTGTGTCTAAATATATATATATATATATATATATATATATATATACACACACACACACACATACATACATACACACATACACACACACACATACATACATACATACATACATACATACATACATACACACACACACACACATATATATATATTTATATACAAAAGTGAATATTGAAGTCAACACTCAGTAGTGACAGCCTGTTTCATGCTTATACGCAATTGTCAGGGCTTGATGATTACATATAAGCATGAATTACACTGTCACTACTGGGTCTTGACTTCAATGTCCACTTTTGTATACAATTGACTGATGGTTAAAGTTTTATTCATTTCAGAATATGTTTCTAATAAAACAATATCAATTAGGAGTGCCAGAGAAAAGTGATAATAACAACAAAAATTGCAATATGAACTCTGGTAAAAACATGTATTGATAACAGCATAATTGCAATATAAGAACTGGTAAAAAATGAGGCTGAAGACATAATACCCAGAAATTCATACACAGATGAATAAATGTGGATAAAGGTGTTGGTTAGATCCAGTGACAGGACCCAAAGAGTCTGAGTTCAATACCTGGTTAAGGCAGTGGAGAACTTGGAGAGGGGAATTAACAGGAGATAACTGATAACTAACATCCATTAGACATGGCACGTGGAACTAGAACAGTCTACCCCAGTGAGTGAAATAAAGGGTTCAGTTTGACTTTCCAGCCACCTGAAGAAGGCCGGAGCGTAAAGCAGCCGAAACGTTGTTATAAATATGGTGACAAAGATGAGGACAATAGTCCAAATAATGTAAAGAATTTCTTCTATTGCACACTTCATTGGTGGAACTCTTATGCATGTTTTCTTGCTTCACAATCAAGTTTGATCTCCAAAAATTTTAATTCAATGCCAATCATTATCATCCCTCTCCTTAATTCCTGTTCTTTTAGTCTCCTCTCTCATTAAAAGTGTTTTTCGTCATATTGGACCATTTTGTTTCACAACAGTTTCTCACATTTTACTTTGGGATTTTACAATGTTTTCTCCCAATGTTGGGCATTTTAGTTTGATAATGCTTTCTCCTAGCATTTTAATTTGTAGTTTCTCAACATTTTCTCAAAACATTTGGCCTTTTCGTTCCACAAGATTTTCTTCCAACGTTGTGCTTTGTACTCTGTCTATATCTTTCAACATTGTGCCTTGTAGTCTCCCACCATTTTCTTCCAACACTGTTTTGTAGTCTCCCATCATCTTCCACCATTATTCATTGTAGTTTCTCAACATTTTCTTCCAAAATTGTGCATTGTTGTTTCCTAATATTCTTCCAAAATTGTGCCTGGAATTGTCCCAATGTTTTCTTCAAACATTTTACATTGCAGTCTCATTCTAACATTGTGCCTTGTAGATTTCACAACATTTTCCCAAATATTGTACCTTATATTTTCTCCTAAAAATAGGTAGATATACATTTTCTATCATCATTGTAATTTGTATTTTCCCATCACAGCCATCATCTATAATGTTCTTCTGGTAATATTTTTTGTTTACTTTTCTATATTTTTTATTTTATGTTTGTCTTTATCTTATGTTGCTTAGAATTCAATGTTTGCATTTTCTATCATTTATCCTTATGGATTTTCATCTTTGATTTTCTATTTTTTTATATTAAACATATTTATTTTCATAAATATGTTTAACTCATTTGATTAATAAACTGAGTGATTTTTATAGACTGTTATAGAACATTTCAAATCACTAACAAAAATCCTTTTCCTTTACAAAAGCCAGATCAGGCTGAAAATGAAGGATTGCCTCCATATATGGGCAGGAGCTGCCCAGTCTTTATTTTCAACTCTTGATTGTCTAAAAAATGATTTTCTACCCTACAAACCATTTCTCACAGAAGAAATGTCACAAGATTTTTTTTCTGCTCTGTCCTGGGTATGATGATAAACTACATCCGGCAGCAAGGCTTCTGATCAGGAACTTTTGAGGAGCATGGAATAACCTCTTAATTTTTGTTGTTCCCAGGTCCATCCTGACCCAGACTGGTATTACCTGTTAGGGTCCCAGCTATGGACAAATAGTTAATTCTCAAACTGGGGTCAAAACACTATGAAAGTATAAAAAATTTATAGTAAAAATAACAGGAATATATTTTTATAGCAAAAAGATTACCAGCAATACATTTTTGTAAAAAAAAAAAAAATTAGAAAATTACCAGCAATAGGTTTTTGCAAAAAAGGAAAACAATTGGCAGCAATTCATTTTTTGTAAAAAAAAAAAATTACCAGCAATTCATTTTTTGTAAAAAAACATACCACCCATACATTTTGTAAAATAAATTATTAATGTGTCCAAGAAAATTAAATTTTGGCATTAAATAACCCATGAGGAGTTGATATGCTGCTAAACAAACATCAAACAAACATAACTTTTGCTGCTCTATTGAAATTTCCATGGAAAGTGTTCAGATGAACAACATTCCTTAGTGTCTCCCTTCAAGACTTGCTATGCATGCACATCATAGTGAATCACCCTAATTCCCTCCGTATTCCATTGGTGAGTTGTAAGTTCCACATGAGCAGCTTCTTCTCACAAATGACTGCTTTGTGGAACAGACTCCCAAGTAGATCCTTCCTCAATCACTACAATCTTATTCCGTTCAAGACTAGGGTTAACCATATATCTGTATGAATTGTACCTTTTACTCTGTAACCCTCTAACTTGAGTTGCTCTTGGGCCTTGTACAGGATGAACATCATTGTAAAATAATGAAATTTCATATTACTTACTAAAAACTGTAACATACAAAGTAATTTTAATTTTAAGCTTCATTCTGTAATTTTTTACGTAAATGCCCGATACTTATATATATTTGTACATATATGATAAAATATATCATTTATATATATATATATATATATATATATATAAAAGTGAACATTGAAGTCAAAGAGGTGACAGGCTGTTTCATGCTAGATGCAATCGTTGGCCTGATGATTGTGTCCAGCATGAAACAGCCTGTCGAATCTGAGTGTTGACTTCAATGTTCACTTTTATATTTATATTTACATACGCTCTATCTCTGATATTGAGCACTTTATCCCATAAATATAGCACACCTTAAAACGATATTTCTTCATATATATATATATATATATATATATATATAGAGGGGTTGGACAAAATAATTGAAACACTTGTTAAATTCAAAGAAAATTTATTTAAGATGGAGTTGGTCCTCCTTTAGCCTCACATACAGCTTTAATACATCTAGGAATGGAATCATACAGCTTCCTGACTTCATCCAGAGGAATTTTCAATCATTCTTCCATTAACACCTGCTGCAGCTCTTTAAGACACGACGGTGGAGGATAGCGGCTCCTAACTTGTCGCTCCAAATAATAATATTGATATCTGATGATTGGGGAGGCCACTCCATGTGTGCTAGCTCACTTTCATGCTTTTCATATCAATTCTTAACCACACGAGTGGTTTGTATTGGAGCATTATCATCTTGAAAGATACAGTCTCTATTAGGGAATAAAGTCTGGGCCATTGGAGGAACATGATTTCCCAAAATGTTCAGGTAACCTTTGCTGTTGATTCTACCATGCAGGGCAATTATTGAACCGAGATATTTCCATGATATGGCGGCCCAAACTATCACTGATCCACCTCCATACTTCACTGTTGGAAGAAGGCAGTCAGGGTTGTAAGCTTCTTTGGGCTGCCTCTACACATAAACTCGCCCTGAAGTTGAGAAAAGAAAAAAACTGGACTCATCTGAGAATATTACTTGCTTCCATTGGTCTGCAGACCAGGCATTGTGATCTCTGCACCACTTCATCCTCTTCTGAATGTGACAAGTGGAGAGAAGAAGTTTCCTTATGGTGGCTCTTCCATGATATCCAGCCTCATGGAGCTCACGACGAACAATTTTTATAAAAACTGGACTATTCAGATGATTATTCAACTCAGCAGTCACTTTGGCCGCAGTAGTCCAATGATTTTTTTGACACATTGTGTTTCAATGCACGTTGGTCCCTGTCAGTAAGTTTGCAAGTCTGGCCTGAATTTCTATGGTTGCTTGAGGTTTTACCCTGTTTCTCGAATTGTGTGATAGTTCTTGATATGGTAGCTCTTGAAAAACCAAACATTTCAGCAATTGATTGAGGCTCCTGCTATGCGAGCTCCAACAATTTGCCGTTTTTTGAACTCAGAGAGGTCACGCATTTAGCTTAAATTTTACTAAATTCTAAAAATATGTAAGACAAGGACAGTAAATTAGATAAATAAATGTATTCACAATAGATATAACCTGCAATTACAAAGTTTTAGTTAAAGTTCTTAATATAATAAGTCTTTGAAACATAAGAGTGGATTTTGCACCTGTTCCAATTATTTTGTCCAACCCCTATATATATATATATATATATATATATATATATATATATATATATATTCTATATGTAATATTAAATATGTTTACATGTTTATTTGAATTACATGTTTTGCTTTCAGTGGACATGACTGAATCTTTAAGATGATTGTGTTTTGAGAGTTGTATTCATTTTTATTCATATTTTAACAAAGATATTTTTTAATTCAAATGAAACTAAGAGATTATTTCACAGAAACTCAACAAAAGCATTTCATTTTTTTAGTAAATTAATAATAGTTTTATGAGACAAATCTATTGCCAGTTTTGTTTCATATGGGTGGCAATGGGTGGTGCATAAGATTAATGTATTTATATTGTCTCTTTATTTATCATGTAATGAAATTGATACATGCAAAATTGCTGCAACCTTTGAAATGCATAAACAGGTTTATTATACAAAAGGATATTAATAAAATTCATAGATAATATCAAAATGAATAATTTATTCAATCTGGCTTCTGTTACTTTCAATTATAATGTCAACATGTCCTTGAAAAGCTGTACAACTCTTAACCACAAAGTCCTTGGACATCTTGGCCTACTCCTTCTAGATGTCTCATCCTGGGTATGACAATAAACTACATCTGGCAGCAAGGCCTTTGATCTGGACATGGATGATTTTGAAGAGTATGGAAAAACCTCTTAACTGCTGTTGTTCCCTGGTCCATACTGATCTGGGGTGGTAGCCCCTGTTAGGGTTCCAATTATGGGCAAATAATGAACTCTCAAACAAAACTCAACAGTGCATTTTTATAATAAAATGACTAAAAATATATTTTGTGATCTACAAACTATATATCTAAAAAACATAGATTTACCCTGAAAGTATAAAATTATGTAAAAAATATTCATAGTTGAAATAGATATTTAGATTTTGGCATGAAATAACCCATATAGGTTGCTATGCCACTAAACAAAATCAATTAACCAACCATTCTTGAGTCAGTCATGATAGAAAGTCTTGCTGGTTCCACACAGCATGGTCTAGTTTGTCCAGATCTGGGTTGGAGGAAAGGTTCAAGTCGACTGGCCAGAAATTAATAAAGTTAAATTTACTGAACATCTGTACCTTCTTTCCTGTGTGGCCAGGAGCACTCTCTTGGGTTGGCACATAGTTGCTCTCTTTGTAGTTGGCCATGTTATCTCTGGGCTAGAGGAGGGCTAGAAGCATCTTCTGCACTTTGTTGGCTGTGTTACTGGGGATATAATCTTGGATCCACATATAGTTGCCCTCTATATATGTAGTTGGCCTTGAGCAAATCACATTACCTCTGGACTGTGGAAGGATTAAAAGCCATGGAAAAACACATTATATCTGAGCTGGAAGAAGGCTAGAAGCCATGGACAAACAGGTTATCTCTCTGCAGAAGGAGGGCTTCAAGTCATGTCAAAATAGATTACCATTGGCCTGGAGGAGCGCTAGAAACCAACTGACCAGAAATTAATAAAGTTAAATTTACTGAACATTTATAACTCTATATATGTAGTTGGCCTTGAACCATTGCAAAACTACCTCGAGGAGAGCTAGAAGCCATGGCAAAACATGTTACCATTGGGTTGGAAGAGGGCTTGAAGCCATGTCAAAATAGGTAACCACTGGGATGGACGAGGGCTAGAAGTCGGTTGGCCAGAAATTAGTAAAGTTTACATTTCTGAACCTGTGTCCCTTCTTGGCAGTGTGGCTGTGAGCACTGTCTTGGATGTCTCCACATAGTAGCTCTCTGGGTAGTTGGTCTTGAGCCATAGTAAAATGTTTCCTTTGGGCCTTAAAAGCATTTAGCACCTAGCTTTCTTCCAAGCTTAATGGAGTTACATCTGTTCCCATGAAGCCCATGATACTCAAAACTATGGCAAGAGCTGAATATTTGTGCCCTCGATATCAATTGTCAGTTCTCTGAAGTTATGGTTATTTTGATGGTTCAAAAAAACAAAATCCACTGTGATAATTTTCTCCTCAGTGAATATTTTAATAATGGATTCTGAACACTTTTCTGACTCTTGGCTTTCATAGACTTTTTTCTTGGTATTCTGATATAGAATTTAGGACTCAGGTCATCATGTACAGCAAATCTGGTGGCTTTGAAGTCCAAGCTTAGTTCAGCAACAATCTCTGTTGCTGAGGAATTTGTAATTTTGGGCTTCAAAGAATTAATGAAACCCTAATTTCATCTCATGTTGGTCTTGCCACTTCCAGGCTTTATATGAATGCTTTTACCATTGTCTGTAGTCTTTTTGACATTGTAGACAATAGACATCGATATGAAAAAATGCAACAAACAACCCAGAATCAATAAAAATTAATTCAACTCATAATCAAACTGTATATTTCACTTCTAAAAAAGGCAAAAAGTCTCACACGACACCTACTAATATGTGAAGATGCAACACTCAAACATCACCAATACAATTCATATGAAAGTCAAAAGTGCCCAGAAGACATTGGACAATACATGTTCAAATTTTCCCTGAAAAATATAAAACTAATCCAAAACCAAAGAAAAAGTAAATAAAAATATCTTATAAAAAACTTTCAATGATTTTCAACTAAACCTGCATAAATGTAGCCATCTCTTCTACTCCGATAGCTTCATGTGTCACACTCCCCGTCTGAGGAACTCCCTTCCTCTTACTTGCTTCTCTGAAAGCTATAATCTTCAATTATTCAAATGCAATGTCAATCAACATCTTCAGATGCCTTGATCTAATTCCCCATCCTTCTCTTCATCCTTTCCTCTATCACGCCTCTTTACTCTTGCTCCCACTCTCTGTAACCCCTTTGTGTGCTAGTGGCACTCCTGCCTTGATTGGGGTGAAATGCTTTAAAAAAATATATATGAACTCGTTTGCCAATTGAGCACAATGGAGAAAAGGGAATTTTTAACAGCTGCTGCCGCTTTAATGCTGTACTCTTTATAAGAACTAAGTGCTATCATGGCTACTATGGTCTTTATATAGCACGTATATAATGCATTAAGAAATTCCCTTTCTTTGTCGTGCACTAATAGCCTAGTGGTAAGAGTCTTGATCCCATCTTGAAGCAATCGGATATCTAGCCACACACTGTTGAGCAGTAAAAAGTGAAACAGGCTGTCTGTAGATGACTATATATATATATATATATATATATATATATATATATTAGTTAATGACTGGCCATTCCTATTCAAGCATACCTGTCTACTAGGGCGGCTAGCTAATCCCTATTGCAGACACTTCCCTAGGTGCTTTGTGTTTCTTCAATACCCACAGAGTGTACCTGTGGTTTATACTGCAACTATGCTGAGCTGACCTTAGTTACAGTTTCTGGGGGAGATGCATGTTACCTAGTGTGATCAAAAATCTGAAGAAGGCCAGCATGCTCAAAGCCTCAGTCATGATAACTTGTAACCGTGCTAGCATAGCCATCAATGGTTTCTGAGGGTTCCAAAGGTGCTGCACACTGAGATTGCTCCAGATAGATAGCATCAAGAAATCACCATCTGGACAAATCGATCATGGTGAGAATTGAACCCAGGTCTCATGTTCAGAAAACGAATGTTCTAACCATTCAGCCATGTGCCCATAGATAATATATATATATATATATATATATATATATATATATATATATATATATATATATATATATATATATATATATATATATATATATATATATATATATAATAACTTATTCACAGTTTAGAAAAATAGAATAAAAAATTAAACTGACTTTGTTGGTTCTTTTTAATCAGACTTGTTTGGAAAAATATTTGCTGCCTAAATATATCTTATTGATATGTATATTAAACAAAATTGTATGTACAAAATTTATCACCATTTACTTACAAAGATTGTTTGCCATAAGAATGTTATCCTCCAGCAATACAGTGGTCAACATTTGTTTTTTGGCATATATATATATATATATATATATATATATATATATATTTATATATATATACGTATTTTTTTTTTAAACATACATCGTGTGTTAACACGTGCGATATCTTGTTTCATCAGCCGCCGACCAGGGGTGATATCATGGTTTCAGTGGCTATGGCGGGACCGCCACCCCTGACGCCACCAGCAGCATTTGCCATCAGGCAGGGTATATATATATATATATATATATATATATAAAATCTACATGGCTACACAGCTCTTTATCTATCTACATGTGTGTGTGTGTGTATGTATATGGGGGTAAATGAGATAAGATCTTCCTATTTTTCCTATAAAGACCATTGCTTTGAACTTAATATATTGTCAATAAAACCAACATAGAAATATGTATTAAATCCACATTTATCTGTTCATATCTTACAGGTTAAGAAAGATGGCTAATTCAGAACCGGGATCTGTTTAGAATTCACAGCATTTCTTGTAAGAAAGCCTGCAATGAAATCGCTTTCATACATTAACATTCACAAATTTTGAGACTGCAGAGTTTTCTGGTGATATTTCCCAATTTGTCAACTGTAGGAAAATGCTTCAGTCAATGATTTTGATTTGTGCTTGCTTGGGGCAAGTTGATACTGAACCACAGTCATTATTTGTCAGGTAATCAAATTCTGCAAGAAATAAGCATGAAAGTAAATGTCCTTCAGGTATTTCCGGTCTCTCTCTTGAGATTTGCAATGAGATCACAAATATCTGTAAATAGCAGAGCTCATATGACCAATAATGGGATCTTTGATTTAGCAACAAAGTATCTTATATGCATTCTTGGAAAGGAAACTGGGTGATTCTATTCCCAGTTGAGCAGAAATAAGACTAATAATGATGTATGGACACCTTCAGTAAAAAAAAGTACTGAAAGCATTATCAAATACTTTACAGAAACTTTTAATTCAAACTTACAAAATTTACAAACTTTACAAATTTATGGCCACTTTAGTAAACAAATTAAAATTATTCAGATAGCATAACTTTATTATCACATAAATTATAAGTAGCATGCTGAATGAAAATTCCAGCTAAGTCACTTTTGCATGAATACCCTTAAAAAAGATGTGAATCCATTGCATGTTCCTCCAACTATGAGTTAAATAGTAGGATAGATTAAGTGGCAGCCAGTCTAAGAGAAGGAAAACTTTGAATGCAAAACCATACAGAAGGAAACTATAAACACGAAACCACTTTACTGTCATTGCCAAGTAGTATGATGCAGAAGGATTGAAGAGTGTGTGACAACCCTGGGAATCCATATCAGGACAGCATCTGATCAAAGAGTGAAATAAAAATTTAGTTTATATTTAATTTGATTAAATCATTTATTTCATGTTTCATATGTTTTTTATATATTTAAAATGTCTTCCTTTCTCACATTTCTCAGTACTAAGCCCTAGTCTTAGGGTCATACAATCACCAAACCTCTGCATGACACTCTAAATGTGTAGGTAGCTATGGTTTTCTACATTCTTGAAGAACATGTCATTTAAAAAACCTCAGTTTCTGACTGACAGAAAATACATTTAACACACTCTTAACAATAATCTAGATTTTCACCTGATACAATGTGTGCATATTAGTGATATATGTGCATATTATTCTGATAAAATATTCTTTGACCATCTAGTAACACTCACTCCAGTGCACCTGTTGTGCCTCAGTTAAACCATTGATGCCTGCCATAATCAGGATCAGTGAAGTTAAAAAGTCAGTACAAACCTGGTCTCATGCCAAAGACATGTACTTTTGCTCCTTTTGATCAATTAAAGTCATTTGAGCTGACTTGGATTGTAAGCTTTTAAGGACAGTCACTTTGGATGCACACTTCGGAAAATTAAAGGATATTCATGTTTGGAATTCATTCTGGAGAACTGCTACACAGCAGGATAATGTCCACCCACATGGTCATGTACCACTCAACATGTCCGATCAGAATGTGTGAGGGACATGATGAGACAACAGCTGACTTTTTCTGTTAACTACATCTCTTGCTATATTATATCAACGGGTGCAAGATACCTCACTTAATACACCATCATATAAATTCAGACCTGTTTTAATACAAAAGGAGAATATACCTCACTTAATACACCATCATATAAATTCAGACCTGTTTTAATACAAAAGGAGAATATACCTCACTTAATACACCATCATATAAATTCAGACCTGTTTTAATACAAAAGGAGAATATACCTCACTTAATACACCATCATATAAATTCAGACCTGTTTTAATACAAAAGGAGAATATACCTCACTTAATACACCATCATATAAATTCAGACCTGTTTTAATACAAAAGGAGAATATACCTCTCTTAATACACCATCATATAAATTCAGACCTGTTTTAATACAAAAGGAGAATATACCTCACTTAATACACCATCATGTAAATTCAGACCTGTTTTAATACAAAAGGAGAATATACCTCACTTAATACACCATCATATAAATTCAGACCTGTTTTAATACAAAAGGAGAATATACCTCACTTAATACACCATCATATAAATTCAGACCTGTTTTAATACAAAAGGAGAATATACCTCACTTAATACACCATCATATAAATTCAGACCTGTTTTAACACAAAAGGAGAATATACTGTTTATTCATATATACATTATGGAGAACTGCTGTCCATGTTGCATACTATGTATTTGTAGAACTTTCATGCTGCTTACAGTGGTCATGGGGAGATATGTACACCAGTAAACCATCTTCCCTACAGATATATAGTACATGCACTTAGCAAGAATGACATATTCTCAAGGCAGAAATAGCAGACTATATGGCATCCACAGCAGAGATCAGAGCAAATATGACGCCAGGGCGTCAATACAAACACTTGAAAATAGTTTACTTGCAGCAGAACTATGGGCATATATACATCTCACCAGAAAATAATTATCTAATTTTCCAGTGATGTTGTATGAGGGTTACCTCTGGAAATGAAAGCTACATTGTAGTGTTCAGTGATAAGATTAAGTTATGCCTTCATGTGAGTAATGGTCTTTTGCATGTGCAACATAGGCTTGTCGAACCAGCTCGTCTATATTAATATGAGTGTATGATCTATAATAATATGAATGTATTTGTTGAAATTTTTGTCATATATTTACCACTTCTAACATGTAATTATTATGTAATGTGATTTGGAGTAAGTACTTATTATATAAAGTAAATAACTATATGTAAGTAAAAAAATAAAATCTGTTTTTGTGGTGTGTATACAAAATGGAAACAAAACAAAAACTTATACTTAACATCAGGAAGAAAAAAATGAAGTTTTTGGGGAAAATAATGAGGAAAGAGGGTTTGGAAAATCTGATACTCACAGGACAGATTGAAAGAAAGAAGGACAGAGGAAAACAACACATAATGTATTAAACAAGCTTGAGTAAATTAATGGTGGGACAGTGTTTACAAATAAAGAAAGGAGAATTTATTTAGAGCTGCAAGGCACAGGAAATTGGGGAGAGTCATGATTGCCTAAGTTCTGAGGGGACATGGCACATAAAAAAGAATAATACAAAAGTTGTGGTGTGATACAAAATTCCAAAGAACATCACCAAATAACAAATACCACATCAACTCGGGCAATTCCAAAAGTAGAAACAACTAAATTCAGTGGACTTGCAAAGTCTAATTTCCTAAAAAACTGTTTTTTTTTTTAAGCAATTCTACCTAAGCAAGCTGGGAGTGCCACTAGCACACAAAGGGTTACAGAGCATTGAGAAGAAGTGTAAAGAGGTATTTTTGAGGAAAGGATACAGAGAAGGACAGTGGGGGGAAAGCTCAGCATGGCAGATGTCGATTGACATTACACTTGAATATTTGAAGATTATAGTCGTCGGGGAAGCAAGTAAGGGGAAGGTAATTTCACAGATGGAAAGTGTGACAGAAGAAGCTGTTTGAATGGAAGAGATGGTTACATTTAACTGTTTTGGCAGTGAAAGTTTGGGACCAAGATGCCAGCCTGGTAGCTCACTTAAATTCATGCAGTCTGGGAACCAGCGAAAGTAGCTCGTCGGAACAGTTGCCGTGAAAAAAGCTCGTAGAAGAGACAGAGGGAAGCAGCAGCATGTCTGTGAGAAAGCAACTGTAGACTAGATGCCAGATCAAGACCCATCAAATTGCATATTCATCTCTGGATTTTGTCAAGGACCTCGAGACATACAGCGATGGCACCAGTCTGTATATGACAGCAATATTCCATGCAAGGACGGATGGTTGATTTATAGATTTGAATGATGGACTCAGATGAGAAAAAACTTTTAATAAAAAGATTTTATAAGTTTCAAACAAAAGTGAGATGATTCAGTCAGTGAATGTTGAAAGTTCTCTACATGGAAATGAACTGTCTCACCATTATCATTATCTTGAATATGTATTGTGATTTTGAAGTAAATACTTATTATATCTGTAAGTAAATGTTATTTTTTTTTTAATCAAATTAACCCCATGTAAGGCAGTAAAGCCACTAAGACTGAGAACAAAAAGAATAACAAAGAGGGCAGTAGATAGAGATTGACATTACATCTAAATTTTTGCAGATTAAAGTTAGTTGGAATGCTTGGAGCCATAAAGGAATTCCACAAGCAAGACGTGTGAGAAAGGAACTGTTAGCATAGAATTTACAGTTACATCTAGTTAGCTTAACTGTAAATTGATGAGATGTTGATGCCAGTCTAGAACTCTTCTTAAATTCATAAAGTCTAGGTACCATAGCAAAGAGCTCATTCGAACAAATTACCATGAAAGTATTTATAGAAAAGGCACAGGGAGTCAACCTTAAAAGTGACTGAATCTGAGATGCCAGATCATAATCACTGTTATATTACTACATTTAAGCAAAAGGTTTGAAAGGAAACTGTTATCACTATTAGAAAGAGCAATAACATTTAGTGGACATGCAAAATCTAATTTCCTGAAAAACTGTTTTAATTTGTATTAATTTTTTATAAGTTTCAACCAGAAGTAAGATTAATGGTTCAGTCAGTGAATGTCAAAAATTCTTTGCATGGAAATGGATTGTCTCACCATTCCCATTATCATTTTTCCTTGCTGTTTATATATTTCTTGAAAATTTTGCTCATATTGCGAAGCTGAAACCTATATGGTGAAATTTGGTGGTAAATGTTTACTATATATATACATAGATATTATATAAATATATATATATATATATATGCAATACATATATTAAAACAACTATATATATATATATATATATATACACACACACAAATAAATATACACACATATATATTATATATATATATATATATATATATATGTATGTATATATATATATATATATATATATATATATATATATAATAATTGAGAGGTTATTTTGAGCTATTTTCTTTTGCACTTCAGTTTATATAAGGATGAGAAGTAAGGAGAGATGGAAAAGTTTTTTTATTTTTATTTTTGTGAGATATGATTTGAACAAATTAGATATGAAATGAATTTCAGATATTACCACTTATTTAAGATAGATATGTTTATAATCGAGGAATGCATGTGCCTAAATGTGAATACATGATAGAAATATATGCAACCATATTTTAAATAGTGGAGAAAACTGATGTAAAAAACAAAAACAAAAAAATCAGTGGAAAAAGAATAAAATTGTCAAAATTGTGGAAGAGAAAATATTTTGAATTTTCCAATAAAAAGATAGCTAAAAAAAGAAATTATCAAAATAAACATAAAATCCTTGAAAACAAAAATGATCGAAACTTCCTTTTAGAAAATATTGAGAGCCAATAAAAACCAAAAAGATGGTTCATTTAAAACAGTGAATAAAAGAAAAACATCTATTCTTCCTGGTGCATTGATTGGCTTAGAATGAAAAGGGAAGTGAAAGAATTAAAAATGTAACAGGAAAAATGAAAAAAAAGATGGAAACAAAAGCTTCTACCAAAAATCATACTTGAACCATACACTTTTTTTAATGGAAATTCATTTTAAGTGATCAAGTTAAATTGAATTTCTTGGAAATTTATTCCCAGTATTGATGAGGGGATGAAAATTTTCTTCTAAACAATTTTTCAAGCAAAATCTCTCTTAATTTTAGGAAAATCTTGCTTCTTTGTAAAATTTTAATTTAATTTTTTATTAATTTATAGCTTTCCTTCATTAACTTTTGGTAAATTAATTCCATTTGTTATGGCTTTGCAGCTAATCGAAAGTTTTCCTTTGGATTTTGCCATAATCCTTGGCTCTTATGGAATGTATTCAGTGATGAAAAAAAAAAACAGTTTTATGTTAAGCGATTGATTTTAAGACTAAAAATCAAATGAAAAAAATAGTGAATTGAATGCCTTGTTATATAACCACGAGAAACAATCTGAAACATCAAATTTCCGTCTAAAGAATAAAACAATAAAAAAGAAATGTATCTGATTTAGATTATGATTTTAATCTAAATTTGCAAAAAACACTTTAAAATCATATCTTATCTTTTTAATTAGGACCAGCTTAAGGATATTATGAATGGATTTTGTAGGGGAAAATGTGTGTTGGTAAAGAAATTGATGGAAATCAATGCATGTCTTAAAATGAATAATTTGTGAGTAATATAGATGAGAAAGTTGACAGCTTTTATGATGGTGAAAATAAGATATTGTATTAATCAAAGATATGTTTCCCTGGCATATGTCTTTTGCATTTATTTATGCATAAAAATATACACTTTGCTTGTATAGTAAAACCCAGTGATCCCAAGAGTAAAGCCGTTTGGAGTTCCAACATTTGAAGGGTCACCCATAGCAGCAATGTCACACTAAATGTGACACCCACCCAAAACCCCAATCACAGAATAGGCAAAGATTTACATGATTTCAATGGCAAAACTGGTGGAAGAGGGCATCACCAATTGTGTTGGTGTAACCAAGGCGGACCTTGACAGACCAAGCATCTGACAACCCAATGCAACCAGGTTTGCCAGATCTTACCTGTCTCAATCCCGTTTAAGCTGCAAGAGAAGTGCTTCTAACCAAGTGTGTAGACTTCCCCATTGTGCAGAGTTGTCCACCAAAATCATATGAATGGCCTTGTCAAAAAGTCTTTCATTCACAGCCGTCTCAGTCACTGCCGACCAGGAGGGAGAAAGGGTATAAGGAAAGAGGATGTCAATACTGGTGCTCAGATGCAAGTAGGTGCTGACAGTGACAAAAACCTGACACTCAGCAAAAACAAATTATTATCAATATTTTTAATAAGACTAGTTATTAGAATTGAATAGCAGCTCAGATTGAGGAATCAGAGAGCTGAGTTTGAATTCCAATTCAAATCCATTACATTCACTTACATGCTAATATACTTGGGAAATGTAGGAATCCTCTTCTTCTCTCCCCAGCTATGGGTAAATAGCAGCACAGACTGGGTTCTATAGCCTTGGATGGAAACTGGTCTACCACAGAAAGAAATGGAAACCTACTGTGGGAAAAAAAATCTGCCTTGTCAGTCATGTATCAAAAGATACATGACTGCCTAAACGTGTATCACGCATGGCACATAACTGACTGAGTTATTAGAAGCTGAAACAGGATATATTGCTTATATAAGTATCTATTGAATATATTATCAACATTGCTTGGTCAATAAAACTTGTATTGTGAAAAGATTAACTTGCATAATAAAATCTGACACAGCATTTTCGATGATGAACGTATATAATGTTAATCAAATATATGTTTATCTGGCTTATACATTTTGGATTAAATTATAAATAAGAAATTATGTAACTTTTTTTATAACCATTTCACACCAAAGCAAGGCAATAATGGCACTAAGACACAAGCAATTACTGGGAGCAAAAGAAACGGAGAAAACTTTGGTGAGGAGAAAGGGCAATTAAAGAATATGAGTCAGAAAGGTAGAAGATGACATTGTATTTAAATTTTTGAAGATTGTAAGAGGCAAGAAAGTAAGAAACCAGGAAAGATTTCTATAGTTGAGATGTATGAGAAATGAAACTACTAGATTAGTACTTATGGTTTCATCCAGTTGACTGAACTGTTAATTGATGAGACCTCAATATTAAAACAATGAGACCTAGTTGTTAATCTAGTAATACACTTAAATTCATGCAGTGAAGACACCTAAGATGAAAGCTCATTAGAACACCTGTGATGAAAATATTTATAGAAAAGACATAGAGAAAACAATGATGTAGTGACTGATGTTGACATGCCAGGACAGAACCGATAACATTACAGACCCTTCTTTGAATTTTGTCAAGAATATCAAGATATATAGCAGGAACATCAGACCAGATATGGCAGCAATATTAAATGCACAGACAAATGGTATATGAATGTATTGAGTCTGGAAAGAAAAATTATCTGGCATGATACATTAAACCACCTTTTCTAGCATAGACCTAGCAATTGATATAGTCACTCCACTGTGGGACCAAGAAGTAACAATGAGTTGCTCTTCAGGAGGTTAGCATCAGCCATGCTGATGAAGGACGGAAATGTTCTTTATGGTGATTAAAAGATAGCAGTGTCATTTTGGTGGTGTGAAAATTTATAAGAAAATTTTTGCTTCAGATAAGAACTTAGAGGTCATTTACAAAAGCAGTTACTAGTTTTACTTTGTCTTACCTATCGGACTTACTATTAAGAGAGGAGTAGATTTTTTCTATAATAAAACTGAAAACCTCTTGAAACAAGTGATTACTGATATTTTAAAAAACAGAGAAAAGAGTTCTGAACTGTTATGTAATATTAGTCTCCCTATATGGTAGTAAATACTGAACAATCACCTAGCAGATGAAGAAGACACTTGAAGCAACTGAAATATGGTTCTACAGAAGGATGTTGAGAATACCATGGACTGAACATGTGAGCAATGATGAAGATTTTGAGAAAATGGAAACATAGGGGACACTTGTACTTAACATCTAGGGAACATATTGAGGAAAGTGCTTGAAAGATTTGATACTCACAGGACATATGGAAGGTAAGAGGGACAGAAGATACGGATGCATAATTTATGAACTTGATTGAATGGATGGTGAAGCAAGATTTAGAAAAGATAGCAGAAAGAGAAAATTTATTAAGTGCTACAAAGGACAGGAAATTGTGGAGAGTCATGATCGCCAATGTCTATACAGAAAAAGATTATAAACTGAAACAGGTAGGATATATTGCCTATATAAACATATCTTGAACATTTTACGTACATAAATTAGTTGTCTGAGATGAGGTATTATGTACAGTATTTACATTAGTCAGACTATTGTCCTCATCTTTGTCGCCATATTTGTCACAACGTTTCAGCCGTTGTACGCTCCGGCCTTCTTCAGGTGGTTGGAATTTCAAACTGAACCCTTTATTTCGATCAATGTGGTAGACTGTTCTAGTTCCACAAGCCATGTTTGATGGATGTCAGTTATTAGTTATCTCCTGCTACTTTTCCCTCTGAAAGTTCTCCACTGCCTTAACCGGGTTTTATGCTACTGTGCCATGTGTCCTAGGACACATGGCACAGTGGATAAAGGCTTTGGTTAGATCCAGTGACAGACCCAAAGAGTGTGAGTTCAATACCCGGTTAAGGAAGTGGAGAACTTTCAGAGGGAAAAGTAGCAGGAGATAACTGATAACTGACATCCATCAAACATGGCTTGTGGAACTAGAACAGTCTACCCCAGTGATCGAAATAAAGGGTTCAGTTCGAAATTCCAACCACCTGAAGAAGTCCGGAGTGTACAACGGCCGAAACGTTGTGACAAATATGGCGACAAAGATGAGGATAATAGTCCGACTAATGTAAATACTGTACATAAATTAATTGGTTAATAACATTTATATTGTTAAAAGAAATTGTTTCATGAAATCTGGGATAAATTTTATGGTGGTGAAAATAATATAAGAATGATGCTAATTGCATAATAATTGTTATAGATATAATGATGATAATTCTAATAATGAAAAAAATAGTGCAACTATAATAGCAATAATAGAAGATATTTAAAAAAATACAAAGGACTGAAATCTAATCTAGTAATAATTTTTTTTTTAAATCTATAATAACTTTCTTTATCATAAAGTGGATGATGATAATAATTTTAATAATGCTGATGATAAAATTCTAAGAGATATACATAATTGCAGTGTTGACAATAATGAAAAAATCTATCTCTAAAGAAAGAAAGGAGTTTGCTGGCTAATATAATGAAAGCTGATAATATCTTCATCTTTATCTTAGAAATGAAATTATGGAACCACTTGCCATTAGCAGAATCAATACAATATATTTGAAGTCTTGAGATCATGAATTGTAATGATGGAATGGTAAGTATCTGGTTCAAGAGGTGACAGACATGAAAAGACTGTTTAATTAAAAAAAATACATCCCAATAAACAAAACAATAATTGGACTAATTCTTTTATTTTGATTTATTCCTTATTTAAATCATGTTTACTTCAAACGAGTCTTATAGTTATATTATTTGTATAAAAGGTCATAAGTAGATACAAGTACTTGAGATATGGAAGCAATTCTGAAGATATTATAAATGAAAGATTCCTTTTTATTTATATGTTTATTATTTATTCATTTTAGTCCTTTTAGTGAGATACAATTTGAAATCTAATTATCCATCTCAAGGAGAAAATGTTTACATGTGTCTGGAGATGTAAACTGGTACTTTGCCTGCAATTACTAATGGAATGAATAAATTGTGTATAAATTTTGATTGCTGGAAGCAGATGAAACTAATACTGACTTTGTTTTGATCCACTGGATATTACATGCATTGGTCTTCTCAGTCTTTCTCCATGCCTGTAAATCTTGAATATTAACTGCAGAATTACAATTAAGAATTCCAGAATTAAATATGAGATGCTACAAAACCATTCTAGGTATCTTCTATATAAACTGCATCATCAATGACACAAATGTGAGGCACCATCAAACAAGAGACTAGTGTTTTCGAAGATCTCATAGCCATTATCAAGAGGAAAAATTTAAAATCGTATGGACATGTCATAAGAGCCAACAATCATTCCACTGTTATCACAAAAGATAATTCACACAGCCTCAGACATTAGCATGCAGCTGAGATATATGGAGTGAGTTTGTCAGTTTCTCAGCAGTGCATTGACCCTATTAACACATCGTTTAATGGGACTGTTAATGATGATGATGATGACAATACCAAAACAACTTTTGAATTTAAATTAATAGTATTGGACATTAACAGCAGAATTACAATGAAGAATCCAAGAATTATAAATGAGGTGCTATAGAACCGTTCCAGACATCTGCTACATAGACCACATCACAAATGATTTAGTGCAAGACACCATCAAACAAGAAACAGGTTTTGGTTTGGTTTATTTTGTTTTACAGCATATCAACCTCAATGGGTTATTTAATGCCGACAACATTTATAAGATATATTCATATAAATAGAATATGTATTCTTTGGTTCAGATTGGTTTGGTTTATTTTGGTTTACAGCATCAACCTCAATGGGTTATTTAATGCCGACAAAATTTTTATTGCTGGTAATGTTTTTCTTCAAGAATCTATTTCTGGGAATATTTTTCTTGAAGAAATCCATAGCTGGTCATATTTTTTTCAGAGAATGTATAACTTTGTATTGCTGGTATTTTTTTTTTAAGTATTGCTGATAATAATTTTTCCTTCAAAAAGTATTGCTGGTAATAATTTTTTTATTACAAAGTATCTCTGGTATTAAAACTTATTTTTACACAAATTTTCGTGTTAGCTATTTGCCCATAGCTGGAGACCGTAACAGGTGCTAGCACCCTGGGTCAGCATGGACCTGGGAACACCAGCAATTAAACAGGTGGTTACACACTCCTCAAAACCTCCAGATCAGAGGCCTTGCTGTTGGACATAGTTTATCGTCTTACCCAGGATGCAGATGTAGTTTATCGTCTTACCCAGGACGAACAAGAAACAGGCCCATTAGAAGACTTCATAATCACTTGTCAATAATAGAAATTTGGAAAGTATGGACATATTACAAGTGCCAAAAATTTTTCCACTTCCATTCTACAAGCTACCATCTTAGACAAAAGAAGAAGCGGCAGATAGAGGAAAAGTTCATAGAGAATATCACTGAGTGGACTGGAAGTGTATTCACAGAAACCCAAACATTGGCACACAACTGAGACATATAGAGGGAGCTGGTCATATGCTCAGATGCACAGTGTCCATATGATAACACCCAGTCATAAGATTGATGTTAATACTGATGATGATTGTATGTTACTTTGGTCATACATGTGATGACTGACAGAGAAAAGAGTGATGATGATGCTGAAATGAGGGTGACTGAAAACTGATTGCTTTTTATGGGTTATCAAACTTTTACAAGATATTTCATTCCAAAACATATTTTGGAATTGTAAGAATATTCATATTTTTTATGAGTAAATATTGTATTAACAACCTTTTGGGTTCCTACTATTTAACCCATAGATTGTGGGGAGATGTGAATTCATATCTTTTCCAAGTGTATTTTTTAAAAGTAAATGAATGTAATGAACCAGACCAGAATTCAAACTTGGCTCTCCAATTTCTCATTCCAAACCATTATCTATTACATCACCTGAACATCCAAACTTACATCACCTGGTATTCCCAAGGTGGTCACCCATCTAGGTACTGATCAAGCTTGACATTGCTTAACTTCAATATGATATAGACATAAGCCTCAGTTACCGAAAATCTTTTGGTCCAATCAAGACACTCTTCAAAAAAGTAATTATGATGTTTGCTTAGATTTTGGAAAAGTGGTTGTACTCATAACTTTTGAGCATCCCCTCATATATCAGCGAAAAAATAAAAGAATGAACCATTTCATAATTTCAAGTTGTGTGTAAAAGACATTAAATATAAATCTGCTCCAATTAAATTTTGTTGAGCTTTGTTGCATTTCTAATTAGGTTAGGAATGATAGTTATTACAGTGTTAGTAATCTTTGGTATTAAATGAAAGCAGGAAGAATGGACTATTCATGAATTGTAAAAGTAGAGAGTTTAGGGTTGTCAGCAAGAAAAGCAGCCCACAATGCAAGCTGCAAATCTGAGATGTCAACATCAATCTTGGATAGAAATTTAAACATCTGGGAAGTGTTTTAACACAAGACAAAAAAGTGACACCGTAATCTGAAGGAACATTGAAATACTGAAAGATGCTTCCGAAACCTCAACAAAGTGTTAAGAAACAGGAAAATTTCAATAGAAACAAAGAAAAGAGTGGTGAACTGTTATGGAATATCAATCCTTATATACGGCAGCAAGTGCTGGACCATTTCCTCACAGATGAATAAAAGATATGTTTCTACAGAAGGAGGCTTAGAAAACTTAAGCAATGTAGAAGTTTTAAGGAAAATGGAAACAAAAAGAACACTTATACTTGGAATCATTAAAAATCAGGTGAAATTTCTAGGATACATTTAGAAGAAAGAAGGCTTAGAGAATTTGATACTCACAGGACAGAGGGGGCAGAGGAAAATAACAAGTAATCTAACAATCTTGTATAAATGGAATGCAAAACAGAGAATAGGGAAGATAATAAAAATCTTTGCTAAGAGCTATAATATATAGGAGGTTGTGGAAAGTCATGATTGCCTATGTCCTGAAGGGACATAAAAAAGAACTCCAGAGAATAATTTAAAATCAAAATAACTTTTTTTTTGTACAGTATTGGATATTAAAGTGTATATATTTAACATTAACAGCTATTTTTGTAACTCAATGAAATTTAATTTTCCCTTTTTTTTTTTTAAGTTTTCTCAAATGGCTTTAGGCTTTTCTTTATTTGAAGAATTTTTTTCTATTTGCATATCCTTTCCACTAAGAATTATCTATTACTATTCAAGAATCAAAATATTAATATAACAATGAGTAAATTATTCAAACTGGACGAATCTTACAATATGCAGACTTTCAATACAGGAAAAAGAAAAATATAAAAGTTTTCATGTGTATTGATCTTTTTGTTTTTTGTTCCCAATGAATCTATGAGAACCTACTAAGAATTACAGCCTGAATCACTGACAGATCGTTTTAATTTGCTACTGCTGGGGAAGTAAACAAGACATTATGCACCTGCTTATGCTATGAGATAAGCTCAAATTATGGGAAAACATTAAGCAGCAGACTAGAAACAACCTTCATCAATAAATTCATAGATGACACTTGAACCAGATAAGAAGAACTGGGTTGAGCTATGGATGACAGAAATGGTTGGAGACAGCTGATCAAATTTTTGTCTGAGGACAATCAGAAGTCCATGTTTGTTAAAATAAATTATTTTTGTTAATTTTAAAATGAAGTTTTATTCTCTTGAAGACATATTCATCCCATCAACTTGTATCCATTTACAATCTATCAAATATGGAAGATGAACCAGTCTATATTTCTGAGATGAGGTATTATGTACACTATTTACATTGTTCAGAAATATCATCTTCATCTTTGTTGCCATATTTATCACAACGTTTCCTCAAGGACACATGGCACAGTGGATAAAGGTGTTAGTTAGATCCAGTGATAGGACACAGAGAGTGTGAGTTCAATACCTGGTTAAGGTGGTGGAGAACTTGGAGAGGGGAATTAACAGGAGATAACCAATGTATATTGTGATATATATATATATATATATCTATATATATACATATCTTTTAAACATGTTGTGTTGAATGTTAAAGATCGTCCTGCATATTTTCTTTTGAATTTTCTCATATTTTCTAATGAGACTTTTTATTTGAAAATGATATCGAAATAAATATTGTCCGTATGATAACCTAGTACTTTCGAACATCATTGTTCATCTTCAGGGTCAAAATTTTTTTAGTCATGTTTTTTTACACACACACACACACATATATATATATATATATATATATATATATATATATATATATATATATATATATATATTTCAACAGATTTGCCATTTTTCTAGATATTTTTGCATAAATGGAGGTGTTCCCCAGGGTTCTATCTTCAGATGTACAGTCTTCCTAATGTTAATCAATGACCTTCCTGGGGCTTCACCTTTCAACTCTGTATCTATGCTGATATGACAACTATTTACTTCTGTCATAATAATTACTCTGATCAGTTTGATAAGATAAAATTAGCAGCTGATCTCAAAAGTGATCCAAAATCTGTTGAGGGCAAGGAATGAATAGTGAATTTTAGTCTTTCCTAAACAAAACTGCTTTCTTTTAATCATCTGAGACCACCCCCCTTTTGCTTTCCATCAGCATGGCTGATGTTTACCTCCAGGAGAGCAACACATCACACTTTCTCAGGCTAATTTTCTCTTCTGACATGACGTGGGAAGATTATATGGAATCGATTATTAGGTCAGCTGCTAGGTAAATTGATTCACTGTGTCATGATAGACAATTTTTCTCTCCAGAATCTATCTTACATATTTATAAGTCTACTATGCTTACAATATTGCTGCCACATATGGTCTGGTGCTCTTGCCATATATTTAGTGATTCTTGATAAAATCCAAAAAAGGATCTGCAGTGTTATTGTTCTTGACCTGGTAGTTCAGCTTCAGTCATTTTCCCACTGCCATAACCTAGATTCTTTGTGCCTGTTCTATAAATACTTTCATGGTAATCTTTCTGATGAACTTTGATTGATGGTACCTAGACTTTACGAATTTAAGTGCAGTACTAGATTGGTGACAAAAGATTTGAAAACAGTATTAGAAATAGGAAAGATTAATGTACTGTTATATAATAGATAATCATAATCTGGAAAATATAAAGATTAAGAAAAAACTTGAACTGATACACATGTAATTATACCAATGAATGTTGAGAATAACATAGACAGAGCATGTGACAAATGAAGTTTTAAAGAGAAGATGATTTGCAAGGGAACTGTGGCAAACAACCAGAAAGAGATAACGTACCATATTTTCTTGAGAAATTTTGAACAAAAATTAAAGACAAAAATGGGTGGGGTTGTATTATACAGTGGTACATATTTTCAGAAATTTATATTCAGCTTAAAAATACCTTTTATTTGAAACAGCAAAAAGACTCACCACAATAGACAATTTGAAGATATTTTTGTGCAATTTTGGAATATATGTCTGTTAAAATGGGATATCAGTGCTATTTTCATTTTTGTGAAATTTAGACGACAATTTATCAATCGCACCCACGACATTGAGATCTTAAGGGATAACACAGTACAACTTTTCAAAACAAAATTTGCATAGTTATGACTGTACTACAGGAGCTTATTATACTCAAAGATGTAAGTTATTCCCTGTTTTTAGCTTTCAAAACACAGGAGTCATATCATACTTAATTTGGATTATAAACAAGAAAATATGATAAATCTTTTTGATGCATAATGAAGAGACTAGAGAATTTAATGCTCACAGGAACACTGAAGGCAAGAAAAGCACAGCAAAGCAGCAAATAGCTTATGTGACAGGTTTATGCAAATGGATGACGGGACAAGTGTCACATTTGGCTTGGTTTGGTTTGGTTTGATTTGTTTTATAGCATATCAACCTCAATGGGTTATTTAATGCTGACAAAATTTTTATTGTATTGCTGGTAATATTTTTTTTTTCAAAAATGTATTGCTGGAAATAATGTATTGCAGGTAATAATATTTTTACAAAGTATTTCTGGTATTAAAACCTATTTTTACACTTTCATTGTGTTTTAACCTGAGTTTGTGGGTTAACTATTTGCCCATAGCTGGGACCCTAACAGGTGCTACCACCCCATGCCAGGGTGGACCTGGGAACACCAGAAATTAAGAGGTGGTTCCATGCTCCTCAGAACCTCTTGATCAGAGGCCTTGCTGCTGGACATAGTTTATCGTCTTCCCCAGGATCTTGATGTAGTTTATCATCATACCCAAGATGGACAAGTGTCACAATTATAAAGAGAGATCATAAAAGAGAAAGTATTGCTTAGAGGGGAAAGCAGGAAGCTATGAAGAGTCATGATTCTCTTTGTTCTGGAGTATGGCTCTGAGAATTTAATACTCACAAGCAACAAAGGCTGAAGGGGTTATAAAAGTGTATTACTGTGTGCAACAAATGCAGATAGCTGTGGAGAACCATGAAAATTGAATTTTCTCTACAATCATTCATGGCAGAGTGGTTAGAATGTTCGCATGTTGACCATGAGATCTGAGTTTCAACCTCACCATGATCGATTTTTTAGGAAGGAGACTTCCTGATGTTATCGGACTGGAGGGGTCGATCCTAGTATGCGGCACCTTTGGAAAGTGCTGAAAACCATGCCACAGGTTGACCCAAGCCTTGTGAGTGAAATTGGGTAGACAATAGTTGGCCGTCAATAGCTGTGCTAACACAGTCATAAGTCATCGTGACCAAGGGCTTGAGTGTGCTGGCCTTGTTCAAATTGTTGATCACCTGAGAAATCACACTCTTTCCCAGAAACTGTAGCTAAGTCTACTCAGCATAGTAGGCTCTGTGGGTGTTGAATAAACACAAATGTGCCTTAGCAAGTGTCTGTAATAAGGATTGGCTAGCCACCCGAGTAGATGGGTATCCCCGAGCTATACATACAGTATACTAGTTAGCTTAATAAGGTTGTGCAGAAACATCTCTCTCTCTCTCTCTTTCCATATATATATATATATATATATATATATATATATATATATATATATATATGTGTATTGCCGGTGATGGCTCCCAGTTGTGTCTGAGTATCGGGTTCCATCATGAGTCCTATACGACAGAATGCTAATCGCTGAGGATATAGTTTTTAAGTGGTCGTGGCTGCGCGAAGACCATGCATACTTTTTGGAGGGGCGAATACAGTGACCTGGTACACTGAGTTCCACAAGGTCCCCAAACGACCCTCCTCAGGTTTTGAATTCAGAGCTGTCCTTCTCCTAGACCAGTTGCCAACCAAGGCTATAGAACCCAGTCTGTCCTGCTATTTTACCCATAGTTGGAGGGAGAAGAAGTGGATTCACACCTTTCCCAACAGTGTTAGCACGTAAGTGAATGGATTCGACTGGAATTTGAACTCGGCTCTCCGATTCCTCAATCCGAGCCGTTATCCATTACTCCACCGTGCCTCCCATATATATATATATATATATATATATATATATATATATATATATATGTATAAGTGAACCTTGGTAGGTTTGTCTGGCTCATTAGGCTTGACTACGTCTGCTCTACATTTGTATCAAGCTCTTTAGTTAGTTGTTTACTCGTATCGGAGTTTTTTCTTTGGGCCTTGACCCTGTATTTGTGCGATTATTTTTGACAGACTTTCATGTTCATGGCTCTTTCTTTTTTAAAACCTTTTTTTCCCTTTGAGATTGATTTAACTATTGCTAAATCAAGAATTCAAAGGTTTTTCAACACAAGTATACTTACCTATATATATACATATATACTGCTTGTTCCTGTTTGTGTTAAAGTGCTGTCATAATAGTCTACTATATGAAAAATTGCTTAAACTTAAACCAATGATGACTGGACAGTGATAATAATTACAAGGATGGGATTAACACTCAGGTTTGATATACTGCATTCAATTAAATATTTATCTCAAACTTGATGTATAAATAAGCCAACATATTCCTCAGTCATGTAACTAATTTTAATATTAAAGTCACTTGCTTTAAAACTGGTAAATGCAGCCATAACACTCAATATCAAGTCACATCCCATTTAAAGAATCTATATATTTAACTATTTTCTAGTGACAAAACAATAAACAAGGGAAAATACTCTGTAATTAGCAGTTACATTTTATTTCTGTATGAAAATATAAAGTTATGTTAAAGGCCAATGAAATATATTCATATTTTTATTCATGAAATATATTTAGTGTATTTGTCATTTACCCAATAACAGTTTAATATTGGAATTGTACAATAGGCATATTACTTGCAACATTGTCACTACATCCTCTGTAGATTGAACAGGTGTTTGGGGAACTATAGCTGTCACTCCATAGCAGGTTGCATCAGCTGTGTTTAGGTCAATACTCTGAAATAATATGGTCAAGATATCTCACTGAAAATCAAAAGCCACCTTTTCACATAGCATACAGTTTGCTTGTAATAATAAATGGTACAATGCTTGGAGTCTGTATCAAACAAATTTTATTATCTCCAGCAGGGAAATGTTGCTGACCAATTTTTAGTGATGAAGAGAGCATAGTGAATGATGAGAAAAATTCCCTACCCCAGCATTTTTTAGGTCATCTACCTACAGAAAAACCTCACTAAATCATTTTTTTTTCACCAGGAAATCTTGCCTTGTTAGTTGCTGATTAGTCAATTCATGAACCAATGAATAGTCCCTGCCACATCCTGCATCTTTTGTGACCATCAACTGAATCTGTTAAATATATTTAAAAAATATGATATATTTACAACTATTTATGTGGCTGTTTATTAGTTTATTGATTAAGAAAAATTACAAAATTTTCTTTCAAATAATTTTATTTTGCCAAGTACTTTCAATCCCATCTGAGATGATGTTTAGGGGTTGTATATCCATGGATGTGTTATGCTTTAACACTGTAAATTTAAAATATTTTTTCACCATTATCCAAGGGAGGTAACTTATGTTATTTCTTTTAAATATTTTTTAATTGTAGTATTTTAATTTAGTATTTTATATATAACACTTTGCTGCTTCAAACATTTATAGACATACTATATCTTAATTATTTAACCAAACATGCTTGAATTAAAATATTCTGCCTATACATATATATATATATATATATATATATATATATATATATATATATGAAGAAATATAGTCTTAAAGTGTGCTATATTTATGGGATAAAATGCTCAATATCAGAGATAGAGCATGTGTAAATATAAAAGTGAACATAGAAGTCAACACTTAGAGGCGACAGTCTGTTTCATGCTAGATGCAATCGTCTTGACGATTGCATCTAGCATGAAACAGACTGTCACCTCTAAGTGTTGACTTCTATGTTCACTTTTATATATATATATATATATATATATATATATATATATATATATATATATATATAATATTTATCACCATTAACTCCCTTTTCTGTCATGTGTTTACATAATTTCGCTAGAGAGAATACTCACTACTTCTCTTTACCCTCTTGTAAAAAAAGTATCCTGAGTGTCAGATTCTCCAACCCTCTTTCTTCATCATGTGTCCCACAAATTTCAGTTGCTTCTTTCTTATTCTTAGTGTTTTTTCATTTCCCTTTCCTTTAAAACTTCCTCATCGCTTCCATGTCTGTGGTATATTCTCCGTTTCCCTTCTTTAGAGCCGCATCTTCGTTGACTCAAGTCTCTTCTTCCTCTGGGGGCGGAAATTGTAGGGAATTCACTGTCATATAGGATGATTTATAATACATAGCACATTAGTTCGTTTCTAATTAAATTTCTCTATTTGGTAATACTTTGTTTAGTTTTGGAATGCAGATGCCTACTGCTATTATATAAATGTAATTTTTTTTTAAATCTATAATATAAATGTAATTTTTTTTAATCTATTATATAAATGTAATTTTAAAAAATCTATTCAATCATTGTTTGGATGAGCTCTTTGGTATAGCAGCTAGACATTTTGAATTTAAGTGCTAGTTGGTATCAAGATCTCATCAATTTACAGATGAGCTGGCTAGATGTAACAGTAAATTCTATGCTGACAGCTTTTGTTTTCTTGCAATAAAGCCACTAAGGTGCAAGGGGCTACTGGAAGTGTAAGAGAATGCAAAAATCTTTAGAAGGAACCAGAAACCTCATCCTAAACTGGAAACAAGGAATAAACCTCTACTCCTGTTTAAAAGACTGGGAGGAGTGTGAACTGGATGATAAGTGAGCCTCTCTACACCTAATGAGGAAAAATAAATAAATAAATAGTAAATAAAATTGGAATAGTTTAGGCAGAGATATTAGAATTATAGAGGTGAAGTAGACTTTAGAAGGAACAGGAAAACATAATCCTAAACAGGAAACAAAGGATAAACCTTTACTCCTTTTGAAATTATTAATTATTTTATGCTCTTTAAGTCACTATTTTTTATTAAGATTTATAATTATCTGTGTGAAATAAAAAAGCTGAAATATGTTAATTAATGCAGAAAGCAATGATAATGTAGGGACAATAATGGTGTTCTAATAATATAGTGACAATAATGCACAATACACTGTGTATGGTTAAGGTGATAATGATGACGATGATAATCATCATAACAGTGACAATGGGAATGATGTTATTCAGTCCATTAAGGTAAGATTTCCCAGTTTATTCAGCATCTGAGTTATGCAGGGAGCCAAACAGTCAGTGCAAAAATAGACAAAAGAAATAGAAATAGAAATAAATAAAAACAGAAAGTAGAAGGGATTTTATTTAATTGCAAATGGATTTTCAAAATAGACACAAACTCCACAAACCAAAAACAAAACCTTATCGAGTAGAAACAACAAACAAATAAATCTATATTGATTTTATTTGGAAATATCCTTAAAAGCAGGGGCTGAACAGAACTGTGTTAGACTTTTGCCTATTTCTTTATTTTCTTAAGTCTCAAGCTGAAAACTGCAACAAGACAAAGAAAACGGGGGATTCTTTTCTCTTACTTTTGATATGTCATCTTTCAAGAAATGTCTGAGTAATCTTTGGAGAG
The DNA here is from genome assembly GCA_964036315.1 of Acanthosepion esculentum. Classification (NCBI taxonomy): domain Eukaryota; kingdom Metazoa; phylum Mollusca; class Cephalopoda; order Sepiida; family Sepiidae; genus Acanthosepion; species Acanthosepion esculentum. Next base: position 82,476,664 of record OZ038489.1, on the reverse strand, counting down.
ACCAAAAATAAATAAATAGATTTTTAAAAAAATTTGAAAAAAAAGAAAAAAGGAAAAAAAAGAAAGAAACCAGAATGAATAAAATAATTATTAAAAAAATCCATCCTTATTGTTAAATTGTTCCTTTTTCTTCATTTTTCTTTAATGAAAATTACTTTATTTTATTTTCCTGACTCAATTCTAAGTTCCATCTTTGTTTGCATTGATGTCTTTTATATTTAAGTTCACTTCAGTTCCTTATTCCTTCTAATTTTGTTTCTGCTCAAAATTCCTTATTGCTCTGTATTTTTAATGTACTCAAAGTGAAAACAGTTTTTGCACAAACAAATTTTTAATTCTGTTGAAAATAATAACAAATTTGTTGACCATTCACCTAAATTCTCATTTACTTCTTTGTTTCAAGAAAATAATATAATTAAAGCAAACAAATTTAAAAGAAATGCAAATTAATAAATTATTTAAGTTATTTAAATTTAAGGAGGTCATTATTATGCTTGCTTATTTATAGAAATGTCATTTTTTTTAATCGTTACCACATCATGCAAGTCAGTAAAGCCACGAAGACACAAGCGGTTACTGGGTGTGGAAGAATTAGGAACAGAAACATTAATAATGAACAGTAAGACAAAAAGGTAATCAGGAGGATAGTAGATAGTGATTGATATTGCATTTAAATTTTTGCAGATTGAAGTTAGCAGGAAAGTATGGAGCCAGATGTGCAAGAAAAAATTGTCAGCAGAGAATTTATTGTTACATCTAGCCAGCTCAACTGCAAATTGATGAGATCTTGATACCGGTCTAGTACTGCACTTAAATTCAAAATGTCTAGGTACCATAGCAAAGAGCTCATCCAAACGATGATTAAAATGATTAATTTTTAACAATGATTAAAACTTACCATTCTCCTTTTGCAGTGCAGATATATATAATGGGTTATAAGTTATGTAGAGGGTCAAGCAGTAAGTACAAAATTTGGTAAAATTAAAATAAAATGGAATAAATCATGGATCACTACTACTACTACTACTGCTACAGCTGCTACTACTACTACTACTACTATTATTATTATTATTATTATTATTATTATTATTATTATTATTATTATGATGATGATGATGATGATGTTTCTTTTTCATCAAAACAAGAAAGATCTTTGATCTAACTCAAATGAAATGTTCTTTCTTTCTTTTTATTTGCCATGTCCTGTCAGGACATAGGTGATCATGGCACTCCACTTCCCGCAATTCCTTGCAGCTCTCAACAAGTTCCTTCCCTCTGCTTCCTTCCCCAGACCACATTCTATCATCTACTTGCTTGAGCCTGCCTGGTATGTCACGCATTGTTTTCCCTTGCCTCGCTTTCCCTCTATACGACCCGTGTGTATCAGATTCTCCAGGCCGTCCTTCCTCATTATGCGCCCCAGAAACTTCAGCTGCCTCTTCCTGATGTTAAGTATAAGCCTTCTCCTTGTTTGCAACCTCTGTAAGAAATCATCATTGCTCACATGCTCGGTCCATGATATCCTTAGCATCCTTCTGTAGGACCACATCTCTGCCACCTCAAGTCTCTTCTTCATCTTTGAGGAAACTGTCCAACATTTGCTGCCATAAAAAGGACAGATGTCATGTAACAGCTCAGTATTCTTTTTTTTGTTACCAAAGAAATTCTCATGCTGTACAAGCATTTTCTTTATACAAAAGAATATGCCTTTAACTTCATAAAATAGTTCTTTAGAATAATAATTAATCAGTCGAGTAAAGGAAGAGAGAATAGAAGACCGACTTCAAACAGGTGAGACTATATAGTTTTCCCAATATTCCAGTTCAATTTCTTCTTTTTTATGTACCCTGCCACTTCAGGATGTGTGCAATAATGGCTCTTCACAGCATCCTTGAATATGTAATCCAACCAAAAGATGAATATAATGCAGAAGAACAGAGAAACTTCTTTTTACAATGTACAATGTTCCTTCGGAAGGTAGGTGATTGTGGCTGTCCACAATCATATATTTCCTTGAGTATGTAATCCAACAAAAAGATGATGAGAAAGTAGAAAGCAGGGAAGTGTTGCTTCTTTTATGTACCATGTACCTTAAGAACATCAGTGATAATGGCTCTCCACAGCTTTCTTGAGTATGTAATCCAACCAAAGGACAACGAGAAAGTAGAAGATCAGAGAAACTTCTTTCTTCTAATGAAGAGTAATGATGGCTCTCCACAGCTTTCTTGAGTATGTAATCCAACCAAAGGACAATGAGAAAGTAGAAGATCAGAGAAACTTCTTTCTTCTAATGAAGAGTAATGATGGCTCTCCACAGCTTTCTTGAGTATGTAATCCAACCAAAGGACAATGAGAAAGTAGAAGATCAGAGAAACTTCTTTCTTCTAATGAAGAGTAATGATGGCTCTCCACAGCTTTCTTGAGTATGTAATCCAACCAAAGGACAATGTGAAAGTAGAAGATCAGAGAAACTTCTTTCTTCTAATGAAGAGTAATGATGGCTCTCCACAGCTTTCTTGAGTATGTAATCCAACCAAAGGACAATGAGAAAGTAGAAGATCAGAGAAACTTCTTTCTTCTAATGAAGAGTAATGATGGCTCTCCACAGCTTTCTTGAGTATGTAATCCAACCAAAGGACAATGAGAAAGTAGAAGATCAGAGAAACTTCTTTCTTCTAATGAAGAGTAATGATGGCTCTCCACAGCTTTCTTGAGTATGTAATCCAACCAAAGGACAATGAGAAAGTAGAAGATCAGAGAAACTTCTTTCTTCTAATGAAGAGTAATGATGGCTCTCCACAGCTTTCTTGAGTATGTAATCCAACCAAAGGACAATGAGAAAGTAGAAGATCAGAGAAACTTCTTTCTTCTAATGAAGAGTAATGATGGCTCTCCACAGCTTTCTTGAGTATGTAATCCAACCAAAGGACAATGAGAAAGTAGAAGATCAGAGAAACTTCTTTCTTCTAATGAAGAGTAATGATGGCTCTCCACAGCTTTCTTGAGTATGTAATCCAACCAAAGGACAATGAGAAAGTAGAAGATCAGAGAAACTTCTTTCTTCTAATGAAGAGTAATGATGGCTCTCCACAGCTTTCTTGAGTATGTAATCCAACCAAAGGACAATGAGAAAGTAGAAGATCAGAGAAACTTCTTTCTTCTAATGAAGAGTAATGATGGCTCTCCACAGCTTTCTTGAGTATGTAATCCAACCAAAGGACAATGAGAAAGTAGAAGATCAGAGAAACTTCTTTCTTCTAATGAAGAGTAATGATGGCTCTCCACAGCTTTCTTGAGTATGTAATCCAACCAAAGGACAATGAGAAAGTAGAAGATCAGAGAAACTTCTTTCTTCTAATGAAGAGTAATGATGGCTCTTCACAGCTTTCTTGAGTTCATAATCTAACTAAAAGATGATGAGAAAGCAGAAGAGCAAAGACATTCTTTTATGCATTATGTCCCTTCAGGATGTGGGTGATAAATACTCTCCACAAATTCTTGCTGCTTGTAGCACTAAGCAATATTTAATCCCTTACTATTACTGCCATGCACTGTTTTGTCATCCATTCACAAAAACTCAGAAACAAACAAAAAATAGAAAAACTTGCTTTGGGAATCATTCTCAAGGCATGAACTGTATTTAGTAATTAAAAGAAAAATGCCACTGTATTCTTTAATGGTCATGATGAGTGTAGAGCATTCAATCAAATAAACCTTTTTATACTAATTTTCCTCCTATACAAGGCTCGAGAGCCACTCAAGATAGAGGTTACTGTTACTGTTGAAATATCTATGATAAATGAATGTATGATAGGAATAAAAACAGCAGGAAGTGAAGATTATGAAGAGAAGGAAGATTGATAATGATTGACCATTGTATTTTAGTCTTCAGGGAAGCATCAACATGGGGGAAAAAGCTATCTTAGAACTTTCTCTTTACATTTGGAATAAGGAGGAAATGAGAGTGATTTGACTCTTTGGAAGTGGTATGGTGTGTCCTAGCAGTAAATGTGTGAACTGGTGGAACTAAAGAATGGATTTCATCTGAACATGAAAATAGTGATAAACTATCAATAGTCTTGCAATGTTGTGTCTGTGGCAAATAGGCTGCAGAGTGAAGAGTGGAAAAGAAGAAGATTTACAAGGAGCAGAAACTCAATGAGATAAGTCCACAGAAGAGATGAAATTTCTAGTTTAGAAATGAAAAAAAGGCATTTTGGACAGATTCACCTCCGCTGTTTGCATTTTAATTTATTTTGAACTGAATCGTCTCCACTGTTTGCATTTTAAGGCATTTTGGACAGATTCACCTCCACTGTTCACATTTTTATTTAATTTGAACTGAAGCACCTCCATTGTTTGCATTTTAAGACATTTTGGACATTTTGGGCAGATTCACCTCCACTTTTCACATTTTAATTTATTTTGAACTGAATCGCCTCCATTGTTTCCAACTAACATACTCTAATATTCTAATAATGATAATTTACAGATTTCTAGTGCAAAGATATGTTCTTTATTTGATATTTTTTCAGTTAGAAAAGACTCAAAGTTTTCAGACTTTGTGCATTTACCTTCTTAAAAAGAATATTGTCTGTATTGATATTTTTATGTCAATAGGTCATCAATAATGTTTTCATTGAAAAAATGTTCTCTATAGTGCAGCTCTGAATGTGGCTTATGATGGCAGATATGTATTGTGGTGTGTGAATGGTGGTGACTAGCGTTTGCAAGTTCCCCAAACAGGGTTCAAGGGGCTGCCAGTGAAAAAGGAAATTAGTCAGCAAAAAGCATTGAAGGACCCGGCAGACAGGAAGCCTTGGATCAACTCATCTTTTAGAGCATTCTACTTAATGAAAACATAACAGTAACAGAAAATCATATCCCTCAAATTATAAAGCTTGAAATGTAAGTAAATTTATGTAAGTTTGCCTTCCTTTTAGTTTACTATAATAAAAAGGGAAAAGATCCTTTCACATTTCTTTTTCCCATGATTTTTTTGCTTTGCACTCCTAGTAATGAAGTTAACTAATGTCCCTCACTGTTTACTAAACCTTAAATTTGATGGTTTTATGTTCAGTTGTGTGTACTACATTAATTTAAACATGGTACTGCATAACACTGTCTTTATGTAATATATATATATATATATATATATATATATATATATATATATACACACATTCATATATATATATATATATATATATACATTTTGAATTGGACATAGTCCGACAATTTATTAAAGACATTTTTGATATCTATAAAAAGAACGTTAAACATATCAAAAATGCCTTTTATATATATATATATATATATATATATATATATGCTATATTTATGGGATAAAGTGCTCAATATCAGAGATAGATCATATGTAAATGTAAAATTTAAGTAAATACTATATATATATATATATATATATATATATACACATATATGCACTTATATATATATATATAGTGTAACCCAGATATAAGAGAGTTGTCAGGACCAGAGAAGAAGTATCTTATATCCGGGTTTCTCTTATATCCGGGTCTGTTATCCGGGTTACATTGTATATATATATACATACATACACACACGCACACAAACAAACATATATATAAATATATATATATATATATATATATATATATATATATATATATATATATATATATTGAACATTGAAATCATCTCTCAGAAGTGACAGACTGCTCCATGCTAAATGCAATCAGCAGGCCACATCCATTGTGTTTTTTCTCAACTATTTATATATATGAGTCAGTGGTCCATTGTGGGCAGTCTATTCTCATGGCTATCTTGGCAGGAGTAGTTTGTTATTTTGTTTATAATTTACTTTGTCTATTTATTTATTTGGATTAATTTATTTTACTTGTTTTTATTTTTATTTTATTTATTCTTTTCAGTTTTTGATTTTTAAGTAACGTAGTAAAATTTGTATTTATTTAGTAGTTTGTTTTGGTGTGGGAAGGTAATTATAGCTATTTTTTCCTCCAAACAAAGTTTGCAGTTTTTGGATTGATTGATGTTGGATGATGTTCTTTTCCTTATTTTCCATGATATTTTTCGCATGATTTACTTTTTGTTTTTAATTTCCCAGATATACTTGGAAAACATTGTGAGGTTTGCATATTTACTATTCTTGAAAGATGTTTTGTGTACATAGTTTCTTTGTTTGCAGGTTCCTTCAGTTACTCCTATGTATATTTTTCTTTGTTATCTGATGATTTTACCATGGCTTGGTGTATTACATTGTTTTGTATGCAATTGCTGTTTAAGGGACATTTGTGCTTTAAATGTTGCTTAAATGGCAATTGCTTCCAAAACAATGTAATATACAAAGAGAGGCCAAGTTGAAATTTGTTCTTGAACATAAGTGTAAGGAAAAATCATATTGGGAAAGAGTATTATGGACAGACAAAACCAAAACTGAATTGTTTGGGCGTAATTCTAGAAATCATGTATGGAGGAAAGAAGTCAATGCCTTCAAACAAAAGAACACAGTTCCAAAAGTGCAATCTTGTGGTGGCAGCATCATGGTTTGGGGATGTTTTTCTGCAAAAAGATACAGGCAACATATTAGTAATAGATGGTAGAATGAATGCCGCAGCATATCAAAATAATTAAGAAGCAAATTTAATGATTATGTTTGAAAATCTTGAACGTCCTCCTGATTGGATCTTCCAACAAGATAATTATGCTAAGCACACTGCAAAATCTACAAAGTAATGGCTTGCTTAAAATAATGTAAATATCCTGAAATGGTCAAGTCAGTCGGCAGATTTAAACCCAATCGAGAATCTGTGGCATTATTTGAAGATTCAAATCCAATCGAGAGCTCCAACTAACATCCCAGATCTGAAAACCCAATGTGAAGAAGAATGGAACAAAATACTAACTAAAATTTGCAATTTACTAATTGATAACTAAAAGAAGAGGTTGGTTGCTGTAGAAGTGAATAATGGCAATTCTACAAAGTATTAAATGAAGATTATGTATTGTTTTTTTGTATTGTACCAAATACCTTTTTCACCTGTTAAATTGGATAGATAGGATATATTTCTATTAAATCAGTTTTTTTTCTATTTCCTATGCGTATTTAGTTATTATGCATCTGTGTATGGTTAATTATATGAAAAGTATGCTTATTCATTAGTTGAAAATATTAGTTCCCCTCTGTACATATATATATATATATATATATACACAGGGTGTCCCAGAATAATGTATACACTCTTTGAATCGTTATAACTTATTCAGTTTATGTATGTTGACTTGCAAATAAAATTAATACAAGAGAAAGCATACACATTTAAAGAATTTGAGAGTAAAATATACAAAAAAAAACATAGAAAATTAACTTTAATATGACCAAAGATACTCGGGGCAATGGCAGAATGTTCATATAATGATGAGTTCACATCAAGTGCTCAAACTGGTTGCCGTTCTGTTCAATACACTTTTCATATCTTGAAGAAATAGACCTACAAATGTCCAGTATCATTTCCTCTGGTATTTGAGCACATTCTTCTTCAATTGCTATTCTCATTTCAGCAATTGTTTCAGGTTTCCTGCTGTAAACTTTGTCTTTTAGACCCCTCCCCCCACCAAAAAAAAGAAATCCAAGAGTGTCAAATCTGGTGATTTAGGTGGGGATTCAACTGTCCGTCTTCTTCCAATCCATCTGTTTTGCATATTTTCATCCATATAAGTTCTCACATCACGGTAATGTATTATTAACTATTAATATTTAAAGCGTCTATATATATATATATATATATATATGTATATACATATATATACATGCATATATATATATATATGTATATACATATATATACATGCATATATAAACATACATGGTGTCTACATATTTCTAGATCATCCTCAATGTAGTTAATATTTGTGCGGTTCATGTGACATCGCTGGTGACTTTTGAGGCCTGTTTCACTTGGGCATTTTTTGCCACATTCAAGACGTGAAATCACATTCAATGCTGACATACGCTGGGAGTTCAGCATTTTTGCCTTATCTGAGATCTCTTTTCTGCTGCTGATGTATCTTCCTCAGATCTTCAAATACACTTGCATCTGCTGTTTAGGAACCCCTCCAGTTGCCACGATCCAAAGCAATATTATCCAAGTCCTCAAGTGCAATTTGTGCATTTCTCAGTGATTGCTCCAGCCAATCTTTGAACCTCATTTTAGGTTTGTGCTGTGGACACTTCCCCTTGGACAACTCCCCATAGAAAAGTTGTTTCAGAAATCGCTGGTCTTCCATTCTCACCACACGACCACATCACCTAAGACAAGGTTGCAGGTTGATGTTTTCAATTCTTATGAACTTATAGTTGTCAAGGACTTCAACATTATCATATGTCAGTGAATTCCAGAAATCTTTCTCAAACACTGTTGTTGAAAACGTTCTGATGTCTTCAGGTGTCTCCTATATGTTACGAATGTCTCACAAGCTAGGGAAGGGTGGATAGGATGCAGATCTTATATACATTAACTTTTGCATCTAGAGATAGGCCATATCAGGACCACAAACAATCATTCAGTTTGCCAAAGGAACCACTAGTTCTGCCAATTCATAAGGATAGGATATCATGGGTTCACAAGTTGTTCAAAGTGCTACCTAAGTACACAAACATATCTGCAATCTTGAACTTTTGCCCATAAAGATACCCATGAGGCTCAACATATTCTTTACCAGGGGCAGATTGATTTTTCTTCATCAGTAGAGTTTCAGGCAGAATGGAATCTTCAGGTGCTGAATAGAGTCATAATTTAATTTTTAATTATTTTTTTCATTATTGTATTTAAAATAAACAGGAATTTATAATTTATATTTAAAATAAATGGAGATTAATGATCTTTTTAAATTTGTATTTAAAATAAACGGGAATTTATAATTTATATTTAAAATAAATGGAGATTAATGATCGTTTTAAATTTGTATTTAAAATAAACGGGAATTTATAATTTGTACTTAAAATAAATGGAGATTAATGATCTTTTTAAATTTGTATTTAAAATAAACGGGAATTTATAATTTATATTTAAAATAAATGGAGATTAATGATCTTTTTAAATTTGTATTTAAAATAAACGGGAATTTATATTTAAAATAAATGGAGATTAATGATCTTTTTAAATTTGTATTTAAAATAAACGGGAATTTATGATTTATATTTAAAATAAATGGAGATTAATGACCTTTTTAAATTTGTATTTAAATTAAACGGGAATTTATAATTTATATTTAAAATAAATGGTGATTAATGATCTTTTTAAATTTGTATTTAAAATAAACACACATATAACTAAAAAGAAAATATTTGCTCAACAGAAGATACATAAGCAGAAGGAAATTAAAAAGAAATATTATAATCTACAATAGAAATTAATCTGGGTATTAAAAAAGAGCAGTAATCCCTGTATAATAGATGGGCTGTGCCAACATTACATTAACCAGATATATTTATTAAATTTTAAATTATGTAACGGTCAGTCTCATTTCAGCACTTGAAAGTTGTATTGAGTATGAAACTCTGAGTCATGATGAAAAAAAAATGTATATTTATTAATATACACTTAATATCTCTGTTATATTACATTGGGCACATTTTTATTAGCACAAACACTATGTGCAATATCTTATATTCTTTTATCTATACTCAATATAAAATTTGTTACTACTACATCCAAAGCAATAAAATACTAAAAAAACAATAAACTAAAACCAGAAGGAGGAGTTTACTCCATCGTCGATAATAACTGTCACAAAAAATACATAGAAAACTAAAGAAATCTAAATAAAAAATGATATGAATAGAAAATGGACATTTTACGAAATAATACATCAAATGTGTTGATTGCCCACCATAAAGAGACTGACCACAATTTTGACAGAAATGCTACTCTGATCAAAGGAGAAAATTTGCTATGACATGTCTAGAAAGTGCCTTAATCATAAGGTCCACTACAGTAAAATTGCACACTGGCTAACAGCATTTCACCATTCCTGACAGATCTTCTGCTATCACAGTGTGGAATACCAATTTACAAAAATGATGGAAAGAAAATGGATGTCTAAATGAATTCAGCTAGATAAAAAAAAATTCTAAAATTCCCAGCACCCCACTGTCATGTACATATATGGTCCTGCCAACATAACAAATTTAGTCCGATGAAGGCCTGAAGGACAAAATTCATCACAAGTAAACTTTTACCACTTTGTCATACAATTTCTTTATATATATATATATATATATATATATATATATATATATATATATATATATATATATATATATATATATATACACACACACACACACACACACACACACACACACACACACACACACACACACACACACACACACACAGAGTATATATATGAATGGATTTTTTATCCAGCATTATTTCTGTATTACTGTAAATGTTATTTCTCATGGCTGCATGTATTTGAATTGTTATCCAGTTTTTATTTTTTTCTTAAACAGTGAAATCAATAACAGCCAGCCTAGTCAATTTTGTAAGGACACATTTCTGCTATATAAACGGTTTCCATGATAGAAAAGGTGATACAGGTTCGATTCCTGTCAGGGGTATAATCTTTTAGTAGGACATTTCAATCTAGGCCAGCAGTTATTAATTTCAATTTTTAAGAAAATAATAAAAAAACAGGGAAAGCAACTCAAATGTTTATGGCAAGAAAGAAATATGCACACACACTACATGTAAAAAAGTTTGGGGCCACCTTGCATTTCTATAAAAGACACCTTAAAATAAAAATTTTTTGTATTATTTTAAAATAAAATTTCAGTAACTATGGTGTATTTGCTTTTATTTTTCAGTCTTTTTTCAGGTTCTTACTGTCAAAAAGTTAAAATTTGGATTCATCTGTCCACAATACATTTTGCTAAATTATGAATATTTTGTACGAGAAACATTATATTTTGTTTTCACCATTAATCCCACAGTAGACTTTTTGAGATTACCAAAATTTTCAGCTAACTTAACTGTTAATACACATTATAAATGTTAGCTCAGTACTGACTGATATTGTAAACAAAATATATGAAGATGTTTCTGTTTGAAAAAAAAAAAGATTATGTCATTGCAACAGTATTTTCACAGACTTTTATTTTTTTAATTTGTTTTTTAATTTTGAAGTAATTTGAAGATGGTAAAAATGAAGCAGCTAAGCACTGAGGTTTTATTATTCCAATAAGCAGAAGTTCTTTGTTACTTGATTTGATTGGATTTATATATATATATATATATATATATATATATATATATATTAATTGACCAATCAGGATTAGGCTGATATAAGATATGCAAGAAAGAAAACAACAGTTACAACAATTTTTAGCTTGATTCTTAGCTTTCATTTACTTGTCTGCAGCTGAATATTTGCTGTACAATAAATATCAAATAAAATTCTCTGGGATTTTGAAAGACATCTTTTTAATTCCTTGTTATTTTGATATTTAACTATTTGCTTGAGAAATTATGACTTTGCTTTGAAAATTGTATCAAACAAAGAGAATTAAACCAATTTTAGAAAGAGATCCAAAAGAAGTGAGTTGAATTTGATCATCTAAGTTAATTGAATCTGAATCTGCAATCCAATCTTTAAATGAAGAATTTTAATTGCTATGAGTCAACGTTTAAGAAGACTGAATTGAACAATTATGGCGAATCGCCTGATAGTTTTCTTGAAAACTCTGCTGGAGAATGAGTACAATAGACTTTCCATGTATTTATTTTCTTTCTTTTTTCCACATAAAGTCTTTACCTAATCATGTCAGTTCTTTTGTGATTAAGTGTGTGCACTTAATTTAGATTAAGTGATACAGAAGGCCTCCTGTACAAAACAAACAAACCACCTTATTTTATGGTGTATAAGAACCCTGTTTTTTTTTCACAAAAATAGCTAAAAAAATATCTCACAAGTCCTATATGTGAAGCTGAGGTTACTGGTCAACTAATGTTTGTCCAGATACCATAGGCTACTCATGCTGGTCAATGAGAAAGTGCCTTCAACCAAAATAAAAAAATTGGTGGTCAGGAACTTAGTGAGCTAATTCAAATATCTTGGCTCAATTATCAGCAAAGATGGCTGCAGAATAGAAATAATTTCAAGAACAGCAAAATCGATGGCAGCTGTTGCAAAACAAAGAACCATCTGCAAAGACAAGAATGTCTGTCTGAAATCAAAGATCAGGTTTTTGTTTTCATTGACCTTCTTAGTTTCTCTCTATGGCTGAAAATCTTGGGCATTAACTGCAGAATTACGGTGAAGAGCCCAAGCATTAGAAACCAACCTAGGTATATCTTACATTGGCCACATCACAAATGATGCAGTGTAAGGTACTATCAGACAAGAAACAGTTCTATTAGAAGATCTCGTATAAAACCATCAAGAAGTATAAATTGATATACACACGTCATAAAAGCCAACAGTCTTTCCACTGCTATATTACATGTTATTATCTCAGGGCAGAAACGGATGAGGCAGAGGCAAATAAAATGGGTTGACATCACTGGGTAGACTGGAAGGGCATTCACAGTGACTCATAATTTGGTATGCACCTGAGACATAGGGAGAGTCCAGGTTCTCAGATGCACAATAACCTACAACCATACAAGGTGATGTCACTAATTATAATGGTTATCACTAATATGAGTACTGAGCAGATGTTGACAAATAAATAATAAAAATAGTTTCTTCTTTAATATCATCATCCTTCTTCTTTTATGAGCCATTCCTTATCAGGATGTGGGCGATCATGGTGAGGTCTTAGATAGGTTACAAACAAGGAGAAGGCTTATACTTAACATCAGAATGAGGCAGCTAAAATTTCTGGGACACATAATGAGGAAGAAGGGCCTGGATAACCTAATACTCACGGGTCAAATAGAGGGAAAGAGAGACAAGAGAAAGCAGTGCATGACATACCTGATGAGCTTGGGGAGGTGGATGACAGAACATGGTCTGGGGGAGGTGGCAGTGGGAAGGAGCTTGCTGAGAGCTGCAAGGGATAGGGGGAGGTGGATCGGCTACGTCCTGAAAGGACATGGCACATAAAAAGAAATAAAGCAATTTTTACCTTTTACTTCTCTTTATTTCTCTGGTCATTGTTCTCTCAACCATTTCTTCTGACTTGTAAGTTAGGTTTTTGCTGTTTACCCCTGCTTTTGCATTCAATATGCCTTACAGGTGTTAAATTCCCAAATTTCTCATATTTCCAGAGTTCAGTTTTTCTTCCTATTGACCTTAAACCTGATTTATTTTTCACATGCACTGTCCACACTATTACCAGCATTCAATCAGTTGTTAACTGGGGCAAGAAGTGGCCTGTTAATTTTAATGCCCCAAAAACAAAACTGCTCTTTATTAATCATTTTAAGGATTTTTTTTTTTTATGACATTCTTGGTCACATATTTTCCACTGACATGAAAATGGAGTGATTATATTGAATCAATAACTAAGTCGGCTGCTAGGAAAGCTCACTATGTTGTATTAGACAATCTTTCTTGCATATTTATGAGTTTATAATTCATCCATCTATAAATATTGATGCTATATCTGGTTTGGTGCTTTTGCTATGTAACTGGAGATTCTGGGATAAAATCCAAAGAAGAATTTGCAATGTTATTGGTTGTGACCTTGTATCTTGGTTTCTGTCACTTTTCTACCACTGTAACATAGCTTCTCTATGAATGTTCTACAAATATTTTCATGGTAATTGTTCTGGTGAGTTTTTCACATTGGTACCTAGACTTTATGAATTTAAGTGCAGTATTAGATTGGCAGTTAGGATTCATCATTTTACAATTTAAATTTCAAGGTACAACTATAAGTTCTATGCTAAGAGTTTCTTCTCTCAAACTTCTCATCTGTGGAACTTTTCTTGCTTTCCAGATAAATTTGAACTTGAAAAGACACATTCTACTTAGGGAAAGAATTATCCTACACGTTAAACCAACAACAGTTACAAATTGAGCTATCTTAATTGAAAAAAATCATTCCTACAATAAATAATACTAAAATTGAATAGAAATAGAATTCAAAAGTACCTGAACAAGAAGTATTTTGAGAGGGTGAAACCTGTAAGTCTCAGTGAAGATCATTCTTCTTCCAACCTTGTGGACTAGGACTACAGAATCATAAAGAAAGGACGATAAACAAATCACAAGGCAAATGCTTCAAAAAGTTGGAATTTGGCTTCAGAAAGAATTATTTATTCATGGCCAGTTGTATGTTGCATGCTCAAGTGTAAGAAATCCTAAGGATTTATTCTTTACTGTTAAAAAGAAAAAAGAATAAAAATAAATTTTCTTAAAAAATGTTGTTTATCATGATATCCTATAAAATTAAATTAAAAAATGATTAAACCACAAATTAGGTTTATTGTCAAAATATTTTTCCAAACAAATCAGCTTATTCAAATTGCATTCATTGGTTTGTGAAATTAAATGAATCATAGTTTCTAAATCTCAACAAAAAATGTTAGCGATAATTTCAACAATACTAAATAGTGTGATGATTTCAAAACACTTAAGCATGACTAAAATTGTGTGTACACGAGTGGGCCTTGTGTCAAATTCAAACACATTGTGTTAATAGTAGTTTCAATCCTACATGGAGCCACATCTCTTTTTCTGTCTCTCTCCTTTTCTTTAACTCATGATCTGTTCTCCATTTCACTATCTTAAGTTACTGGCAACAGCTTTTTCTTTGATTTCTTCCATGATGCAAAGAAAAGTATTTTGCAGTTGCAGATAAGAAGCATAAAGAAGTAATAGGTGACTTGGACATGTGCATTGGGGCCAGAGGAATTTCCTTCAAGGCTACGCAGGTAGAACAGTAAAATTGCCATTTATTGCTCTTTCCCTTCAGGGTTGGGAAAATTTCTCTTGGCAGCAAGACACAAGAGGAAGACAAGTATTCAATGAATGACACTCAAGCAAAATAGTTTAGGGTCGAACGCAGTCAGAGGAGGCAAACTTTGATGTTAAATGATAACAGGCCTCTACTTATGTCTTGGAGAGAGGTGCTCAGCCATTGGTCACTTGATGGACAGGGGCAGGATGAGGGATCTTTAAAAGCTCTGTTGAGCTGGATAAAGAAGTTGTTAATTCATACATGAGACAGGCATTTGGAAGGCTTTGTGCTGCTGTAAAAAATGTGATGCTATATGCATTTTGTTTCTGCAGGAATTGAGATTTTGTTTATTGCTTTATGTGGGGAAAACTACTGACTTAGAAGCATTTATAGCAGTAAACTCTCAATTGCTTACTTTTTTTAACATGCTTTTTTTTTTTTTTGTCAGGGTGTTTATTTATCCAGGGGTGGTGTGAAGGTTTTGTGCACCCCCCTCAATCTGTGATATGGAACCTCCACTCTACTACATCGCAATTTTCATAAGGTAACAATCATACAAATTACAAATTTTATTGTAACCTAATTATGTACAATATATGCAATATTGGTGAATGATTCAACTCAAAAAATAAAAAATAAATAGAATGTATCTAAATACAATTTAGAGAATGCCATAATCGATGATCTAAAATAAATTAACAATTTTGCTCAATTTTTAACATCGACATAAAATTTTTCTTGTTAAAAAGTTGAATAATTTTAACACATTCAACATTATGGATGAAAAAATAGTGAATTTTACTTCGTTTTTTTTCAAGACTTAGCCTGAGTAAAACAAATTCACGGATTTGGACAAGAAAAAAATGACCCCAGAACGTCATCAACAAAAAAAAATACTTTCATAATCAGCTGTATTTAGTTTAATCTGTAATGTATTTAAATGTAGGTGGAAAAAAGCAAATATTGATAAGATAGTGAGGGTCACAAAACACCGAGGCCCCCAAAGAGATATACCCCCCACTTCCAGTCGGGATGTTCAAGGGTGATATGAACTGACCCTGAATGTTGCTAATGGCTATTATTTGGTATCACATAGATGCTCAGCATCCAGCACCTGTTCGCAAAGGACATACTGTTAATCATGGGTTAAATGATTAACCCTTAAATTGTAGGCAACATCCGTTGATGTTTCACTGGAGATCAGCAGATATTATCAATTAAGGATTTAAACCTTTTTCCAGAAATAAGCACATCATTCATCCATAACTGACATCTAAATAATTAATTGGTAATTCTTGGATTCCTGAGGTTAATATCTATTTTCATTCATTTTATTCAGTTATTGCATTTTGCATCGCTGTGGATGACACTCCACTTCCATCTCACAACTGTCGTTCATGGTAACATTTTTCCATCAGGGATGTTAAGCCCACCCTGTCCCTCCTGTTAGAGGTGTATTTGTTTTTGAGCTTACCTTCTTCTACCCATTTCCTAAAGAGGCAAGACCTACAAGGCAGCAGATTGTACACTGTCACTTTAGGTCTCTTTTTCACCAGTGAAAACATTGTATGCTATTTACTAACTTATAGGAGACTATATATTATACAGTAGTTCAGCACTTGTTTTTTTGGTTCCATGAGTTTGCTAATGGCTATTATTTTATTTTAGCATCTCTATAACTATTAAATGGTGCATTTTATTCAGAAATGTGTAATTAGTCAAAGCCTAGTCAAGGGTCTCATGCCTACCCCACTCTACTATATCTCAATTTTTATAAGGTAGTATTCATATAAAATACAAATTTTATTGTAGCAATAATGGATCATATGCCATATAGGTGAACAATTCAAATTAAAAAAAATTGAAAATAAATGCAATGTATCTAAATACAAATTAGAGATGTCATAATAGATCATTTCATCTTAAATAAATCTTTGCAGCAATTTTTAACTCAAGATTATTTCTTGTTAAAAAGCTGAATAATTTTTAACACATTCAACATTAGGGATAAAAGACAGTGAATATTATATAGTGTTTTCTTTTAGAATTAGCATGAGCAAAACAAATTCACGGATTTGGACAAAATAAAAAATCCCAGAATGATGTCAAAATTTGCAGATATTTTTCATTTTTTCATAGTTGCGCTTAATTCAATATGTAACAGATGTAAGGCGAAAAAAGCAAATATTGAAAAGATAGCACAGGTCACAAAACACTACCTGAGACCACCAATCACACCGCCCGGGTATTTAGCTATTAGGTTCCTTTTATGTATGCATTTATCCTACAGCTACAGAGATGTCTTTATGGACATTTTATATATTCTTCATTGCTTTATGCAGGTACAAAGCACATAGAACAATTCTGATTATTGACCACTGTTATATAGGAATAAAGTGTCACTGTTGTCACCTGAGTCTGAATATAGATTGCCAGTGAGCAAACACAGGTGATCCCATTATTGAATTAAGTAGACCACATGACCATAGAGGAAATTTATATAAGTAGGAAGTGGCATGAGGTTTAATGATCACATTCCTATTCTATCCTCTATTACTATATGGATCACAATTTCTAGTTTATACTAATTATCTATACTATTTCTCTATTCGGATCACTATACAGATTACTATTCAAGCGAGTATTATCGAACAAGGACTTGAATTAAGTAGACCACCTACCATATGGGAGGTAGTATGTTTCTAATTGATTGTCATTTCTAGTCTCTCCTCTATTACTATTTACATCGCATTTCTATTTTATCCTCTTTTACTATATGAACCGCTATTCTATACTCTATTTGCTATACTATTTCTCTATTCAGATCACTACAGGAATTACTATTTGAGCAAATATTATCAAGCAAGTACTATTAGTGAGAGTATTGTTCAAAGGCATCTGACACCAGCATTGTTCAATATCGAACTATAGTTGTATCAGCGATTATAAAATCTCTAATACAACGAGCATTACAAAAGTGACAATGAGTATTTGTTGGCATCACAAAAGTGGCAACGAGTGTTCATTGACATCAGAAAAACCACATAACCAGATAGTCAGTTTGCACCACCTTGAAATTTCTTTGCATATTGTTTTTTTTTTTAACATAGATCCCAAATCTTTCATTTTTACTTTTCTCATTCTTGTTTCTGAGACAAAAATATTTTCTGAAATATTCATATAATGGTGGTTAGAGCAAAAGGATTTTTTTTTATTTGTTGCATTAATACAACAAAGATTACTTCTCAGGTAAATGTAGTCCTAAGAGCATTCTAAAAGACAAACCAAATTAAAAATTCTTCTTTTATATACCATCAATCCAAGGTGGAAGTTGGTTGGAGTAAAGAAACAAATTAGACACTGGTTTGGAGAAATGACCAAAGATTTAGTAATTCGTATAATGTAACATTTGAATGTACAGTGTACAAGGTGTGAAAGGGTAGCATGAAAAAAGAGTATGCTTAAACTGGGTGACTGCTTGTTGGTTATTGGTTTCGGCTTATCGCATTAAAATTGGAGTTATTTTCACATCCTAATGGTTAGACGGGCAGTCAGCCATGTCTTGGGTAGCCTCTATGATTATCGTGCATTCATGAAGTTTGTTCTCTTTTCTCTGCCCACTTTTATAGCCTATATAAGGGAGACACATGGATGTAGTTGTAAACATCTGTGGGAAGCAAGAGTCACGTTGATAATGGCCAGCACTCTGGTATATTTTTGTTTGTTATAAAATTTGTTTTGAGTAGAGTGTGACATGCGGGTGACTTATCTAGATGAAAATTGGTGTGTAGTTAGAGATATATGTTTTCTAATAGTTGTATAAATTTTGCTTTAATTTATAATTTCTAACTATGTATAAATTGTGCTTCTATACTACACCACATTCCTTGATCATGTAGGCAATCGGGGCTCTCTACAACATCCCATCACTTGTAGAACTTAGCAATGTTTGTTCCCTTACCATTCCTCACTCTTCATGTTTTGCAATCTACTTGTACAAGCCCATTAGGTATGTTACTTACTGTTTCTCTCATCCACACTTGCTTTCAATCTGTCCTGCAAGAGTCAAATTCTTCAAGTCTTCCTTCCTTATTATTTGTTCCAGAAATTTCAATTGTCACTTTCTGATCCTAAGAAAACATGTTTGTTTTTGTTCCTATTTTCATTAAAACTTTCTCATCGATCACATGTTCCCTCCATGATATTTTTGGTATTCATCTGAAGAACTTGTTCCGTCAAGTCTATTTTAATTTGGGAAATACATTTTCCAGCATTTACTGTCATATTGGTCGACTGCTATTACACAGCATTTCAGCACTCTTTCGTTTGTTGCTAATGAAATTTTTCTGTTTTTTAAAACTTTGTTTATGCATCTTTTACTATTCCAATGCACTTTTGTATTTTTGTGTCAAATTTTCCATTGTCTATTTTAACATTTCCCAGATAGTTAAATCTCCGTACATGCTTGATTCTGATGTCGACCATTAGCAGCTTGATTCTTGCACTGTCTATCTTGCTAGTAACCATCTATTCTGGACATTAAAAGTTACATTTTTTAAAAAGAATATGTATTATTTTCTTTTTATGGGCCATGTCCTTTCAGGATGTAGGTGATCATGGCTCTCCACTTCCCCCTATCCCTTGTACCTCTCAATATGTTTTATCCTGTCATCCACTTGCTCAAGCCCGCTAGGTATGTCATGCGTCGTTTTCCTTTGTCGCTTTTTCCCTCTATTCGACCTTTGAGTATTAAATTCTCCAGACCGTCCTTTCTCATTATGTGTCCCAGAAATTTCATCTGCCTCTTCCTTATGTTAAGTATAAGCTTCCTCCTTGCATTCTCTCCAAGACCTCATTGTTGCTTACACACTCGTTGCATGATATCCTCAGCATCCTTCTGTAGAACCATATATCCACTGCCTCAAGTCCCTTCTTCATCTTTGAGGAGACTGTTCAATATTTGCTGCTGTATAGGAGGACAGATGTCACATAGCAGCTCAGTACTCTTTTCTTTGCCACCAAAGAAATCCTCCTGTTTCACAGTATTCTGCCCAGCTTTTGGAATGTGTCCTTGGCCATCCCAATCTGTCTTCGGATCGCAGCATTGCATCTATGGTCCTCCATCAAAACACTTCCCAGATATTATGTATTACAATCCAGAATTGTAACCTGTCTATTGACTTACTAGCTTCCTCTGATTTGTGATATATACACATATGTATTTGCAACAGAATAATGCCTTTCCCACAGATGAAACATCACAAGACTCTCACTATACCACTATTTCCATGGCAAATGTTCTGATGAGTTACATTCTTTAGTTTCACCAGTTCTAATTTTCAGAGCTAAGACCTGCCATTCCATATACCCTGGGATGAATCATCTCCATTCCTTTCATATTCCATTAGTTAGAAGGAATTTCCATTCAGACTGCTTCTTCCCCAGAACGTCATGGAACAGACTCTCAAATGATTATTCCCTGATCACTAACTTCTTCAAATCTATGGTTAACCTAGATATCCTTATAAACTGTACTTTTTACCTCCTACCCTTACACTCATACAGCAACTTCATTCAGTAAACCCTCTATCTTGAGTGGCTCTTGAGATTTGTATTTGGTGAAAAATTAGTAAACAAAAAAAGCAAACAAAAAACACACTATCCTAATAATTTTATATATAATGCCAAAAGAAAATCATACTAATTTTTTTTTTACAGTAAGGTTCACTCTGTACAAGACCCTGGGGTCACTTAAGGTACAGGGCTATGTTAGGGATAGTTTATATGGATAGTAGGGGAATATAATGATTAACTCTAGACTTGATCAGGTTAAGATGGTAGTTATTGGGAAAACATCCTCTTGGGAGTCTGTTCCACAGAGCAGTGGTTCACAGGAAGAAGCTGTTTGAGTGGAACTTACTTCTCACTAATGGAATACAGAGGGAATGTGCATGGCTTGTTACTATGTAAGTGGCAGGGTGGGTCCTAGCTGTGAAGGTTAAACCCGGCTGAACCAAGGAATGTTGTTTGACCAAGCACTTTCAATGGAAATAGTAAGCAATGTAACTAATCTCAATACATAAATCAATTTTTTTTTAAATTAACCACTGTAAATCAAAGAATTAATACACAGAATTACTTGCCACCCACCAAAAAACCCCCATTAGCAAAACATCGCAAGATTTAAAGCAAAGACTGTGCAAACATAAAAGGGACTTCAAAATGAACAACATACCCAGTGCCCTTTTGTGATCACAATTTTAACATGAAAAACATTGTTTTATTGAAAGGTGAATATAATTTCTGCAGATGAAGATGAATTGAAAGGACCATGATTTATGACTAGATTAAAATAAATATACAAACCAGGCCATTTAAGTTCATCTCCTTTTCCTACTAATTTAGACCTAAAATAATGGAGGATATTCAAGCCTGGAGATAAAAATAATTAATCAAATACAAATAAAAGAGGAGTTAAAATTATTTATAATCTAATTTCTATTTCTATTAATTATTAACTATCAAGCATTCAGCTGCTCAAGGTGTCTTGTTAACGTTAATTTTGTTCTTGTAAAATGAAATAATTTTTCTGATGATGCTGATTCATTGGAAAAACATGTCAAATAGAAATCTTTTTCCAAATTATTTTACACATGTCCATATTTATAGATTACAATTCAAAATCAAGCTATCTGCCACTTAATGTGAATCACTTTTTGTCTCACTGGTAAAGATTTGGTTCTTGTAAAATAAATTTCTTTTTCTGGTGATGCTGCTTAATTGGTGAAACATATTAAAGTAGAAGTCCATTTCCAGATGATCATTCACTTAATTGATTAAAAACAGTTATTGGTGATTTTTCAATAATAAAGATTTATGAACTGGAGTGAATAAAATATATATAAAAAGAAAGGTTTTTTTATCTGGCACCATATATTTGCCTATGTAGAGAAAAGCAAAAATTGTTTTGGTTTAATTGCAGTTAAAGATATAGACATTTTTTGGGTTCCAAATATCTGAATATATACAGAATAAAGAAAATTGTTTCTGTTTAGTGGCAATAAAAGTCATTTTGTCTGATTCCAAATATATGCAGATGTAGAGAAATAAAAAGTCATTTTGTCTAATGACAATAAAAATATAGTCTTTTTTGTGGTCCAAAATCTCTGTAGATGTAGAGAAAAAGATTGCTGTTTCTATTTAATGGCGATAAAAGAGAAAACCATTTTATCTGGTGCCAAATATCTGCAGATATATAAAAAATACATTTTTTTCAGATTAATAGCAATAAAAGATAGTTTTTAAATCATCTCACCCCAGGGAAGGTGATAATGTCACTAGAATGTGGGTGGGGAGTTACAGGGAGTGAAAGAGAATGAGAAGACATTAATGGGGATGATTGAAGAAAGAACAAAAAAGAAACAAGGTTCGAGATGGCAATTGATGTTGCATTTAAATTTCTTTAATATTGTAGTTATCAGGGAAGCAAGAAATCAGAAGGGAATTCCACATGTGAAAAGTGCAAGAAAAATAGATAGCCTAGAAGTGGTGGTTACATCTAGCTAGTTCAACAGTAAAATGGTGAGACCTAGTTGCCAATTTAGTAGCATGCTTACATTCACATAGTCAAGCCAACAGGTAAAAAAAGTTCATCAGGAAACTTTTCATGAAAATATTTGTAGAATAAAGAAAAGCCACGTCACATTGGTGAGAAAGTGACTGAAGTCGAGATGCCTGGTTAGGATTGATTATATTGCAGATCCTTCTTTGAATTTTGTCAAGAAACTCAAGATGTACAGCAGGAGCACCAGACCAAATCTGGCAGCATTATTCAATGCATGGTAAATGGTAGATTTTTATATGTGCAAGATGGATTTTGATGAGAAAAATTTCCTGGCATGACACAGTGAACCAACTTTCCTTGTAGTGGACAAAGCAATTGATTTGATATAGTCACTCCACTTCATATCAGTGGAACATATAAGTCCAAGAAGCTGTAGAGTATTGCTTTCCTGGAATCTTGCATCAGCCATACTGATGGCAGGCAGAAAAAATTTTCTATGGTGATTGAATGAAAGCAGTAGCCATTTTTTAGTGCCAAATATATGGAGATGTGAAAAACAAAATCTCTGATCAATAGCAATAAAAGATATAGCTATTTTTTCCTTGGCATCAAATATCAGTAGATCTATAGAAAAAGTAAAGAGTTTTAAAATTATTTTAACCTTACCAAATGCAATAAGGAGGTGCAAAGTTAATCTAACAGAAGCTCTAACAATGAAGGAGAAAACCATGACTTTCCTGTATAAACAATGTGTATGTTTTCTGTGTAGTTTATTGAAAAAGAACATCAAAATCAAGATTGGATTTACTAAAATAAAATAATACTGCTTTGGATAACAGAAGGATTCTCTATTCTTCATGTGTGAAGTAAGCAGTTGTATATTCTGCTTACCGGTTTTTTCTCCTGTTTGTTGTGAGTTTTGGATATGAATGTTCTACCCCTTTTAATTTACACCCCAGGTATTTTGACTTTGACCTTGAACTGATTTATGAACGTTGGAATATGCGTTCTGTATTAATGACCTTAGGAATGGTATAAGTCCACTTTTGGAACAGGTCACCAACATGACTTTCCAGGAGGAGTGGGCAGACCTGTCCAAAACTTTATCATTAAGAGTTAAACAGCTTTCCAGGTTTATGTTGAAACTCTAATGGAAAATAATGGAAGCCATATTGAATAAATTATTTGTTTTTCATATTATAATTTTTATTGATATCCTTTTTTTATTAATAGGCTGATTTATGAATAATGTGAATTTTGAAGGTCACAGAAATGTTGTTTCCTCACCCTGGGGATAATTCTTTTTAAATACAATATACTATATGACAGCTTTAACATCAGTGAAATTTATCTTAAAACTTAAAACTCAGATACTGCTATTAAAGATTTATGAACTTGATTCTAAACAATGATTTTCAATCTATTTTGTACTAGTTGGAATATTAGTAAAAAAAATATCATATGATAAGAACAACTGTCTCAAAAAACTTTATCTAAGAAATGTGGAGAAAGAATAAAAGCAAAAAATGCCTTTCTTTCCTGACAATACAAATATAATTCATTAGTTCTTTCAGTTCAAGTTATTAAATTATACATCATGAGATAAGAGTATTTTTACATAATATATGTTGATTTAAAATTAATCAATGTTTCTTCAAGAAAACAAAATATATTCTTATTGTAGCCTGATAACACTAATTCTAGACCAGAAAATATCTTTTCTTTTCAGGTATATAGTGAATTTTAATTCTTTTTATAGGAAAAGTTTAGCTGCTGCACTTATGAGAAAAAATAAAGAAATTTAGAAAATATAAAATGAGAAAATATATAAAAGTATGAAAGACTATATAAAAATAGAATATTATAAGATAGAAAAGTCAATATAATAAAAATAGAATATTATAAGATAGAAAATTCTATATAATATAAATAGAATATTATAAGATAGAAAAGTCTATATAATAAAAATAGAATGATATGATATGTAAAATGCTACATAAAATAGAATAATATACAAAATAAAAGGTATATAATGATAAAAATGAATAATATACAACCTAAAAATTGTATAATGATACAAATAGAATAATACACTATATGAGAGCTATATAATAATAAAAATACAATAATATACAATATAAAATATATTGTCATGAAAAATGTCGCATCAATGTCATGTGTAATGTAAAGTTAGCTGTTGTTTGGTCAATTTAACAACACCTCAATTATTGAATTATTTAATGATGTTTATAACTTTTATAGGAAAAACCACAATGAAAAGTAGATATAGGTCTGGTTTATACTTAAGTCAAATTGTAGACATTGGTTCAGTTTATACTTGAGGCAAAAGAGAGACATTGGTCGTATTTATACTTGAGTCCCAAATTATACAATGGTTAGTTTGTATTCAAAGTTAGAATTCCAGTTTATAAGGGATATTGCTTGCATTATCTGAAAGTATAGACATTGTTCCTTGTTGTAACCTAGGGAAGATTACTGAATAGAATAATCACACAAAGGTTAGTAATGAATGATAATACTTAGGACATGAACAATACATATAAGATTCACCGGTGGTGCATAGAAGTAGCAGTCAACTACTAGAAGTAAGTCAAGTTAATTCCACACTGAGTCTCCAACTGCAGACCAACATACAGTATTTACTACTGTATTTATGTGAATGGGGACATACCCATTATCATCCATATGTATACTACAACAGTCCTGCTTCTACCTGAATCTAAAGGTAGCCATAGGTCCAGTTTATATTGGATAGTACTAGCATCTACCTGAGAATATAGACATTGGGCCAGCTTATACATGAGGCTGCTAGCACCTACCTGAAAAGTAGTCCCTCTTACTCATGCTGCAAGGGATGTAGTCAGTATATTTTAAGCCCCACCAACACATACGTTTAAATTGTAGATTTTTGTGGGAATTATCATTTTCAACTATTATTGATTACTCTTGGAATATTTAAAGTTAAATTCATAAATTATAATGAGACAAAGCCACATGGTCATTCTGCCTGAAGGTCAAGACTGATGTTATTGCAACTCCAGCTACCTAACACAGAAACAAGATCGCTACTCCATTTTAAACACTTTTAAAAGTAATTCTCATTGTTCTGATGGTAGTCTAGTGTCATGTTTACTTTTGGCCATGGAATTAAGTATGGCATACAGATTTTAAACTTCCATTAGACTCCAAAATATAATAGATTCCTTCTCATTTGGATACAGAATAGGGAGACACTGAGAGGCCAAACATTGAACAGGGTTTCTTTTTCGCTAAAAAGGAATAGAGTTTCTTCTTTGGTCAGACAATAAATCATATGTTTATGGGGTCAAACAAAGAATAGGTTTTCTCCCATCATCAAATAAAGGGCAGAGTTTCTTCTTTGGTCAATCAAGGGATGTAGTTTTTTTTTTTCAGTCATACAAAGAAACTATTAAAATACAATAGTTCTGGTCTCATTTGGACATAAAGGGTGTTTCATTAAGATGGATCAAAGTCAGCAGTAAATAAATCAGTGTTATTGATGAAAGTTGATTTATTTCTCTATTAGATCTTGTTATTTAAGTCACGGCAATTATGTGTAAAAGATAATATTGCCCAAATGTCCACCAAGACTTCAGTGGCGCACTTCCACTGAATGTTCAAAACTTTTGATGACATCTCTGCATAGTGCTCCTCGATATCACCAATATACATTTTTATCTCATTCTTCAGCTGTTGAATTGTTGTTGGCTTGTTGGCATAGACCTTACTTTTGGGATCACCCCAAAGGAAGAAATCTAAAGACATCAAGTTGCACGATCGTGGTGGCCAATTGACTTTGCTGTTTCAAGAGATGATGCAACCTGGGAACTTCTCGTTCTAATTCTGTTTGAGCGTCCATTTTTGCAATAAGCTTCGATAACGTTAACACATTGTTTGATTGATAAACTTTCCATGGTTGAAATTGCCAAAGACTTAAGTTGTTAAATGTGAAAGAAAAAGAAAAAAATCATTAGACTTTTAAACTTAATTCACATTTAAAATCGGTCCAAGTTATTGGAACACCCTTTATAATAGAGAGACACTGCTAGGTGAAACAAGGAATTGTTCTTCTTCTTTGATCAAAGATGGAATATAGTTTCTTCTTTTGTCAAGCAAGGGGCAGAATTTCGACTTTGGTCAAACAAGGGATAGAGTTTTTCTTTTGTCTTACAAGAGACTCATTTTACCTCTCAAACTCAGATTTAATACTTTCTGTGGTAAGCTGATCACTTTTTATACTATTTCATATTAATATGTATTTAAATCATGTGGCTAGATACTTTGCCTACATTGTACCATATGACCATGCTGACCTTCAGTCATCAAGTTGCATGACTGACCATATTCAACTACAATGGATAGAGAAGATTGCAGAGAGAAGAGTGCCATTATACTCAAATTCCCCTGGCTACTGGTTCCATGTAAGCCAATAGTGTCTCATTTTGCTTGGAGAGATGGGCACCATCATGAAATATCCAGCATAGCATTCTGTGATCTATATCTTGGAACCAACAAAACAACAATGTGAGCAAACAATAAATTGTTTACTATTTTCAAATGTACTTTCCTTTTAGCTAGTTAAGTATGGATTCAAAGCACTTTCATCTTTTATGCTCAAATTACCTCAAAGTCAGTTGAGAAATTGTTGAGATTATCTGTTCTAATGAGTTAAGGAAAATATGTGATCTTGATATAGTTTAACATTTTCCATTCTGTAGTGTTTTCCCATGGTTGCAACACTGAAAGCCTATTGCTACTCTGTTGCTATTTCCAGGAAAAATCTTATGATGAGCTCCATTCTTTAGTTCCACCAGATAAGACCTTTATGACTAGTATATATCATGTTACTTCCATAGAGTCAAATCACTCACATTTCCCCAGTATTCCAATTGTAACAAAAAAATTCACTTATTTTTTTTCCCCTGAAAACTTCAAGCACTGAAAAATCTCACTCTCACTCTTTGAGTATTCTCTTCAAACACTCCTATCCGATTCAACCCATACCAATTCAGTGGGAGAAAGGTCAGGAGATTGTGGTGGCCAAGTCATAATTTTCAAAATTTTATTCCATTTTTTATCCTCAAGACAATTCAGAACACTTCATTTGTAACAAAATCTTTCTGTTTCTGAATACTGTGCTTAGCTTTCGAAAGGCTTCTTTTGCTATTCCAATGTCTCTTCAGATTTCAGTGTTGCAAGTTTCGTCCTCTGTCAAAACACTTCCCAGATATCTCAGTTGTTGTACTAACAAATATTTATTAGCTATAAATGATCCATTATTTTGTATTTTTAAAGCTCCACCCAAGATGTAAATAATATGCTTTCCTAAGTTTTTATTCAACTAGCTAAAAAAACGTTTTTTTAATAGTTATTTTGACTTTGTAAAGTTGTGCATTGCACTCTAAAACTAAGTCAACAGGCCTATCATAAAAAGTAACATAATCGGTCCCAAGTGGGTTTTTTTAATCTCATAAGAAGAAAATAAGCATCAGATTAGAAAGAAAAAATGAAGTCAAGAGTGTTTTTTACCTGAACAAATAAGTTACTTTTTCAACCAATATCAGTCTAAAGCTGGCCATTTTTCTTTTCTTTCGTTTTTACCCAGTGTAATGTCACTGATCTGAAAGGTTATTGATCTAGATCGTAATCTCTCTTTGAGATTATTAACTAAGCTAGTAATCTCTTTATTTTTGGTTCCCTTTGAATGACTGATAGTACATACACTCCTGAATGAGCCATACACCTTTTAAGCTTGGTAAAAGAGCAAATAAAATATTACACTTATTCTCAGAAAGTTTTTACCTCATAACACAGATTCATCTTCTATGTTGTTTAAACTTCCATTGAATCTTAAACTCTGATCCACCTTTCTCCTGACCAAAAGCAAATTTGAAGTCAGGTGGAATCCAATTTTTAAAAAATGCATGGTTAGCTCAGTTGGTGATCAAAGGATTGGCTGCAATATTTTTAAGAATAATTCATGATTATTTGGAAATATTGGGATTTTATCTTTTTTTTCTTTAGGTATTTAAAAATGTGTTAATTGTTTTATCAAAACATATGTTGAGGAATGGAGATCACCATGTCAGCACCTACTTAAACACATTTATTTTAATTGCTAAAAGACAGAATGTATGGTTGTCAACAAAAGGGTACAGCCTATTATGTGAATTATAAGTTGAAGATACCAAAATTAAGCAAGTACAGTAACTTAAATATCTAGGAAGTGTTTAAACAGAGGATGGAAAATGAGACACTAAAATCAGGTCCATTGGGATAGTGAAAGATGCCTTCCAAAAGCTAAGCAAAGTGTTAAGAAACAGGTAAATATCATTAGAAACACAGAAAAGCGTACTGAACTGTTATGTAATACCAATCCCCCTATATGATAGTGAATGCTGGACCATCTCCTTGTAGATGAATAAGAGACTTGAATCAAAAGAAATGTAGTTTTACAGAAGGATAGTGAGAATAGTATGAACTGAAATTGTGAGCAACATGGAAGTTTTAGAAAAAATAAAAATAAAAAAGGCACTTACACTACAGGTAAAATTTTGGTATCCTCCTCATTTAAAAAAAAAAATAACTTAATATGAGATATTTTTGTATTTTTTTAAAGTAAAAGTTAAAATCTTCAAGTACTGAAAAAGCTCACTCTCACTCTTTGGGTATTCTCTTCAAACTCTCCTATTCAATTTATCTCACACTAATTCAATGGGAGATAGGTCAGGATATTGAGTTGGCCATGTTATAATTTACAAAATTTTGTTTCTTTTTTTGATTCAAGGTAATTTTGATATAATTTAGAAGAGTGTTTTCTTGAAAGGTAATTTTTAAAAATTATACATAAACCAGATAGTATAGCATATCTTTGCAAAATCAAATGATATTGTTCGTACTTCATGATTCCCTTGACATGAAAATCAGGAGAGTTTTGGGGGAGTGAGGACTTCAGTCCCCTCTCTCCCTTAAAACACTCCTGGTTTTCTTCTCACATATAATCTCTGCTTACTAGCAAAATGTTCAAATTTGAACTCATCTGTTGTCCAAAATACATTTTGACACTCTTTCAGTGTCCACTTTTTATGTTTTTTTTTGCTTACTCACCTTTGGTAAAATATGAAAATACAGTCGTGATGGCACAATCTTTTTTTCCTTCAAGCAGAAACAACTACATATGTGTTGTTAAATCATTAGTCAGTTCTGAGTCAACATAGAGAACCTGTATTAACATTTAACTTATTTGAAAATTTTGGTGATGTAATGGAATAACCTGTCACTCCCATGAGTGACTACACTGTAGGTAGTTTTTTTTTTTAAGCATTTCACCCCAAGCAAGGTGGGAAGCCACTAGCACACAAGGGGTTACAGAGGATTTGGAGTGAGAGACGATAGGAGTGATAGAGTAAAGGATGAGGAGAAAAGGAGAAGGATAGTGGGTAGATCAAGGCAACTGGAGATGTTGATTGACATTACATTTGAATAGTTGGAGATTATTGCTATCAGCGAAACAGGAATAGGGCGAGAGGTGCGAGATATGAAGCTATTGGAGTAGAAGAGACAGCTACATTTAACAGTTTCAACAGTGAAAGGGTGAGAGTGGGATGCCAGCCCCATAGGACACTTGAATTCATGAAGTCTGGGAACCAGTGCAAGCAGCTCATCGGAGCAATGAAAGTATTTGTAAAAATGACAGAGAGAGGCGACGTCACGTATGTGAGAGAGTGACTGCAGATGACATGCCAGATCAGGGCCAATTACATTGCATATACATCTCTGGATCCTATCAAGAACCAGACCATATATGGCAGCAATACTCTATGCAAGGGTGGATGGTTGATTTGTAGATTTGAAGGCTCGATTTAGGGGAGAAAAATTTCCTGGAGTGGCACAGGGAGCCAACTTTCCTTGTGCTGGATGAAGCAATTGACTCAATGTATTTGTTCCATCTCAGGTCAGCAGACAACGTGAGACCAAGCAGCTGTAGAGAGTTGCTCTCGAGAAGTTGAGCGTTAGACATTCTAATGGCGGGCAGGGAAGGATCTCTGTGGTGATTAATAGAGAGCAGTTTTGTTTTTTAGACGTTAACGTTAACCAGCTAATTCTTGCCCCAGTTCACAACCGATTGGAGGTCCTTTTCAAGACAAACGTCCAGGTTAGTTTTGTCAGCGACACTAGTTTTGTTTTTGAGGCAGGAGTAAATTGTAGTGTCATCTGCGTAGATGCCTACTTGGGAATCTATGATGTCATGAAGATCGTTGGTGAAGATAAGGAACAGAGTAGGGCCTATGATGGAGCCTTGAGGAACACCTGCATTCGTGGGATAGGAGCTGGAGGAGAATCCGTTGAGAATGACCTTCAATTCAAGGTTTGACAGGAATGATTGTATTAGGTCAAACAATCAACCTGTAATACCATAACCCTGGAGCTTGCAAAGAAGGAGGCATGCCAAATGCTATCAAATGCTTAGTTGATGTCTAGGGCCATGGCATGAGCTTCTCCATTACTTTGGAGAGCTTGGTAGACAATTTTAGTGATGGCTGTAAGCACATCAGCTGTAGATTGGGCAAAGTGGAAACCATATTGCTTGTCTGAAAGCAGATCATGGGATGTAAGGTGGTTAACCACTTCGGCGTTGATTAAGGCTTTGAAGAGTTAGCTGAAAAGGGGTAGAAGACTGATAGGACAGTAATTAGAAGGGTCAGAAGGGTCACCAGAGTTCTTAAAGACAGGAACAATCGATGACTTCTAGCAGTCTGGAAAGCAAGATTCTTTGAGGCAGTAGTTATATAATTTGGAGAGGGTGGGCACCAGTTCAGGTGTGCATTTCTTTAAGACAATGGCTGGTATCCCATCCTCACCACTAGCCTTGTAGGGGTCTAAATTAGAGATAATGCCCAATACCAATGACACGGTTATGTGCAACCCACTCAATAGGGCCTCAGTTCTAAGAGGGAAATTGGGTATGTGTACACCGGAATAGTCAAGCATTGAATTGAATGAAAATTTCCAAGCAAAGCAGTCATAGATAAACAGTGATATAATGGAATAACCTGTCACCCCCATGAGTGACTACACTATAGGTAGTAACTGGCTATAAGTATCTGTAAGTCAATGGACTACAGAGACTAGCTGGGATCTGTTGAGTATGACTCAGATTTACACGAGAACTACCAACCTTCCAATAGTAGCATTCACTACTGGATTGACTTGTGACGACCTTGTGCATAACTGTTACCTTTATTCTTATTGTACTGTTTTTTTACGATAAACATTTATTTATTTTATCCACCTTGCTTTTCAAGTATATATTCCTATTAGCATGGAATATAACATTTGGCAATCTCAAAAATCTACTGGCAGGTGTGGGGTAATAGTGAAAACAAAATATAATGCTTCTCATATAAAATATTCCTAACTTAATTAAATGTATTGTGGACAGATGAATCCAAATTTGGACCTTTTGGTAGTAAGAGAAGTTTGGAGAAAGACTGAAGAATAAAAGCAAATTCACTGTAGTTACTGAAATGTTATCTTTTACTCTAAAGAAATACAAAAATATCACGTTTTAAGGTGTTTTCTTTTAAGAAATGCAGGGTGGGCTCAAACTTTTTGCCTGCAGTGAATACTTAGTATTAAAAAGAGGCAGATGAAATTTGTAGAGCACATAATGAGGAAAGAGGGATTAGAAAATAAGACACTCACAGGATATATTGAAGGCAACAGGAACAGAGAAAAGCAGCACATAATCTAACAATCTTGTGTAAATTGTTAACAGAACAAGGATTAGGAGAGATAACAAAAATGGTAAAGGTAACATTAGCCGTTTCCCTATAAGGAATCATTTGGCACTCTTTGTTTGAGTAGACAGAACTGCTTTTGGTTGAAATTTATAAAATCTTTCTCTTAAAACACTTTTTTAGGAAAAAATATTTCTCAAGTCAAGTAGCTGTTATTGCTTTTTTCAGTATTGACGATAGTTTCCTTTCTAACCTTTTATTTGAAGTAGTGTGGAATGTTAATATCATGATTATGTCATTATTTTCTCTTTGAGTTACATGTGATATCCATTTTAGTTGTTGCTGTTGTTAGAACTCCTCTAGTGATTTGCTTTCTGTTATTTGGAATAGTTCTTTATTTGTGATTCTGTAACACCAGTTCACAATGTTCAAAGAAGGAATATCTTTGTCAAGACTGTCAGACTTTACTCACAGAAAGACTTTTTTCACCATTGATCTGAGAAAGCAATTGTAAACAGCTGACAGTTTAGATATTTCTGAACATGTTTGGCAGCATGCATGATATCCATATGAAAGCCTTCAATCTGATGAGCTTATTTAAGACTTGAGTTTTCTGGTTGATGTCTTGTTTCGTAGCAATTTGTGGTGTTCAGAAAAATAACTCTGGCACAACCTATTCTATGTTCAATTTCCTTTTCTCTTATATTAAGTTTGTTATAAGTGATCCATACACCAAAAGTGAAGTGTTTGGTATTTATTAATGCCACATCCTGAATTTTTGTGATAGATTCAGGGTAAGTGCCATCACTGCTTTCCTTGCAATTCCAGATCATAATTTCTGTTTTGGAAAGGTTTCAGAGCAGATACTGATTTTTCAGTTCAAGATGATTCTAATCTCAACTATGAACACCTATATCATCAGTATAGACCCTGTCAACTTCAGTACATTGAACTCAGAGGGGGAAAGCAGCATCAGTGTCTTCTATTGGTAGATTTATTTGGGATGCAGTATGGAATACACAAATTGTCGGTTTGCATATTGTTACATCTATGTTTGTATATGAACAGAGCATAGTCTAGGAAAAGATTAAATAGACAGGGGATCTCATTTGCGCCTTATCATACACCTGATGAGGTCTGAAATGTTTCCATATTGGAGTCCTTGCTTGACATCTAAGATTCTGTAGTTTGATACATTTTCTCTATTAGTTCAAATCATCCAGTGGATTTAGAGCTTGGAAGACAGTTTCTAATGGATGAAGTCTCTATTG
The DNA here is from genome assembly GCA_964036315.1 of Acanthosepion esculentum. Lineage (NCBI taxonomy): Eukaryota > Metazoa > Mollusca > Cephalopoda > Sepiida > Sepiidae > Acanthosepion > Acanthosepion esculentum. Next base: position 82,443,136 of record OZ038489.1, on the reverse strand, counting down.
ATGTTGTCATATGCTGCTGCGAGGTCAACAAAGCTGGTATATAATTTCCTATTAGAGATGCCATCATTGCATCCCACACCAGAGAAAAACCGAAGACAATCTTTATTAAGAGCTGCAAAGCACAGGATATTGTGGCAAGCCATGATCACCCACGTCCTGAAGAGACATGGCAAGAAGAAGAAGGATGATGATGATGATGATGATGATGATGATGATGATGATGATGATGATGATGAAGCATCAAATGCTTCCTACCAGAAGTATTTTTGATTCAGTTAAAAGTAATATACCAGATTTTGAGAAATTTCATTACAATCCAAATAAAAACTTTGAATTTTTTCAGTTGAGAGTAAATCATTATAGATGTTTTATCTGGTGATGTTACAGAAAATGTATATACACACAAGATGCCAATCAAGTAAAAAGAATATTTGTCTTTCAATTCTGATGTTGGGAAAAGAGAAAAAAAAACCTTTACATGGAAAAGAAATATAGAAAATATATCAAAAGGAAGGAAGAAAAATTATTGCTGAAAGAAATACTTTTCCTAAAGAAAGAATAAATATATTTAGAAATAATTGATTTATTTTTTTCTTGAAAAAGAAAAATTATTATATTTAGAAGAAATTAATGGATTTTCTTGAAGAAAGAATAATTATATCTAGAAGGAATGAATGGCTTATTATTTTTAAAAAAGAAACTAAATTATATCTTTAAGAAATGGATGACTTATATTTTTCTTCATGAAGAAGGAGTAATTATGGCATGAAAAAATGGATAAATTATTCTTTTCTTGAAGAAGAATGAATAATTATAGATTGAAAAATTGATAATTTATTCTTTTCTTAAAAAAGGAATAATTATAACTTGTAAAAATGGATGATTATTTTTTTCTTTATGAAGAAGCAATAATTATAGCTTTAAAAAATGAATGAATCCTTCCTTTTTTGAAGAAGAAGGAATAATTATAGCTGGAAAAATAGATAAATTATTCTTTTCTTGAAGAAGAATGAATAATTATAGCTTGGAGAAATTAATAATTTATTCATTTCTTGAGAAAGGAATAATTATAGTTTGTAAAAATGAATGATTATTTTCTTTCTTTACAAAGAAGGAATAATTATAGCTTGAAAAAAAAATGAATGAATCCTTCCTTTTTTGAAGAAGAAGGAATTATTATAGCTGGAAAAAAATGAATGATTTATTCTTTTCTTGAAGAAGAAGGAATAATTTTAGGTTGAAAAATAGATGATTTATTCTTTTCTTGAAGAAGAAGAAGGAATTATTATCACTTTAAGAAACAGATGATTTATTCTTTGATTTATGGAGAAGGAATAATTATAGCTAGAAAAAATGGATGGATCCTTCTTTTCTTGAAAAAGAAAAGGAATAATTATCACTTTAAGAAATGGATACTTTATTCTTTTCTTTATGAAGAAGGAATAAGTATAGCTTGAAAAAATGGATGAATCCTTCTTTTCTTGAAGAAGAAGGAATAATTATAGCTGGAAAATATAATTATTTATTCTTTTCTTGAAGAAGGAATCATTATAGCTTGAAAAAATGGATTTTTTATTTTAACAGATGATTTATAATCAATAATGATGCAATTTGTTGCTATGAGCAGCATAGAACAAACACATTTTCCTCTACTTTAACATAAATATCTCAGAACATGAGAAACATCAAACAGCTGTTTATATTTCTATTTGCAGATTTATTTCAAGTAAAAATGCTTAAAAAAAGGTCTTCATCTTTTCTTTACAATCTTTACTTATCAGTTTTGCTAACAAGACAAAGAACCAATGATGCTTAAATATTATTCACATTTTTAATTAAAAACCATAGATAAAATAAAATTTCCATATTTTTCTCTTCTTTACAGCTAGATTCAATTTTACTTTGTTTTCTCAGTTTAAAAATGTTTTGACAAAATAAGATTTGTCTAATTCTGAATGAGCATGTGTTCATCATGAAATTAACAAATAAAATATTAGGATTCTCTAAACTGAGCAAAAGATTTTATGCATTGAGAGTTCAATATTAGCAAGTGAATGATGTGGCATTTTTTAGCAGATCCTCTATAGAGTTAGAAAAGATCTGTGAATATTTGACAGCAAAAAGTGGCTGTCTTTTATTAGCATTAAACCAAGGCAATTGATTTTTACTTTGTAGATACTAGTCACTAGAAAAATGTCTGACTTTATTGTCCTCAACCTAAAACAATTCATCTTTTCTAACAAAATAAAAACAAAAACTAATAATGAATAAACGCATCCACCTCTCAGATAAACAAATTAGGGTTCTGTTAAAAGCAATTTTTTTAAACAAGAATAAAATGATATTTTTTAGCACAACCTCTTCCAGAATCAGAAAAGATCTTAATTTTAATCTTTCTCTACATTGGGAGACATTTGACACCAGAAAAAAATTGTTTCATTCCTTCTTTCAAAATAAAATTAGCTCATAATAAAGAAATATACATATTAGTCATAAAATTAACCAATAAAAATTATACTTCAGCAGCAGCAGCAGCAATTACATTAGAAAAGATAAGCCTATTGAGAGCAGTCAAGTGTGACAAGCAGCAGCAGCACTCATCAGCAGGCAGGTTAGATTCCAAGTTGTTCACTCAGGATTGTCACATGTGACAATAGCCTAGCAGAATAAAGCTTTGATTTATGAATTTGTTGACATAGTAATTGTGACTTCAGTCCCTGGACTTAGACTTGTTGTTAACTGAGTAGTACTCAATTAAGAACTAGAGAAGATATTCCTAATCAAGGTCAGTGAAATGAGCAATGTCTTTTGGCAAATTAAATTAACTCAATAAATAAAATAATAATAATGATAAAGAATAAATGTAATGTATGCAATGAAAGAACCGAAAAGAGGCTTTGATCATCTGTGTGAATTTATGACCCCATTTCCAGAAAGGACATAAGCTTTCTCTTTCTTCTTTCCAGTGTTTGAATGTGCCTTGCAGCCCTATTCATAAAGTAAGTAGTTTGGTTGTTCCAACTCAGTGCAAATCTGACTTGAGGTCAATCATATTAACTATTGTTGTTCTTATTTATCCTAACTTACTTTCGAAGGATAAAAAAAATAAAGAAAACAGGCATACCAAAGAGATATTAAGAACTTTGTTTCACTACTGTCACCAGAAACAAGAATAAACAGTCCTTAGTGGAAATTCAAGTTTCTGTAGACGTATTCTTTAATTGTAACATGTAAACATACATCCCATTTAATATACACGACAATACACAACCTTTTAACTTCTTCATGAGTCTACCCCACCACCATAAAATGAGTTCATTTTAAAAATCCCTGGAGGTTACCTGGACTAGCAGGCACCTGATAAAACTGATGGACACAACAGCGGGAACATTCTGACAATAACAACAAAGATGAAGAAAACAGTCCACATATAAATAATGTAAATAAAGATAACTCGTTATCCCAGAAAGTCTGACAGAAAAAATTAGGTATCTCTAAATATAACAAAACATTTTTAAACATGAATTTAATATTGGCAACACAACAAAATGAATTAGTAAAACCTCTCCCTAATTCAGAAAAGATCTTAATTTTAGATAAAAGAAAATGGTTGTTTTTCTTTATGATTAAAGTTAGGCAATTTTATTTTACTCTCAAAATATAATTATCTAATTATAAGTAAACATACCTGTCAATCATAACCAATAAAAATTAGGATTCTCAAAGTGTCATACTCTCCTTCAAACTAGATCTCTTTCATTCTACATTAAAACCTGTCAGCTAGTTGGAAAGCAAAAATAAATAAATACTTTCTCTGCAGGGGCTTTAAGCAGTACATTCAGCTCACAAAACAAATCCCCTTCACCGCAAAAATATATAAAATACAATATAAAAGGGGACAATCATAAACACTTCCACTAAGGTAAACATATAACAAAAAACACTAAGTTATGATTCATCCTGTCAGTTTATAAGGATGCTGCACATGACACTGAAAGCTGAGCCGCAAGGTATCAGACAAGCTATAAACATAACCATCAGTGACATTGGATCTGACACATGCATCAACTTGGAGCTTTACCATCTCTCCCCTTCCTCCAAGTCACTTCCCTCACCCACAAAGAGATATTCCATATTGGCAATTGTATCTTAACAATTCTTCTTTCTTTTGCCTCACTGGTGGAACTTTTTTCATTTGTTTTCTAGTGCTACCATGAATGCATTTATAACATAAACATAGCAACTAAAAAATTTAAATTGAAGAATTTACTCCTATCAATTGAATAAAGTGAGATTTTTAAGTAAGATCCTTCCCAGACATTGAATGTAATATTTTATCAACAACAATGAGCTGGTAATAGTCAATGATCTCTTGTTATTTGTATCAAGATATATAGTTATTTTCCACTATTTCTTGTTTCCTTTCAGCAAACATTTCCAGTTTTGTTCTTTTTTATCTACAACATTTCAAATAAATTGAACTTCCAATCATAATCTTGCATCCTAGCTCTACCACATTTGAACTGTTTCAGTTTCTTATTTTCTTGTATTTGGTTGAGCCTGAAGACAATCAAAGACCAGCATGTTCTAAATGTTGTTATAAAAAGTACAAGATGTGACCAAAACAAGATGAGACAGAAATCAATTGGTAGCAATGCATTAGGGGATTGTTGTTTTGGTTTTTGATTGGCTGAGAGAAAAATTACTAATTAGGTCAGTATCTTAGCTTGGCTGATTTTTATTTTCTTTTACCTTTTAAATAAGTTTCTTTTGATTGATACAAAACATTTTTGGGGAGCAAAACATGAAAATTAAAACAATTTGTTTCATTTTTGGAAATCAGGGCATTTGATTAAAATTGATTTTAAAAACAAAGAACAATATCCATTATTGCCATCAGTAGCTACAGCATTTATATTATCAAAATGAATTTGGTTTTATTCCTACAAGCATATACATGTAAAATGAAACAAATACTTACAAAAACATATAAAAGGAAATATAAAAAACATTGGTTATAATGATGTACCAAGAAGAACGGTGGAGTAATGGATAGTGGCTTGGATTGAGGAATCAGAGAGCCAGGTTCAAATTCCAGTTGAATCCATTACATTCACTTACGTGCTAATACTCTTGGGAATGGTATGAATCTTCTTCTTCTCCCCCCAGCTATGGTAAAATAGCAGGACAGATCGAGTTCTATAGCCTTGGATGGCAAGTGGTCTACCACAGAAAGAAATGGCAACCTACTGTGGGAAAGTCATGTATCAAAAGATACATGATCGCCTAAGCATGTATCATGCGTGGCACATAAACTGAGTGACTGACTGACTGAAGAGGAAACATTGATAATGTAGGGACACTAAAATTTAAACATATTATATATCTATATATTATATTATCTTATATTCAATAAATTAGGAAATGTTCAAGTGACTGGTTAGCAGACTCAAGAGGTTCAGGTTAAAATGCTCATCAGATGTTTGAGAGATATTGAGTTATCAAATACCTGGCCCCAATGAGAATTTTTTCACGAAACTCCTTAGTCAGATAATCAGATAAGTCTCTTAAACTTTTATTAATTTATTGACTATTATAGTTCTAGTTGACTATTGTGAACTTTCTGGCAGAAATTCTAGTGACCTGAAAAAAACTCATAAAATACTTGTAATTTTCACATATTTTTCTTTTTTAATTAGAATCATCTGAAGCAAGGCAGGAAAGCCACTAATACACAGAGGCTACTGGGTGTGGGAAAATTAGGAACAGAAACATTAACAAAGTACACAATGAGAAGAGAGTAATCAGATGGACAGTAGATAGCAATTGACATTGCATTTAAATTTTTGAAGATTAAAGTTGGTTGGAAAGCATAGAGCTGGAAGGGAGTTCCACAAATGAGAAGTGTGAGAAAAGAAACTGTTAGCATAGAATTTATGGCAACATCTAGCCAGCTCAACTGTAAATTGATGAGATCTCAACACTAGTCTAATACTGCACTTAAATTTGAAGAGTCTAGGGATCACAGCGAAGAGATCATATGAAGAATTAACATGAAAGTATTTATAAAAAAGGCACAGAGAGGCAACCTTACAGTGGGAAATTGGCTGAAGATCAGGACCAGTAATATTGTTGATTCTTCTTTGGATTTTATCAAGGAACTTAAGGTAAATAGCAAGGGTGTTGGACCATATGTGGTAGCGATATTCTTAGTAAGATTTATCTTTTCACCGTCCCTCCCACCCACTTTCAGACTTTCCTTCACATAAGATGGCCAGGTAGGTGATCAGCTGCAACCCTTTTTTCATTTAATATGTCCTGTGAGTGTCAAATTCTCCAATACCTTCTTTCCTATGATCTTTCCAAGAAATTTCAGCTATCGCTTTCTGATTCTGAGTAAAAGTGTCCATTTTGTTTCCACCTCTCTTACAACTTCTTCATTGTATATGTTCTCTCTCATCTCAGCATCCTTCTGTAGAACCACATTTCTGTTGCTTCAAATCTTCTCTTTATCAGTGATTGTCCAGCATTCACTCTCATATATGTCGATTGATATTATATAATATTTCAGTACTCTTTTCTTTTATTAAGGAACATTGTCCCCAGTTTAGTGCTGTGCTTAAGCTCAAAAACTCTAGATACCATGGTGAAGACTTCATTAGAACAATTACCATGAAAATATTTATGGAAAAGTCATAGAGAGGCAACCTTATGTCAGTTGGGAAGTGACTGGAGCTGAAACACCAGTTTAGGACCAATAAAATTGTTGATTCTTCTTTTGATCTTATCAAGGAACACAAGCTAAATAGCAAGGTGCACCAGACCATATGTCACAGCAATATTCAAGGCATGGATGAATGGTAAGATATATTCTGGAGAGAAAAACTGTCTTGCCTGACATAGTGAACCAAGTTGCTTGGCAGCTGACCTAACAATAGATTCAATGTAGTTCATCTACATCATATCAGCAAAGAACGTGAGCCTAAGAAGGCGCAGCAGGTTATTTTCCTGGAGGATAGCATTAGCCATGCTGATGGAAGGCAGCAAGAGCTCTCACAGATGATTAGTTGTATTATTATTATTATAATTGCTATTATTATATCTATGTATTGAAGAAGTCTGTTTGGTGACCTTGTGACATACTGTGCCTAAATTTTCTATTAGTATTTCTTTAAAAAATATAAGTGGTTTTACAGGAACATTTACAACTATAATCAAATCATCTCAGTTATTAGTCTAATTGTTGAGTTACAACACTTAATGAAGAGACAATTATATATATATATATATATATATATATATATATATATATATGTATGTATGTATGTATAATCAAATAGATAAATATAAATAAATATACATGCAAGTATGTATATATATATATATATATATATATATATATAAAACCTTTGATGTAAATAAAACAGTGCTCAAAGCAAAATAACACCGCTATTGAGTCTACTATCAACATTAAAAACACACAGACATAAGAACTGAAATTCAAAAAGGTAAAATAAAATTGAACTATATTCCAACAGAAGAAAATGTCTCTGATTTCTTTACTAAACCTATTGACAGAAGAAAGATTAAACAAATTTCTTACTGCTCTAAATGGAGTGCTATACTGAACATTTTTTTGACATTTTAATTGGCCCAGTTTTGTTTTTTTTATTCCCTCGTTTTTTATTCCCGCTTTTTTCTTTTTTTTGTAAAAGAAATAAATTTTTAAAAAAATTATTTATTGAAGATTAAAAACCCAAAAAAATGATTAATAGAAGATTAAAAAAATATATACAGGAATAAAAATCTTATGATGTATGCAAATTATATGCAAATTATATGCAAATTATATATATATGTTTGTAAATGTTTTGCATTTATTTTGATTATATTTATTGGCCTCCATAGAAAGTGGGTGTTAATAAGAGTGCACCCATCCATTTAGATTGAAGAGTGGGGGTTACTTTTCCAATATGGGAGGGAATGATTGCAAAAGTTTACTCCCTCCCTCTGTTATAGTCACAGACACAGAATGCATGCTGGGATTTTTTTTTTCTTAGTCAATAAAATGGACATTTTGTGTTTTGACATGACTCGGTCTAGATCTGCCTTAACTACTAGACAGACATACTGTGTTCACTTGGTCAATACTTGCATTTGTGCACAAACACCAATTCCTAGTTTGTGAATTCTTTTGCCTTCTTATCAGTTTTGATTTGCTTTAAACTTTATTAATTCTGATAGTGTTATTTATCTTGCACATTAACAGTGACTTCTAACTCATCACATATATTAATAAATCTACATTACATTATATATATATATATATATATATATATATATATATATATATATATATATATGTATAAAAGTGAACATTGAAGTCAACATTCAAAGGTGACAGGCTGTTTCATGCTAGGTGCAATCATCAGGACACCTGACGATTGCACCTAGCATGAAACAGCCTGTCACCTCTGAATGTTGACTTCAATGTTCATTTTTATATTTATATTTACATACGCTCTATCTCTGATATTGAGCACTTTACTCCATATAGTACACCTTAGAACTATATTTCTTCATATATATATATATATATATATATATATATATATATTGTTCACTTTCTGACCATAGTGATTTCTTGCAATCCGTGAAAAATAAATGCATTTTTTCATTGTTGGACTATAAAAATATTGATGCACAATAAAATTTGAAAAAGTAAAGCAAAACGTTAGTTTCATATATTACCTTTTTTTTTACCTTTCCATTTTTGCTAATTCTCAATCTGAAGAATAAAGAAAAAAAAGAAAAATAAATATTTAAGAAAAAAATTAAAATTATAAAGATGATTTTTATCAGTTTAAGTTATTTCTCAACAATGAAAATTGTCACAATCAATTTAGCCAAAAGTTAAGTTGAACTCCCTTTCCTCATATTTTGACATCTTCAGTAACATTTAAGCGACAATACTAATAAAAATGCTAATAACAATAAAAATAAATAAATCTCCTTCCAAAATTAAAACAACAACTGATAGCCAAAGCTTTAACATAAACTGTACCAGTTCTTGTTACCATAAATATTTCTGTCATTTTTTTTCCTTATCTTGAACTGTGAAATAACAACATAATAAAAGAACAAAGATATTCTTTTTTAATGTTCTTTTCTAAACCAAAAGATACTTTCTTCATTTTCTGGCATTTGGATGGCAGATGCTGGCATTAAAACATCTCTTCAGAGATAGTAATGTAAGAACACGCTAAAAATACCACAACCTGTCATCTATGGGCTGTCTCCTCTCTCTACTACGCTCTTTTGGATAGAGCTGTAATTGATATACGACTGCCCATCACATTTTAGTACAGGGTTATTGGACGTCTTACACTCTCAGCTTTACAGGATTAAATTAACAAATGGATAGAGACTGGGTAATCGGAAGGTTACTTTGATAGATATGCAAGTGCTGAAATCATTACTTGGAAACCTAGAAGGAAAATCTCAACAGATTTCTGCCATGAAGGTGTCCAGACACATCCATAAATCTTTTATAGTCTCAATGAATTCTATTCCCAGTTCTTGTAGATGTTCAGCCACTTGTTCGACCACTCATTCACTTATACTTGCTTCAACCACTTCCCTTTCCAGCAGTGATATATCAGAACAGATGGTGACACAAACATAGCCATTTCAACAGCCTTTTACACCACTGTACAATGGCTGCACATTTACTCATACACAATGTTCATTGGGCATTATTTTTGTAAAGGACCCCTGTGACAAATAACTCTGTTCCTCTTGAGCAAATTGAGAATAAATGGTTGCCTCATCTTGAAGAAATTATGGGAAACATGACAGACCAATAAAAATTAAAATAAGTTACATACACACTTTGTTGATTTTATATACGTAACAATACACACACACACACACACACACACATATATATATATATGTGTGTGTGTGTGTGTGTGTGTGTGTGTGTGTGTGTGTGTGTGTGTGTATTGGAAATAGTTGTAGAGGTTTTTTAGTTGTTTTGCATTATGCAATAGATCAGTAATGAAATGATTGTCTTCATTTTATTTCCCAGTGAAATTTGATAATGACAATCAAACTTATTATTGTTTTATAAGATAAGTAGCTAGCAAAACATGTGGATACATAGATAGATAGATAGATAGATAGATAGATAGATAGATCATGAACAGAATGTGATAGATATCAAAAGACTTTGATCACATAGAGACATAGATAGATATCAACATAGATAGATAGATAGATAGATAATGAACAGAATGTGATAGATATCAAAAGAATTTGATCACATAGAGACATAGATAGTTATCAACATACATAGATAGATAGATAGACAGATAGATAGATAATGAACAGAATGTGATAGATATCAAAAGACTTTGATCACATAGATAGATAGATAAATAGATAGATAGATAATGAATTCAGATGTTCATGTGACTGACATACAGTGTGTGATAGCTAAATTGAGGCCATTTTATAATTTTAATTTTACGTATGTGCATTGTTTTTGATTTTGTCAATTGCAGAGTATAGCACGGTTGGTTGGGCACTGTCTGTGAGAAAAAGTGCACCATGACACAATTCACTCAACCAGAAATTTGGAAACAGTATGCAATATTTCTTGGCATTCATACCGGAAGCTCCAATACGAACATTTCAGAGTGACTGGGTGTCAATCTGTGGACAGTGCAGAGGATTCAGAAAGAGCTGAATGAGTCTAATGGTGATTACAAAGGTACAGCAGCCCAGAAAAAACTCACTCTCATCATTCTGATAGGAAAAGAACTCCCAAATTTTGCAAGATGGAAGCCATGATTGACAAGGATTCCTCCAAGTCAATTAGGTCCATAGCCATGCACACAGGAGTGTTTGAGTATCTTATCAGGCAGGTATTACATTTGGTATTTCTCATACAAGATGAGAAAGGGCCAATTTTTATCCCAAGCCATGAAGGAAAAGAGAAAAGACTACGCTATGAAGCATCCCCTCCAACCGAACATTCTTTGGATTCCCTCAGAGGAGAAGAATTTCTGTCAGAATAAAATGGTGAACACGCAGAACAACCGCTGGCTTGCTGTGTCTACAAAAGATGTACTGAGAGTGACGAAAACCAATTATCCATTCAACATCATGGTGTTTGGACTGATCACTAGTGATGGTGATGTTATGCATCCATTCATCTTCCCACAGAGCCTTAGACTCAACACAAAGTCCTCCATCAAGTGCCTTGAAGAGGTAGTGCTGCCCTGGGACAAGAGGATAGCTGCTGGAAAGTATTATGTCTGGCAACACAACTTTGCACCATGCTACACAAGCAGAAGAATCCAGTCATGGCTGTCAGACAATTTCTGCAACCACATCACCCTCAGACTGCAACCCCTTTGATTATTATTTGCGGGATGTATTTGAATGAGAAATCAACAAAACTCCTTGTAATGCCAATGATGAACTGAATGCGACATTTATGGATGTATTCTCCAACTAGACAAGTGGACTGTCCAAAAGATTTTCAGGAGATTCTGAAATCATCTGGAGGCTGTGGTTGAAGCCAATGGCAATTTTATTGAATAAATGTACTCTTTAGTATTTGAAAATATTTTTGTGGAATTTTGATAAAAATATCTTTTAAAATGAGATGCTAGTATTATTTTCATTTTTGCGTAATTTAAATGACATACATAGGGATAGATAGATAGATAAATAGATGGATAGATAGACAAACAGACAGATAGATAGATAATGAATAGACTGTAATAGATACATAGATAATGAACTTAGTACAGTATTTACATTAGTCGGACTATTGTCCTCATCTTTGTCGCCATTTTTGTCACAACGTTTCGGCCGTTATACGCTCCGGCCTTCTTCAGGTGGTTGGAATTTCGAACTGAACCCTTTATTTCGATCACTGGGGTAGATTGTTCTAGTTCCATGAGCCATGTTTGATGGATGTCAGTTATCAGTTATCTCCTGCTAATTTTCCCTCTGAAAGTTCTCCACTGCCTGAACCGGGTATTGAACTCACACTCTTTGGGTCTGTCACTGGATCTAACCAACGCCTGAAGAAGGCCGGAGCGTACAACGGCCGAAACGTTGTGACAAAAATGGCGACAAAGATGAGGACAATAGTCCGACTAATGTAAATACTGTACATAATACCTCATCACAGAAATATAGACAGACTATGAACTTAGTTGTTGAACAGACTGACAGAGATAAATAGTTGAGATTGATAGATATATAAATAGATAATAAATTTAGATATAAACTAACTGACATTTTTTTTAATCATTTCACCCAAAGCAAGGCAATAATGCTACTAAGATGCAAGGGGTTACTGGGAGTGAAAGAGAATGAGATGACTTTAGTGAGCAGAAAGGAAACTAAAAGAACTGAATTCAGGAAGAAAGAAGATGGTGATTGATAGTGAATTTAAATTTTTGAAAATAGTAAGGGAGTTCTACAGGTGGGAATTTTGAGAAAAGAACCTATTAGAATAGAACTTATGATTACATCTAACGATTTCAACAGTAAAAAGATGTCCCCTAATAACCAATCTAGTAGCATGCTTAAATTCATTCAGTTAATTTACCTAGGAGGAGAGCCCATTAGAACACCTGGCATAAAAAATATTTATAGAAAAGACAGAGGGAAGAAATGTCACAGCTGTGCGAATGGGTTGAGATGTCAAATCAGAACTGATAATATCACAAATCCTTATTTGGATGTTCTAGAGGATCTTGAGAATTATAGCCGGAGCCCCAGACCAGATATTGTAGGAATATACTATGTACAAATAAATGATAGATTTATAAATGAATATAAAATGGATTCTAATGAAAAGAAATTGTTTTGTAGGACACAGTGAGTTAACTTTCTTAGCAATAGATTTAGCAATTGATTCAATATAATATATCAGTAGGAAATGTCAGACTAAGAAGGTGTAATGAGTTGCTCTCCCGGGTGTCAGCATCAGCAAGATGGTTCTCTAAGATGAGTAAAGGATAGCAGTTTTCATTTTGGAGGCATTAATATTTAACAAGCCGTTTCTTGACCCAATAACAACTGACTGGAAACCCTTTTCAAGAACAGTTACCAGTTTTACTTTGTTGGACCTAGCAGACTTACTTTTAAGGTAGCAGTAAGTAGTTGCTTCATAAGCATATATACCTAGTTTGGAACAAATGACACTGGGAAGGTCACTGATGAAGATAAGAAACAATGTAAATCCAAGGATATGTAGTAGAAGTCAAATGACTTACCTGCTAACATGGTTGCCTTCTTGTATCTCTTAAAAAGGCAAGCCAGTTAATCTACCTCATTTATAGGAGAGTACCTAATTAGATTAGTCCATTTTGCTCAAATGGACCTACCCAACACATTTGCATGAGTGGACTCTATTCACCCCTATATCTCTCCATTAAATGACTCAGGGACATTCATTCAGCTTGAAACAACTGCACCAGTCTACTTGTGTATTAGATCACTTGCAAGGTAACCAACATTCTACAGGATAGAGCTATAGGAGACCCCTGCATTAACGTGAAATGATCTAGAAGTGTGGTTGTTCAACATGACCTTTGTTAGCTGATAGATAATTGTTGTAACCTAGGGAAGGTTACTGAATAGAATAATCAAATGAAGGTTGGTAATGAATGATAATACTTAGGACAAGAACAACACATAAGATTCACCAGCAGTGCATAGAAGTAGTCAGTTTCTAGAATTGAGTCAAGTGAATTCCACAATGAATCTCCAACTGCAGACCAACATACAGTATTTACTACTATATTTATATGAATGAGACATACCCATTATCATCCGTAGATATACTACAACAGATAGATACATAGAAAGAGAGATAATGAATTTAGATATGGACTGATTGACATAGATGATGAACGATGACCTATATTATATTGATAATGAACTGAAATAATTATTTTTCCTTTTCCTAGACTGACTGCCATGCAAAATAAGAGAGCCCAGATGGTCTTCCTATTTAAAACATAGCTGGAAAGAAGATGGGTTCATATTCATACATATATTTTTGATTATATCTGTTTAAAATGTTACTTCAGATTAAAAAATGTATGAATGCACACACACACACACACACATATACACATACATATACATATATATATATATATATATAATTATAAAACGGTTATTGGTTACAGTTGAATTAGATCAGGAAACAATTGTGTTACAAACTTCTCAATACATGTATAAAGAAAATAAAAATTTAAATTTAAATTTAAAAAATTAGGAGATCAGCCAATCACATTACCTTAGCTTCAGCCTTTTGGTATCATCAGGTCAAATAATTTCCTAATGAAGGGAAGTATAATAGAAAAAAAAATACATGCTAGTTCACAGATAATAAAGATTTAAAAAACAGTTGAAACCAAGGTAACGGGATTGGCTGATCTTCTAATTTATATATATATATATATATGGTAGACGCCAAACACCAGCACATATGATTTGACTAATGGTTTATTATTTATATATAAATGCATGTGAAGTGTAATAGAAAAAAAGTTTGAATCCAATGTAGCGTGATTGGCTGATCTTCTAATTTTTTTAAATATACACACACATACACACACACACACACACACACACATATATATATATATTTATATATATATATATATATATATATGATGGACTCTCCCATCGTATTCAGCATATGAAGGTCAAGCAGCTCAGTCCCTAGGAACTGACAGCCAGACACCAGTACATATGATATTATGATATGATTATAGTGGTAAAGGCTTTGTGCAGAACTAATCACACTTTTTGAAGGGCTGAATACAGAGACCAAGTGCAATATGTGCCACAAGGTTCTCAAACAACCCTCCACAGGTTTTGAATTCAGAGTTTCCCTTCTAGACCAGTTGCCATCCAAGGCTATAGAACCCAGTCTGTTCTGTTATTTACCCATAGCTGGAGGGTGAAGAAGAGGATTAATAGCTTTCCCAACAGTATTAACAAATAAGTGAATGTAATGGCTTTGACTGGAATTCGAACTCAGCTCTCCGATTCCTCAATCTGAGCCACTATCCATTACTCCACCATGCCTCCATATAACCAAAACAACCACTTGCCTGAGAAGGTAATGGTTCCCAATATGTTTACAAAAAAACTCTTATCCTGATCAAGCCTAAACTCAATATTTCACAGATAATAAATATTTAAAAAAAGGTTGAAACCAAGATAGCATGATTGGCTGATCTTCTAATTTTTAAATATATATATATATATATATATATATATATATATATATATATATATGGTGGATGCCAGACACCAACACATATGATTTGGTTATAGTGGTGAAGGTTTTGTGCAGAACCAACCAACCACACTTTTTGAAGAGCCAAATACACAGACCTGGTGCACCATGTACCACAAGGTCCCCAAACAACCCTCTGCAGGTTTTGAATTCAGAGAGTTGTTCTTCTCCTAGACCAGTTGCCATTCAAGGCTAAAGAACCCAGTCTGTCCTGCTTATTTACCCATAGCTGTAGGGAGAAGAAGAGGATTAATACTTTTCCCAAGGGTATTAGTCTGTAAATGAATGTAATGGATTTGATTGGAATTCAAATATGGCTCTCCAATTTCACAATTTGAGCCCCTATCCAATACTCTACCATGCCTCCATATAATATATATATATATATATATATATATATATATATATATATATATATATACTCAATAGTAAAAAACCAAAACAGCCACTTGCCTGAGAAGGTAATATGTCTATAAAAAACTCTTATCCTTATCAAGCCTAAACTCAATAAACCTCAAGAATCTGTTAACATGGTCGATGGTCTGATGAGTAAACCTGTTTGTCCAGCTTATTTTATAAGTTACCCAATAAGATTGAGATCTTGGGAGTGTGATAACCAACTCAATACAGTGATGTTTTTATTTCTATTCCTGAAACTGTTTATGGAGTGCTCCTGGCCTCAAAGTTAGGCACTGATCAAAACCTAGCATGGGGAGTCTACAGAGTTAAAAACATGAACACTAACTAGTGATCAAAGATTTAATAAGTAACCCTCTGCACTCTAGGTTATTAGTATTACTCCCCTTTCCACTGCATTCTTTTTCAAGGCCTCTTAATTGCAGTATCCTTACTGTTCATTTCACTCAAAGTTGTTTTTTGTTGCCATAGCAGGATATGACAACATAACTATGAAATTCAAACAGACTATTGTTCTGGAATCAGTGTGATCTCAGTGGCAGGATAAACATTTTGCACAGCAAATGATATCACATACAGAGTGATAGTGGTTAATTTACACTAATCATGCCTTGTGCCATACTATCCTATATATGTATATGTGAGTACACTTTAGAAACATTTGTATACATTTATTCATACGAAAACTTGCTTATACTTGCATAGGTAGACACATTTGCATACATATGCATAGAGACATAGCTATAAATGCATATATTTTCATATTCTATGCTTAACCAATGTCTATAAAAATAGAATACTTTCTTTCTTCTTTCATGTCCCTTTTCCCTTCAGTAAATAGGCAACCATGATTCTCCACAACTTTGTATCATTTGTAGTTCTAAGTTTTAGGTTTAAACATAGATATTAAAGCATTTTACAGAAGTGAGTAAAATATTTGGTTGAGTCACAAGTAATTTCCATTTATGAGAACCATTTGTAATGATGAATGTTTCAGTGTAACTACTAATGACACATGCCAGTTAATAATAAATCTGGAATACACTAACAATGTCCCTAGTTTTATGCAGGGCAATAGCAGTGTACACAGTGGATGAATGAAAAATACTTTTTCCCACCATAGCAACACAAGGCGATACAGCAAGAAAAATAAAGGACAAACTTTTGAAATCCAATTGGTCAGTTTTATCCCACCCATGCATTTCACCTGGACTTGCACCTACCATTATTACTTTTTTCAAAATATCAAAATGATTTAACAGTGAAAACTTTCTTAAATAAAAACCAGATTCCAGAGTAAATCCAAAACCCATAGAATTTTACTCAAAATGTATTGAAGAACTACCTGATAAATGGTAACATTTAATTGCAAATAACAATGTACACATTGGATTAATGGAAAATATTGGCCTCCTCCATGACAACGGAAGGTGATAAACACCCTTGCCTTATAAATATAACAAATTTTAAATCATATATAATTCTTTGGATTTTATCAAGCATCTCTAAATATATAGCAGGAGCACCAGACCCTATACATAGGTTGAGACATAAGTAATTTGTCCTCCTCCATGACAACTCAAGGTGATAAACACAAGAATAACACAGGAAAAATTTCTGAAATTCAATTGGTCTGTTTTACCCCACCCACCTAATTCACCTGAACTTGCACCAACCATTATTACCTTTTTCAAAAACCTCAGAATGCTTTAATCAAGAAAACTTGCTCAAATAAAAATCAGGTTCAAGATTGCATTCAAAATTTTATCATATCAAAACCTGCAGAATTTTACTCAGAATGTATCGAAGAACTACCTGATAAATGGTAACATTCCATTGCAAATAACGATGAATATATAATTGAATAAAATGTAATTGTATGAGGGTAAATGAAAAAGTAAAGGCAGTTTACAGGCCAACACAGTCGATGTCGATAAATGTTATCTCCAGTATTGAACACCCTTGCCTTATAAATATTGCAAATTTTAAATTTTAAATAAATATTTATATATTAAATATATATATATATTTATTTAAATGCTGTGTCTTTTCATGACATAGCTGATCATGGCTGTCCACAGATTCCTTTTCTTTATCATCTGTGAACTAGTATGATGTGTTAGAAAAGGTAGTGAAGAGTTTCTCCATTGCCTTCTCAATGGTTTGGAATTCAAATAACTTTTCTTTTACTGCATTTGCCACCCAAGTCTAGGGTCCCCTTTTTACCCTGCTATTTAAGACATAGCTTAGAGTATGGGAGAAATGAGATCAATTCATTTTTTTCTCAGGGGTGTCATACAAAAGTAATTACAACAGGCTGGGCCAGAATTTGAATTTTGTTCACTTATTTCCACTTTCTATGTCGATAACTGTTAGTTATTCACCATACTACAGACACACACACACACACACACACACACATATATTACACACAATTCATCAAAGGCATTAGATATGCATAGAAATAAATTCAACCACAACTTTGATCTAAAGAATGTCACATTTATTAAAAGAGCAAGTAACTTACTTAGAAGGAAAATTCTTGAGAATGCTGCTATCGAATCTTATTAAAATATAAATCTGCACCCCATATTTTTTCCAATATCTCCATTTCTGAAAGAATTACCTCTTTCCCAAGCCGAGATACATGACTAAAAAATGTCAAAAAATTGAAAGAATACAGTTAAATTCTTAACTTCATGCTATTCAAAATATATTTCAAATAAATTAATCCCAAACTAAAATAATATAAATACTGATTTGTATTAAATTTTTTTAAAAAAATCACCTACTCACTTTCATTTATTAGACATTTAATTTTGCAACTTGGTGTCCTCCATAGCTTGCCTGACTTTTCAGCTAACCTGATGAAAATTTATGAGTTCTCCTATATTTAAAGATTTTGAAAAACCACTAACCTTTTATCTCTTGTATATAATTATTTGTTATAAAATAAAATCCTTGTATTTGCTTTGATAATGTCCTTTAGGATTTCATCATACAATAATTTTTATAAACTGAAATTTGGATTACCAATGGGTTCAACTCTGAGTGTGGTTTTAACATGAATTTTCTTTGTTGAATCTGGTTGTTCCAGGATATTTTACCTAAATGAACAACATATTTCCAATATATATTGATGATGCTCTATTAATATATTCCCACAAAGCTACATTACCTGAGCTTGTAGAATGTTAAACATATAACAGAATTCACTTATGAAACAGAAGCAAATAAAACTTCAGCTTTCCTAGATATCATATTACATCATACTGACAATGGTCTAAAACTAAATGTCAATTGCAAATTAACTAATAAAAATGATCTCCTAAATTTCTATTCTCACCATAAAATCAAATTAAAAAATGGAGTACTCATAATTCTATTTCAGAGCACACAGACTTTGTAGCCCTCATTATTTATATGAAAAGGAGAAATACATTGAAAATACATTTAAGCTTGTCCAATACCCTACTTTATATTCAATGTGAAACAAAAGTTTCATGAAATATTTTAAATTAGAAAAGTTATTCATTCCGAAAAACCCAATGATTGTTCTTCCCACCAAGTCTAACACAACTACAATTGAAAAGAATTTATGTAAATTTAACATGTGTCACAAGTATTTCTAAAACAATAAAAGAAAATTAATACAAAACAATAATAAGCTAAAACATAGAATATTAAATAGACACAAAAGGGAGCTTTTACAAAACAAAACTTAATGCATTAGTTACAGATTGTAATGTGTTTGACTAAAATATGATTTTAAAAATTCTACTTTAATTAAAAAGATACGATACTAATTTACTAAGAAAAGAGTGTACAGAAAGTGCTTTAATCATAAGATCATCCACAGTTAATTTATATCCAGGTTCTTACTTTTCCCCTTTATTGGGATATTTTCTTTATCACAATGTGGGATACGTAAAAATGATAACAGAGTCATATTGAAACTGAATAGGATTAACTAGACACGTCTGCCGAAAAAAAATTTAAATTAAAAAAAATTAAAAATTCAGCCTTCCCACCTTCCCTCGGTACATAATTATAACTCATATTTACATTTATAACTCCCTGTCCTACACAAATAAAATGTCATCAATGAAAACGTTACTTTAGTCTGGTAAAAACATAAATAAAAGCAAAAAGAATCTAAATGAAATTTGGCTAGACTATATACCCGGACACATATTTAAAAAAAAAGTTAATTTTAAACATCACCCCTCTCCTTTGTGTACATGTGCCATTATGTAAACATCATTCTCATCCAATAAAGAAGGAAATGTGTCACATGAAAAAATTTCCACTTTGTCATAAATTTTTCTAAAATTGATCTGAGATATAAAAATTTATATATCTTTTCCCATAGTGCATTGATCATGTATTGTTATATCTGGTCTGGTATTCCTACTATACATCTCGAGATTCTTGACAAAATCCAAAGAAACATCTGCAATGTAATTAATCCTGATTTGGCATCGTCACTTTCTCACTGACATGGCTTCCCTCTGTCTTTTCTGTAAATATTTTCATGGCACCTGATTTGACAAACTTTTTTTCCATGATGCCCTAAATACATGAATTTAAGCATGCTACTAGATTGGTATCTAGGTCCCACCCTTTCACGGTTGTAATAGCTAAATTCAACCTCCACTTCTACTCCAAGAGTTTCTTTACTCATACTCCCCATCTGTGGAACTCCCTTCTGTTTACTTGTTCCCTGATAAATACAATCTTCAAAACTTTAAATGCAATACCAATCACCGTCTTTTGTCTTCTTGAATCCTGTTCATCTTCTGTTCTTTCCTCAACCCTCCCTAATCTTAGTCTTCTCTTACACTTTCACTCCGTGTAACCCGTTGAGCATTAATGGCCTTCCTGCTTTGCTTGGGGTGAAATGATTTTTTTTTTTTTTTTTTTTAAGCATATCACCCCAAGCAAGGCTGGAAGCCACAAGTATGCAGGGGATTACAGAAGGTTTGGAGGAAGAGCAGATAGGAGTGGTAAAGGAGAGGATGTGGAGAAAGATAGTGGATCGATCAAGGCTAGGGGGTTACAGAAGATTTGGAGCGAGAGCAGATAGGAATGAAAGGTGAAAGGATGTGGAGAAGGGAAGTGGATAGATCAAGGCAACTGGAGATGTCGATTGACGTTACACTTAAATAGTTGGAGATTGTATTTGTCAGGGAAACAGGAATAAGGAAGGGAGTTCCACAGGCGAGATGTGTGAGACATGAAGATATTGGAGTAGAAGAGACGTCTACATCTAACAGTTTCAATGGCTTGTTAACAATTATACCATATCAAACTAATGAAGTTATTTAAAATTAAGGTACAATTCATCAGAGATATTTAACAAAAGTGACTTTTTTTCTTGAAAATAACAAAAGTCAATTGAAAGTTCCTTCTTACATTTAATTCTGTCTGTAAATTTGAGAAAAATATTTAAAAATATAATAAGCACAATTTGTATATTCTGTTTAACAGAACATGTTTAAATGAACACTTGCTGCCTCAATACAATCAATGTGTGAGTGTGTGTGTATGCATTGTGTATGTGCGTGCATGTGTGTGATGAAATAAGTTTATAGTTTGATAGGATTTGCACTTCTCTGCTCTGACTTCAATCTTATGACCTGAGTGTATAACATAAAAAATGCTGGCTGAACTGAGTTGTGAGTTTATTGTCTGCCAAACACATAAAACATTGATTTGTTAATGGGTAAGCCTTCCCTATGTCACTCAAGTTGAGAGGCGGGAAAATGTTGTAAAAGGATCTTGTATTCAATAAAGAAAACTCCGTGGTGGAAGTACATTCATCTGTGCTGCTTTTTATAGTTTAGAAAAGAAGACCAGGAAGAGAAGATTTAGAACCAATCTGATTTCTTGGTGGTTACAGATCAGAACATGGTCGCTAGATATCCAGTTCAATGTTTCATTTAATTCACAAAACAATATAATAATAACCTAAAACAGGAATTTACAAAATTGGATGTAAAAATGTTCCAAGAATTACATAGGGGGAAAACAATACAGACAATGTATTAGTTGTTCATTGTCAAAGATCAGACCATAATTCTTACATAAAGAATGCAGCTTTAATTAAAACAGAAAGTAATTTATTAAGGCAAAACCCCATAGAAAGTGCACTAATTTCAGAATCATCAGTGATAAAGTTTTGTTCAAGATCATACAACCTATGCCCTTTCCTCACTAGTCTTGGGTATGATGATAAGCTGCATCAATATTAGGGTCCCAGCTATGGGCAAATAGTGAACACCAAACACTATAAAAGTATCAAAATACATTTTTACTGTAAAAATACCAGAAATACGTCTTATAGTAAAAATACCAACAATACATTTTTACATATTTATAGTAACATGACCAACAATACATTTTATAGCAAAATGACTAACAATACATTTTATCTGTAGTTGAAAGCATACAATTGAGTTCAAAATATATTTAGTTGAAGTCATAAAATTGTGTTCAAAATATTTAGATTTCAGCATTAAATAACCAATAGAGGTTGATATGCCACTAAAAGTCAACCAACCAGCAAACATGAAAGAACTCTTTCATGACCTTAATCCATATGATATTCTATAATTTCTTAATGAACTCAAACTGTATTCCAAAATATAACTTCAACAAAACTATAACATAAAACACACATATCACTGCCTCTAGTAATTATGCCCACAGAAACATGGATAGACACCAAATCTGAGTATCATCTACCATGTATTCAATTGTGAAATCAGAATAAGATGTATCATATATTTATTACTTCAAACCTCCCAAGAAAATTACATTTTGGAATTAATTGACCCATAAAGGAATTGATATGCTATTAAGCAAACAAACCAATCAAACAATCTTTTCTTAACAAAACTACATACCACTATAATGTGGTCTAATTAAAAAGCATAGTGATAAAAATAAAAAACTAAATACAAAAGTGATAGAAAGCTGTATGAGGTTGGTTATGTTTTCTATCTAGATACACAAGATGTCAAAATTTTTTAATTTGAGTTTAAAACTGAGCTTCAAATTATAATCGGCATCCGCTGCTTTTCTTCAGCAACGTATACAGAGTCTTAAGTAAGACGATAAACTACATCCACCAGCAAGGCTTCTCATCAGGAGGTTTAAGGAGTGTAGAACCACCTCTTAATTGCTGATGTTCCCAGGTCCACCCTGACCTGGGGTGATAGCACTCATTAGGGTCCTAGCTATGGGCAAATAGTTGACTCCCAATCTGGGGTCAAAACACTATAAAAGTGTAAATAATACTAGCAATTAATTTTTGGAAAAATCTTATTACCAGCAATGCATTTAAAAAAAATATTACCAGCAATAAAATACCAGCATTAAACAACCCACTGAGGTTGATATGCCATAAAACAAAACAAACCAAACCTAACCAACATATATAAGACTCTATTGATAAAACCATTATTAATCTAAAGAACTGTTTTTGAGATATGAAATGTGTAATGTAGGAATATTTTTTAAATTTCTACACAGATGAAGAAGAGACATGAAGCTACAGAAATGTGGTTCTACAGAAGGATGCTGAGAATACTATTGACTGAACATTAATAAACATTAACCAATGAAGTTTTAGAGAAAATGGAAACAGAATGGACACTTATAATCAACATCAGAAAGAGACAATTGAAATTTCTATGACATAATGTGGAAAGAGGGCTTGGAAAATTTTGTAATCACAGGAGAGATTGAAAGCAAGAGGGACAGAGGATAAAAATGCATAACCTACCTAATGAGTTTATGTAAATGAATGACAGAACAGGGTTTAGGAGAGATAATGAAATGACAAAATTTATTAAGAGCTATAAAAGAAAAGTTATTGTGGAGAGCCAGGATTGCCCACGTCCTGAAAGGACATGACACAGAGAAGAAGAATCTCTTAACTATTCAGTTGGAATGGAAAAACATATTAATATTAAATAAGGTCTCATGTTTCAAACATAGCAATATACTTGCTACAAGATTTTATCCAATGGCAACACTTTCTTAGTTCCTTTGATGATTGTAAGATGAAAGAAAATGTAAGATTTAAAAAATGCAGTCAAATAAGGCAGAAGATACTGTTCCATGAGATTCTTGAAAATTATTAGGTTGGTGCAAAAATAATGTTGTTTTCTCACATGAAGTTGAATGTCAAAAAACGACATTATTTTTGCACCAACCTAATAATAACTATTGTGTTATTGGGATATATTGGTAATATTTTTGCTTTTTTAATCAATACTTCATTTTAAAAGTACAAAACATATGGCATAATTTGATGATCCTTGCTATTCTAAAAGTTTTCAGATGTTTGTGTCTAGTTTCTCCTTTGCCTTATGCTTCAAAGTACCATAATCAACAAATGATGGTTTCCCACTTCTAGGCTTTATTTCAAGATACATTTCCCCATTTTTAAAATTCTTCAACCAATTTTATGATATTTTGACAAATATTGCATCTTTTCCTTCCAATCGCTAAAGTCTGTGAGCATCTTCAGCAGGTTTCAAGCTCAGCTGAAAACAACATTTTAAAATTCTCAGAGCCAAAAGATTGTATCTCCCGAAAGAGCACCTGAGACGAAAAGTAAAACAGAAAAGTAATGATAATAATAGCAATAATATAGTTGAAACTATAAACACACATGAGGCGGAGTTTGCCCAACCTTCCCCTCACACACACAGCAGAGTGAATGAATTGTACATTTTCAAGATAAAAGCCGGTTATCTTTAGGGTAAATCAGAAAGATTTTCATGGTAAATTCTTTTTGAACTCCCCTCTAAAATTGTGTCCCATTTATCTATGATGGAGTCATAGTTTTTAGATGTGTCAGTCAGTTATGTGCCATGTGTGATACATGCTTAAGCAATCATGTATTGAAAGATACATGACTGATGGGGCAGATTTTTCCCACAATAGGTTGCCATTTCTTTCTACGGTAGACCAGTTGCCATCCAACACTATAGAACCCTGATGAGAAGACGAGGATTCATACCTTTCCCAAGGGTATTAGCACATAAGTGAATGTAATGGATTCAAGTAGAATCTGAACTTAGCTCTCCAATTCCTCAATCCAAGCCACTACCCATTACTCTGCCGTACCTCATTTAGATATGTATGTACATGAAATAAGCTTTTTAGTAAGGGTTTGCAAAAAATTAAAATGTAATTAGAATACTGACAATATAGTGGTGTCATAGTCTTTAGATGTATACATGAAATGAGGTTTGTAAGGAATGAATATGCTTTTGATATACACTAATATATAGCAATAATAATAAGCATAAATCTTATTTTTAATGGATATATGCATGACCGAAGGTTCTGTTAAAAATAGAAGTTTAACAAATATTTCCTGATGAAATCCACAAGTTTAAATTCTAATTTTCAACACAGGTAGGCCATCTCTACTTGAATCTTGGTATCTGTCTATATTTCTGAGATGAGGTATTATGTACATTATTTACATTATTCGGACTATTGTCTTCATCTTTGTCGCCATATTTATTACAATGTTTCAGCCATTGTACGCTTTCGCCTTCTTCAGGTGGTTGGAATGTCGAACTGAACCCTTTATTTCACTCGCTAGATAAAGGCGTTAGTTAGATCCAGCGAAAGGACCCAAAGAGTGTGAGTTCAATACCTGGTTAAGTGCGGTGGAGAACTTCAAGAGGGGAATTAACAGGAGATAACCAATAACTGACATCCATTAAACATAGCACATAGAACTAGAACAATCTACCTCAGTGAGCGAAATAAAGGGTTCAGTTCGACATTTCAACCACCTGAAGAAGGCCAGAGTGTACAACGGCTGAAACATTGAAATAAATATGGCGACAAAGATGAGGACAATAGTTCGAATAATGTAAATAGTGTTGAACTTTGGTATAACACTGCTTTCTTACCATCATTTTCATCAATTTTGCTTTGCATTATACCGAGTTATGCTTAGAAAATATCTTTTTTTTTACTTCCATAGTTTGAAAATAAGAAGTCATTTTGAAAACTCCTTTGAGACATGAAAGTTTTAAATAACTGTTTTAGTTTTTATTTTAAAATATAGCTGGGGTGATTCAACCTATTCAGTGAGACGATTCTGAGAGAATTAAAAGTCCTACCAGGATCAATTACTGACAGTCAAAATCTTAACAACAAAAGATATGCAGATGACAAGATAGAAGACAAAAAAGGAAACCACAATAACTCCTAAAGAAGGAAAGTGAGATGAAAGGTCTAAATATTGACTGCATGAAGATAGAATGCATTGTTGTTAGCAGAAGGAACAACAATGTAACAAGGTTGGCATTTTGGGGTTGATGTAGTAGTGATCTTGACATGATACTATTTGTTGGGTGAAACAGGGTGGGTTTTTGTGGTTGATGAGGTACTTAAAGCAATTACCCCGTTGCTATATGTATTTTTTGTATGAGATAAATCATTTTATATTGAAAATGAAATGAATTAAAATGTACAACAATAACATAAACAAAAAAAACTTCAGACACATGTTGACATAAACAGCAAGAATTTGTATTTTCTTTTTGTGATGTGAATTACAGAATATTGGTATGGTATGTGCAAAAATGTTCTCAGTGTCTCTTGTTTGAAAGTTTGTGCTTATTTGGTTTGGTTCTGAGAATTTCGTTTGTGAGGATGCATTTGAAATTGTCCGTTTTCGATTTTCCCAGAGTGCAGGCAGATGGTATGTTTCTGTACTGCTACTTGTCTACTCTACTACTGATTACTGCTATGGGTAAATTAGTCTACACTACTTTACTGATTCTTTTGTGGTAGAAGGGTCGTTTTTATAATGATGAGGATAGGATGGTGAAATATCCTTCTTTTCTATCATCACTGATGACAAGGTTATTTTTATAATGATGAAATATCATCATTCTGGAACATAACAGACTAGCATACAAATTACAAATTAGAGATAATGAATTAGAACAAGTACAACAATTTAAATATCTGGGAAGAGTTTTAACAAAGGATGAAAAGGGCAACATTGAAACCTGAAGGCACATTTAAAAGCTAAGCAAAGTATTAAGAAAGAGAAAAATTTCATTGGAAACAAAGATAAGAATACTGAACTGTTATGTAATATCTCTGCTCGTATAAAACAGTGAATGCTGGAAAATATTCTCAAAGATGAAGAAGATACATGATGCAACACAAATGTGGTTCTACAGAAGAATGCTGAGAATATCATGGATTAAACATTTGAGCAATAATAAAGTTTCAGAGAAAATGGAACCATAAAGGACACTTTTATGTAAATTCAGAAAGAAATAGTTAAAATTTCTAGAGGAGATAATGAGGAAAGAGGGCATGGAAAATTTAATACTCACAAAATATATTGAAGGACAGAGGAAAGCAATGCATAACCTACCTAGCAAGCTTGAGTAAATAGATGGCTGAACAGGGTTTAGGAGAGATAGCAAAAAGACAAAATTTATTAAGAGCTACAAAGGAAAAGAAACTATGGAGAGCCATGGTCGCCAACATTCTGAGGGACCATGGCACACAGAAGTTTAAATATGAGTTGCTATGTGTCTGTACTTTAAACAGATTTAAATGAGTTTTTACTAAATTTGCCTATGAAAACTTCTTGTCATTATTTGGCCATTTTTCTTCAGAAAATTATTAAAACCTAATCAAATTTAGAGTTGTGAAGCATTTATCATTGATTATTACAATGGAGAGCAATCATGAAATGATTCTATAAAGCCATTGTGCCGGCAAGGAGTGGAAACTGTAATGAATTATACACACCTAATGATGAATGAAGCTCATTAACATTTTGGGAATGGACAATAAAAATGCAACCAGATTGTAAATCACAAATGGATTTGCCAATTAATTTATTGTGGCATTTATCAAAAGAGTTGAATTTTTTTCCCTAAATTAGGATTAATCTGAAAACCATTTCTAAGAATTCAGATTTGGATCAGTACTTCATTGAATAACAGAATACTGTTAAGAACTCTTCTTTATTGGATTCATTCTCCAAGAAAATCCATTCTTTCCTCAGAAATAATGATCAAAACAACAATAATCCTCAGCAATTCCTTTTGTTTTTTCTTTTTTTAAAGAGACAAATGTGTCACTGGATATAGCAAAGAGAATATAAGTTAAATTGTTCAAGTTTTTGAACTGATTAGTCATGTCATGAAAGTTTTAAGACAAAATATAACATTTAAGTTTTTTCTTCCTTGACTGGCTTTCATTGAGTAAATTAGCATGGATGTTATTGCTTGATATGGAAGGCTAAAAATGTTAAATAGAATTCTACTGAACATTGGCTCTTTTGCCAAAATTCACATTCTTTTTATGTAGACATCCTTTTTTTCTGGCAAACATATATTCTGTTTGTCTTAACTTCCCTAAAATCTGCTATTAAGTATAAAAATTAGAATAAAAATCTAGTATTAATTAAAGGTTTGTGAAAAATTTGTTATTAATTATAGGTGTATAAAAACGTTTTTACCTATAACCCATTTTTGGTATCATCAGCATTACTTTGTTAATTCTTTTATACAGAATGCATTTAAATCCAAATATAGTTCATAGAAAACTTTTAAATCCATATTTTTATAGTAAAACATATATTCTGTTTCTTTTAACATCCACATTTTCTGCTATGATTCTTTGTCTAGTGCTTTAATCTTATTCAAGAATGTATAAAAGATGGAACTGTTGAAGTCTTTGAGCTTAAATTATGTCATTAAAGTTTCAGGATGGAAGATGATATTTCTAATTCTTTTAAATCCTGACTGACTTCTATTGAGTTAATGTTGAATAAAGGCATCAACTTAGACAGGATGTGAATATTTGTAAACTTACACTTATTTGATTACTTCCTAATTATATAATTAATCTCTTTCTATTTAGGTTCATATTTGTTAGACATTGGAAATAGGAAACCTAATTCCTTTTGATAATGATTGTCTAATATTGAGATGAAAAAGTTTCCCTCTTTCATGAATTATTCAGACTAAGATGATCACCTTTGTTGTTTTCAAGATAACATTTCAGTTGATGTGCTCCGTTATGAAAATGAGGCTTTGACACTTCTTCAGGATGTGGGCGATCATGGCTCACGTAAACCTCCTATCCTTTGTAGCTTTTAGCAATATTTGTCTTTTCAGCCTGTCTCTTAATTCCTATGTTCCCACCGCTTTTACACAAGCTCATTAATTTTATTTGGTCCCTCTTTCCTTCATTATATCCTGTGAGTATCAGATTCTCCTGACCTTCTTTCTCCACTATGTGTCTCAGAAATTTCACCTGTCTGTTTCCTAAGTATAAGTATGCTATTTTTGTTTCCGTTTTTCTTAAAACTTCATTGTTACACACATGTCCAGTCTATGGTATTCTTCACATCCATCAGCAGAACCACATTTCTGTTGCCTCAGATCTCTTCATTGTGTGTGAGGAGATTGTTCAACATAACCCATTTTTGACATTAATTTGTTAATTTTTTATAAAAAAGGCTTTTAAATCCAGCTAGTTCTACAGACCAGTGACTTTTTTTGTTACAATTTGCATTCAGTTTACTTAGATATCCTTTTCTGGTAAACACATATATATATATATGCTGTTTCTTTTAACCGCCACATTTTCTGGTATGATTGCTTGTGTAGTGATTTAACCCCATTCCAGAGAGATTGAATATTTTTAGGCATCAACTTAGACAGAATGTGAATATTTGTAAACATACATTATTTCCTAACTATATTATTAATCACATTCTATTTCTGTTTATAAAGAAGTAGTTAATATTAAAATTAAATTTGAAATAGAACACTATCACCTACTTTCCAGAAATATTGTTTAATATTCTGAGATGAATAAGTTTCTGTCTTCCATGAATTATTCAGACTAAGATGCTTGTCTTTGTTGCTTCGTGACAATATTTTAGTTGACACGCTCTTTTACGAAAATGAGGTTTTGACACTTAGATGTGAAAAATGCCCTTTTGATGAAGTCGTAAATAAAACAAAAACACTAGGTTGCAATTGATGATGACTGTATCCAATATGAGGGTAGATAAATAAATTCTTTTATAAACTGAATTTTGATATGAAACTTCCACTGTATCATGATAACTATTGTCTTATATTCTGATAACAAATAGTTTCCCTTTTCCATGAATTAATCAGTGTAAGATGCTGATGTTTGTGATTTTCATGACAATCTTTGGGAGTAGACCCATAAATGTTAATTAGGTGACTTTCAATCTGAAATTTTAACTGTATAATGTTTGATCGATGTGAGAATGGAGAAGCACGAGGTGAAGCATAAAGAAAGAAGATTATTTACACTATTTACATTGTTTGGATTGTTGTCCTCATCTTTGATGTCATGTTTCAGCCACTGTATGCTCCAGCCTTCTTCAGATGACTAGAATTTCAAACCGAACCACTAGGGGGTAGATTGTTCTAGTTCCACTTGCCATGTCTCTTCCAGATAACTCAGTTTAATTTATTTCCCTTAGTAACTCAACCCGCCAAGTTTTTTGTTCACCTCTGCCATGGCCAGATATTGAACTCAAAACTCTTTGGGTCAAGTCACTGGATTATTTCAATCAATGCTTTTATCCACTGGGTTCAGTTTGAAATTTCAATCAGCTGAAGAAATCCAGAGCATACAATGGCCAAAACTTTATGAATATGACAACAAAGATGAGGACAACAATTCAAACAATGTAAATAGTGTAAATAATTACAATAGTAATATAGACATATATTGAAAGAAGATCATGTTGAAAAATTAATATTTTCACTAAAATAAATACTTTTTCCTTCCTTAGGCTACACACTTATCAATGTACTTTTGTACACCTGAGGAAAGCCAAAGAACACATTGGCCAAAAATGTTGTAATAAAACAAAAAGAATAGGATAATAGTCTAAATAATTCATACAATATGGAAAATAATTAATCTCAAAAATGTCATACAACATTCACTTGAAATAAATTCCCAAATTGCTATCAATGAAAAGAAATGCAAGCTTGGTGCAAGACTTAATGAAAACGATTTAAGTATCAGACTTAAAACTAGAAGAGGTAGGCTCATTAATAAAATGATAAAATAAAGAAAACCAGAGAATATGTTTGCCAGAACATTGTGATAAATGTAATAAATATAAGAAAATTAAATCATGACAGAAATTTTAAAATAAGGACCTATCATTATTCTTTACCAAGTGTACAAATGTTATATTCTGATTCACATTAGACCTCTTCCTGATTTACTCTACATCAAATCCTATCAGCTGAAAGCAAAATTAAAATAATAAATGTTGCTCTCTGCACAGGGGCTCTGAGCATCACATCCAACTCACAAAACAAACCCCACTGAAAGATAAAATACAATTTAAACGTTGGAGCCAATCATGAATGTTGACACTAAAGCAAGAGTATGACAAAAAACACAAAGTCATGTATCCACCCTGACTGCTTAAAAGTACCCACTTGCAATGCTTAAAGCAGGTAGTCAGAGAGTTCACTAATAACCCTTGGTCATCTGACTCATCACAAGCTTCAATGCCAAATCTGTACACAACCGACTCCCTCATCCTCTAAGAAGCTTACCTAGCCCACAGAGTGATATTGCGCTTTCATCCTTTATACCAGCAATGGAGAGAATTTTATTTTAACATATCTTGTCTCCTTTTATTTTCACCTCACCAAAAGTGCATTTTTACTTTCATTTGTTCTCTTGCAACAATATGCAGAATATAATACCAAGAATCAATGACTTAAAATATACCTTCCCAAAACAGATCTGGAAATGAAATAAAAGTAGAAATTATACTGCTATGGTAATTTACCCATGCGTGCATGGACTCTCCCAGCTATAAATAGGAGCAGGTACTGCCTTTTGGAGAGGGAAGTTTCCAACAGTCAGCTCTGACAGTCGAACCAAACTTTCTTGCTGTAACACTCTCGTTTATATATGTTTGTATTACTGTTTCTGTCAATATTTAACTCAATTCCTCTCTTTGTGTCTTTATTTCTGGCCCTAACAATGGCACAACATATACATACTTTGAATCCAATGTAAATATCCAGAATGCAGAATTAACAATCTCTAAACAGTTAAAATACCTTACTGTGTGCATCAGTTATAATAAGTTTAGTATAGGAAATAAGAAAATTGAATATAGAAGGAACTGCACTAGGGATTATTTGTCCGACACTGTGAGATGCTACAAAACCAAATCATTTCACCCAAAGTAAGACAATAAAGCTACTAAGATGCAAAGGGTTACTGAGTATTAGAGAGTATGAGAAAAAGAAAAGAAAACTATTATTAAGGAGAGAGAAGAAGAGAAATTAAGAAGACATAAGATATCGATTGATGTTACATTTACATTTTTGAAGATGAAAATTGACTGAGATGCAAGAAGTTGGATGAGATTTTCATACGTGAGAAGTGCAAGAGAAAAAACTGTTAGCATAGAAATTATGGTTACATCTAGCCATTTCAACTGTAAAATGATGAGGCCTTTCCACAAATCTAGTACTGCATTTAAATTCATAAAGTCTCGGTAACATAGAAGAAAGCTCAGCAGAACAATTATCATGAAAGTATTTATAGAAAATGCACAGGAAAGCTACATTATGGCAGTGGGAAAGTGAAAGCAAGATGCCAGGTTAGGACCAATAACATTGCAGATTCTTTAGATTTTTAGATCTCCAAATGTATAGTCAAATCACCAGATCATATGTGGCAGCAATATTCTAAGCATGGATGAATGGTAGACTTATAGATATGTAAGATAGATTCAGGAGATAGAAATTGTCTAGCATGACACAGTAAACCAACTTTCTTAGCAGCTGACCTAACAATGGATCCAATATAGCCTTTCAACTTCATGTCAGCTAAGAACATTAGCCCAAGAAGAGGAAACAAGTCAAGGTTAGTATCAGCTATGCAGTAAGGGTTCTCTCAGATGATTGATAGAGAGCAGTTTAGTTTTTGAGGTATTAAAATTAACAAACCATCCTTTACCCAAGATAACAACAGACTGAAAGTCATTTTTGACATCAGCCTCCAATTTGACCGTATCAGGCTGATCAGATTTTGTATCAAGACAGGAGCTTATGCTAAATGGTTGGTTCTTCCATAGAGACAGAATATGACTATTCTGTACTACCCAGCACAGGGGTTGCACTCATATATACCAGGAAACCAGATATACTTTAATCAGCAGTAAACCACTAGTGACTCTTGGAAAATACACTGGACTGGTATAATTTGAAAGCCATAAGATAGTAGAATCTTTGAATATCCTCTTTTTATTATTCAGAGACTCCTCACTGGTATTCATTTTTAGGCTAGGTCTACTACCCCACCCAGATGAAGTCCATCTCTATGCTAGGTCTACTGAGGCATCCCAAATGATGTTCATTTTTATGCTAGGCCTGCTGAAGAATCCCAGGTAATCTTTATAATTCTTCTGAGGTTCCCAGATGTTCATCTCTATGCAAGATCTTTTGAGTCTCCCAGGTGTTGTTTATCTTTATGCTCAATCTACTGAGGCATCCCAGATGATGTTCATCTTTCTGCTAAATCTTCTGAGGTCCCAGATGTTCATCTCTATCTGTGATCTTTTGAGTCTCCCAGGTGTTGTTTATCTTTATGCTTGATCTTCTGAGGCATCCCAGATGATGTCCATCTCTATAAAAGTTCTACTGAGGCATCAAAGATGGTGTTCCTGTTTCTGATAATTTTTCTGAGGTTCCAAGATGTTCATGTCTATGTGAGATATTCTGGGTTTCCCAAGTAATGTTCATCTTTATGCTAATTATTGAGGTTTCCAGATGTCTTTGCAAGAGTACTGAGTCTTCTAAGTGTTGTTTATCCTTATGCTAGATCTACTGAGGCATCCCAGATGATGTTCATCTTTCTGCTAATTCTTCTGAGGTTCCCAGATGTTTATCTCTATGTGAGATCTTCTGAGTCTCCCAGGTGATGTTCATCTTTATGCTTGATCTATTGAGGTGTCACAGATTATGTTCATCTCTATGCTAGATCTACTGAGGTATCCCAGATGATGTTCATATTACTACTAATTCTACTGAGGTTGCCATATGTCCAATTCTATAGAAATGTACTGAGTCTCCCAGGTGATGTTCATCTTTATGGTAGATCTATTGAAGCATCTCAAATGATGTTCATCTCTATGCTAGATCTACTGAGGATTCCATATGATGTTCATCATTATGCTAGTTCAATTGAGGATCCCAGATTCTCATCTCTATGCTCAGTGTAATGAGGATCTCGGGTGATGTTGATCTCTACATCATTTCTACTGAGTTATTCCAGATGATGTTCATCTTTAAGCAAGGTTTACTGAATCCTCTCAGATAATGGTCATCTTTATTCTAGGTCTGCTAAAGCACCCCAGATGCTCATCTCATCACTAGGCCTAATGTGACTGCCAGAAGATGTTCCTTTTAGTGCTAGATCTAGAAATGTGCAGATTCCTTCAGTCATTGAAAAGCATATAAGATTAGTCTGAACAATTTATTTGAATATCTAATTTTTTCTATTATCTCAAAAATAAAATAATTTTACCCTTCATGGTGCCTATTCATTATCTCAAAGACCCTCAGTCATCAGTTATGCGCCATGCATGATATGCTCTTAGGTGATCCTATACCTTTCGATACATGACTGACCAGGCAGATTTTTCCCACAGCAGGTTGCCATTTCTTTCTGTGGTAGACCAGTTGCCATCCAAGGTCTGTCCTGCTATTTAACCATAGCTGGGGGGAGAAGGAGAGGATTCATACCTTCCCCAAAGGTATTAGCATGTAAGTTAATGTAATGAATTCAACTGGAATTCAAACTTGACTCTCCAATTCCTCAATCTAAGCCACTATCTATTACTCCACTGCCCCTCACCAAAAAACTTTCATGTCAAGTTTGATATCACTTGACATGTTGGCTACCTGTAGTACAAATGATAAATAGATAATTGGTATGACTGTAAGTGTATCAATGCACATATGCATGTAAAATATACTGTTTCCTATTTGCACAAATGCTTGCTTAGGCAATAAAATCAAATAGCATATTTATTCATATGAAACAGCAAAATAAAACTGATCATATAATGTGGCAAAAATGTGTGTGAATGTTATTAACTGTTGTAAGTTCCTGGGAGATTGTGCAGAATTCAGACAAAATGGCAACTAACATTCACACGCATCCTGCTCACTTGTGTTTTGTTCCAGTCTACAAAAGAATTGAAAATAAGTTTTTGCAATTTCACACACAATGATTATTTCTTTTCTCTGATTAATCAAATCTGAAAATATTATGAATTCACTTGCTTTTTTTTTTTCATCTTTTAATAAGTTTGCAATCATTTGCATCTCAGTTTTCATTCTCTGCAATATTTAATGATCACATCATTTGATAAAATTGATTGCTCACCAAGAAAGGCTCATGCGAAATTGTGGAATTTAAATCTTACATTTCGTTATTTCATTTTTGGCATGTGTTGATTCTTTTAATTTTATATTCTGGATATTTTTATGTCATTTCACTATCATTTTAAACCTCTATTTGATTTATAAGAGAAATGCGTATTTTGCATCAAGTTAGATTTCAGCTGTAGCCTATAAACTGCCAAATAACTTTATCCATGTCCTAAGTAAATTAGATTTTATTTAAACTTCAAGTCTTACCTGCTTTATGTTTTTGTTTTTTTTTTCAATTTAAGTTTTAATTTAAGTCTATTTCAATTTATAATGTTCAGCGCATTTACAATCTGGGTAAGGTTGATCAAATTATTTCGTAAAGTTACTTAGCATGTTATATCTATCATACATATTCAGCTTCATTTTACAGTTATATTCAATTATACCAGCAACTGTAATATTGTCTTTCATTTTTTTTTTACTACTACTACTACTACTACTACTACTACTACTACTGCTGCTGCTGCTGATGATGATGATGATAATAATAATTACAACAACAACAATAATGATAAGAATGCACGGTGTTAACACCAACTGAAACAAAATGATAGAGTGGCTGAATATCTGCAACTGGAAAATATGCAACTTTTATGGGAAGGCAACTGATATAAACATCACCCAGACCTGTAACAATTTTATGAGACTTTGCAATACACACAGACAGAAAAATCAAAGCTAATTGCCCAGACATTGTGATCAAAGACCACAAGAAGAGAATGCGATTTCTTACTGACATGGCAGTCACTGCAGATTGTAATGTGTCTTTGAAGATCTTCAAAAAAACTATCAAAATACAAGAAATCTCAAAAATGTAACACACGAGGACATTAATAATTCCAGCTGTAGTTGATTGGAAAAGTGTTTGATAGACTCATTGAATGGATTCCTGGTAGCCCATCCCTTAATCAAATAAAACAAAAGAAATTATGCCCACAAGTACAGCTCACAACTTACGAAAGGCTTTATCTATATAAAATGTGTGTGGTCTTAGTCTTTTTAGTTTTTTGTTTGTTTTTACAAAAATGATCAGTGGAAAATGTCTTGAAGCTATTTCTGACCTTAGATATTTGGTTGGAAATCTGTATACAACAGAAATAAAAGGAAATAATAATACTAATAATAAACCTTTCTTTAGATATTATTAGTATCTATATGTTAATTGTATTCATGGGTAAAACATATTTTTGTAATAAAATGATTAGAGAGATTTGAATATAGTTTCATATTATTGAACATAAGAGAGAAAAAGTCAAAGAAAATTCCATTGAAAATTGAAATTATGTCGGAGTCGCATGAATCATGTCATGTCTTCTTGGGATCTAAATGATTATAAATGAAGATTTTACCATTGCTGTTCATAATAGCAATAGTAAAAAAAAAAATTAGCAGGAGGAGGCTGAACGTGATGGCTCACCATGATATGGGTATACTCTGATGCCCATGAACCAGCCCCACATGAGTAGATACAAACTAACTATAATGCTGACACAACAAAAAATACTGTTAAACTGCATCAGTCATCACAGTGGTCAACAAGGAGTGTGATCCCGGGGATTGAAATGCCTGCAAATGGAACAAACTCTACCCAAGAAGAATTAGAGGAAAACCACACTGATGACAGTCCTCACAGAGGTCTTCTATATTCATTAAAAGAAAATCCCACAAAAAGAACCATAAATAAATAGTCTAGGGAATAGTATATTGTAGTAATGATAGCCTTTTACATAGCTATGATAAATCCGACAATGACAACAAGATGCAGAAATGCCTATAATATCTGGCATGAACAATCCCACAGATGACAAATATTTTCTATGAAAATTTCTCGGACATTCAGGCCGGTAAATGTTGTTTAATACTGTTTATTATAAACAGAGCATTTACTTAAATATTTGTATCTATAAAAAATTAAACATAAAAATGTCTTAAAATAATTGTCAGACTTTGTCCATTTCATAATATGTGACGTTATTTGTTTACATTTGATACGCAATGAGCAGATATGAACGTACGTGAAAGATTCATAGAAGATTGAAGTTTATAAGCAGTATATTCGACCTTGCCAACCAAACGATCCTCTGTGGCCGAATCAGTTAAAAGGCACGTCAGGCTACATGACGGTTCCGTATAGGATAGAGGTTTGAATCCTGTCGGAGGACGAATATTTTGTATGAAAATTTCTCAGACATTCAGGCCGGTAAATGTTGTTAATACTGTTTATTATAAACAGAGCATTTACTTAAATATTTGTATCTATAAAAAGAACGTATGAACATAAAAATGTCTTAATATATATATATATATATATAGAGAGAGAGAGAGAGAGAGAGAGAGAGATGCCCACTCAAATTCGAGGATACTCATCTACTAGTGTGGATAGTTCAACACCCACAGAGCCCACATGTGGTTTATACTGCAACTATGCTGAGCAGACCGTAGTTACAGTTTCCAGGAGAGAGCGTGTTATCTATCAACAATCTGATCAAGGCCAGCACGCTCAAGCCCTCGGCCACGATGATTTGTGACTTTGTGCTAGCACACCTATCTATCATCCCCAAGGATACCACCTACCCAATTTCACTTACGTGGTATGGTTTTCCAGACCAGTTTCTTTCCTGACAAATCGAACATTGTCAGGTTTGAAGCCGGGTTGCATGGTCAGAAATCAAATGTTCTAACCACTTGGTGACATGCTCATATATATATATATATATATATATATATATATATATAAATTTTAATCCAAAAGCAACCACTCATCATATCTCAGTTCAAAACTCCAAGATGCCATTTCATTATTTAACAATTGTGTATGCCAAGGAAGACATACTTTTGTTTCTGCACATTAAGCTTATAACATGATATTAATCTTTTCCTGGTGCGACCAATTAATCTTTTCTATGTGTGACTGATTTGTGTGTTTCATACTTTCCTACATTGACATAAGAGTCCTCTACATAGATAGGCAGTTTGCCCATCAACAATTTGTGAACTTTTCTGTTTATCTAGTAGGAATGCCGCAATATATTTATATGAGAAATATTGTCATAAAGGAACATAAAATTGCCATTGGCTCTGTATACAGTTTTGAGCAAATGTTTTAGGCACATTGTGTTAAGTGCACTAAAAATTATATGACTTAAAATTGTAATTTAAGATTTAAGCCAGAATTTAAATAGAAATAAATAACAAATCAAACAAAAACTTAAGCCTAAATTTTTTTCTATATATTTTGAATTTATTATAAGCGATAGAAATTTTAAGTGAGTAAATGTTTTAGAAGCACTCTCAAACAATTATTCTGTGCACTTTAATATAACTTAATAATAGGAGAATTTATATTAGTTTATTATCTTATTTAGAAACAAACAAATTTCCATTTTATTCAATTTACACTGCCAAACACTACTTGTTTCAAATGATAAATGCTGAAAAGTTGTTGCTCTTTGTGAGTCAGGTAACTCTTAAATGGAAATTGGCACTACCATCAGAATATTCTGTTAATGTTAGTGTTATATTCTGTGCTAATAGGAATATATACTTGACAAACACGGTGGATAGAATAAGTAAATGTTTATTGTAAAAACCAATAGAATAAGAATAAAGGTAACAGTTATGCATAAGGTTGTCGCAAGTCAGTCCAGTAATGAGTGCTACTATTGGAAGGTCGGAAGTTCTCACGTAAGTCTGAGTCATACTCGACAGATCCCAGCTAATAATATTTACCAACCTCCCCACGGTGTAGGATGTGGCACAAGGCTGAATTTAATGCAGGGCATTCTGAGCCTGTAGACTTGGCCAAAAACCACACATAAATGGGTTTGGGTCTGTCTACCTCCCTGAATGAGACTCTGCTCTTTGAAGGAGCTTCATCTGGGTCCCTCTCTGCCTGAAGGCAGAGAGTTCAACAACAGCTAAGAGCTGAGCAACAGATCCCAGCTAGTTGGTATTTACTAGCTCCCCCACGAGGGTAGATGTGGCACAAGGCCGAGTTTAATGTGGGTCTTCCAAGCCTGTAGGCTCGGCCAAAAAATGCCCATGGAACCCGCATAAACGGATAAAGGATCGTTTGGGCAACCTCCCCGAATGAGACTCTGCTCTTCAGTATAGCCTCATCCGGGTTCCTCTCTGCCCGAAGACATACAGATACTTATAAGTAGTTACTACCTATAGTGTAGTCACTCATGGGGAGGGGTGACAGGTCATTCCATTACATCAGTTAGTGTACAACAAATCTATAAACAGTAGTCTGATGGAGGATACTTTTAAGACAAACCAAAATATGGTTTTAAATGCAAATTTGCTTTTTGTTTGTTTAGTGGCATATCAATTCCTTATGTCATTCAATGTCGAAATTTAATTTTCTTGTGAGCCTTAGTAATTACTTTTACAAAAATGTATTGCTGGTAATGTTTGTTTACTATGAAAATGTATTGCTGGTATTTTTACTAAAAAATGTATTTTTATACTTGCATCGTGTTTTGATCCCACTTTGGGGGTTAACTATTTGCACATAGTTGGAACCCTAACAGGTGCTACCACCCAGGGTTAGGGTTCCACACTCCTTAAAACCTTCCTAAAAACCTTACTGCCGGATATAGTTTATTGTCATACCCAGGACAGACAGACAAATTAGCTAACTGATACAAAATACCATAATTGAATAAAAAACAACATCCAAGAAAAACTGCCTCTTGAATCAAAAATATTGTGAGTGTAGGTACTATCAAGCATTTTCTTTGATGAATTAATTTTTTTAGCTAAAACCTGCAGCTGATGACAAATTAATATGAAATACAGAAAAAGGCGATGTTTCCAAACAGGAATGAGATTCTCAGTTGGATATATGTTATTTTCTCAGATGAATGTCATATTGAATTTTTTCAGGCATGAGAAAATATGTGAGCAGACCTCCTCCCTACATACAATTCATGATTTAGTAAAGACTAAAGAAGCACAACTGTAAAACACTCAGCAGAAATTACAGTAGGAATTTGAGAAAATGGAGAATGTGTATTCATTTCATGCAGTGGAAATGGAAATTTAAAAGAATAAAAATGTCCACTCAATAAAGGTATATATCCCAAATACAAGGTGCAATGGGTAAATTGTTGTCATCTCATATTTTTAATTTCACGCATATGTGTTGTTTGTTTTTGATTTTGATGATGACACAGTATAGAAGGGTTAGTTGGGCACTGTCTGTGAGAAAAAGAGCACCATGACCCGATTCACTCCATTAGAAATTTGGAAAAAGCATGCTATACTGCTTGGCATTCATGCTGGAAGCTCTAATAGAAATATTTTAGTGTGTTTGGGTGTCAATCTGAGGACAGTGCAGAGGATTCAGAAAGAGTTGGAGGAGTGATTACAAAGGTATGGCAGATTGGAAAACTCACTCTGGTCATTCTGATAATAAAAGAACTCCCAAATTTATTGGTGAGGACCTCAGACTCAACATGGAGGCCTACATCAAGTGCCTTGAGGAGGTAGTGCTGCCCTGTGTCAAGAGGTGACTGCTGGAAAACCTTATGTTTGACAACACAACTCTACAACATGCCACATAAGCAGGAGAAACCAGTCATTGCTCTCAGACAATTTTTGTGACAGCAGCACCCCTTACATCTGGCCACCTATCTCCCCAGATTGCAGCCTCCTTGATTATTTTGTGTTGGATGCAGTTGAGCAAGAGACCAGTAAAACACCTTCTAACACTAAAGATGAACTGAAGGCAAGGATTATTCACCAACTTAAACAAGAGACCCTCCAGAAGAGTTACAGAAAATTCTGAATTCATCTGGGGGCCGTGGTAAAAACCAATGGCGATTTTATTGAATAAATTTACTTGTTAGTATTTCAAAATATTTTTGTGTGATTTTGGTAAATATATCTGTTAAAATGAGGTGTCAGTGTTATTTTAATTTTTGCAGAACTTAGATGACAATTAATCCATTGCACCTGTTTATGAAAATGTACACATTACTCCACAGGATGGTTTGAGTTAGTGCTTTTCAAAAGTGATTATATAGTATGCATCGAATATTGCTACCATATCTGGTTTGATTATATTACACACCTCCTTTAACAAACTTCTATTTGGGTGGATCTTGAACCTCATATTGGATGAACATTAGTAAAAAAAAAAAGTGTTTTTCCTAATATATTTTTTATCATTTTACCCAAAGCAGGGGAATAAAGATATGCAGGATTTTACTGAGAATGAAAGAAACAGGAAGAACAATAAAAGAACAGGATTCAAGGAAACAGAACTGACAAATGATGTTGCATTTAGATCCACAAATGAGAAGTATGAGAGTAGAAAGTTTTAGAATAGAACTAGCAATTTCAACAGTGAACCCATGAGACCTAACTATCAGTCTAGTACTGTGATTGAATTCGTGATTTTGCGGTAACAAATAGGAAAGTACAAAAATATTTTATAGAAAAGGCATAGTGAAGCTACATCACATTAATAGAAAAGGCATAGGGAGACTACATTAGATTAATAGAAACGGCATAGGGAAGCTACATTACAGTGATAGAAAAGGTATAGTGAAACTACATTACAGTGATAGAAAAGGCATAGTGAAGCTACATTACAGTGACAGAA
The DNA here is from genome assembly GCA_964036315.1 of Acanthosepion esculentum. Lineage (NCBI taxonomy): Eukaryota > Metazoa > Mollusca > Cephalopoda > Sepiida > Sepiidae > Acanthosepion > Acanthosepion esculentum. The sequence goes on along the minus strand of OZ038489.1, from coordinate 82,401,222 downwards.
AAGGCATAGAAAAGCTACATTACAATGATAGAAAATTCAGAAGGAATCTACATTACAGTGATAGAACAGGCATAGTGAAGCTACATTAAAATGATAGAACAGGCACAAGGAGGCTAAATTACATTGATAGAAAAGTCATAAGGAAGCTAAATTACAATGATAGAAAAGGTATAGGGAAGCTACTTACATTGATAGAAAAGGCATAGGGAAGCTACTTACATTGATAGAAAAGGCATAGGGAAGCTACTTACATTGATAGAAAAGGCATTGGGATGTTACATTACATGATAGAAAAAGCATAGGGAAGTGATAGGAAAGTGACTGAAAATGTAGAGGCATAGATTTTACCAAGAATTTCTCTCTCTCTCTCTCTCTCTCTCTCTCTCTCTATATATATATATATATATATATATATATATATATATATATATATATATATATATATATATATAGCACCAGCTGTGGCAGCAATATTTGATGTATAGATGAATGCTTGATGTATAAATGTGCAAGAGAGATTATGGCTAGAAAAATGCATACCATGACATAGCAAACCAACGTTTCTAGCAACAGAGTTAGCAACTGTATCATTCAACTTGAAAAATAAATATGAAGTGAGTTTCACTTCTGGAGGTTAGCATCAGCCATGTTGATGTTTCATGAAGATGGTTAAAAGAGAGAAATTTTGTTTTGGAAGTGTTAAAATTAACAAGCAATTTTTTGCTCCAGTTAACAACAGGTTTAAGTCATTTTTAAGATCAGCGGCAATAGAACTTCTCAAACATATCACGCTTACTATTAAAACAAGAATAAATAGCTGTCATCAGCATAGATACCAAGTCAGAAACTGGAAGGCATCTGGAAGGTCATTGATGATAATAAGGAACAAAGTAAGTCCATGGATAGAGCACTAGTTTTCTATCACATAAAAATCTTGGATATTAGCAATCTGGTCATTTGCAAGAAGTTGATATCCTGGCTCAGTTTGACATGTTCCTTCAACACCAAATTAGGATACCATTATACTCAGAATCAGCAAGTTACAGCTGAAATTTCTGGAAACTCACAGGACATATTGAAGGCCAAAGGGGGTAGAGGGTGTCACTTACCTGACAAGCTTCTTTAAATGAACTGCATAACAGTGAGTGGGAGTGATAGTAAAAAGACACACATTATGAAAAGCTGCCAGGGGGAGTAAGTAGTGGAGAGATATAATATGTAAGCAATGAAAGAGGTTTATGAAAATGGAAGCAAAAAATACACTTATAATCAGAATCAGCAAGTTCTGAAATTTCTTAGACACAATGTAGAAGGGAGGCTTGGAGTGTTTAAAATTCACTGGCCATATTTAATGCCAAAGGGACACAGTGAGGCATTTAACTGATGATTTTCTTTAAACTAACTGTAGAACAGAGAGTGAGTGTGATAGAAAAATGATACACATTACGAAGTGCTACAAGGGATAGGAAGTTGTGGAGAGCCATGATCGCCACATTCTGAAGAGAGATGGCACATAAAAGAAGACCGATAGCCAAAAACAGTATTTCAAGAAGTTCTTGCATAATTTTTCCCCGTGTTTTTAAGTGCTTATAAAAATTTAATTTTCACTTTCCGCTGAAAGATAACTAAAATTGGAAAATTGTTTATTTTTTGCTCGATTACGTATTTGTCTTGTGTACTGTGAAGATTTGCACCTCTGCACATACCTTAATTTTGCTGGAAAGGAAAAAAATTATTGTCACATTTAGAGGCAGGAGAAAGAAACACACACAAAACTCTGTTAAAATTAGGCGTAATTTTATTTAGTGAGATTAGCTAAACGGAGTACAAAAGATATCTCTAGAAATAAGCAGGCATTTCTTCTACTCATCTTTTTGCTGAAATGTTTTTTAGGTTATTTTTCTTTTACGAAGGGGAATGTTTATGCATTGAAGATAGCACTGTCAGATCACAAATTAGAGTTAATTAGATGTCGTAAACAAATAAACAAACAATAAACAAAATAGAAAAGCTTTAAAGTAAAAAGCTATTTAGTGAAATAATTTGTTCTGCCAACTTAATCACTTCCCTTTTATCTATAAATATTCAATTTACATGACTTCATTAGCTCATTAAAGCATAAAGGCACATTTACTGGTTTATCTGCATGGTTGTTTATCATGAGATTTTTTTTATGGTGTCTTAGTCATTTGAAGTTTTATATAGTTAAAGAAAATGTCTGTGGTTTGAGCTTAAATGCTAACTGGGTAAAGCTTCTTATAAAAATATATCTTAGCAAAGAGTGATTTTTATGACCTTGTGGGAAAATGAAATAAAACTGATAAATAAAATAATAATAATGAATAATAAAAAAAAATTTTAAAAAATACATTTTCCCATTATGCCAAGTGTAAATAACAAAATATGATTACCCCACTTGGCTTCATAAGACACTGTTAGGTAGCGCTGTTGAAGTCTGTAAAAAGTCAAACATTTTCCTGTCTCTCTCTCTTTCTCCCCCTTGCTCCAAGATGTAACACTACATGGTAATTTTTATTCCTGCTGGAGAAGTTTTCCCAGTCCACTGAAAAGTGAACACTCTTTTCACTTTCCAATACATGACACTTGCATGTGTCTTCCAAAAACTTCCAACTATGAAGTAAGTCAAGCTTTCTCTTTGGTTGTTTCAGCTCAACACAAGTCTGACTTGAGGCAACCCTTATAACAGTACTTATATTTACTTACCCTAACTTCTGGATCAAAAAAACATACATACCATAACCATGTTTAAAACTTATAATGACAAAAGTAAGTTCAAACTTCTTTTAGTTGTTCCAACTCTGTGCAAGGATGACTTGAGCTGAACCATGAATATGATGCTTATACTTACATAACCTAACTCCTGAACCAATATGAAAATGGATATATCCAAGAGACATTGACAAATTTGTTTCACTACAGTTTATATATATAAGAAAGGGAATAAGAAGTTCATAGTAGAAAACCAAGTTTCTGCATGGTTCTTTTTTGTTTATCATACATAAACACACACACACACACACACCTAAAATACACACAAACATTAAATCATTTAATTACATAACCTCAAACTGCTTTGCCTTGCTTGAAGTAGATCTTTTTCTTCCATAAAATCTGAATGAATACAGTGTATGTTTTATAATTGTTATTAGAGAAGCTCAATTTTCTTTCTGGTTTGGTTTGGTTTTTTTTTTACGGCATATCAACCTCAATGTGTTATTTAATTCCGACAAAATTTTCATTGTTGGCAATAATATTTTCCATAAATATATTTCTGGTAAGAATTTTCCTTCGTTGGTAAATTTTTTTGAAAAAATGCATAGCTGGTAATATGTTTATTTTTTCAAAAATGTATTGCTGGTAAATATTTTTTTTTTTTTTTACAAATTATTTCTGGTATTAAAACCTATTTGTACACTTTCACTGCATTTTGACCCCAGTTTGGGTGTTAACTATTTGCCCATAGCTGGGACCCTAACAGGTGCTATCATCCTGTGTCAGGGTGGACTTGGGAACACCAGCAATTAAGAGGTGGTTCCACGCTTCTCAAAAACTCCTGATCAGAGGCCTTGCCGTTGGACGTAGTTTATTGTCTTACCCAGGACACGGATGGAGTTTATTGTCATACCCAGGACGCCAATTTTCTGTCTGGAATTCTGGATAAAGAAGTGTTATATAGGAATAAAGTGTCGCTGCTGACACTGGAGTTTGAACACAGATCACCAGAGAGCAAGTAGATCACAATATGGCAAATGAAATGTATATATGGGAATTAGTGTGGTGTCTAATTGATCACTCTTTCTATTCTATCCTCTATTACTATATGGATCACTATTTCTAGTCTATCCTCTATTACTATACGGATCACCATTTCTATACTATCCTCCATTACTATACGGATTACTATTCACTATACTCTTTCTCTATACTGATCACTACATGAATTACTATTCGGATCACTATTCGGTGGTTACTTTTCAGGCGAGTATTATCAAGCAAGTACTATTAGTGTGAGTGTTATTCGAAGGCGTCTGACACCAGTATTGTTCAATGGTGTTACTTATCTGCGATTACAAAGTCTCTACTACAACGAGCATTATAAAAGTGACAACAATTATTTGTTGACATTACAAAAGTGGCAACGAGTGTTTGATGACGTCACAAAAAGAAGTATCATCATTTATTTCTTTATTCTTCTTGTCACTGAGTAATACACAATGAAATTGGATAGCAAACCCTAGGTGCACCATCACACACATACACACAGAGCTTTGAATGAAGAAAAGTAAAACATTTAAGATACAATGTAAATTGTCAGTGTGTAGCAGCATTCATTTTATGCAGGCCCCAAGGATAAAAGCTGTCTCACAAACGCTTTGTTCTAGAGACGACTAGAACTTAAATGTCTCCCTGAAGGTAACCGTTTAGACTAATGTCCTCATCTTTGTTGTTATTATAGCAGCAGTAATAAAAAGAAGTAGAGGGTGAAGGCAGTCAGGAATAACAGGAGCAACAGTGGCAGCAGCAGGTAGGCAATAAGGATATCGGCTTTGAGGCTTGTAGTTCTAGATTCAGGACTCTCTCATAGAATAATAGATTAGATGATTTAAGCATTTGATTGTGAATTTTTACACATAGTGACTATGAGTTCAGTTCTGGGGTCAAACTTAGACTCAATGGACATAATGTATAGTCATAATAACTGTGCTGACAAATGAAGTAGGAACAGAGGTAGGTAGTAATTGAGCCCTACTTAAATGAGAAGAACAGGGGAAAAAAAATCTACTCCATAGATTAAATTATGGTTTCAGTTTAATATTCCCTAAAGGTTAACTGGACTGGTAGACTGAAGAAGGCTGGAGAACATAGCTGCTGAAACATAGTAATAAGATGAAAACATGGGTCCAAATGAAAATAATGTATGAAACTTGGAGAACATAGCTGCTGAAACATAGTAATAAGATGAAAACATCGGTCCAAATTTAAATAATGTATGAAACTTAAAGTATATATACATATATTTGTTTTATCTTCAAAATTTATCTTCTCTCTGCTTAATTCCTGTATTTTTATTGTTCTTTCCTCTTAATAGTGTTTTTTCTCATATTCTCTCAAATACAGTCTTAGTGGCTTTATTACCTTGCTTGGAGTGAAATGATTTTAAAAAAAAGGTATTTGTCTAGCGATGTGCAAATATTCCATAAATCTGTCAAAACCAATAAAAACAAATTTATGATTTATCCTTTCAAGAATATGTTTCTTATCTTGTCCAGATTAGTGGTTCTTATTTAATGAGATAATTAATTTGAATATTTAACTTTAACAGTCATTTTTTTGAATAACTGTTTACTTATTTATTTCCAATATGATATTTTGAGACCTTTCTGTATTGGTGACTGTTTCACTTTATTAATTGGTTTAATAATTAAATTGCTTAATTCATTGAAGAAAAAACATTTCCGTAATGAAAGTATTAACTATCTTAGTATTTAGATCACAGTAATTGACCAAACATGAGTAACAAATGTATAAAGGTAAGTAAGCAATGCTGATATTTCTTAATAGGCAATTTCTTATTTTATTCATAAAAGTATAATAAAATTATCAAATAAAGATAAAAACAATCAGGTAATAAAATATTGTATAATATAAATCTATTTTGGTTATATAATATTCATTGTTGTTTTAAATAGTATCTAAAATATGTTTTAGAAATGTTTTTAAAGCCATGTAGACAGTTTCACAGAAAAACAAAATATGTTGAAGAAAGCTGTATGTAGTTTTTTTATAGTTCAGTTCATTAAATTAATGCAAATTTAATGAACAGAATGTTTTCCTTTCTTGTATACCTTCTTAAGTGTTTTGATTTTCTTTTACTAACCCAGTAACAGAGATGCCTACATTAGAATAATGCTTATCGATATAATGAACGAAAATGGAAACTAGTGTAGCTAAGTTATTATAGGATAACCAACAAAGAGTCTAAAAATATTGTTTACCAACTACCAGTAAAGAACTAAACAAAATATAATTTCCCATTGTAGATATTTTATATTGTCACATAAGTTTTATCAAACTTTTAAAACATTGTAATAAAACAGAAAAAGTAAATAACATCTTACAGAAGACAAATATCAACATTTGTTTAATGTACTGTGAAAAGTTGACATCTTGAATGTATCATTATTCTAGTTACATGTGCTATCCATTTTGCTTTTTGCATCTGTTGAAGGTCTTCAAATGATGTGGTTTTTGTTACTTGGTAAAGTTCTTTGGTTGTGAGGCTGTAGCACCAATCTATAAGATCTGATGAAAAATTGTCTTCGTTAAAACCTGGACAAATAAATTCACTGATCTGAACAAATGGTTGTATTAAATTATATAAATAATGAATACGTATCTGGATCTGATGAATGTAAATCCTGTTCAAATGTTTTAGATTCAGCATTTTTATCATACTTCTGGCAATTATCAAGATCAGGAGAAAAATTAAGGATGTTATACATTTTTTTGTTTAATCTAAATAAATAAACGGCAAATTCTGTCTGTCCATTGTGTTATAGTGAAAGACACCTTGTCTAGGTAATAGACTCTCCCACCTATTATAAGTAGGAGTCAGTAGGTAGTCGAGAGAGGAGTAGTTATCAGTGACCACAACTCGATTACTCTGCGGAACACTTATTTACAAGTTCCTAACGTTTCCGTACGTTTACCCCATTTAGGACACATTTAGACCGACTACAAGTTCTATTGTGGAAATAACTCCACAACAATCTGAAACCCCTCTAACTCTGGTCACACTTGCATTGCATAGACATATTATACCCTTTTGGAATCAGTTTGATCCCAGGAGTGAAAAGCTGCCTCTTATCTGGTGTTTGAACATTCAGCATTGAAATGTGTGTGCAGATGAGGAGGGAACAGTTAAAAATTCAAATTTTAAAATAACTGAAAAAAAAATTACATTACATATCCTCCTTTGGATTTTGTAAATGTGCAAGATGGACTCTTATGAGAAAAATTTTCTGATGCAACACAATAACTCAACTTTCTTTGGATTAGATGCAGCTACTGATTCAATGCAGTCACTCCACTTCAAGTCAGTTGAAAACGTGAGGCGAAAAAGGCGCAGTGAGAAGCTCTCCAGGAGTTCCACATCTGCCATGCTGATGGCAGGCAGAAAAGATTCTCTATGATGGTTAAATGAGAACAGCTTTGTTTTGGAGGTTTTAAAATTTACAAACCATTTCCTGCCCCAGTTAACCACTGATTGGAGGTCCTTTTCAAGAGCAGCAGCCAGGTTGACTTTGTCAATTTTGATGGATTTGCTATTGAGACGGGAATAAATGGTAGTGTCATCAGCATAAATACCTACTTGGGCACTGATGACATCAAGAAGGTCATTGATGAAGATCAAAAACAGCATAGATTACAGGACAGAACCTTGGGGTACAACCACATTAATGTGAAAGAATCTGGATGTGAGCCTGTAAAAAACAACTTTCATTTACGATTCGATATGAACCACTGGATTATATCAAACAATCATCCTGTCATACCATAACTCTAGAGCTTGCATAAAAAATCAGCATATCAAACTCTGTCAAACGCCTTAGATATCGAGAGCTACAGCTCCAGCTTTGCCATTATTATCAAGAGCTTGATATACATATTCAGTGATGGCAGATATGTAGGATAGATTCTCCAGCATCTATCCTATGTCTATCATTCATCTATGCTTAGAATATTGCTGCCACATATGGCCACCATGTTAAGATTGGCTCAATGTGAATTTTCTGTAAATAGTTTCATGATAATTGTTTGGATGAGCTCTTCACTATGGTACTGAGACTTTTTTAATTTAAGAGCATTACTAGACTGGCTTTGAAATATCACCAATTTACAGTTGAGTTGAGTTGGCTAGATGTAACCATAAATTCTTTGCTTCTTTTGTTGCATTTCTTTCTTGTGGAACTACCTTCCAGTTTGATGCTTTATAGCCAACTTTAATCTTCAAGAATTTAAATGCAATGTCAATTGCAATCTACTGTCCTCCTGATTACTCTTTTTGTTCTCACTCACTAGTAATGTTTCTGTTTCTAATTCATCCACACCCAGTAACCCATTGTCCTTAGTGGCTTTACTGCCTTGCTTTGGGATGATACCAATTAAAAAAATAATAATAATAAAATGAAGTCTTGTCACATCAACATAAACAGGACTTTAAACTGATGAATTGCTAAAGGAGAAAGCGTGTCATTAAATTTTTTCTGATTTGTCATTTTCCTAACATTAACATTGGTATATAAAAATTTATATATCATCTCTTCCCATTTGCACTACAGGCAAAAAATTTGAGGCCAGTCTACCTTTCTTTATAAAGCATTTTAGAAAAAGATATTTTTGTATTTTTTAAAGTAAAAGATAAAATTTCTGTAACTACAGTGTATTTGCTTTTATTTTTCAGTCTTTTTCCAGGCTCCTCTTACTCCCAAAAAGTTCAAATTTGGATTGATTTCCCCACAATACATACTGCTAAATTATGAACATTTTGTATGAGAAATTTTACATTTTGTTTTCACCATTAACTCCTCAGTAGACTTTTTAAGATTACCAAAAGTTTCAACTAAGTTAAACTCAGAACTGACTAATGTTGTAAGTAAAATATATGTATCTTTCTCTGCTTTAATTAAAAAAAAAAGATTGTGGTATTATGGCAGTATTTTCATAGTTTTTTATTTATTTTTTATTTTGCAATAATTAGCACAAAATGACAAAATCAAAGCAGCTAAGCATTGAGTTAAGGACACAAACTGAAATTTTATTTGAAGAAAGCTACTCTCGAAAAAAATTGGCAGGAAGTTGAAGATTTTTAGACATGGGTTTGCAATATCTGTTAAAAAGGCGTTTAGAAACTGGTACAAATGTTGAGAGAAAAAAAGCTGGAACGCCAAAAGTGGAAAATGCTATTGAAGATAAACACTTGATTATTGAGAGCAAAAGAAATAGAAGGAAGACTGCTCCAGAGTTGACAGTGTCTCTCTCAACCAGTGTCTGTCTCAAATGTAAAAAAAATAACTTAGATAAATGGGGTTCAGGGGTTAAATAGCCATCATAAACTCCTTTTTCCAGAAGGTGAATAAGCAGAAAAGACTGATATGGGCAAGAAGCAAAAGAACTGGACGATGAAAAAATGTATTGTGGAGAGATGAATCCAAATTTGAAGGTTTTTGGTAGTAAGAGGAGAGTGTATATGAAAAGAAAGTCAGGTGAAAGGCTGAATGATGAATATGTGGTTCTAAAGCATGGTGGTGGGTCTGATATGGTGCGGAGTTGTTTTGTGTGGAAAGATGGCTGGAGATTTGATTCAGATCATGAAAAAAGAACAATATCATTTGATGTTGAAAAAAATAGGCTGTACCATCTTTATGTATAATTGAAAAAAATTCACCTTTTAACTTCTTCAGTGCACCATGTCCCTTCAGGACGTAGGCAATCATGGATCTCCAAAATTTCCTGTCTTTTGTAGCTTTTCATAAATTCTTTTCATTTGTTATTTTTCATAAAACTTGTTTCGCCTTCCATTTACTCAAGCTTACTAAGCAGGTTATGCATTGTTTTCTTCTGTTCCTCTTGCCTTCTATATGTCTGAGTATCAGATTTTCCAAGCCTTCTTTCCTCATCATGGATAGAATATGTAAGTAATGCTTAATTATATACCCTAGAAAACTCAACTGTCTATTCCTGATGTTTACATTTCCTTCTTGTTCCATTTTTTATAAAACTTTGTCCTTAGTCATATGTTAGGTCCGTGGTATTTTCAACATCCTTCTGTAGCATCACATTTCTGCTGCTTCAAGGCTGTTCTTCATCTTTCAAGAGATTCTCCAGCATTCACTTCCATATAGGAGGACTGATATTAGATAACAGTTCAGTACTTCTTTCTCTGTTTCTAACAAAATTTTACTGTTTCTTAATACTCTGCTTAGCTTTTGGAATGCATCTTTGGCTACCCCTAAGGATTTCAGTATCACACATTCTGTCCTCTGTTAAACAACTTTCCAGATATTTAAATGTTTTTTACTTGTTTGATTTTGGTATCTTTAATTTGTTATTTGCATGTTAGGCTATTTTAGAAATTATAACTTGGCCGTATCAGTCTGCTGACCTCTCTCCCATTTAATTAGAATGGGATGGATTGGATAGGAGAGTTTGAAGAGAGTAATCAAAGAGTGAGTGTGAGCTTTTTCAGTGCTTGAAGAATGCTTGGGAAGGTCTGCCATCTCTCGATATTTTTAAAACTGCTGGAAAGAATGCCAAGCATTTATAAAGCAGTAACTAAGGCAGGTTGTGATTTTATTGATAAAAAACAAAATAAGATGCTGTTGTATGATAATTTTTCACAGTTAAATGTTTATTTTTTTGTTAAAATAAAAACAAATACACTGTAGTTGCTGAAACGATATATCTTACTTTAAAAACATATTTTCTGTAGTATATATACGCACAATAAATTACTAAAGAACAACATAACCAAAACATACAAAAAGGCACCCAAAACAATAGAACACGATATAAATAAAGAAGCTAAAGCAATCGCTCAAAAATTAGACCTAGATGACCGAATAAGTTGCATGAGCAAGACGCAAGCCTTTATCACACTAAAAGACCACAAGGAAAATTTCAAAACCAACCCTGCATGCAGACTCATAAACCCAGCCAAAAGCGAACTAGGCGAACTAGGTAAAATAAGTAAAACAATACTAGAAAGAATTAATTCTGAACTTAGGAAGAAGTTAGGAGTAAACCAGTGGAAAAACACAAAAACAACCATTGACTGGTTCAACAGCATAAATAACAAACAAAATTGCCACTTCCTACAATTAGACATAAAAGAATTTTACCCATCCATAACAGAACGTACACTAGATAAGGCCATCAACTTAGCTCAGGAACAAATAATAATAAAACCAAACGAAATCGACATCATTAAGCACTCCCGTAAATCATTATTATTTCACCATGAAGAAGCATGGATAAAGAAAGATGGGATATTTGACACTACAATGGGAAGCTTTGACGGTGCAGAGACATGCGAAATCGTAGGTATTTACTTACTACACGAAATAAGCAAAATAATAGATAGAAATGACACAGGGCTCTACAGAGATGACGGTCTCATAATCTTAAGAAACTGCAACAAACAAAAGACAGATAAAACTAGAAAAGCAATAATTAAAATTTTCAAAAATAACGGATTCGAGATAGATATAAAAACTAACCTAAACGAAGTAGATTTTCTAGATGTCACCTTCAACCTAAGAAAAGGCACACACAAACCATACAGAAAACCGAATGATAAACCACAGTACATACATATATACTCCAACCACCCGCCTTCTATAATCAAACAGATACCTAAATCGATTAACCGCAGGCTTTCCGACAATTCTTCCGATGAATCTATATTTAACAAAGCCAAGAAAGACTACGAAACAGCCCTAAAAGATAGCGGATTCCCAGCAACACTCACATACTCACCACAAAACACAAAAAAGACCAACAGAAAAAGAAATATCATATGGTTCAACCCACCGTACAGCAAAAACGTAAAAACAAACAGAGGAAAAATATTCTTCAAGCTTTTACACAAACACTTCCCGGAATCAAGCACCCTACACAAAATATTCAACAAAAACACAGTAAAAATCAGCTACAGTTGCACTGAGAACATGGCACAAATAATAAAAAAGCACAACAGAAAAATTATTAACAAACCACACGAACAAATTAAACCCACGTGCAACTGCAGAATAAAAAACGAATGTCCCTTAAACGGTAATTGTTTACAAAACAACGTAATCTACCAAGCCACGACAAAATCAGCAGATAATGAAGAAAAAGTATATATAGGAGTAACCGAAGGACCATGGAAACAAAGAAATTATGTACACAAAATGTCTTTCACAAATAGTAAATATGCGAACAGCACAATGCTTTCTAAGTATATCTGGGAAATAAAAAACAAAACACACACCACACCAAAAATATCTTGGAAAATAAGGAAAAAATCATCAGCCTACAACAACCTATCAAAAACTTGCAAACTTTGCTTGGAGGAAAAAATAGCTATCATTACCTTCCCAGATCAAAATAAATTATTAAATAAAAGATCCGAGCTAATCTCAAAACGTAGACATGAAAACAAATTTTTACTACGTAACTTAAAATAGAAAAATAAATAAATATATAAACAAACAACAATAAAATAAGCAAAATAAATTACTCCAAACAAATCACAAAACCACACCTGTTAGAAAGAACGGACGAAAGTTATAACTGTTATACAAATAAAAATAATAATAAAAAAAAACATTAATAAAAGATATGTTACTTAAAAACCGAAAGCCAAAAATATATAGTGTAACAAATAAATAACAACAAGTTTAATAAATCGATCTAAATACATCCAAATATAAAAATAAACTAACAACCGATTACGATAAAGTAGCCGTTTAATAAAAAAACAAAACAAAAAAACAAAAAAAACAAATAAAGATAACCAACCTAAATAGATAAATTAAAAACTGTTCCTACCTAAATAATAGTCAGAAAAAAACCACAACATCACACCTCAAAATTCAACAAACAGATTTAATCAATGACAAATAAACAAATATATAAGATAAAAAATAAAAATGAAAACAAATAAAAACAAGCAAAACAATTTGACCCAAATAAATAAGCGAACAATCAACTTCCGGTAAATGACGGCCATTATAGACTACCAACAATAAGCTATAGAAACAAATTTTTACTACGTTAACCAAAAACACCGATCAAAATAAAAAAATAAAAGAATAAATAAATAAATATATAAGATAAAAAATAAAAATAAAAAAAAACAAACAAAAAACAAGCAAAATAATTTGACATAAATAAATAAACAAATAAGCGACTTCCGGTAAAAGTAACCGCCAAAATAGACTACCCATAATGCACCACTGACCCTTATATAAATAGCCGAGAAAAATAACAGCACTAGTCGCCTGACGATTGCACTAGCATGAAACAGACTGTCGCCTCTAAGTGCTGACTTCCATGTCCACTTTTATATTTACACACGCTCTATCTCTGATATTGAGCACTTTACCCCATAAATATAGCACACTTTAAGACTATATTTCTGTGTATATATATATATATATATATATATATATATATATATATATATATATATATATATATATCAAACTTATTATAAAGATAGTAAAAGATGGCAATTAACTGCTGAAACCTCCTGAAGAGTGAAGTAAATAACTGCAAAACATTCAAATATGAAACTCAAGGTGCTGAATATAACATCAATCACATATGCAATATTTGGTGCAAGTTTACACACACACACACACACACACACACAAAGATATACATATATATATATATATATATATATATATATATATATATATATGTATATATATGTAAAGGTGCATCTGTCTCAGTGCTTTTTTCTGTCTTTTCCAATCTTTTCTAATCTATATATTTATCAATCTATGTCTCCACAAGTTCATTTCTATCTCTTGTTGTAGTTAATCAGTTAATATCTATCTATCTATGATATATATATATATATATATGTGTGTGTGTGTGTGTGTGTGTGTGTGTGTGTGTGTGTGTGTGTGTGTGTGTGTGTGTGTGTGTGCTTATTTGATTATTCTCAGATGTTTGCTGACATAATCACATAAAATGTCAGATTGGCAAAATCCCTCCTAATTATTTTATTTTTTCAGTTTCCATTTAGAAAAGCATATAGATATTAGATATGTATATAATGACGCTGAAGGTAATTCTGGAAACCCTACTCGAACATAATCAACGTTTCATTAATAAAGAACGGGTGAATTGCTTGCATTCATTTCTTTTTCCATATTTAATGTTCATCAATTAGCAATGCACAGTTATTATGAAAATATGCTACATTTGCTTATCAAATATTGGTTACCTGGAAGGATTCTTTTCTGAAATGCCTATCGTTTTTATATGTCATTGTGTTTATGTTGCATATACACGGCTATGTATTTGTACAACATCATTCAGTTTCGTTTTTTAATCATTTCACCCCAAGTAAAGCAATAAAGCCACTAAGATGCAAGAGGTTACTAAGTGTGAAATAATATAAGAAAAATAAAAACATTATTAAGGAGTGAAAACAATTAAAAGTCTGGAATGAAGAAGACAAGCTAATAATGATATTGCATTTAAATATGTGAAGATCAAAGTTGGCTACAAAGAAAGAGGTCAGAAGAAAATTCCACAAGCAAGACGTGTTAAAGAAGAAACTGTTAGCATAGAAATTATGGTGATACCTAGCCATTTCAACTGTAAAATCATGAACCCTAACTGCCAATCTAGTACTGCACTTAAATTCATAGAATCAAGGAGCCGAAGAGGAATGCTCATCAGTATAATTACTGTGAGAATCTCCACATACACTGGTGAAAATAAGTTTAAGACCGATGGTTAAAGTTTTATTCATTTCAGAATATGTTTCTAATAAAACAATATAAATTAGTTTTATTGTGTACGCGTTATGCAGAATTTATTTCTCTTTTGAATGATGTAAAAATTGTATATTTTTCTACAACTTTGTCTATCCAGTTGCACTGTTGCTTTTCTTGGGGTTCCCGATCTTTGCCTATCCTTATATTGTCCAGTATCCAGGTAAAGCTTCCAAGCCTGAACATAACATATGGAATAAATGCTTAAGAGCCAAAACTTTACAGATTCATAAGTTAATATACACTGGCGAAAATAAGTTTAAGACCAATGGTTAAAGTTTTTTTCATTTCAGAATATGTTTCTAATAAAACAATATAAATTAGTTTTATTGTGTACGCGTTATGCAGAATTTATTTCTCTTTTGAATGATGTAAAAATTGTATATTTTTCTACAACTTTGTCTATCCAGTTGCACTGTTGCTTTTCTTGGGGTTCCCGATCTTTGCCTATCCTTATATTGTCCAGTATCCAGGTAAAGCTTCCAAGCCTGAACATAACATATGGAATAAATGCTTAAGAGCCAAAACTTTACAGATTCATAAGTTAATATACACTGGCGAAAATAAGTTTAAGACCAATGGTTAAAGTTTTTTTCATTTCAGAATATGTTTCTAATAAAACAATATAAATTAGTTTTATTGTGTACGCGTTATGCAGAATTTATTTCTCTTTTGAATGATGTAAAAATTGTATATTTTTCTACAACTTTGTCTATCCAGTTGCACTGTTGCTTTTCTTGGGGTTCCCGATCTTTGCCTATCCTTATATTGTCCAGTATCCAGGTAAAGCTTCCAAGCCTGAACATAACATATGGAATAAATGCTTAAGAGCCAAAACTTTACAGATTCATAAGTTAATATACACTGGCGAAAATAAGTTTAAGACTGATGGCTAAAGTTTTATTCATTTCAGAATATGTTTCTAATAAAACAATATAAATTAGTTTTATTGTGTACACTTTATACAGAATTTATTTCTCTTTCAAATGATGTAAAATTGTACATTTTCTACAACTTGAAAAAATTTACTGCTGAATTAATTTAAATCATCCAAATTTGCCAACAGAATAAGTTCAAGACCGCATAGGTATTATTATATTTAAAGCAAAAAGTTATAGTGAAAATGAGCAAAAAAAAAACAAAATATTTATCATTATTTAGTTCTGTAACCTTTATTATTAATTACAGCTTTACATTGCCTAGTCATTGAACTTGTTAAGTGAGCAAAAAATCCTTTGGAATGCTCGGTCATATTTGCTTAATACAATCATATAATTTGTCATTTTTTGTAGCATGAACTCTTTTAGAAATATAATTCCATAAATTTTCAATTGGATTAAGATTGGGACTCTGTGGAGGCCACTCAAAGACATCCATATTATGGTGATCAAAAAATTGCATTACTTTTTTGGCCTTGTTAATGGGGCTATTATTTTGTTGATAAATAGCTCCAGCTGGAATTTGGTCAGTCATTTATGTCAGAACATGTTCTTTTACTAGCTGTATATAGCCTATACTGTTGAGTTTTCCATCAATTTTACCAATTGGACCAATACCAAAGCTACTGAACATACACCACACCATTACACCCCTGTCTCCTGCTTGTGCCATCTTTTTGACACATTTAGGATGGAATTCCACAGTTGGGCAGTATCTGACAAAGGTTTTTCCATCCGATCCAAAGATGCAAAGTCACGACTCGTCACTGCAAAATCATGACTTGTCACTCCAGTCATCACCCATCCATCGCATCTGACTTTTCACAAAATTCAGCTGCTTGAGTCAGTTCCTCCCTGAAATAATTGGCTTTTTTCTAGCAATGTGCATAAATAATCCAAATTCTCTTAGACAGTTTCTGACAGTTTGTGGCATAAAACTAACACCAGTTTTACTAGACAATTGGCTGCAAATGTCCATGGCCGTCAGCATTTGGTTAGCTTCAGAAATCCTATGAATTCATCTATCCAGTTGTACTATTGTTTTTCTTGGGGCTCCCAATCTTTGCCTATCCTTATATTGTCCAGAATCCAGGTAAAGCCAAGCCTGAATACAAGCCATTTTGCTGCACTTTAATTGGTTGCTTATGTTCATAAAGGAAACGTTTTGTTGATGAAGTAATACTATTTTTGATCTAGTCACTGGGCTAAGACTATGACCCTTTGCAATAGCGAATTAATTGTATAACAATGCTCAGTTATTACACTATACAATGCATTAATGACCATCCATGTGACCACCCATTTAGCAAATAATTTGCATAATACCCATGCGGTCTTAAACTTATTTTGCCAGCAAATTTGGATAATTTAAATTAATCCAGTATTAAAATTTTTCAAGTTTTAGAAAAATATACAATTTTTTCATCATTCAAAAGAGATATAATTTCTGCATAAAGTGTACACAATAAAACTAATTTATATTGTTTTATTAGAAACATATTATGAAATGAATAAAACTTTAACCATTGGTCTTAAACTTATTTTCGCCAGTGTGTATATATATATATATATATATATATATATATATATATATATATATATATATATACACTGGCGAAAATAAGTTTATATATATATATATATAAAGTTGTAGCCACTGTCTGTCTGTTTGTTATTGAACTCCTCCTAGGAGATATACCCCATAACCATATGTATTCTGAAACTACATTACCTAAGGTACTTGGATAAGTATATTTAATTTTGTTCAAAGTGGGTCCCGGGGGGGGGGGGCACATACCCCATCAAACACACTGAAATATTTTTCTCTTTGATATAAATTAAATTTAAAGTTGAACAAGGGAAGGACACCTAGGGAACTTGGATGAGTATATTCCGTATTGGCCAAAGGTGTCTCCGGGGGACACAACCCCTGCCCACTGAATTTTTTTCCCTTTGATTTGAATTAAATTTAAATTTGAGCAAGGGAATGATTCCTATCCAAAATATAGAAGGAAAAAGCCAGAAGATGGAGGTCATATCGGCAAGATCAAAATGAGACAATATGGATGTCAAGTTGAGCAAGATATCACCAATCAGTGAATCGTGCCTTACAATACATATTTGTTGCGACAATTCAACTGCCATATCAATGTTAAAATCTGCTCATCAATTCATTCAATCAATTATTGCATCAAATACATATCAAATGTGTCAGATCAAACTGTTTTTTGCACCCACTCCCAACCACTGAATTTTTTCCCCTTTGATTTAAATTAAATTTAAATTTGAACAAGGGAATGACTTCTACCCTTAAAAATAGAAGGAGAAAGGCAGAAGATGGAGGTCTCATTGGCAAGATCATTGAGTAATATTGAAGTGCATCATTCTTCTACACAAATTATAAGAATGATTGTAAATCAATCAACATTTTCTTACAAAAACACACAGCAAGGCAAAGGTAATTTTATTTAGTAATTATACAAAAGGCACAGGAAAGATATGTTACAGCAGTGACTGAAGCTGAGTTGCTAGATCAAGACTGATAACATTGCAAATTCTTCTTTGGATTTTACCAAGAATCTCTAAACATATAGCAGAAGCAGCAGACCAGATATTCTGTTCAGTAGAATGTGCAGCAGAATAGGACTGCAAATAGTGTTGTTTTGTTAAAGACACCAACAAAAAATACAATTTTTATTTATTTATTTTATTAATCATTCCCCCTCATCAGGCAAAGTAATAAATGCCACTATTAAATACTCTTTCTTTCTTTTTTCAATTTGAGACCCCCACCTACAACCTACCTGGTCAAGGAATTTGAGGAGGCTTGCCTGTATAGTCTTAATGATAATTCCTCTTTTAAGTGACGTCAAGACATTCAATCAAATAGAATATTCTCTAATATATGTGTACATGTATACTGGTTCTATTTATTTAGGGCTTATGGTCATATCCCATTGAACACTGGATCTCACAACATCCCCGAAGTGAAGCAACATTGAGCCTGGTCAGTACCTATAGTGGTGACTGCTTGGACATACCATTAGCTGTAAGCTTAGATGTGCATAGGGTGAAATGGATAATGGCTTGGAATTGTAAGTTGGGAAGTCAAGTTCCAATTCTAGTTGGGTATTTATATTTACTTATGCACAAATACCCTTGGGAAAGGTATGAATCCACTTGTTCTGTCCCCCAAATATGGGTTAATTAGTATGACTTGTATTAGTAAACTCAAAAAAATATTACAATCTAAAAAATGTTTTCTGGCTTTAAATAACCTGCAATAGGTTGATAAGCCATAAAAAACAAACCAATCAATCTAGTTATTTATTTAACACCTCTAAAGCAGAACTGCTCTCTATTAACCACCACAAGGATCCATCCCTGCATCCCATTAGAATGTCTGAAGACCAACTTCTCGAGAGCTCCTCTCTGCGGCTGCTCGGTCTCACGCTGTCCGCTGATCTGAGATAGAACAAATACATCGAGTCAGTTGCATCATCCACCGCAAGGAAAGTTGGTTCTCTGTGCCGAGCCAAGAAATTTTTCTCCCCGGAATCGATCCTCCAAGTCTATAAATCGACCATTCGCCCTTGCATGGAGTATTGCTGCCATATATGGTCTGGGGCCCCTGCTGTTTGCCTCAGGGTTCTTGATAAGATCCAGAGACGGATATGCAATGTGATTGGCCCTGATCTGTCATCTCGTCTGCAGTCGCTCTCTCACAGACGCGATGTTGCCTCGCTCTGCCTTTTTTACAAGTACTTTCACGGTAATTGCTCCGAGGAGCTGCTTTCACTTGTCCCTAGGCCTTGTGAATTTAAATGTCCTACGAGGCTGGCATCCCGTTCCCACCCCTACACCATTGAAACTGTTAGATGTAGACATCTCTTCTGCTCCAATAGCTTCATATCTCGCACATCTCGCCTATGGAACTCCCTTCCCTATTACTATTTCCCTGACAAATACAATCTCCACCGGTTTAAGTGTAGTGTCAATCGACATCTCCAGTTGACTTGATCTATCCACTTCCCTTCTCCTCATCCTTTCATCTTTCATTCCTATCTGCTCTCGCTTCAAATCTTCTGTAACCCCTTTGCCTTGATCGACCCACTGTCTTTCTCTTTCTCCACATCCTCTCCTTTACCACTCCTATCTGCTCTTCCTCCAACCCTTCTTTAACCCTTTGCATGATAGTGGCCTCCAGCCTTGCTTGGGGTGATACGCTTAAAAAAAAAAAAAAAAAAAAAAAAAAGAAAAGTTACACTTATTGTCTTTATTTCAATGATTTGTCTGTAAAAACAAATCTGAAGATAATGACTTGTAACTGGTCAGTTTAGTATCGTGTTGAATCTTTTAAGTTTGATTTTTCAGACATATTTCTATATGGATCTAACCTGGAGAAAGTTTGGTAGTTTGATTCTTGATTGATCCTTAAGTGTACAAGCAAATCATTTTTCTTTCTTTCTGTCTGTCACAAGGTATAGATAATGGAGGCTTTTGACCATTATGATCAGAATGATATCAGAAAGAGCAATAGAAATACAGAAGGATGTATATTCATGTTTCATAGACTATATGCTAAGGCAATTGATAAGCTTACAGCACAAAGATCTATTTAAGCTTCTATGAAAATAGGATAGAATAACCTAGAACATTTACTTGGAGAAAACAACCTGAATAGAAAATGAATTGGATAAGAAAAAAAAAATGAATGGATTTATTCAAACTATACATTGAAACAATCTTAAGAGGATAAGAAAACCTAGCAGCATTTATTATTGGAAGACACAATCCTAACATAAGATATGTAGATTGCACAGTTTTGATAACCTGACAAAAGTGGAAAACTGCAGGAACTCCTATACAAGCTAGTAAAGGAAATCATGAAGAAATGACAAACCATCAATTGTAAGAATATCGAATGTATTGCTATTAGCAAATGAAACACCTCAAGGTGAAAGTTACAAATTGAAGACATCAAAATTAGGAAGTACAGGAATTTACATATGTAGCAAGTGCTAACACTAAAGGTTTTCCTTTCACCCAGTTCCTGCATCTCCTTAGTTGTTTGAACAAGAATAGCGGTTGATCCCTTGTTTGCTGTTTAAGGTTGGTTTTCCGGTTCCTTCTAAAGTCATTTCCTTCTCTTTCACTTTGACTTGGATCATAGTAATATTATTGCCTTGCTTGCAGTGAATTGATTAAAAAAAAGAAAGGCTTTAACCGATGACAGAATATATGACATTGAAATCTGAAGGTACACTGGAATAGTGAAAGATGCCTTCCAAAAGTGAAACAAAGTATTAAGATTGGTTGGTTTGATTTGTTTTATGGCATATCAACCTCAATGGGTTATTTAATGCTGGCAAAATTTTATTGCTGCTAGTATTCTTTTTTCAAACATGTATTGATAGTAATATTTCTCCTTCAAAAAATATATTGCTGGTAATATTTTTTTTTGCCTAAAATGTATTGCTGATAATAATGTATTGCTGGTAATAATTTTTCTTTACAAAGTATTTCTGGTATTCAGACCTACTTTTACACTTTCATAGTGTTTTGACCCCAGTTTGGTTTGTTAACTATTTTCCCATAGCTGGGACCCTAACAGGTGCTACCACCTTGTGAACACCAGCAATTAAGAGGTGGTTTCACACTCCTCAAAACCTCCTGATCAGAGGCCTTTGCTGTTGGACGTAGTTTATCGTCATACCCAGGACGCGGATGTAATTTTTCGTCAACAAAGTATTAATTTGTTTGTTTGTTTGTTTGGGGTTTTATGGCATATCAACCACTATGGGTTATTTAATGCCAGATCCAGTATTTACTAGATATATCAAAAACGTATAGTTGGCAACATCATTGTTTCAAAAACGTATAGCTGGCAACATCATTGTTTCAAAAACGCATAGCTGGCAACATCATTGTTTCAAAAACGCATAGCTGGCAACATCATTGTTTCAAAAACGCATAGCTGGCAACATCATTGTTTCAAAAACGCATAGCTGGCAACATCATTGTTTCAAAAACGCATAGCTGGCAACATCATTGTTTCAAAAACGCATAGCTGGCAACATCATTGTTTCAAAAACGCATAGCTGGCAACATCATTGTTTCAAAAACGTATAGCTGGCAACATCATTGTTTCAAAAACGCATAGCTGGCAACATCATTGTTTCAAAAACGCATAGCTGGCAACATCATTGTTTCAAAAACGCATAGCTGGCAACATCATTGTTTCAAAAACGCATAGCTGGCAACATCATTGTTTCAAAAACGCATAGCTGGCAACATCATTGTTTCAAAAACGCATAGCTGGCAACATCATTGTTTCAAAAACGCATAGCTGGCAACATCATTGTTTCAAAAACGTATAGCTGGCAACATCATTGTTTCCCATCACATTTTAGGGGTAAGGTGTTAGTATATTTAGTGTAGGGTTTGGGAGAGAAAGTCAATTGTAAGTTGTAGTTGTTTTGGGATGGGTTAGATGTGATGGGGCATGACATGACCAGCCAATTGATCGGATCGATGGCCTTTTGGTTGGACGTAGTTTATGGTCATACCCAGGACGCTGATGTAGTTTATCGTCATACCCAGGACGCGGATGTAGTTTATCGTCATACCCAGGATGTCAAAGTATTAAGAAACAGAAGCATTTCATTAGAAGCAAAGAAAAGAATGCTGATCTGCTATGTAATATCAATTCTCCTATATGACAGTAATTATGGGACAATTTCTTGACAGATGAAGAGGAGACTTGAAGCAACAGAGATATGGTTCTCCAGAAGGATGTTGAAAATACTTTGGACATAACAAGGAATTTTAAAGAAAATGGGAACTCTAGTTTAGAATCAGTAAAAGACAGTTGAAATTAGTGGGGCACATAATTAAGCAAGAGTTCTTTTGGAATTCGACACTCACAAGACATAATGAAGTCAAGTGGGAAAAAGGGAGACAATGAGTAACCAACAAAACAAGATTGTGTAATTGGACGGCAGAACAGGAAATGGGAAGGATTAGATTTAGAGAAAATAGAAACATAAAAGCACACATCAGAAAGAGTTGAAATTCTTAAGGCACATAATGAGAAAGAGGGCTTAGAAAATTTAACACACACTGGAGATATTGAAGGCAAGTGAGACAGAAGAAAGCAATTAATAAACTAACCTAATACAATTGTTTACATGATTGGGTAGAACAGTGATTAGGAAAGATAGCATAAAGGCAAAATTTAGTAAGAAGATCTAGCTGCTGTGGAGGTTCAAGCTGATAGAACTAATGAATATAACATGTTTGAACATGTACCATTTAGGGGCGGATCTGGGAGGGGGTGACCCCCCCCCCAACAAAAAAAAACACATAAAATTTCTGAGAAAAATGTTTTGTTGCAAAGTAGATGAGGTATGATAATACAGGGTGGTGTAGAAGTAACCGAATTTAAGTCGACATTAAGTCATCGCCATAAAATTGAATCTGATCTTATGAAACGACTTCAATTTTACTGATATCAATAAATAAAAAATTTAAAATGATCACCTATAATGGAAAAAGTTTTTTATATCGTAATATATTATGATCAGATTTTGAATCTAAAAGTTGAATTTATAATTTTATATATCAAATAAATAAAAGAAATGCAAATTTAAATTTATATATATATATATATATATATATATATATATAGTCATCCACATACAAGCCTGTTTTGCTGTATCACAGCTCGTCAGTGTGGCTAGATGTCTGATTGCTTAAGTTGGGATTGAAAATTGACCGATTTGGCATCAGTCAAAGATCCTACCCATAAGCTATCAGCACATGACAGAGAAAACAGAAATTTTAACATATTATATACAAGATGTATACAAATGCCAGAAGGCAAGAGGGCTCATTTCATAATTGAAGAGCAATGCATTAATAGCAGCAGCAACCACTGTTTTTAAAATTACCCTTTCTCTACAGTGGTCGATCGAGTAACAAGAGCATAAATAGTCATCCACATACAAGCCTGTTTTGTTGTATCAGGGCTCATCAGTGTGGCTAGATGTCTAATTCCTTCAAGCTGGGATTGATACTTAACCAATTTGGCATCAGTTGGAGATGCTACTCCTAAGCCACATAGCAGAGAAAGAGAAATTCTAACATATTATATACAAGATGTATACAAACACCAGTATTAAAAAGGTTCAATTCATAATTGAAGAGTGATGCATTAATTGCAGCAACTGCAGTAGCAGCATATATATATATATATATATATATATATATATATATATATATATATATATATATATATATTATATATATATATATATATATATATATATACATATATATATTTATATATATATATATATATATATATATATACATATATTTTTATATATATATATATATATATATATATATATATACATATATTTATATATATATATATATATTTATATATATATATATATATATATATATATACATATATTTTTATATATATATATATATATATATATATATATATACATATATTTATATATATATATATATATATATATATATATATATATATATATATACATACATATATTTATATATATATATATATATATATATATACATATATTTATATATATATATATATATATATATATATATACATATATTTTTATATATATATATATATATATATATATATATAATATATATATATGAACCCTGAACTATGTAAAGTCTTACACCTATCTTGGTAGCAAAGTCAACTACAGTGGAATTTTAGATGATGAAATCAAGCATCGAATTGCTAAGGTTACCAGTGCTTTTAGCAAACTTCATCATCGCTTGTGGAATGAGCAGGGTATTCGACTGTATATGAAAATTCGGGTTTACAGAGCTGTTGTCCTTGCTATCTTTTGTACAGCTCAGAGTCATGGACTTCATACAGGTACCAGGTATATATGCCAGCTGGATGTTTTCCATAAAAGCTGTCTGCATGCCATCTGTGGCATTAACCTTCAAGATAGGACATCTAATGTAGACCTGTTTAACAGGTGTAATATTGGAGGAATCAAGACTTTTCTCATACAGTCCCAGTTATGGTGGACTGGTCATGTCTTGAGAATGTCTTATGACAGGATACCCGAGATCCTAATGTACAGCCAGTACTACAGGAATGTAGGACGTCCATGGCTAAGATACAAAGACAAGCTGAAGAGCAACTTGTCAGCTGTCAATATACCACATAACACCCTTGAGCGCTTAGCCTTGGAGCGACTAGAATGGAGATCAACGTGTTTTAGTGGGCTCAGCAGTTTTCATTCAGCTTGTCTGAATTGTCTTCAAGAAGTGATTGCAAGATCTAAAAGGCCAGCCAATCTAACAGTCATCCTTTCCCACAATCCTTACTCTTTCTCCATATGTGGCCTCCTTTGTAAATCACTAGCAGGTCTTAAGTGGTGCTTAAGATTATTGCACAAAATTTCATAACTGAATCAAATAAGTTGTCAGATCCTGATACATCAAAACCGACAGGAGAGCCCATTATTATATTATATGAACACTCTCTATTCAGTTTTATAACCTAATATATATGATCATAGAATTTAAAATTTCTAACTGAAAGTGTTGGATCAACCCCTGGATAGCAATAGTGAGGCAGTAGTGAAAGGCTGTTTATGCTTCATCTGTGGGATAAGGGTTATAGGGTAGAGAATAATTTATCACCCAGCCCAGATATGACAATAATACATGAATCTTGGCCTGATCTTTTATAAAAAATGAGAACGGCAGCAGGAGTTAGGTATTTTCTGGAGTGTGCTTATAACTGATCACACAACTTAAAATTTCCCTAAAACTGTCCAAGAGATGACACTGAGGGAGCTTTGAACTATCCTGATAGTTAACAGAGACTAATTATAATATGACTGAATTTCCAAGTTATAAAAAACTAAAACAATAACTGATTAATAAATCAAGCTCTAGACTTTATCCTGAAAACCTTGGAATTATTTGCACTGGAAATATATGTCTGCTTGTTAAATGAAATGTTTGGTTGAAAACACACTACAAAGATATTGGCAAATCAAGGATGGCTTAATTCTTTTTTTTTTTTTTTTTCAGGTCAATGCAAATAAGTATTGATGATATACAAGAGAAAGCCATCAAACTAATTAGGAATAAAAGCATTGCTTTTTCCTCTGACCAAAATCCGAGTAGAAGATAATGAGAACGATACCTTTGGGGTCAACTCTTACTACTTCACTAAAATGACCATTGTGTGTAAAATTGCCAGAATAATAGTCTTCAAATCCCAAGGCACTGATTTCCTTCCTAATCCATCAGGGTTGACTTAGTTTTTCATTCATACAAGATCAATAAATGGAAGTGAGGAAAAGGTGAAATTGATTAGGGATTGGAGTGATGTACATCAACACCTGTGAAGGGCAAAAGAAAGTGAGATAAAGATGTGGGAGTGAGTGGGGAGAAAGTGAGATAGAGATGGGGTAGAGAGTGGGGAAAGTGAGTGAAAGGGAGATGGGGAAATTGAGAGAATGAGAGATGGAGGTAAAGAGGAAATGAGGGAGGGCTAGGAATGAGAGAGAGAGAGGGAGAGGAGGAGAAGGAAGGAAGGAAGGACTGAGTGCCAGAGGAACAAGGAAATATGAAGAATAAGGGGAGATAGGGAGGAAAAGAGAAAGTCATAAAAGGAAGCGAGAGGGAGATATAAAGAAAGGGAAGAGAAAGAGGAATAGTGAGAGAGGGAGAGAAAGATAGCAGGATAAATGCAGAGGTAGAGCAAAAGAGAGAGAAAGAGAGTGAAAGGGAGATGGGGAAATTGAGATAGAAGGGGAGATGGAGGGAAAGAGGAAATGTGAAAGGAGAAGGAAAAAGAGAGTTAGGAGGAGAAGAATGGGAGTGAGAGACGGAGGGACAAATATGGATAGAAGAATAGGGAGAAGGAGAGAGTGAGGAAGAGAGAAAATCATGGAGACAGTGAGTGGAGAGAGGGATATAAAGAAAGGGAAAGAGGAATAGTGAGAGGGAGAGAGGACGATAGCGGTATAGATGGAGAACTAGAGGGAAAGAGGGAGAGAAATGTAAGGACAGAGAGGGAGAGAGAAAGAAATTCAGGTAGAGAAATTAGGGATAAGGGAAGAGGGATAGGTAGTGAGGGAAGGAGAGACAGGGAGGAAATGTGGGAAAGAGAGAGGGATAAAGAGAGAAGGCAATGAGGAAGGAAACAGAATAGAGAGAAAAGAAGAGCAAGTGAAGGAGAAAGGAAAAGATGGATAAGGAGAGAGAAAAGGGGGGAGAGAGAGAGAGAGAGAAATAGGTGACAGAGAAATGATTTATTGCTTCCAGATAGAGCTGACAGTTTCCCTCTTCACAACAACATGTTAACAATTGCAGGGGAATCAGTGAGAGATTTTAGTTACTGTCTTCTACTTATGGAATAAACATTTTGTATCCGAGAAATTAGTACACCACAACAGGAACTTACAAGCATAAATGTAATTGGCTTCAGTTCAAAATCATGAGCAAACATTTCCGAACAAATGTACATATGTAAAATTTACTAAGAACATCTATTATTGTGAGATGCTTGTTGGCAAGTGACTTTCAAAAAAGATTACTAATGACTTGTCTTTCTTGAGCATTCTAATATCATGGTTTCATGCCAAATTAAGTTTTATAAATAGGGGGCCGTGCCCAAGAACAATATTTAACCAGTTCATCTCACAGGCCATTGTTAGTAACATTGATTTTTACCCAGTGTTTCATTATTACAACAAACTGTTGAGATCTCAACGCCTGTCTAGCAACTGCACTTAAATTAAAAAAAGTCTACGTGCCTTAGTGAACAGCTCATCTGAACAATTACTATGAAAGTGTTTATAGAAAAGGCACAGAGAGACAACCTTATGACTGGGTGAAGTGACTGAGGCCGAACAGCCAGATCAGGACCAATGCCACTGTCTTTATTCCTCTCTTTCTCTCAGATTATTTTTTTTGCATCAGTAGTAATATAATCAGAATTCCCAGATTTAATCATTTCCCTTTATAAAGAGCAAACTTGGTTCATTAAACTTTAGTACCTAAATGCTTTCATAGTTACCTAAAACAAAATATAGAGTATGGCACAAAATTCTGTCTGAACTATTAGAAAATCTCAACTTTTATATGAAAGATATAAGAATAATCTGCAACATTTACTGGTAACAAGACTCCTGCATGCAGGACAGGAAACAAGTTACAGTTAGACAAGAATGCATTTTCTCATTGGATTTATTTAGCATACAAAGCAAGAAGAGAGAGAGAGAAAAGAGAGCAAGAAGAGAGAGAGAGAAAAGAGAGCAAGAAAACTTACCATGATTTATATTCTATAAACATAATCTTAACAGCATAAGATATATAGATTACACTATGTTTATGGCAGATTCAGATAGAGTAGCAAAAAGAAAGCAAGAAGAAAGGACTTTCTGTTAATTTGTGGATGGATGTTATCATGTTCCCAGTGTGGATATAGGCTGTAGATATTCTTGGTGAAGTTTATCAAAAAATTCAGAAATAAAAGGACTGGATCTAGAGGGTATAATGCATATAATATATTTTTATTTATTTGTTTCAGAGTGAGTCCTATTCAGTGTGGCAAAATGTTTGTTAATAAAGCAGATATTAGCAGTCTGGAGAAATGACATTTTTGGTTCGGTAGTGAGTAGTTTTGAAGTCAGACTGTGCTAGGGGGTTAGGGTTAGGCTAGGGGGGGGGGGTATTTGTAATATTAGAAATAAGGTCAGTGTCATTCTGCTCTGTTTTTATTGGCAGAAATATCATTAACTGATAACATCTTAACTACTTCTTCATGTGTCAAGCATGGCTGGTTTCTTCACAGTCACGTTCATCACACTCACTGTCCCTTCTTGCTTCTAACTCAGAGGTGTCAGCTTATATTCATTTAACCAGGCTCCAAGACTCTGGCACAAACATTGGTTTTGACTAACATCAAATTCTCTTTGTGTTCATTTTTTTGATTGGCCAAAATTATTGTATTTTCCAGTGTTCCTTTCTTTTTTATTTTTTTATAATGGAAGTTACATGAGGAGCCTCTGATTTTTGTTAGTTTTCAGTCATAGATATGTAGGCTCTGCAGTATTCTGATGTTTTTTGGGCGGGGTTCAGTTTTTCTTCTTCCTCCTCTTTTTATTTGAGAGTTGCTTTCTCATTAGTTGAGAGAAGTATAGTAAGTTCAAAGAGAGAGAGAGAGAGAGAGAAAGAAAGAAAGATATAAAGGTTTTAACGGAAAACATAAAAGCCTTATTTTAATTTGAATTATTTTTATATTTGTTAACATACATAGTTTTTATCAGCACTAACGACAAATTAATCACCACACAAAATCTTTTCTTCCTGCCAACAGTATGGCTGAAGATAAACCCCAAGAGAGCAATGCTCTATGCCTTCTTAGCCACGTGTTTCATTGACATGAAGAGTAGTGACTGTATCAAATCAATTATTATGTATACTGCAAGGAAAGTTGGATCTCTATAGAAAGTTTTTCACTTCAGAGTCCACCTAGCACATTTATAAATCTACCTTTCATCTGAACATTGAATACTGTTGCCATATCTGGCCTGGTGCTCCTGCTGTGCATCTTGAGATTCTTGACAAAATCCAAAGAAGGATCTGCAATATAATATATATATTATATTCTGTGCTAATAGCAATATATACTTGAAAAACATGGTGGATAAAATAAGTAAAGGTTTATTGTAAAATCAGTATAATAAGAATAAAGGTAACAGTTATGCACAAGGTCATCGCAAGTCAATCCAGTAGTGAGTGCTATTATTGAAACTATTGGTAGTTTTCATGTAAGTCTGAGTCATACTCAACAGATCCCAGCTAGGATATCTAGGATATCTAGCTACCCCCACCCCACGAGGGTTGCATGTGGCACAAGGCCGGGTTTAACATGGGTTTTCCAAGCCTGTAGGCTCGGCCAAAAATATTCCCTATTTGAACCCGTAAAAACAGGTTCAGGGTCAGTCTACCTCCCCGAACGAGACTCTGCCCTTCGGCGGACCCTCATCCGGATTCCTCTCTACCCAAAGCAAAGTGTTTGACTGTCTAGCTGGAACAGATTCCAGCTAGACTCTGTAGTCTGTTGCCTTACAGATACTTATAGGCAGTTACTACCTATAGTGTAGTCACTCATGGAGGTGACAGGTTATTCCATTACATCACTATGGTTGTGAACAAGAGAGACAGGTAAAGTTATGAGCTAACAATCAAGGAGGCACAGAAATATAACTACTCAGGTTGTGTAGTAATAGGCAATGGAAAATGTGACAGATAAATTGGAAGACACAGTGGAATAATGAAAGATGCCTTCAAAGTAACTAAGAAAAGTATTAGAACCTGAGAAAGTTTTCTTAGAATGAAAGAAAGAAAGAATGCTGAACTGCTATATTACATTTATCCATTTATACAACAGTGAATATTATATTCATTACAAATGAGGGAGAAATTCAAATTAACATAGATGTGGTTCTACAGAATAGAATAAAGTGTACATGTGAGAGATGAGAAAGTTTCAAAGAATAAAACGGGAACCAGGACACTTATGCATAAATACAAAAATGTATATATCAGTTTGAAAGAGACAGTTGAAATTTCAGTAACCCATCATGGGGAAAGAGGGCTTGACACTCATAGAATGTACTGAGTGACAGAAGGAAATAGTCAATGAACTACCTGCATAAATGGATGGCAGAGTGGGAACAATGAGAGACAGTAAACAGTCAAATGTTATTTAGAGCTACAATGAATAGGAAGCTGTGGTGATCCAAAAATCACTTACATCCTGAAGGTCCAAAGTGCATAAAAGAAGAAAAAGATTTTGAAATAATTCTTAGATAAAATCCAAAAGGAACCTAAGCATGAACTGCGTAATAAAGATCTCATTTGGAAAGTAAGTGAAATATTTGGCTTCATGATGTTGCGATCGATAAAATAATATTTAATCCCATAATTTTCTTGTCACTATTCTCAATAAATTGTATATTTAATCTAGAAGCCATTAGAAATTTTAAACACATCTCAGGTATCCTCTGGGGGTCTTTGACACTCAGAGTTGGGAAGTATTGAAATAGATACTGTAAACATCGAAAGGCAGTCTATACCTTATTAGCCTTATATCTCTTTCTTGTATCTTGGCTCATAACCAACATTTCAACTGATACATTTCTTCTGTTGTACCAAGGTCACACCTACAAGAATATTTGGGACCTTGTAGCCAAAGGGCATTCAACATTTTCGGCCCTGGTAAACTTTTCATAAAAATTCAGATCATTTACATCTTCACAGCAGCCAATCAGCAGATGATGGATTCATGTTGAACTGTTCATTTGTTTTTCGTTTTGTTTGCCACTAAATTTAGTTTTATTGTTCTTATAATTCAGGACCCCAGATTTCATTATTTATATCCCCACCTCCTCTTCACAAATAAGACTGACTCTCAGAGGTTATAAGATAAAAATATTAGGAAAAGTATTCTTGTAAACACCTTGTCACTGTGGAAAACACCTGATTATATAATTAAATAAAATATACTTATAATACTGATATCTGAATTTGGGATTTTAAAATGAGAATATGGTAGGCTGTTCAAATAAGAGAAACTGTTGCTACACAATCTTTTTACTCTGGCTGGTGACATGACATATATATATAATGGAAAGGGGGTTACTACTTGTGACAGAAAGGGGTTACCAGTTTTACTGTCATGCAGATGAATGCCTTAACATTTTTGTAATAAGTGATTTCAGCACATACATAAAGAGAATCTATAAAGAAACGTCTGGTTAGCAAAGTCCAAACTACGGTTGATAAACAACAAATCTTTGACAATCTTTCCCGAATAATCATATCTGCTCAAGAGGGGTACATTAACGTAAACAATGACAACATATTATGAAATGGATTAAGTTCAACAATTATTTAATATATTTTCTGTTTATACATTATTTTAATAGATACAATTTATCTGTTATAGCTAAGTTGTATACCACGTCAGATCAAATGATGGTTCCATATAGGACACAGATTCAATTTCTGATGAAGAACACATTCAGGCCAATAAATGTAGTTAATACTGTGTAATTAAAAAACAGAGCATTTACTTAAATAAATTGTATGTATTAAAATAAATATAAATAACAGAAAAAATACATACATATATATATATATATATATATATATATATATATATATATATATATTGTCATCCACAAACAGAGTGTTATCACAGCTCATCAGTGTGGCTAGACATCCAATTGGCTTAAGCCAGGACTGAAACCCAACTGATTTGGCATCAGTTGGACATGTTTCCCCTAAGCTATCAGCTCCTGGCAGAGAGGGAAGTGAATTTTTACGTATTTATTTTTCAATAAACATGCCAGTGACTAAGAGTGCTTGAATCATAGAAGAGCTTTATATATATATATATATATATATATATATATATATATATATATACATATATATATATATATATATATACATATATATATATATATATATATATATATATATATATATATATATGTATAGTTGGTTGGTTGATTCATTTATTTTCTATGGCTTATCAACCCTTTGCAGGTTATTTAAAACCAGAAAATATTTTTTAGATTATAAGAATTTGGGTGGTGTGGAATTAATAATGGTTTAGCAACAGAAGTCTTACTAATTAACCCATAGGTGTAGGGAGAAGAGGTAGATTCATTGCACATAAGTGAATATAACGAAACCAACTGGAATTGGAACTCAGCTCTCTAATTAACAAATTCAAGCCGATATGCATTATACCACACATCCAAGCTTACAGAACCTGATACTTCCAAGTGATCACCCATCTCGACCAGACTTGTCATTGCTTAACTTTGGTGACAGTATGGGAACCATCTTTCAATGTGAAGTGGCTGTGTGCTTGATACATGTGGCAAAATATGGTTATATAAATTTTGATAAATAAAAATAATGTTAGTCAACTGATTGACAAAGTAGAAAAATTCTATGTAACTTGTTTTGTCTCCTAAAAGGACTTCATCAGACTAATGTTCTTATTGATAGAATTATATCTGCGTAGGATGGAGAGAGTGGAGATATAAACAGCAACATCATTATAATTATGCTGTGAGGGGAAATGCTGAAAATGTGGGACACTAAATTTAAAATCTTTGTTTAATGTTTTTTTAATTTTTAAATATTAATAAATTTTTTATTTTCTATGCCCAACATGTTTGGATACATGTGCCAGTCAATCTCATTCAGTATCCCTATTCAATAAATATAGATATTTCTTATGACTGAGTCTGTCTATATTTCTGAGATGAGGTATTATGTACAGTATTTACATTATTCGGACTATTGTCCTCATCTTTGTCGCCATATTTGTCACAACGTTTCGGCCGTTGTACGCTCCGGCCTTCTTCAGGTGGTTGGAATTTCGAACCGAACCCTTTATTTCGATCACTGGGGTAGACTGTTCTAGTTCCACGAGCCATGTTTGATGGATGTCAGTTATCAGTTATCTCCTGGTAGTTTACAATGCAATACCAGGGTACTAAGTTCCTCAGACAGGAAAAGAGTCAGGTCTTGTTACTACCTCTGAAAGTTCTCCACTGCCTGAACCGGGTATTGAACTCACACTCTTTGGGTCTGTTACTGGATCTAACGCCTTTATCCACCGTACCATGTGTCCTTGAGGACATCTGGGTATGAATTTCTGAGTATTATAAACCTAATTTTTCAGCAAACATTTTTTACCAGTACTCATATTGCAATTTTGCTGTTATCATTGCATGTTCTTTACCAGATCTCATATTGCAACTTTTTTTTTTTTTTGTTATCATTGCTGTTCTCTGGCACTCCTTATTACTGGTTCCCATATTGTATTTATTTCTATGCTTGGCCGACTCAGGAGATTTTTGTGGCCTAGCATATGTGCTGATTCCTTAAGTTTACGAATTTTCCAATGGTGTTCCCTGTCTATGATCTCAACCTGATCCCACATATGTTATATATAATGGACAAATCTTTTTGAGTAGAAGCCTCTTTTTTAACACTTTGAACACTAGCGGCCAGTATGCCAGCTGCTGTGTGAAAGTGTATATACTGTACTCATCAGTGAGTTAGGGTTCTAAGAGTTAAACAGTTTGTTTTTATTTACAGATATAGGGTTCTCTAAGAATATGTGCCCTTCATCAGGATTCAAAAATGCATCCTCCTTTTTTAGGAAAAACACCATATCGCCTGGCATGCTCATAGACTGACTCTGCCAGAAAATTCTGTGGTTTACAATGCAATACCAGGGTACTAAGTTCCTCAGACAGGAAAAGAGTCAGGTCTTGTTACTACCTCATCATTCCATTGAAGAGAGAAAAAAGAAAGAGTGAGTTTGAATCCTTTCTTTTTATGAAGCTGTATACAACACTCTAGTTTATTAAGAGAAGTCCCCGGGCAGAAGAGGTAGTGCCAATCCCACATATATTCCACTTATATTTTATCACTACTTTAATGTTGAAATATCAAAAGCAGCTCAGAATAACAAAAAAAAAAAAAAAAGAAAAATGATTTTTAAAATTCCAGGCCATAGATTTCAAACTATATTGGTACCTACAATATTTAACAGGTGATAATAGAATATTCTTCCTTGGTATGTCAGTGCCAAGGGCAGGCAACCAAACATCTATTTTGGTCAAGGGCCATAACTCATCTTAACAGAATACTTTTAGGAATCTCCATAAGTAAACAGAGACTGTGTTCATTTAAAGTCACATAACTAGAATTCCAGACTATGTTTGGTGGTACTGCAAGGATGACTGAGGTTAATGGTGATGATGTTATAACCTCAAAACCATGTCTGACCCTGAAGTCATTATCTAATGGAGACTTTGTTGGGTGCACTACTGCAGGCACATTTCAAGATGTGTCTATGACTATATAAGCTTCTGTTATATCTATGCTATTAAAAGGTTTTGATATATTTAACTAGATGCAGTAAAAGAATTGACAGCTTATTTTAGATATGATATGAAGCATTATATTTTTCAAGCAATGTTATATGATACTAGATACTACTGATGGCAAAAAGATCAAATTTCAGATCTAAATTGTTTGTTTTTTATACTACATTAATCAGAAAATATCAAGTCTAAATATAGAATGAGTCATGAAATTGTCTTTAAAGGGTTTGTTGCCAAAGAGAATGGGAAATTAACCATCGCAACACAGATGCCTATTTCAATTTCATTCAGTTTTTTATGTACATATGTATACACATGTACAGTGTAACCCGGATATAAGAGAGATTTTCTCTGGTCCCAAATTAGAGCCATACTTACCTAAACAAAATAGACCAAACCCGGATATAAGAGAAACCCGGATATAAGATACTTATTATCCGGTCCCGGCAACTCTCTTATATCCGGGTTACACTGTATATTTTAATTCAATGGCACACCTAAAATAATCTCTTCTATTTATTACTGAATATTTTATGAATAGTCCAATAAGAACTTCTAATTTTTCTTATTATCTCTGATTTTATGATTTTATTGCTCATCCATTGGTGGGGATGGTCCAGACTCAGTTGAGGGAAAATATATTTTCCCAATATTTTTCCCAATGACAGTAATATAAAATGAAGGCAAACAGTCTTAGCTGTGATTTAAACACATTTCTTCTTTTATTTGCCATGTCCCTTCAGGATGTGGTCTGTAATGGCCCTCTACAGCTTCCTGTCCTTTGCAGCTCTAAGCAAAATTTATACTTTGTCCTGCCATCTACTTATGCTTCTTACGTGTGTTACTTGCACCTATACAAGCTCCTCATGTATGATATTCAGAAAGAGTTGAAATTTCTGGTACATATAATAAGGATAGTGGGTTTGGAAAATTTGATACTCACAAAACATACTAAAGAGAAGGGGAGCAGAAAAAAAGCAGCAAGTATCCTACCTAACAAGTTTTTATTTTTATTTTTATTTTTTTTTTAAGCTTTTCACCCCAAGCAAGGCTGGAAGCCACTAGCACACAAGGGGTTACAGAAGGTTTGGAGGAAGAGCAGATAGGAGTGGTAAAGGAGAGGATGTGGAGAAAGATAGTGGATCGATCAAGGGAAGGGGGTTACAGAAGACTCGGAGCCAGTGCAGATAGGAATGAAAGGGGAATATGTGGAGAAGGGAAGTGGATAGATCAAGGCAACTGGAGATGTCGATTGACGTTACACTTAAATAGTTGGAGATTATATTTGTCAGGGAAACAGGAATAAGGAAGGAAGTTCCACAGGCGAGATGTGCGAGACATGAAGCTATTGGAGTAGAAGAGATGTGTACATCTAACAGTTTCAATGGTGAAGGGGTGGGAACCGGATGCCAGCCTCGTAGGACGCCTAAATTCATGAGGCCTGGGAACCAGCAAAAACAGCTCCTCGGAGCAATTACCGTGAAAGTTTGTGTAAATGGATGGCAGAACAGGGAAAGGAAGATGTTATATTCCATGCTAATAGGAATATATACTTGACAAACACTGTGGATAAAGTAAGTAATGGTTTATTGTAAAAACCGGAACAATAAGAATAAAGGTAACGGTTATGCACAAGGTCATCTCAAGTCAATCCAGTAGTATGTGCTGCTATTGGTAGGTCGGTAGTTCTCACATAAGTCTGAGTCATACTCAACAGATCCCAGCTAGACTCTGTAGTCTGTTGACTTACCGATACTTGTAGGTAATTACTACCTATATTGTAGTTACTCATGGGGGTGACAGGTTATTCCATTACATGAGAAGATGTGATGAGCCATGATTTTCAATGTTCTTTGTCTCTAAAAACCATTACTACCTAAGGTCAAATTACAATATTTATACTTGATCTTCATGAATTAAAGAGAAAGAATAAACTTATTTAAATTAGGCTGATGCAAAAGTTCAGGGTTAGATTCACAGAATCTTAGGGAAATCTTAGAAGTGACTTTGACGATCTTTTATGCTTATGCTCAAACGTTTAGGAATTATTCTCTTCCTAATAAAATGTGTTTCATATAACCCTACATAAAGGAATATTAAGCAGAGTATTTAACTACCACATTTGATAGCATATAATATTTCTCTCACCTCACAAAATGGTTAAATTTTATCTTTTATATGTGTTTGATAGGTTAATATTTTTAAGTTAAGGTGATGGTGATAAATAATACTTCTATCTAGCCTTACTTCATAATAGTATAATATTTTTTTATTTTACTGTAAGGTTCACCCTGTACAAGGCTCGGGAGCCACTCAAGGTAGAGGGTTACGTTAAGAGACAGTTTGTATGGACAGGAGAGGAATGTAACAGTTAATTC
This sequence comes from Acanthosepion esculentum, assembly GCA_964036315.1. Classification (NCBI taxonomy): domain Eukaryota; kingdom Metazoa; phylum Mollusca; class Cephalopoda; order Sepiida; family Sepiidae; genus Acanthosepion; species Acanthosepion esculentum. The sequence goes on along the minus strand of OZ038489.1, from coordinate 82,364,308 downwards.
TAGATTTGAACAGGTTAAGAGTGTAGCGATTGGGAAAACATCCTCTTGGGAGTCTGTTACACCAAGCAGCAGTTCACAGGAAGAAGCTATTCAAGTGGAACTTACTTTTCACTCATAAAATACGGAGTAAATGTGGGTGGTAATTGTCATGGCGTATCCTTGCCGTGAAGTTTATGCCTGACAGAACTAAGGAATGTAGTTTGTCCAAGCACTTTCTGTGCTCTAAATGCCATCAAGAAAAATTCAGTTTTGAACATAACATTCAATAGTAATGAAAAAATTAATTTTTTTTTTTTTGGTGATATTCAAAGAGAAATCTTTCTCGTGAATTTTTAAAACCTAAACAACCTGCTACTATGAAATACAACAGGGAACAATTGGTCTCTTTGATTGATGCATTGGAAGGGAACAATACTTTCGGTGCTTATGCTGCATGGCTATGATTGTCCCCTTATTCCTCTTTCATGTGTCATGCTCCTTCAGGACACAAGTGGTCATGGTTCTTCACACCTTCCCATCTTCGTTAGCTCTAAACAATATTTGTCCCTTAGTATCACACGCATTCGCTGTTCAGCCATCCATTTATGCAATCTCATGAGGCAGGGTGCTCACTGTTTGTGTGTCTCTCTTGACTTCAATATGTCATGTGAGTGTCAAATTCTCCAAGTCCTGTTTCCTCATTATGTGTCCCAGAAATGTCGACTGTTTCATTCTGATCCTAAATGCAAGCATACTTTTATTTCTATTTATCTTAAGATTTCCTTGTTGATCACATGTAGTCTTAGCATTCATCAGTAGAACCACATCTCTGTTGCTTCAAGTCTCTTCCAGATCTCTGAGGAAATTGACACTGCTATATAGGAAGACTGAACTATCTTTAATCTCAAGAAATTTTCCTATTTGATTATTATGGGTTTATAATACATCCAGTATTAATAATAATCTTCTTTTATATGCTGTATCACTACAGGATTTAGGCAATGATGGTTCTCCACAACTTCCTATCAGTTGTCTCATTAATCAATGTTTTCTCCTTACTCTCCCTCCTGCTACATGTCCTGCCATCCATTTATATCATTCCTTAGGTAAGTTACTCATTGTTTTCGCTTTGCTTCACATTCCTTCAGTATATCATGTGAGCATCAAATTCTCCAAGTCTTCTTTCATCATATGTCCCAGAAATTTCAAATCCATAGGAAATTGTCCAGTATTCATTGAATATAAGTAGACTGATATTACATAACAGTTAAATAATATGACTTGGAGGCACACATTCTCTAGACTTGAGACCTTCATATCATAAGAAAACCAGAGAAAACACTTTAATGAGTCAATAGGGTATTTTAAGAGAAATATTTTATAAATGTCAATTGGCAGTCATGTTAAAAGTTCAGTCAATGAATGCCAAATTATGAGGAAATAGCTAATCTCACCATTATCATTACCATGCATGAAACAGTTGGTAAAAAGAAGAGAATATGTTGGAAACTTTTGCTTCAACCTAACAAATAACAGACTTGGTTAGTTAATCATAGAAAAAATTATTAACAAACTAGTTTTTTTTCAAATAATTAAATAATTTGGCATGTAAAAAAACACGAAAATTAGCTCATAATTTGAAGGCTTTTAACTAAATCACATATATTTAAACATATAGAAAAATTCATGTAGACATTCTTATATTACAAGGCGCAATGGGTAAATTGTCGCCATTTTATATTTTTAATTTTGCGCATTGTTTTTATTTTGTTAACTGCACAGTATAGTAGGGTCAGTTGGGCAGTGTCTGTGAGAAAAAGAGTAGCATCATGCAATGCACTCTGACAGGAATTTGGAAATGGCATGCTGTACTGCTTTGCATTCACAATGGAAGCTCCAATATGAACATTTCAGAGTGTTTGAATGTTGATCTGAGAACAGTTCAGAGAAGTCAGAAAGTGTTGGATGAGATATCTAGTCAACATCAGTGTTTGGAGTGATTACTAATGATGGCAACGTTATGCCTTCATTCATCTTCCCACAGGACATCGGCCTCATCACAGAAGCCTACACCAAGTGCATTGAGGAGGTAGTGCTGCCTGAGTCAAGAGGGTCGCTGCTGAAAGTCCCTATGTTTGGCAACAGGACTCATCACCATGCCACATAAGTAGGAGAATCCAGTAATGGCTGTCAGACAATTTCTGTGACCACATTACCCCTTATATCTGACCACTTAACTCCCTGATTATTTTGTGTGAGATGCAGTTAAGTGAAACATCAACAAAACTCCTTATAACACCAAGTATGAACAGAAGGCAAGGATTATGGAAGCATTCACAAACTTAAATAAGGAGATTGTCCAGAAGAGTTGCAGGAGTTTCCGAAGTCGTCTGAAGGCCATGGTTGAAGCCAATGGTGATATGGAAAAGTGTTAAATTAAAGAATTTGAGTAACACTAAGGAAAATGACGGGTGTTTAAAATGCCGCAGTTGACAACTCCTCCTCTAACAGACATAAGATGTTATTGTTAAATACAGTATGTGATTAAAAAACGCATGAATGTTAAAATTTAAAAAAATCTATAAAGAAATCAATGCTAGCATAGAGTTATCGGTTAAAGACAGAATTATTCTGAAATAGAATGTAAGAAACATTACTGAAGACCTGTTTAGATTCTACAGTAGTTTATGACAGCATTTGTAAGAAATGCCTATGACACTGTCAAAAATATTATCAAACCTTGGATAGAGGCACCCTAGATTTTGAGGACCTAGGCTAAGTTTATTTGTAAATCCAGCACTGGTCTTTGACCATTGTAATTAATTGAACATATATTATTGAAGGATTGCTACCTGAATATACCATGTATAAAATATGTTATAGCAGTCAAGTTTTCTATACTTTTCTAACTTGGTTCAGTTAATATAGCTAGTATGCAACAATATAAATATAGCTAGTATGCAACAATACATCTTTGGCAGCTGTTTAATGTTTTGCGAGGAACAAATTAAAGATGCAGAGGAAAATAAAAGAAAATTGTGAAAGGAAAGGTGTGAACCAACTAAATCCTTTGTTACTTTAGGGAATCTTGTATTTTCATTGCAACAATAGAAACAGAACAGCCACTTGGTAGGTCAGGCTGTCTGATGAATATTTTATTGATTGAAGCATTGTTCAAGTTCGCAGAGGGTATTTGCTTTGATAAAAGCCAGTAGATTTACTTTCACTCAAGCCAGCATCTTGAAAATATCCAAGCTTCAAACAATGACCCTGTGAAATGCCTTCAAATTGATTTTTGCTACTTTTGCCTAGAGAATATCGGGTGGAAGGGTAATTTTGTTTTTTTGTTTTTTTTTGTAAAACAACTCTATAGAGAAGAGATATACTTTATTAGTTTCTGAACCTTTATGCATCATAAGCAGTTTCTTTCAGAAAGGATGAAGAGATTCAATGTGGGTTTTTTCTCTAAATTTGAAGAAGCCTGTCTGAATTTCTGGCATGAGGAGTTAACTTTATTTACATTTTTTACAGTCAGATTAATGTCCTCATCTTTGTTGTTACTATCTCATCATTTCAGCCATTCTGTCCTCTTACTGTCTTCGGGTGTCTGTCAGTCTGTGTAAACTTCAAGGAATTTTTAACTGAACACTTTATTTAATCTACAGGGATTAATTGTTCTTATTCCACTGTCTGTATCTAGGGATATTTCATTTTGATTATTTTAGTACTGTTCAGATTATTGCCCATCCTGTTTTTGTCTTAGCCTAAGTCTGTACTACCACGTCAAGGGATTGAACTCACAGTTACTATCTACCATATTTACCCTTGTTTTTCTGAATGACAAATAGCTATTATATTTTTTATTTTGTTCTCAACATTTCTTTCTGTACACACATTTTTTAAAATAACTGAAAAAAACTAAGGAAAGATCACTTTTGAAAATGCTTATACAGAGGGAAATGTCAACAACTGTAAAAAAATTTTAAAGATTTAAGTGGTTTTTCCAAATTTTATCTTACAAACTTAATTCAGATATTTATTGTTTATTTGTTTGTTTAATGGCATATCAACATTTTAATGCTGAAATTTAATTTTCTGGGGAGGTTTGAAGTAATATAAATATGATATCTGTTATTCTGCTTTCACAAATGGATACATGGTAGATGATACACAGCTTCTGTGCATATACATATTTGTGTGGACATGATTACTAGAAATGGTGATAAGTATGTTTTATGTTGTAGTTTTGTTGATATATTTTCGAATACAGTTTGATTTTATTAAGAAATTGTAATGATATTATATAGATTAATGTCATGTGATGTTTGATGATACCTGTTAGCCAACTCCTTGATTGTATGCCCCTAAAACTCAAGTAGGGGGTGCCTATAGGGCCTAGTACTGAGAAATGTGAGAAAGGAAGACATTTTAAATATATTAAAACAGTTAGGAAATAAACACTTTAGTCAAATTAAATATAAACTAAATTTTTGATTGGATGCCCTCCCAATATGAATTTCCCTGTTCTGCACTCTACTGTAGAATATATTATAGTGATTTTTTTTTCTTTTTAATAATGTTCACCTAATGAAAGGCTCAAGAGCCACTCAAAGCGGATTGTTACTAAATGAGGTGTGGAATATGAACATAAGCAGAAGACATAGGAAGTTAAGATATAAGGATAGGAAGGATAGATAATGATTTACAATAAACTTGAAGAGGTTAGATTTTAGTGTTCACAATAGCATACATGTGGGAGTCTATTCCACAAAATAATGGTGCTTGGGAAGAAGCTGTCAGAGTTTAACTTCCTCCTTACAAATGGAATATGGAAGATTGTGGGTGAACCAACTCCATGCACATAGCAAGGTTGTTTTTAGCTGTAAAGGTCTGAACTGGTGGCATTAAAGAATGGACTTTGTCTGAACATTTGCCATAAAAATAACTATTTTGCTGTGATAGGCTTGTGACATAGCATTTGTGAGAAAATGGCTGTAGGGTTGAAAAATTCTTCCCCCACAAGGCAATGTAAATGACTTTGAACTCTATCAGACCTGAAAAGTGAAGTTTGGATAGCTCAAGCCAGGTATGGTAATAATACTCAATTTTTGGTCAGATCTGACTCTTGTAAAGGTAAAAGGAGTGATATACTTTCTGGAGCAGTACATGTTCCAACCACTTTTCCAGCATCTTCAGTAATGAAGCATATAGATGAGATCCACTTTAGATAGGTTCTGAAATCTTATCTTAAACTAAACTCTGTATTCTACTTATCTTTCAGTCAGTTTTGCTTTACTTTGTTTTTTTAATGATTTCAACCCAAGCAAGCCAATAAAGTCACTAAGATGCAGGAGATTACTGAGAAAAACCATTATTAAGGAGAGAGAACAATAAAAGCGCAGGATTCAAGTAGACAAAAGATCCTTAGAGGCATGGAGTGTGGAATGAGAGAAATCTATCCCCATAGATTAAATAATGAGTTCAGTTTGAAATTCCCTAAATGATTTACAGTGCGTTTAAATTTTTCAAGATCAAAGTTGACTAGATAGCAAAAAGCCAGAAAAATTCCACAAGTGAGAATTACCAAAGAAGAAACTGTTAACATAAAAGTTATAGTTACATATCGCAATTTTACTATAAAATGAGACTTAACTGCCAATCTAGTAGTGAGCTTAAATTCATAAAATTGAGGCACCAAAGAGGAAAGCTCATCAGAACAGTTACCATGATAATCTGCTGATGATGTTGGTCGGACGCCATCTGGAGAAACCATGATGAAACAATTCTGTCTTATTTCAACAGAAAGTTTGTTTATACAGTGCCTGGTGTAAATTTGTTTTTAACAATTCTAAGTAAGTTTCTAGGAAACATTTGAATAAATGATTAAATGACTTAAAACAGAAAGCAGAAGTTGAAAATATATTCCAAGTTAATCAGATTCTGCTTCACTTTAGATTGACTTTGGCTAACTTTATGCATAATACAGGTTTGGTACCATCCAAATTGAAATAATGGTGAAGCTATTACAGTATCCTGTAAAAAGTTTAGAAACCCCCAATTAAAAAGAATTAAAATAAAATTTTTTCAATTGTTTTCAATCTCATGTTCCTGGAATCATTTCCTTTATACATATTGGGATGGAATAAAATTACACTGTACATAGCATTTACTTTTTTAAAAAATGCTCAATACAAAGTAGAGCAATATATTTTTATTATTATTATAAGAAATTATAATAAAAACATGGTGAAATCACTACAAAAAAAAACTTTCATGTTTCATACTTTGATTGTACTTCTTCAGGCAATGGTAAGTAACTGATGATTAAACGATATAAAAGAATCTTTAAAAACAAAGTGTTCCCTCTTTTCCAAAAGTTAAAGGCGGGCGGGGGGGTACATAGGTCAGAATTAAAATTAGACTTGTAGGTATGTCTTGATTAACTAATTAAATGTCAAATATACACTAAATAGAGAAGTAAGCTTAGAGGGTGGAGGTGGGGGGAATTATTTTTTCATGTCATAATAAACCAGAATATAGATAGGCCATTATTGACGATATGTTGCTTTTTAATTCTGACCTTATGTCTCCTCCTCGCAATGACCTTTCTTTTAAACATCTTTCATTAAATACAGATGACAAGGAAGATTTAATTAATTTTTATTAAGTTTTTCCAGCATCATTAGATTTTTTCCATTATGTTGGAGTAAGAAAGTACAAAAATCTTCCATAATTTTTATTGTCCCAAGTGTTTCGGTCACTTCTATAACCATTTTCAAGAGTGTTTTGTCGCTGGTGTTATTTTTTCTTCATGTTGCGCACGGCTGGAATTTGCATGATCCTTTTTCTATTTTTTATAAAATTTTAACCCTCCATTTCCACTGTTAAATAATATGAGGTTGTAGGAGAGAAATGTTTAATATACAGGGCCTCTCTAATAGCAAGATGTTTGTGATAATATGATTTATATAGAACTCTTGTGTTTTCAACCAAAATTTTTCTTAAGGGTTCTTTTTTTTTATAGCACTATGGTCTGATAAGTGAAACATGAAGTGTCTACTCAAGGAGGTGGTAGTATGTCTGATATAAGTAATTGATTTGTGACATGAAACAGAGTCTTTTATTAGGCAGTGAAATTGATACACTATATTAGTCATTGCTAGTTTAGATTTGATGGGGTTATTTTGATTCATGGCAATAAGGTTTGCAGTCTTCTATTTTCTACTAGTTACATTCCATCAACACTGTTCGGACACCAAACTACCACCAGTCCCAATGAACGGAAGTCCCCTCAAGGAGATCCCATGTCCTGAGAAAATATTGTCACTCAAATTCACACCTGACCTCAAGTGGAATTTATACATATGATCCATTGCTACAAATTTGTGACAAATTATTTTCCCACCTCCAACCTCTCTCTCACAGGTGGGATTTTGCAAGCTTCTCACTGTTTTATCACTACTTCCACTGAAAGTTCTCAGTTCTGCCAGTTCTAACTTTAATGTCTAGGACCCGCCATGCCACTTACATTGCAGCAAATCACCCACATTCCCTCTGCGTTCTCTCAGTGAGAAGTAAGTTCCAATCGAACAGCTTGTTCCTGTCAACCCCTGCTCTCTGAAAGAGGATGTTTTCCTGCAATCTTAACTTGCTCATTTCTAGATTTAACTGTTATCTTCCTCTCCTATCCATATAAACTACCCCTTAACATAACTACCTACCTTGAATAGCCTTCAGGCCTTGTTCAGGGTGAACTATACTGTAAAAAAAAATAAAGCAGCATGTTTTTACCCTGTCTGAGAAATGCATAGCTCATATCGGGACATTTCAAAATTGATATCTGCTAACTTTATTCCTGTACCTGAAATGTAAACAAATTAACTCTCTGTATTAAGGCTTTCAGTTTCTAGGCTGGTAGGCATCAATTTCCCTGTTTCTACTCTAACACATGTACCTACTGAATATGATGTTTATAGTAATAAGAAATAATGTCAAATTAAAAAAACACCATTGATTGCTTAAAAAATAATGTGTGTTGTGTGTGAGTGGATATCTGGAGGTGTAGTGTCTCTCCTATTATTGTATTGAAAGGGTGTGTGAGGAAATACTAGATTGTAGGTCAGTAGGATTTTAGTTCTCTCCCTTCCTGAAAAAGTGACACACATTAAAAAAAGAAAATTGATCTAGAATTAAGAAAAAGAGGTTTTAAAAAATGTAATTATACTTTATTTTTTGCTTTTGCCTTTTAAATTCTCAACTCAAATCCTGTCGGTAATAGAAATGGAAAAGTTTGTACAAAAGATTACCAAACAGCAACAGAATTTTTTTCCTTGAATTTTTTTTGTCATTTTAAAATGAAACGTCTTTGAAAATGCTTTTTTAACTGAGGTGATTTAATTTTTTATTTTCATTTTCCTAGCAAAAAGAAACAAACATAAAGCGGACTTCTTAAGACATAAATTAGTTACACATTACACAATCTAAACATAGAAAAAATTGAATCCTGAAAATTATTGCAATGTGAGGAGATAAAAATGCTTTAGACTAATGCCAAAAAAAGCATGTGATCTTGCAAGCTTCTCACTGTTTTATCGCTACTTCCACTGAAAGTGCTCAGTTCTGCCAGGTCTAACCTTAATGTCTAGGACCCGCCATGCCACTTACAAGTAATTTTATCTTTTTATATATATCATCATGGCTCTCCACAACTTCCTATACTTTATAGCTCTTTGCAATGTTTGTCTTTTTACTATGCCTCCCATTCCTTGTTTTGTCATCCATTTACACAAATGCTTTCCTCTGTTCATCTTTCCTTCAATATATCCTTGTGAGTATCAATTTTTCCATAACTTCTATTCTAATTATATGTCCCCAAAATTTCAACTGTCTCTTTCTGATTTTATGTAAAACTATTCTTTTTCATTTTTTAAAGATTTTTCCTTAAGATTCCCTGTTGCTTACATGCTCCATCCATGTTATACTCAGCATCCTTCTGTAGAACCGCATAAAATTTCCTAAAAAGTGAGATGAAATAACTATTCCTCCTAAACAGTGAAGTTCTTTCACAACTTTTAGCCCTCCACAGCTTCCTTTTTAATATCTGGAAACAATCAACATAGTTATTGAGAAAAACAGTTGAATGATTTCCCATTAACTTCACCTTGGTTTTAAATTCAGTTTTCTTTCTCTTAGACTGATTGCCAACCAAGAGCCCTGCTATTTAATCCATAGCATCTACACTTCTGTTATGTGCTGTGTCTTTTCAGAACGTGGACAATCATGGCTCTCCACAACTTCCTATCCTTTGTCGGTCTAAGCAACGTTTATCCCTTTACAATACCTCCCAGTCCCTGTTCTGCAATCGTTTTTCTCAAGTTCATTAGGCATGTTACTTATTATTTCCCTCTTGCCATCACTATATCCAGTGAGTGTCAACTTCTCCAAGCCGACTTTACTCATTATGTGCCTCAGAAATATTAACTGCCTCTCCTTGATTCTAAGAATAAGTGTTTGCCTCATTTCCATTTTCCTTAAAACCACTTTGTTTCATACATGGTCTATCCATAGTACTCTCAACAACCTTCTGTAGAAACACATTCTCTTGTCTCAGGCTTCCTAATTCTTTATGAGGAAACTGTCCAGTATTCATTGACATATCGGATTGACATTTCATGTCGTTTCTTTGTTTCTAATGAAATTTTTCTGTTTCTTAATACTTTGCTGAGATTTTGAAAGGCCACTTTTTCAATTCCAATGTGCCTTCTGATTTTAGTGTAACATTTTACATCGTCTTGGTGAAAGTGATCTTTTCAAATAAAGTAATACTGTACATTCATATCATTAGAGCTATCATAGTACTGACATTTACCAGCTGAGATTCCTTAGTGACTAACTAGCATTGCTAGAAACAGGTGTTAGTCATAGTTGTTTAGAGGATAGTAAGTAAAGAAGTTAATGTCCTTTATTTTTGTCCAAAGTAATAAGAATGATCTTGAACAAAATCAACAACATCTACCATGTTTTCCAAGACATTAAACTCAAGATAAACCTTTTCAAAACAGAAACTATGGACTGGAATTGGAATGAAAGTAATAATGTCACATAACCTAAATCCATCATAAAAATTAAGATTACTAAATACAATGTAACCCGGATATAAGATAAACCCGGATATAAGAGATTTTATCTGGTCCTAAATTAGAGCCATACTTACCTAAACAAAATAGACCAAACCCGGATATAAGAGAAACACGGATATAAGATACCTTTTCTCTGGTCCCGACAACTCTCTTATATCCGGGTTACACTGTACTTCAAATATCTTGGTGTATAGATTATTTTAACAAATTTAGTATAGATGGTAAGGAATTCGGACATAGGATAATCTGTACTTGGGATAGTTTTGTCCAATGTTGCAAATTATTACAAAACCAAGACATTAAATTAAAAACTTAAGTCTTGTTCTTAAATAGACTTGTCAGATCAAGTATTTTATATAGATGACATGCATGGCATCGACCTTGTTCAGAAATATCTAAAGTGTAGCTGTATAGAACTCTACTTTCTCAGACCAATGATTGAAAAATGGCTTCAAGCAAATGAAATCTGTAGATCTTAATAAGTCCTTTTGAACCTTGTGAACTGGTGCTACAGAATCGCTAACAAAGAGTTATACCAATTACGAGAAACCACATCACTTGAGGACTTTTAACAACAGTAAAAACTAAAATGGATAGGGCATATAACTCAAAGAGAAAATAATGACATAACCAAGATGTTGACATTTCACACTAATTCAAACAAAAGATTAGGAAGGAAGCTCTCTAAATACTCAACAGAGCAATAATAGACTTGAGAAAACTATTTTCCTGAAAAATTGTATTAAGACAATGAATATCAAATGTTTCCTTATAAAGAAACGGTTAATATAACCATTACCAGAACCATTCTCTAGACATTTTTTTAACTCTTTGCTCATCATAATGAAACCCCCAAATCTTTATCACTAAATAAAACTGGTTTAAAGTTATTTAAACATAAATTTAAAAAGGTAGTCATTTTTTCTCTCTGATAATAGTTAACATCCTTTGGTATAGAACATGTGGATTATACTTAAAGTCGGGAAACTTTTTTTTTATTTTCATTATCACTTCACATGACTATATGAGTCATATTTGATTGTGAATCTGAAATCTTTGGGCTACACTTTATTTTTTTTCAAAGCAGTATGATTTAAATTATATTATTCTCTACACTTTTATTAACTCTTCACACAAAATAATAAAACTCCCAAACTCTTTATGTCTTTATCCCTAAGGACAACTTGTTTAAAACTAATTTAAACAGGAAACAAAAAAAAAAGAGACAGCCATTTTTTTTGCCTTGCTGAGAGATAGACTGTCTGTAGAGATCTTTTAAGCAGAATCATTTATTCTTTATTGCCTGTAGATAGAAATCTGTTATCTTGTCCATTAATCTGTCAGTATGGTTTAAGTATTTCAATCTAAGTTTGTTTTGTTTTTGTTTTTTTTTATTCAGATGAACTGATATTTTATCTATATTTTTGACTGTATCATTCTTTTTAAATAGAAAGTTATGTTCTGCTGATAGGAAAAAAAAACAAGCTGCCTTTGCCATGAAACAGTCAAAATGATAATCAAACAGAAATATATGAAGCCTATTTTGGTTGCCTGACTTTATGATCCACTCTTTATTACTTGAGGAGGTTACTTTATCCATCAACCGATATAAGCAAAATGAAACCAATATTTACAAGTATAAGGAAAAAATTCCATAACATGAGGAAATTGGTTTTATTCAGAATTAATTTTTTAGGGGTGCACTTATTTTTATAAATTTTATTCATCATTATTTTTTTTTAACTTGGTTCCTTGTTTTCAATATTTATTTTGTATATTTTATTTTCATTTAGGTTTCAGCATTGCAGAAACTGTTTCAGGCTTTACATCTGATAAAAAGATTTTCATTTAGATATACGGCATTTATATCTCAGAAAATAAATTCTTTTGTAGAATGTAAAAATTATGATTGGATAGATTTTATGCGCATTTTGTTTTTTTTTGTACCTTTGCAAATAATACATATCTTTGTGGCCATGTACCTCAATATGTCTGCAATAACAGAAAACTGAAAAATTATACGGGCAATACTTAAATTATCCAGTCTGCTCATAAAAAATAAGCATGAATTTTTTTTAACAATTTTTCCAGATTAGGAATTCTAGAAGATACAGCATTTGGCAGAATTGAAAAATACTGATTTTTAGTGCACACACAAACACACACACACACACACACATACATATATATATATATATATATATATATATATATATATATATATATATACATATATATATATATATATATAAGTTTCATTAAAAACAACTAATGAGGTAATCTTTTGTATTTCGAAGCCCTTTTGGCTATACTTTAAAGCATTTAGACAATTTCTATATAATTTCCGTCTAGAAAAGAAGAAAGTTATAAGAACACTAGAAAAATTAAATTTAAAATTTTGATTCCGTTACCTTGTCATTCATTTTTAATCAAACTTGTATAAAAGAGGGATTTCTGCCAAATCACACACACACACACACACATACACACACACACACACACACACACACACACACACACATACACACATATATATATATATATATATATATATATATATATATATATATATAAGTTTCATTAAAAACAACTAATGAGGTAATCTTTTGTATTTCGAAGCCCTTTTGGCTATACTTTAAAGCATTTAGACAATTTCTATATAATTTCCGTCTAGAAAAGAAGAAAGTTATAAGAACACTAGAAAAATTAAATTTAAAATTTTGATTCCGTTACCTTGTCATTCATTTTTAATCAAACTTGTATAAAAGAGGGATTTCTGCCAAAATACACACACACACACACACACATATATATATAATTTTCTTTTTTTCATTTCACCCCAAGCAAAACAGAGTGCCACTAGTATGCAATGTTTACAGAGAGTGAAAGCGAAAGAAAAGCCTGGGCATAATGGAGATTGAGAAAAGGATAAAAGATGAATGCGGATCAAAACAACAGAAGATGGCAATTGACATTGCATTTAAATTTTTGAAGAGTGTTGTTATCAAGGAAGCAAGTTGGCAGTT
>OZ038489.1:82226164-82346164 GCA_964036315.1 Acanthosepion esculentum | reverse complement strand
TTTGGCTTGAGAAGGATAGTCCTCAATAAGACCTACATGCTTCATCTGCTTGGAGCCATTTTTAACGATTGATATGAGAACAAAGTTGTATACATCCAATATTTTAGACATTTCTGAATGAGTTTTATTTTCCATATGAGAGTTTTGATTTGACAAGGCCATTTAAAAACATAACTTGAGTTCTTAGATTTGTCTTTTGGTTTTGTAACATCTTGCAGTATTGGGCAAAACTACCCCTAGTGCAGTCTATTCTATGTTCAATTTCCTTATCTCTGTTGTTAAATTTGTTATAATTGATCCACACACTGAGATATTTGAGGTGTACAAGAGTCACTGAATCTCATTTCAATATATACATTTAATAGCAGTGGCCTCTTGCCATTCATACTGAACATAGCTCATGGTAGCTAACTCAAAAATTCCCATTCTTATGCTAAAACACTTGATTCTCTTCAATTAGGTTATATGAAGCATGTTTCATATACATAGCCGTGAACTGGTAAAACACATTTTATAATATGAAAAGTAGCCTTTATCTACAAGCTTTTTCAGCACATAACTCTAGTGGTCTATGCACTTTCAGAAATGCTGCTCAGTGCTGTTATATTGACCATGTATGTGCTTTCCTTATCTGGTTATTATACTATCTATATTGTATTGTTTTATGCATTGTATGGTGTATTTATTGTATCATCTACGTATCTACTATATTGCCTTGTGTATGCAGTTATTGTCTTGTGTCGACAGTTAAAGGATTATTGAAACTACTGTTTCGTCTTTTGTATGCTGTGGGAACATTGTTATTATTATAAATAAGAATAAAATATAAAATAATAATAAAGATGAAAATTATAAATAAAATAAAATTTAAACCTTATTTAAAATAAATTAAATAAATAAGAAATAAAAATAATAATAAAATTACTCCCAGCATGCAACATGGACTGTTTCTGCCGGAAGTACAGCCATCCTGCCAAGAGACATGAGATTCAATCTCTTTGCCCAAGAACTATTGGGATGACAAAACGTGTGTAAGTTCCCTCCGTGATAGGACTTGTGATATTACAGAGTAACTTACTCCCTTTTATAACATGAACCTTACCACAGTTGTAATGTAAAACACACACAAATACATAAAATAAAATTGTATGAAATTACCATACAATTTACCATGTTTTTTCTTATTATTGTATACTTTTGTTTGTACTGTTTTTCCTCGTGAACACAAGCCCAATTTTTATGACCACATGGTGTGAGTGAATATACCTCCACAATGCATATAAATGCATTGTGGAGGTATATTCATATGCATATAAATGCATTGTGGAGGTATATGGAGGTATATATACATTATTTTATGTACATTTTAAGTTTAATTTTTTTCTGTTAATGACAATTTTGTTAAAATGTTGGTATTCAACATAACTGATAGCATGATAGCATTCAATGTTGCTGTGAAGTTTTTACACATATGTTGAAAACAGGGCATATACATGTACATGTGTACAGGGTCCCTGGATTAAAAATTTATCAGATTTTATCCTCTTGCTTAGCATTTTCATTCATCACTATGAAGGAGGAAACATTTTAGGAAATAGAGTATAGAAAATATGTACAATGTTTTAAAAAAAAAAAAAAAACAGCAAAAAATGCTGTCTGAAAAGATGGCTGTAATGTAGAAACAAATTGGATTTCATTCACTCTTTCTCTAACACCGAGAAAGAGTCCGGCATTGTGCATGGAAATACAGGCATCTTTTTTCCAAGATGAATACTTGATAATGAACCATATCTCTGAAGAAAAATCAATTGACAACACACAAAGAGAAAATCTCCATCCACCCTTAATAAATAATTACAAGGAGACCAGCTGTTTAGGCCAAGCAGGTATGAAATATTTTATAAAGTACATTTATTCTTCTTTAGGAATGGAATTTAGTAAGAGGTATAATATATATATATATATATATATATATATATATATATATATATATATATATATATATATGTTTTGCGGTATTTCTCAAGAGTTTAACATGTAAGCACTGTTTGTAACATATTAAAAAAAAGAGAGATAAAAGTATTTAATAATCTGCAAGTATTGTGAATGGTAATGGCGAGATTAACCGTTTTCATACAGAAAATATTGAGCATTTTCTGACCGAACAATTAGCATTACTGGCAATTGAAATTTATAAAATCTTTTTATTAAATCAGTTTAGGAAAACAGATTTCTTAAGTCTACTAACAGTTATCAGTCTTACCAGTACTGATGAGGTTTTCTTTGCTAACTTTGTGTTTAAAGTTATGTGGCAGGAGAAAATCCTCTTTATGTCATTATTATCTCTTCTAGTTACAGGAAAATTCTTTGTTTAGGATTTTGTAGCAACAGTCTTTACGATCTGATGAAGTATTATTTTTTTTAAGAACACCAGAAACCATTTGCTTGAAGCCACTTTTAATCTTTGATCAGAAAAAAAGTTTGTATATAGCTGATAGTTTAGACATTCTGAACAAGTTTCATGCCATGTATGACATCTACATGAGAGACCAGATTTAACGATGTTATTTATGAACATTCTAGAAAATATTGTTGGGGTTTGGTTTCAATCTCTGCTTCTCCTTCTATGGGCCATGTCCTCTTAGGACATTGACAATAATGGCTCTCCACATTTTCCTGCATGACACCCCATATAAGACTAGATTTGCTGAGGCTATTTAAGAACATTCCAGAAAATGTTTTTGGGGTTTGTTTTCAATAATAATAATAATAATAATAATAATAATCCTCATCATCATCATTTTCTTCTGCTTCTTCTTCTTCTGCTTCTATGGGCTATGTCCCCTCAGAACATTGATGGTAATGTCTCACCATATTTTCCTGTCCTTTGTAGCTCTTAATAATTTTTGTCCTTTTGTTATCTCTCTTAAACCTTGCTCCAGCATCTATTTACTGAAACTCACTATGTCGTTTATGCATTGGTTTCCTTTGTGACTCTGTCCTGTGACTATCAAATTTTCCAAGTCTTCTTTCTTCATTATGCACCTTAGAAATTTAAACAGCTTTATTTTAAAGTATAGGTGTTCTTTTTGTTGCCATTCTTTCAAAAACTTCATCATAGTTCATATGTTTGGTCCATGGTATTCTCAGCAGCCTTCAGCAGAATCACATTTCTGTTGCTTCAAGTCTCTTCTTTGCATGTTAGGAGATTGTCCAGCATTCCCTGTAAGACAATACTAAGCAAATACAGCAGTCACTAGTGATAATTCAATATCTATTTCTTTGGTAAAAAATATGGAATAACTTTCCTCTTAGAATGTTCCCACATTTTTTTTTTTACTTTGCAGCAAATAAAATAAATTCTGTTTAATAGCCTATCACTCTGATGTAGATATAGTACAAAGAAATGGAATAGTTTTTTTGTTTTTTTTTTCAGATCAGGGTTTGAATATAATATCCTAATAATATTAGGTTGGTGCAAAAATAATGTCGTTTTCTCACATGAAGTTGAACGTCAAAAAACAACATTATTTTTGCACCAACCTAATAGTTTAGTAATTAAGTAGATATTTATATATATTATGCTGGAACAGGCTTGGTCTCAATTTCTCAGTAAGAGGGAAACAAGGGCAAATTTGACTTGAAATGAACTCAGGTGGTGGTGTTGATTCAGGATTCATCGATTAGCAGTGATGACCCTTAGTGGTGGATACACTTGCTTGATGTATGGTTACATGAGAAAACCCACTGGTCAAATGGATACTTAAAAAATATAGCTTCTGCTACAGATTCAATCTGTATATCAATATATACGACTCTGGATCCAAAAAATATATCCCTGACATAACATAAACCAATTTTTGCTTAATAGCTTTAACATTCTGGCTTCATAAGGTATAGCACAAATTAAATAATTTAAACTAAATTTGGTTTACTATGATGTGCCAGAAAATTCTTGCACATTTATAAATCTATCATTTGGCCATGCATTGAATACTATTGCCATATCTGGTCTGCTGCTCCTGCTGTACATCTTGAGATTCTTGACAAAATCCAAAGAAGGATCTGCAATATAATTCATCCTAACCAGGCATCTCGACTTCAATAAATTTCTTTCTGATGCAACATGGCTTCGCTCTGTCTATTCTACAAATATTTTCATGGCAACTGCTCTGACAAGATTTTTTTCTTGGTGCCCCAACTACATGAATTTAAGCATGCTACTAGATTGGCAATTAGGTCCCACCAGTTTACTGTTGAAATAGCTAAATGTAACCACTACTTCTACTTCAACAGTTACTTTTCTCACACTGTGAAACTCTCTTCTGCTTACTTGCTTCCCTTCAAAAATTTAAATGCAATGTCAATCGCCATCTTCTGTATTCTTGTATCCTGTACATCTTTTTTCCTTTCCTCAATCTTCTTTATTCTAGGAGTCTTCTACTTTCATTCCTCTACCCCCTGCATACTAGTGGCATTCCCACCTTGCTTGAGGGCGAAATGATTTTTTAAAAAATAGTAGAATTGTTCTGTTTCTTTGTTGTTTTTAGATCAGTGTCTGAATATATTATAATCATATATTAGTAGATATTTATATGTTTTATACTGGAATAGGATTGGCCTCAGTTCATTACCAGGGCTTCAATGGGAACCAGGAGCAAAGACCCGTAGCAGTGGAGAATAAGTTATTATCTGTGGTGTTCTTAGATACTCTGATTTTTCTGGTATTAACCTCTTTCTATTATCCTTTTTTTTCCTATCTACTTCTTTCTTTGAGAATCTGAGAATACCATAGACCGAACATGTAAGCAATGAGGAATTTTTAGAGAGAATTGAAACAAATAGGACACATACTTAAAATCAGAAAGAGATCATTGTAACTTCTAGGATACAAAATAAGGAAAGATGGCTTGGAAGGTTTGACACTCATAGGGCATACTGAAGGCAAGGACAGAGGAGAAACAGTTCATAAGCTACCTAACAAGTTTGTGTAAATGGATGGCAGAACAGGGTTTAGAAGAGATAACAAAATGATAAAATTTACTAAGAGTTACAAAGAACAGGAACTTATGGAGAGCCATGATTGCCAACATCCTGAAGGGATACAGCACATAGAAGAAGAAGAAGAAGAAGAAGAAGAAGAAGAAGAAGAAGAAGAAGAAGAAGAAGAAGAAGAACTACTACTACTACTACTAGTATGTCATGTTTATTATTCTGTAATTTTGTTATTGCTCTAATCATCTAGGTCCACTGACATCTCTATTACAATCCCATCAGGCACTGCTGCTTTGTTAATTTTGGTTAGTGCTGAGTCATTTCTTTCCTCATGGAATACTTCCCTAATATTCATTCTGCCTTTGAAGTATTTTTTACTCTCTCTATTATCAATATTTCATCTCTTGATTTTATGCACCCTGTCAATGAGCTCATCTTTGACCTGTTATTTCCCTTATACTTTTATTCATATTTGCCTTATCTATGATGCTCATTTCCCCTTTAGCCTGCTTGAATTTGTTTCTACATTTTTTCTGTGTTGTACTATATTCTGTACCATACCTGGAATTGTTTGCTGTCTCTAATTTCATCTGTCATCCACTTCTTTTTCCCTGTCTAGTTTTCCTTCAGATAATCTCATTTGTTGATATCATTAAAGCTTATCTCAATGTGTCCCACTTTGAATTTTCATTCTCATTTAATTTATTTGCTTTTAATTCTGTCAGTATATCTCTTCGCAGTTTGAGTTATTCAAGATTCTGCCATATTGCAATTTGAGTGCTACGTAGGCTTTATTACTTAGGCAATTTCTATAGTATTATTCTGAGATTATATATCCTCGGAAGTTAGTCACTCCCACAGAAAAGTACTTTGATATGTTCTAAATTGTAAAACTTACAAGCGCATTAATTTTCTTTTTGATGCTTGCATCTTGGAATGTTTGTAAAGAATTTCCTTGAGTTACATCTTGTGTTGCTAATAGTATAGACAAGTTACTATTAAATGGTGGAAGTAGTGTCATGTACATCCTACATTAATACCGCCCCCTTAAGGTAAGGCTTCAAGAACACCAGAAAGCTGTAACACAAGAGGAAGTAGAAAAATCAGGCATGACCCCTTATGCAGAGAAAAGGGAGATCACCGCCCTCTGTGGGATCAGGTTGAGATCATAGACAAAGAACACCATTGGAAAATTCGTAAACTTAAGGAATCAACACATATGCTAGGCCACAAAAATCTCCTGAGCCGACCAAGCATAGAAATGAATACAATGTGGGAACCAGTAATAAGGAGTGCTAGAGAAAAGTGATAATAACAACAAAAATTGCAATATGAGCGCTGGTAAAAACATAAAATGATAAGAGCAAAAATTGGAATATGAGTACTGGTAAAAAAATTGGTAGTTAAAGACATTAGGTTTATAATACCCAGAAATTCATACACAGATGTCCTCCAGGATACATGGCACTGTGAATAAAGGTGTTGGTTAGAACCAGAAGAGTGTGAGTTCAATACCCGGTTAAGGCAGTGGAGAAATTGGAGAGGAGAATTAACGGGAGATAACTGACATCCATTAAACATGGCATGTAGAACTAAAGAAATAAAGGGTTCAGTTCAACATTCCATCCAACTGAAGAAGGCCGGAGCATACAATGGCTGAAACGTTGTAATAAATATGGTAATAAAGATGATGACAATAGTCCGAATAATGTAAATAATGTAATGCTGGCAACTTCCAAAGAATTTTGTCTGCTCAATTCCACTCAGAAGTCTTGGGTCAACACATTGTGTAATTTTCCTGACAGTGCAAAGTAAATACCATACCAGAAAAATCAGAGTATGAGTAAAGAGAAAGAGCGGGAAGTAATGTGAACAGAAAGGGAAAAAAAATTAAAGTAATTGAAAATAGAGAGAAAGGAAAGAGGGTAAAATAGTGGGAAAAGGAGAAGAAAGGAAGTGAAAGTAGTAGAAAAAGAGAAAAGGAAAAAGAAGAAATGGAAAGAAAGGAAAATAATGGAAAAAAGAAAGGAAAATAGAGGAAAGAAATAGAAAAAGAGAGAGGTAAAAAGAGGAAATCAATGAGAAAAGCAAGAAAGGAAAAGTGGAAAGTAATAAAAAAAGAAAGGAGTGTAAAGGAAAAAGATGGAAGAAAAACAGGAAATTAATGGAAACAGAGAGAAAGGAAAGTAAAGAAAGGGAAGGAAAATAGATGAACGTAATGAGTAAAAGAGAGAAAGAAAAATTAAGAGGTATTTGAAAAAGGAGGGTTATATTTCAATAGAAGTAGATTGTTTAGGACTGGGTTTCTAGTTCCTTCTAAAGTCTTCTCATTCTCTCTAACACCCAGTAGCCCTTGTGTTTAAGTGGCATAATCGCCTTGCTTGGAGTGAATTGATTAAGAAAAAATATATCCACAAGAAAGAAAAAGAAGAAAATTAATGTGTTTACAAAGAGAAAGATAGATTTAAGTTAAGCCATTTGAGAAAGTTGAAACCAGCTTGATGGAGAATAGTATTTTTCATTCATGACATTCATGCCTCAAAGCATTCAGGCTGTCATAAAAGTCTGACATTTTTACTGATGCTTCTAGAATTTATTCTCAAAAGTGAGTGATTCCATAGTTCAAAAGCGTATACACGGCCTTGTGGGTGATGAATTATTTTAACCCTACAACCCCTTCCATAAACATGAAATATCACATGCAACTTTTTACTGCAACACTATATTCATAGGAAATAAATGTTCTGACATGCTCTATTCCTTGCTTCTACCAGTTCTAAGACCTTGCTATGCCATATACACTGAGATAAACCATTCCCATTCTCTTTCTATTCCATTGGTAAAAAAGATCCACAGCTTCCCATGAACCTCTACTTTATGGAACTAACTCCAGAGAGTTTGCTTTCCCAACCTCTACAATCTTAACTACTTCAAGTCTGTTATATTTCCTACATATTCTTATAAACTGCATTTCTTACGTCTTACCACTCATACAACAGCTTCCTGTAGCAACCCTTTATCTTGAGTGGATCTGGGGCTTTGTATTGTGTTAACATTAGTAAAAATAATCTGCTTAATCTGGGGGAAATATGCCATTGATATTAATGGGGTTTAAATAATAGCACGTCACATTGGGTTAGTTACCAGGTAATGGGTGAATTATGGAAGAAAGGAATATTGTACCATTTGCATTTCCACCATTATGGGTATTATTATATCCATATAATAAAAACTTAATACACAGACAGAATGGAATATCGGAAAGAAAAAGAATGACAAACATGCTTGGTTCTCAGAGAGAGTTTCATATGACACAAAAATATATATACATATTTACATGTGTGGCATGCAGAAAAACTACAATATGCATGCAACAACAAACAGAGTGAAAGTTACAAAACAATTGGGTCTTACTTATAAACATTCCCGATGGGAATTGGAGCTGCCAGAGATTGTTCTGTGTTTCTGGAGAAGCCATAGTTAGGATTCCAGATTTAAGTGTAACTAGCAAACAGAAAAATGGCAAATCATGGCTTTTTCCAAATTGAGGACTGTGAGCCAGAGATAGTTTCTATACCTGTTGAAGATATATTTGCATAGGAAAATGGCACCATGGGCTTGTAAGCTGCAGCAATTGGCAGCTGATGGGCCATGTTATAAAAGCTGTTGGGTTTGACTTCTGGAAGATGACTGACTAGCCACTTTCATCACTCAA
Organism: Acanthosepion esculentum; assembly: GCA_964036315.1. Taxonomy (NCBI): domain Eukaryota; kingdom Metazoa; phylum Mollusca; class Cephalopoda; order Sepiida; family Sepiidae; genus Acanthosepion; species Acanthosepion esculentum. Next base: position 82,337,454 of record OZ038489.1, on the reverse strand, counting down.
TGAAGTTTCATTACTAACTAAGCAGTTGTCACATGACCTACATGATATCATCTTGACCAAAGGGAGATAATCATCTTTTGTATCTTTACAATATAGATAATTTCATTTTTTTGGTGTATATTTCAAGAAGTCGGCTCCTAAACAAATATTTGGTGCTGTTAAATAAGTCTGATGAATTTCAAGGAATTGAAGAAGGAAAAGAAATACTGTTTTTTGTTTTCATTGAACGTCAAGGTTACTTAAAAAGCCTACTCCAAGGGAGATAATACTATGAAGCATAAGATCATCTCTATACAAAATTTAAAACCTTTTAAAGATTTAACTCTTAAACAAACATAGTTTTATATCATGTCAGTGATTTAATGATTTTTGAAAGTGGTAGTATTTAACAGACATATGTGAGTATGTTCCAGTACTGCTCCTAGTAAGACTAAAAGCAGAAATTAACAGTTTATAATTCTATGGATGATACACACTTGTGTATGTGTGTGTATGTGTGAAAACGTTCAGTCACTTATGGGACAAGCTCCCAGTGGTGTCACTTCTACCACATGCTAGAAGAAAAACAGAGACAATAAAGTAAAGACAGGAAGTGTCAAGTTTTTATTAGTTTTACAGTGTCACCTAACAATTTCTTGGCAAAACTGTCAAAGCTATGTAGGGATAACCTACAAGTAGCTTAGTGGTTATCTGAACAGAAGTGGGGACTGGTTTGTTGAGTTCAAATTACCTTTTCAAATTATCTCTTCTCAATCCAGCTATGGGTTAATGGCATGACAACACGGCTTTAGCTTTAATTGGGGTCCAGTCTAGGAGAAAGATAATTCTTTGAAATTGATTGGCTTTTTCAGCTAAAAACCCATCCCATAAAACCCTTCTTGCTATGGAAGACATAGTAGCAACCACCAACATTAAACCACAGGGACATCTAAAGGGTGAATCTATGGCCCTATACTCCACAAAAGAGACTAAAGGATCAAGTTATGAAGCTGTACTCCATAGAGGAGTGTACAAAGAGAGGCTTTGGTCTTATACTTTATAGGAGAGTCTAAAGGGTGAATTTGTGGCACTGTACTTCACAAGTGTGTCTAAAAATTGATGTAGTGTTTCTATGCCCCAAACAGAACTCTATAGAGCAGTGATTCCCAATCTTTTTTATTCTCTGAGCTGCATTTTTAGAATGGAAATTTGCTTGCATCTCAGGTACATTTAAAAATAAAAAACAGACACAGGAGATAATTGCAGACTCAAAGTCAGAACTTTATCACTGATAACTCTCTTCTTCAATTTGCAGATCCTAGTTACTGTATTCTTAATACTTGATATATATCACAATGGTAAAATCAGTCAATAATTATTTATAACTATTTATACTAGGATTCATGCATGCAATTACAAGTAATCCATGATAATATTTTAAATTTTGAAATCATATTTATTTTTGTCATATGAAATTTTTTAAACTGTTTCTAAATCTTTGATTGTCTTTCAATCACTCCTCCTTAAATACTATCCTCTTCCTATCAGGAGTTTGGGAACCACTGCTATAGAGTGATATGGCTCTATATGTAACAGAATAGTCTACAAAGTGAAGCTGTGGCCCAGTACTTCACAGGGGACTTTTCAGGGTTAATATTTAATAGTACTTAATCTGTTCATGCTTCTTTAGTAATGATATTCATCAGGTCTCTACATTTCATTTATTGTACTTCAAATTAACTGAAAACATCCCCTTTTTTCTCTTTCTTAATAGTCACAGTAAACAGAGCCACAGAAACCAATTAAGACATAAGCATTGCCAGTTTGTAGTTCTTTTTGTTAAGTCAATAAAACACATTACAGTCTTAACAAGGTACTTATCAAGTCTTTGAGATAGTGAACTGATTAAAAAATATTACCAAAATCTCCAGTACCTGCAGCTGTTATAATTAGAGAGTCTCAATTTTGTTGCCTGCTCAATCAAAGTCAGTTTTATTTTACTGTGCTGTCTCCTGAAGAACCTTATTTGCGATGAAATTGTCAGAATTTATTATTTTAAATCTGGGCATTAACGTCTTAATTTTCTGTTGCTTCTGTTGAAGAATCATTTTGTATCACTTCAGATTCTCTTGAAATTAATGTTGAAATAAAAATAGAACACTTAGTTACACATTAAGAAGTTATATGATTGGATTTATTCAGAGAGAGAAGAAAGATTTTATATAAAAATTTTTTAAGAAGTATAGTTAAAAAAAAAGAAAAGAATTCCACATTAAATTGGATGAGTGTTTAAAGTAGAAGACACATTTGTAGCACATAAGTAGTAATTTATCAAAATCAATGATTATGTAGTTTATGGTTATGACATCAAGAGGATTTGATTTGAGCTCACTAAGATAAAAATGACAATTTATAGCCATTTTTGTCACTTATGCAAAATATATCTTTTATTTTTGCTTCTTTGTATAATAGCTGATAATAATTGAAACTGCTCTGTTGTAATTTTTTAAGTAATTATTAAATAAATAAAAGAATGACAGTGTAGTAAAATAAAAATAAAAAGATTAAAAACATACCATAAAAATGAATCTTTAAAAGTTTTATAAATTTTACTTGAAATAATGATCTCATGCTTAACCATATTATCTCCCTTGGTGGAGGCTCTTTAGTCTTTAGGTAACCTTGAATTTCAATGGCAGCAAAAGAAAGTTTGTTTTCTTCAGTTTTTCAAAGTTCAGGATACTTATTGAACGGCACCAAATGTCTGAATGTCTACTTATTGGTTAAAATGTAGGTCTGTGTGAATGAAGCAATTTCTGGCACTGAAGATGCATCCCAATTTTGATTGGCTAATTTTTAGAAAAAGAAAAAAAAAACAAGAAATATAGCTACAATATTTCTATCTACTTCTGGACTAAGTTTTTTTTTCTTAAACTGATTTCATCAAATATGGCATCCTTCATGCCAGGAACCACATTATATGCATATGTATCTGTATGAATGCCTGTCTTTCTGTCTTCGTCTCTCTCTACCCCAATATATATATATATATATAAATATATATATATATAGGGGATAGAGAGAGACAATATATATATATATATATATATATATATATATATATATATAGTGAGTCATTTTTCTTTTGGCAATTTGTAGGATAGAAACCCAAAAATATCTGAAGGTGTTGAAATTAAGGTTGAAACTTTTCCAAGCCTAGAATTCACAGAGTTTCTGGTTGAAATCTTAAAAACAAAAGTAATTGGAGCAATTAAGATGATTCTTTATCCAGTCTATTCTTTTCATTAAGTTTTTTTTATACTGTTAAAATTGCCAATGACACAAAGAAATCATCTGAAAATCTATTAATATTTTTTGTACTAGTGTACACATAGAAATCTTATCTTTTGCAAAACAAATGCAACATTTTGAATTTTGCTTGAAGAATTTTGAAAAGTTTCACAAGATTTATTCTAATTGCTATGTTTGCAGCTGAGAAATTTGGTTCACTCTGTCATGTTAGACCATTTTCCTTGCCAGAATCTATCTTACATATTTATAAGTTTACCATTTGCCCTTGCTTTGAATATTGCTGCCACATCTGGTCTACTGATCCTGCTACATATTCAGAGATTCTTGATAAAACACAAAGAGAAACTGCAGTGTTATTTGTTTTATATATGTCTATATATATATATATATATATATATATATATATATATAGTAGTCTTTCATGTTGTGAAGTACCAATAATGGTTCAGCATGATTACAACACACTTCATTTGTTCCCCAACACATGACACCACATATATAACTTTAAACTTTCTGGTCTCCTACATATTTTCCCACAAGACATGCAAATGGATACCTCATTATTTACTACAACATATAATTAATGTGGTCTATGCTATTTAGTTGGAGGATAAGCTATTTGAAGGACATGTTTTCTTCAAGTACATTCAACTGTCTCAGTAATTATGAAGATCTGTGTTGCCATTAGTATATACAAGATTTTGTTGGCTACATACTGATAATTTTTAGAGCAATGGAATTGGATTTATTTTAAAGGGATGTCAGATGTAACAGTTAAATGGAAATGCATGTATTGAATGTATTGCATATGCCTTTTTGTTTTTTATAGATATTAAATATGTTATACGCATATTATTTTCTGAAAAATTAGATCTTTTCTGTTTGAATTTATCATTTAAACAAGTTGACCAATTTAGTACTGCTTTTTGTTGGAAGTCTGTATGTTTTTGTGCCACATCTATTTTTAATCATACTTTCTGAATTTCCTTCAATTCATTAAATGCCAAGTTTTGATGTTGTCCAGTCACCTTAAATATTACTTATTTATTTATCATTGGAACCACCACTTTGTAATTGGTAACTGTAGATATATGATCTTATATATATATATATATATATATATATATATGATGGACTCTCTCATCGAGTTCGACGTATGAGGTTCCGACGACCACAAACTAATTATCTGCATGCCTATGATGGACATGACTTTTGAAACCGGCTCGAGAATTGCACAAAAGACCACAAACAGTACAGAAAAATGTATTGTACCCAAGTGCAACAGTAACACTGTTAGATGTCTTATTTTGCTTTCTTGTTTCATGTAGTTGACTAATGGTTATTTCTCGGCACAGCTATATCACTGTTGTACTTCTTTAGCTCCAATGCGACCAGAGCTGGGTTTTTTTCTGGTGCTGAGTTATCCTGGAGAATTCATACATTCCAAGTGCTAAGATGAAGTTGATGTTGTTTCATAGAATTTTTCACTATAGCCAGATATTTGTAGAATTAGATGTATTTGTCAGAAAACTAACACAATGATTTGTTTCAAGTGGTGAAGGCTTGTGTCGGACCATCCACACTTTTTGGATCTGTCGATAAAAAATTAACAGTGCAAAAGACTTGCCACGGAAACACCGAACGACAGTCCTCATGTGTTATTATTGCGGAGTTTAACCTCTCTGGATCACAGTCAATACCAGCCAGTACACGCCTCTCAGAAGACACATGCAATACAATGACTGGGTTAAGCTGTCATGAGTTTTCCTTCCCATCTGAATTTTTTTATCTTGAAACCAGCACTAAAAGGATTGCTAACCAAAGCTCTGAGAGACTCCTTTCACCCTCATCAAGGGCAGCTAGTCCGCGCCAGTTCTCAACTTGGTACTTTACATAGCTCTGCGGGATATATATATATATATATTATACAATGGATATCGGAGTAAACAGATCATCATCAATGTGCCAATATATATATATATATTAAGAGAGAGAGATTTGAAAAAGCAGAAAAGCATTATTCTTTAAGGATCCTTTTCAACCAACACTTCATCAGAATACATTAGTAAATATCAAATTTACAAAATAAAAATTCTCACTGTGAGAAAAGAAAAATTTAAGGAGGGGAAAATAAAGGAACCATAACTAAAATAGAAATTTATTAAAAAAACAAAGGGGAAGAAAAAATATATAGTGGCAAAAAAAGCCAATGTAAAGGGTTCCTAGTGAGTATGAAATGGAAAAATTCACTCGCATACAACCTAAAAGACCGAGAGAGCAAACAAAATTCTCCTTCTGTTGGCACAGGAATGGTTGATATAATTTAATAAAAAAATGCTTCTAATATGTGTAAATACTGAATGGACTGAGCTCTGCACAGCACAGTAAACAAATTGTCACTTGCCATACACACCAGATTGTTTAGCGAAGGTTGACTAATGGCTGAGTCGTCAACAAAATAAATATCACAGGCTTCATCAATAAAAGTGTAGCGTCAGTCGACATCTCCAGTTGCCCTGATCTATCCACTTCCCTTCTCCACATCCTTTCATTTTTCATTCCTATCTGCTCTCGCTCCAAATTTTCTGTAACCCCCTTGCCTTGATCGACCCACTGTCTTTCTCTTTCTCCACATCCTCTCCTTTACCACTCCTATCTGCTCTTCCTCCAACCCTTCTTTAACCCCTTGCGTGATAGTGGCCTCCAGCCTTGCTTGTAGGGGGATACGCTTAAAAAAAAAAAAAAAAGATATTTTAGTCTGAAGAAGTTTATTTCAAAGAATGAAACACCTAACATAGGATATGTTTCTATTTTGCCATTCGTTTAAATTGATGAAAAAATTTCCAGAATATTTTTAGAAAAACGTTCATTCGTTCAAAATTTTCCGATCATTAATTTTTTCTTTTATGTGCCACATCCATACAGGAGGTTGGTAATCATGGCTGCACGCAATTTCATGTCCTTTTTAGATCTTAGGAAATTTTGCTTTTTTGCTATCCCTCCTAAACCCTGTTCTGCTATCCATTTACACAAGGTTGTTAGGTTATTCACTGTTTCACTCTGTCCCTCTTGCCTTCAAAATGTCCTTTAAGTATCAAGTTTTCCAAGTTCTTGTTTCTCAAGAGATGACATGGAAATTTTAACAATCTCTTTCTGATGTTAAATATAAGTATCTTTGTCACTTCCATTTTCTCTACAACTTTGTCATTGTTCCCATATTCTGTCCATGGTATCCTCAGTATTTTTCTGTAGAACACAATTTCTGTTGATTTAAGTCTCGTCCTCATCCGTGAGAAGATTGTCCAGTTTTACTTATTGTGTAGAAGGATTAAGATTATGTAACTGTTCAGTACTACTTTCTTTGTTTCTTACAAAATTTTCCTGTAACTTAATATTTTACTTAGCTTTTGGAAAGCATCTTTTACTATTGCAATGCACCTTTGAATTTCAGTGTTAGTGATGTAATGGAATAACCTGTCACCCCCCATGAATGACTACACTATACGTAATAACTAAATATAAGTAGCTGTAAGTCAACAGACTACAGAAACCAGTTGCAACCTGTTCCAGCTGGACAGTCGAACTCTCTGCCTCTGAGCAGAGAGGAACCCGGACGAGGCTCCACCGAAGGGCAGAGTCTCGTTCGGGGAGATAGACTGACCCTAAACCCGTTTATACGGGTTCAAAAGGGAATATTTTTGGCAGAGCCTACAGGCTTGGAAATCCCACATTAAACCCGGCCTTGTGCCACATGCAACCCTCGTGGTGGGGTAGCTGAATGTACTAGCTGCGACCTGTTCCAACTACACAGTCGAACTCTCTGTCTTCGGGCACAGAGGAACCCAGACGAGGCTTTGCCAAAGGGCATAGTCTCGTTTGGGGAGGTTGAGCAACCCGATCCCGTTTATGCGGCTTCTACAGGCATTTGTTGGCTGAGCCTACAGGCTCGGAGAACCCATGTTAAACCCGGCCTTGTGCCACACGCAACTCTCGTGGGGAGCTAAATATACTAGCTGGGATCTGTTACTCAGCTCTTAGCTGTTGTTGAACTCTCTGCAGAGAGGAACCCGATGAGGCTATGCTGAATGGCAGAGTTTTGTCTGAGGAGGTAGACAGAACCAAACCCGTTTATGCAGGGTTTATGGGGAATTTTTGGCCACATCCTACCCTATGGGGAGGTTGGTAAATATTACTAGCTGGGATATTCTAAGTACAACTCAGACTTACACGAGAACTACCGACCTTCCAAGAGTAGCACTCACTACTTGATTGACTTGCGACGACCTTGTACATAACTGTTACCTTTATTCTTATAGTACTGGTTTTTACAACAAACCTTTACTCATTTTATCCACCTTTTTTTTTCAAGTATATATTCCTATTAGCAAGGAATATAACAGTTAGCATGTTCTGTACTGTGTTAAAAACATCCCAGATATTTAAATTGTTATTTAGACAAATTATTTCTCTCATTTTCTATGACCTTATGCCAGCTTTCATCTAAATTACATTTTTAGAACCATCCTTGAATTCTTTATCTTTTCAGTGCTTTCATTCAAATTTACAACAGGTGAATGGACAATCTCAGGAAGCACAATCACCATGTGGAAAATATTCCCTGAGTTTAATTCTTGTTCTTTTAAATGGTAGAAGCAATAAAGAACAGAGTAAACTGGAAAATCACTTCAAAGACACTTTTACTAAAATTTTTATAAAGACAGAGCTGAGAACTATTGCAGTAATCTTTTATTCTATATGTTATGGTTTATTGAAAAATAATTTAGAATATTACGACACATGTAATTTGCTGGTGTGAGGCAGGATGAGAAGCCAATCATTGATAACTCAAGCCATACATGTTAGGAAATCAGAATAATTTGCAGTGAGATTTTTAAAAAAAAAACAACATACATCTTATAAGTAAGAAAATACAATAATTCTGATACCAGTCGTCAACAAATAGCAAATATCAGTAGATCGCGGATGGCTAAGGTTAGGAAAAAAAAATAGAGAGAGAGAAACAAAAAATGAAACAAAACAAAAAAAAGAGAGAAAACACTCAAAGCCAATCAAGATGGCAAAAATCAAAGTCAGAAGTTTGTTTGATCTGCAAACAATTCATGAATAAATAATTCTACAGTGAATCCATTTAAACTGATGGAAGCCGTCACCGTGTATGTGTGCGTGGTGTGTGAATCTAAAGCGCATTGGTCTCAAACAGAAAGAGGCTTTTAAATTTTCATCAAAGTGCTCGCTGACAGATGACCAAATCTTCCGCACTCAAAATGATATCCTCTCTGGGGATTTGTTGAATTAGTTCCTGTTACCACAACTACAAAAAAGGTGACAGATGGAAATATTTTATTCCCAAAGATGGCACCAAATATCTGCAAATACAAACTTGCTTCTGCTGATACCCATTAAATAGATACATTTTTGTATATATATATATATATATATATATATATATATGTGTGTGTGTGTGTTTGTGTGTGTGTGTAAAACATAAAAAGAGTACTTATAAAATGTTATTAATGCATGGGTTTGTCTCATAAAAAATATATTTTGTATGGCCAAACATTTCCAGGATTTATTAAGAAAAAATGAAGGGAGCACTAAAAAACTTTGTGTAAAATATTATAGTTTAACAAATGAAAATATATGAAAATGAAATAGTTAAAAAAAGGATATATCCACTAAAATATATGCATCCACTCATAATTGTTATAATAAAAGCACTGTTTTATGAAAATCCATCAATTGCTTATATATATATATATATATATATATATATATATATGAATATATATTTATATATATATATATATATATTGATATATATATATATATATATATATATATATGAATATATATTTATATATATATATATATATATATATATATATATATGAATATATATTTATATATATATATATATATATATATGAATATATATTTATATATATATATATATATATATGAATATATATTTAAATATATATATATATATATATTGATATATATATATATATATATATATGTGTGTAATTTGGCAGCAACTTTTCTTTCAAACATGTAGTGTTGAATGTTAAAGACAACATAGTCTTACATATTTTCTTTTGAATTTTCTCATATTCTCTAATGAGACTTTTTATTTGAAAATAGTTCCGAAATATGTATTTTCCATACGATGACCTAGCGCTTTCGAACATCATTGTTCATCTTCAGGGTCAATATTTTAGTCAAAAATTTTTTTTTTTTTTTTTAAACAAACATTTGCCAATTATCTTGTAGCGTAAAAAGTAGCAACATGATTACGCTACAAAAAAAAACACACATGATCATGCTCTGTAATTTTTTCAAAATTTAAAATTTAAATGATGTAGCAATGGAAGTTTTTGCACAATTTTGCTGTTACACAATTTGGACAGTTTTGCTGTTACACTCGGTATTTATATGATTAAGAAATATCACAATGAAAATTCATAAGGTTTTTCATTGTGATATATTTTATGAAAAACAAATTAGAAATTAATTTATATATTGTCAACAAGGAGGTTGTTGATAACCTCAACAGGGACAATCTCCTATGTTAAAAACAATATAGATTTCACTCTGCTAATTCTACTGCAGATATCCTGTCATTATGCACAGAATCAGTGAGGCATTAGATAATGAATAGATCATGAGGATGATCACCTTAGATATACTGTAGGCGTTTGCCAAGGTATGACATAGGGGATTGCTACACAAGCTGTCTGGCTATAGAATCACTGGTAGAATCAAGTTCTTCCTAACAGGTAAGTTCAGGAAGGTCGGTGTTAATGGCCAGTTCAGTGAGGCCCATACGATTAATGCAGCCACTCCCTAAGGCTCACTTCTCTTTCATACCCTCTTCCTGATTTATATTAATAATCTGCATAAGAGAAACTCCAGACTTTAATGAATAATAATGAAGATGATACAAGAGTGTATAGGTTCACCTCCAAATATCTAGATGACCAGAGATGATCTCCTCTCTGTCCCAAGCTCAATGGGAAAAAATCTAGCTTGTCATATTCTGTACCTCAAAATCCAAACTAGTAATATTCCATTATTACTGAGAAGACCCTAAATTTTGTGCCTATCATAATGAACGCATGTTCTCTCAAGGGGACTCTTTTACTTGAATGTTTGTTATAACGAGCTCACACCAGATATCAAGTGGAACTCATATATATGATCCATCTAAAGATACTGGAAAAATTTCTTGTTCCTTGTATTGCTCTAGCAAGCACCTGAATACTACCGTTATGCTCTACCTTTACAAAAGACAGATCTGGCTGAAAATGACATATTGCTGCCATATCTGGGCGGGAGCTCCCTATTCACTTTCCAATCTCAATATAGTCCAAAATTGTCGCAATTGTGGTTGACAAATTTTTTTTCCATATTGCAATGTCTTTCCCACAGATAAAACATTGCATTGCTGCTCTTTCGCTATTTCCATAGCAAATGTTCTGATGAGCTACATTCCTTAGGTCCACCAGTTCAGACCTTCCCAACTAAAAACTGCCATGCCACATACAGTTTAACCATCCTCATTCCTTTCATATTTCATTCTGTAATAACAAAGATCACTTTTTGCAAAGAAAATACCAAAATTCCTTTTCAACTTAAGAAAAAAACCGAAAGGTGAAATTTTCACTGGTAGCCCACTATTTTGTCCATGGCCTTTTCTGGAATGGCTATGCTTAAAATGTTCTATCATCCACCATACAGCATTAATTAATATGCAATAACTTGTTTTCTCGTCCTCAAAATTCATAAAATTTACTAACATTTAATCAAACAAGGTGGCCCAAAGTTTTTTTCCCAACAGTATACACTGAGTCAAACCTATTACATTCATATGAGAAGGAAGTTCTGCTTGAATAGCTTCTTCCCACAAACTATATGTGGAACATATTCCCAAGAGAATGCTTTCCCAACCACTCTTAACCTGTTCAAAGCTGTTATCTTTCCCACATATCCTCATAAACTGCACTTCATACCTCTTACTCTTACAGCTCATATCTTCCTTCACTAATCCTCTGAGTGGCCTTTGGGCCCTCTATAGGATGAACATTTCATTATGTTTTAATATTGTTTATACCTGTTTGCACACAGTATGTATCCATTAAGTATTATTTAATATAAGTTTCTATGGTTTCTTTTCATATACACTACAGGTAAAATGTTTAGGAAAATCTGCATTTATTTAAAAAACTCCTTAAAATCAAATATTTTTGTACTTTTTTAAATAAGTATCTTTGCTTTTATTTTGACAAAAAAATAAGCACTTAGCTATAAGAAAATATATAATAACATCATATTTTATTTTTGTCAATAAAACCATCACCTGCCTTAATTACTGCTTTACGAATGCTAAGCATTCTTTCCAATAGTTTTTGAAAAAAAAGTAGATGGAAGACCCTCCAAAGCATTCTTCAAGCACTGAAAAGGCTCACTCTCACCCTTTGGGAACTCTCCTATCCTATTTATCCCATACTAATTCAATAGTAGAGAGGTCAGGTGGTTGCAGTGGCCAAGTCATAATTTCTAAAATGTTGTTCCTTTTTTTGACTGAAGGTAATTTTGATATAATTTAGAAGAGGATTTTAGATTGTTGTTTTGCTGAAAGGTGAATTTTTTCCAATTATTCATAAGCCAGATGGTATAGCATGTATTTGCAAAATTGAATGATATTGTTCTTTTTTTATGAGTTCCCTTGACCTGAGTCAAATCTCCAGCCCTTTTGATAATCACAATAAGTCTACTGATGGGTTAATGGCAAAAGCAAAATATAATGTTTCTCATACAAAACCTTCATAATTTAGCAAAATGTATTGTGGACAGATGAATACAAATTCAAACTTTTGGTAGTAGGAGCAGCCTAGAGAAAGTCAGAAAGATAAAAGCAAAGATACTGTAGTTACTGAAATTTTATTTTTTACTTTAAAAAGATTTATACATATCTCATTTTAAGGTGATTTTTAAAGAAATGTAGGCTCCAAAACTTTTGCTTGAGCATAAATTCAGTGTAAAAGTACTACCTCTGTCCCATAATAGTTGTTACATTTAGTGCATGAAATGTATATGCAAATATAGCAAATGTTATGGGACAGAGGTATTTAAGACTGTCTCTGTCCCATAATAGTTGTTACATTTAGTGCATGAAATGTATATGCAAATATAGCAAATGTTATGGGACAGAGGTATTTAAGACAGTCTTTGTCCCCTAATAGTTGTTACATTTAGTGCAGGAAATGTATGTGCAAATGTTATGGGACAGAGGTATTTAAGACTGTCTCTGTCCCGTAATAGTTGTTACATTTAGTGCATGAAATGTATGTGCAAATATAGCAAATGTTATGGGACAGAGGTATTTAAGACTGTCTCTGTCCCATAATAGTTGTTACATTTAGTGCAGGAAATGTATATGCAAATGCTATGGGACAGAGTTATTTAAGACTGTCTCTGTCCCGTAATAGTTGTTACATTTAGTGCATGAAATGTATATGCAAATATAGCAAATGTTATGGGACAGAGGTATTTAAGACTGTCTCTGTCCCATAATAGTTGTTACATTTAGTGCATGAAATGTATGTGCAAATGTTATGGGACAGAGGTATTTAAGACTGTCTCTATCCCGTAATAGTTGTTACATTTAGTGCATGAAATGTATATGCAAATATAGCAAATGTTATGGGACAGAGGTATTTAAGACTGTCTCTGTCCCATAATAGTTGTTACATTTAGTGCAGGAAATGTATATGCAAATATAGCAAATGTTATGGGACAGAGGTATTTAAGACTGTCTCTGTCCCATAATAGTTGTTACATTTAGTGCAGGAAATGTATGTGCAAATGTTATGGGACAGAGGTATTTAAGACTGTCTCTGTCCCGTAATAGTTGTTACATTTAGTGCATGAAATGTATGTGCAAATATAGCAAATGTTATGGGACAGAGGTATTTAAGACTGTCTCTGTCCCATAATAGTTGTTACATTTAGTGCAGGAAATGTATATGCAAATGCTATGGGACAGAGTTATTTAAGACTGTCTCTGTCCCGTAATAGTTGTTACATTTAGTGCATGAAATGTATATGCAAATATAGCAAATGTTATCGGACAGAGGTATTTAAGACTGTCTCTGTCCCATAATAGTTGTTACATTTAGTGCATGAAATGTATATGCAAATGTTATGGGACAGAGGTATTTAAGACTTTCTGTATCCCGTAATAGTTGTTACATTTAGTGCATGAGATGTATATGCAAATATAGCAAATGTTATGGGACAGAGGTATTTAAAACTGTCTCTGTCCCATAATAGTTGTTACATTTAGTGCATGAAATGTATATGCAAATATAGCAAATGTTATCGGACAGAGGTATTTAAGACTGTCTCTGTCCCATAATAGTTGTTACATTTAGTGCATGAAATGTATATGCAAATGTTATGGGACAGAGGTATTTAAGACTTTCTGTATCCCGTAATAGTTGTTACATTTAGTGCATGAGATGTATATGCAAATATAGCAAATGTTATGGGACAGAGGTATTTAAAACTGTCTCTGTCCCATAATAGTTGTTACATTTAGTGCATGAAATGTATATGCAAATATAGCAAATGTTATGGGACAGAGGTATTTAAGACTATCTCTGTCCCATAATAGTTGTTACATTTAGTGCATGAAATGTATATGCAAATGTTATGGGACAGAGGTATTTAAGACTGTCTCTGTCCCATAATAGTTGTTACATTTAGTGCATGAAATATATATGCAAATGTTATGGGACAGAGGTATTTAAGACTGTCTCTGTCCCATAATAGTTGTTACATTTAGTGCATGAAATGTATATGCAAATGTTATGGGACAGAGGTATTTAAGACTGTCTCTGTCCCATAATAGTTGTTACATTTAGTGCATGAAATGTATATGCAAATATAGCAAATGTTATGGGACAGTGGTATTTAAGACTGTCTCTGTCCCATATTAGTTGTTACATTTAGTGCATGAAATGTAAATGCAAATGTTATGGGACAGAGGTATTTAAGACTGTCTCTGTCCCGTAATAGTTGTTACATTTAGTGCATGAAATGTATATGCAAATATAGCAAATGTTATGGGACAGAGGTATTTAAGACTGTCTCTGTCCCGTAATAGTTGTTACATTTAGTGCATGAGATGTATATGCAAATATAGCAAATGTTATGGGACAGAGGTATTTAAGACTGTCTCTGTCCCATAATAGTTGTTACATTTAGTGCATGAAATGTATATGTAAATATAGCAAATGTTTTGATACAGAGGTATTTAAGACTGTCTCTGTCCCATAATAGTTGTTACATTTAGTGCATGAAATGTATATGCAAATGTTATGGGACAGAGGTATTTTAGACTTTCTGTGTCCCGTAATAGTTGTTACATTTAGTGCAGGAAATGTATATGCAAATATAGCAAATGTTATGGGACAGAGGTATTTAAGACTGTCTCTGTCCCATAATAGTTGTTACATTTAGTGCAGGAAATGTATATGCAAATATAGCAAATGTTATGGGACAGAGGTATTTTAGACTGTGTCTGTCCCATAATAGTTGTTACATTTAGTGCATGAAATGTATATGCAAATATAGCAAATGTTATGGGACAGAGGTATTTAAGACTGTCTCTGTCCCGTAATAGTTGTTACATTTAGTGCAGGAAATGTATATGCAAATATAGCAAATGTTATGGGACAGAGGTATTTAAGACTGTCTCTGTCCCATAATAGTTGTTACATTTAGTGCATGAAATGTATATGCAAATATAGCAAATGTTATGGGACAGAGGTATTTTAGACTGTGTCTGTCCCATAATAGTTGTTACATTTAGTGCATGAAATGTATATGCAAATATAGCAAATGTTATGGGACAGAGGTATTTAAGACTGTCTCTGTCCCGTAATAGTTGTTACATTTAGTGCAGGAAATGTATATGCAAATATAGCAAATGTTATGGGACAGAGGTATTTAAGACTGTCTCTGTCCCATAATAGTTGTTACATTTAGTGCATGAAATGTATATGCAAATATAGCAAATGTTATGGGACAGAGGTATTTTAGACTGTCTCTGTCCCATAATAGTTGTTACATTTAGTGCATGAAATGTATATGCAAATGTTATGGGACAGAGGTATATAAGACTGTCTCTGTCCCGTAAGAGTTGTTACATTTAGTGCATGAGATGTATATGCAAATATAGCAAATGTTATGGGACAGAGGTATTTAAGACTGTCTCTGTCCCATAATAGTTGTTACATTTAGTGCAGGAAATGTATATGCAAATGCTATGGGACAGAGTTATTTAAGACTGTCTCTGTCCCGTAATAGTTGTTACATTTAGTGCATGAAATGTATATGCAAATATAGCAAATGTTATGGGACAGAGGTATTTAAGACTGTCTCTGTCCCATAATAGTTGTTACATTTAGTGCATGAAATGTATGTGCAAATGTTATGGGACAGAGGTATTTAAGACTGTCTCTATCCCGTAATAGTTGTTACATTTAGTGCATGAAATGTATATGCAAATATAGCAAATGTTATGGGACAGAGGTATTTAAGACTGTCTCTGTCCCATAATAGTTGTTACATTTAGTGCAGGAAATGTATATGCAAATATAGCAAATGTTATGGGACAGAGGTATTTAAGACTGTCTCTGTCCCATAATAGTTGTTACATTTAGTGCAGGAAATGTATGTGCAAATGTTATGGGACAGAGGTATTTAAGACTGTCTCTGTCCCGTAATAGTTGTTACATTTAGTGCATGAAATGTATGTGCAAATATAGCAAATGTTATGGGACAGAGGTATTTAAGACTGTCTCTGTCCCATAATAGTTGTTACATTTAGTGCAGGAAATGTATATGCAAATGCTATGGGACAGAGTTATTTAAGACTGTCTCTGTCCCGTAATAGTTGTTACATTTAGTGCATGAAATGTATATGCAAATATAGCAAATGTTATCGGACAGAGGTATTTAAGACTGTCTCTGTCCCATAATAGTTGTTACATTTAGTGCATGAAATGTATATGCAAATGTTATGGGACAGAGGTATTTAAGACTTTCTGTATCCCGTAATAGTTGTTACATTTAGTGCATGGGATGTATATGCAAATATAGCAAATGTTATGGGACAGAGGTATTTAAAACTGTCTCTGTCCCATAATAGTTGTTACATTTAGTGCATGAAATGTATATGCAAATATAGCAAATGTTATCGGACAGAGGTATTTAAGACTGTCTCTGTCCCATAATAGTTGTTACATTTAGTGCATGAAATGTATATGCAAATGTTATGGGACAGAGGTATTTAAGACTTTCTGTATCCCGTAATAGTTGTTACATTTAGTGCATGAGATGTATATGCAAATATAGCAAATGTTATGGGACAGAGGTATTTAAAACTGTCTCTGTCCCATAATAGTTGTTACATTTAGTGCATGAAATGTATATGCAAATATAGCAAATGTTATGGGACAGAGGTATTTAAGACTATCTCTGTCCCATAATAGTTGTTACATTTAGTGCATGAAATGTATATGCAAATGTTATGGGACAGAGGTATTTAAGACTGTCTCTGTCCCATAATAGTTGTTACATTTAGTGCATGAAATATATATGCAAATGTTATGGGACAGAGGTATTTAAGACTGTCTCTGTCCCATAATAGTTGTTACATTTAGTGCATGAAATGTATATGCAAATATAGCAAATGTTATGGGACAGTGGTATTTAAGACTGTCTCTGTCCCATATTAGTTGTTACATTTAGTGCATGAAATGTAAATGCAAATGTTATGGGACAGAGGTATTTAAGACTGTCTCTGTCCCGTAATAGTTGTTACATTTAGTGCATGAAATGTATATGCAAATATAGCAAATGTTATGGGACAGAGGTATTTAAGACTGTCTCTGTCCCGTAATAGTTGTTACATTTAGTGCATGAGATGTATATGCAAATATAGCAAATGTTATGGGACAGAGGTATTTAAGACTGTCTCTGTCCCATAATAGTTGTTACATTTAGTGCATGAAATGTATATGTAAATATAGCAAATGTTTTGATACAGAGGTATTTAAGACTGTCTCTGTCCCATAATAGTTGTTACATTTAGTGCATGAAATGTATATGCAAATGTTATGGGACAGAGGTATTTTAGACTTTCTGTGTCCCGTAATAGTTGTTACATTTAGTGCAGGAAATGTATATGCAAATATAGCAAATGTTATGGGACAGAGGTATTTAAGACTGTCTCTGTCCCATAATAGTTGTTACATTTAGTGCAGGAAATGTATATGCAAATATAGCAAATGTTATGGGACAGAGGTATTTTAGACTGTGTCTGTCCCATAATAGTTGTTACATTTAGTGCATGAAATGTATATGCAAATATAGCAAATGTTATGGGACAGAGGTATTTAAGACTGTCTCTGTCCCGTAATAGTTGTTACATTTAGTGCAGGAAATGTATATGCAAATATAGCAAATGTTATGGGACAGAGGTATTTAAGACTGTCTCTGTCCCATAATAGTTGTTACATTTAGTGCATGAAATGTATATGCAAATATAGCAAATGTTATGGGACAGAGGTATTTTAGACTGTGTCTGTCCCATAATAGTTGTTACATTTAGTGCATGAAATGTATATGCAAATATAGCAAATGTTATGGGACAGAGGTATTTAAGACTGTCTCTGTCCCGTAATAGTTGTTACATTTAGTGCAGGAAATGTATATGCAAATATAGCAAATGTTATGGGACAGAGGTATTTAAGACTGTCTCTGTCCCATAATAGTTGTTACATTTAGTGCATGAAATGTATATGCAAATATAGCAAATGTTATGGGACAGAGGTATTTTAGACTGTCTCTGTCCCATAATAGTTGTTACATTTAGTGCATGAAATGTATATGCAAATGTTATGGGACAGAGGTATATAAGACTGTCTCTGTCCCGTAAGAGTTGTTACATTTAGTGCATGAGATGTATATGCAAATATAGCAAATGTTATGGGACAGAGGTATTTAAGACTGTCTCTGTCCCATAATAGTTGTTACATTTAGTGCAGGAAATGTATATGCAAATGCTATGGGACAGAGTTATTTAAGACTGTCTCTGTCCCGTAATAGTTGTTACATTTAGTGCATGAAATGTATATGCAAATATAGCAAATGTTATGGGACAGAGGTATTTAAGACTGTCTCTGTCCCATAATAGTTGTTACATTTAGTGCATGAAATGTATGTGCAAATGTTATGGGACAGAGGTATTTAAGACTGTCTCTATCCCGTAATAGTTGTTACATTTAGTGCATGAAATGTATATGCAAATATAGCAAATGTTATGGGACAGAGGTATTTAAGACTGTCTCTGTCCCATAATAGTTGTTACATTTAGTGCAGGAAATGTATATGCAAATATAGCAAATGTTATGGGACAGAGGTATTTAAGACTGTCTCTGTCCCATAATAGTTGTTACATTTAGTGCAGGAAATGTATGTGCAAATGTTATGGGACAGAGGTATTTAAGACTGTCTCTGTCCCGTAATAGTTGTTACATTTAGTGCATGAAATGTATGTGCAAATATAGCAAATGTTATGGGACAGAGGTATTTAAGACTGTCTCTGTCCCATAATAGTTGTTACATTTAGTGCAGGAAATGTATATGCAAATGCTATGGGACAGAGTTATTTAAGACTGTCTCTGTCCCGTAATAGTTGTTACATTTAGTGCATGAAATGTATATGCAAATATAGCAAATGTTATCGGACAGAGGTATTTAAGACTGTCTCTGTCCCATAATAGTTGTTACATTTAGTGCATGAAATGTATATGCAAATGTTATGGGACAGAGGTATTTAAGACTTTCTGTATCCCGTAATAGTTGTTACATTTAGTGCATGAGATGTATATGCAAATATAGCAAATGTTATGGGACAGAGGTATTTAAAACTGTCTCTGTCCCATAATAGTTGTTACATTTAGTGCATGAAATGTATATGCAAATATAGCAAATGTTATGGGACAGAGGTATTTAAGACTATCTCTGTCCCATAATAGTTGTTACATTTAGTGCATGAAATGTATATGCAAATGTTATGGGACAGAGGTATTTAAGACTGTCTCTGTCCCATAATAGTTGTTACATTTAGTGCATGAAATATATATGCAAATGTTATGGGACAGAGGTATTTAAGACTGTCTCTGTCCCATAATAGTTGTTACATTTAGTGCATGAAATGTATATGCAAATGTTATGGGACAGAGGTATTTAAGACTGTCTCTGTCCCATAATAGTTGTTACATTTAGTGCATGAAATGTATATGCAAATATAGCAAATGTTATGGGACAGTGGTATTTAAGACTGTCTCTGTCCCATATTAGTTGTTACATTTAGTGCATGAAATGTAAATGCAAATGTTATGGGACAGAGGTATTTAAGACTGTCTCTGTCCCGTAATAGTTGTTACATTTAGTGCATGAAATGTATATGCAAATATAGCAAATGTTATGGGACAGAGGTATTTAAGACTGTCTCTGTCCCGTAATAGTTGTTACATTTAGTGCATGAGATGTATATGCAAATATAGCAAATGTTATGGGACAGAGGTATTTAAGACTGTCTCTGTCCCATAATAGTTGTTATTTTTAGTGCATGAAATGTATATGCAAATATTATGGGACAGAGGTATTTTAGACTGTCTCTGTCCCATAATAGTTGTTACATTTAGTGCAGGAAATGTATATGCAAATATAGCAAATGTTATGGGACAGAGGTATTTAAGACTGTCTCTGTCCCATAATAGTTGTTACATTTAGTGCATGAAATGTATATGTAAATATAGCAAATGTTTTGATACAGAGGTATTTAAGACTGTCTCTGTCCCATAATAGTTGTTACATTTAGTGCATGAAATGTATATGCAAATGTTATGGGACAGAGGTATTTAAGACTTTCTGTGTCCCGTAATAGTTGTTACATTTAGTGCAGGAAATGTATATGCAAATATAGCAAATGTTATGGGACAGAGGTATTTAAGACTGTCTCTGTCCCATAATAGTTGTTACATTTAGTGCATGAAATGTATATGCAAATGTTATGGGACAGAGGTATTTAAGACTGTCTGTGTCCCGTAATAGTTGTTACATTTAGTGCATGAGATATATATGCAAATATAGCAAATGTTATGGGACAGAGGTATTTAAGACTGTCTCTGTCCCGTAATAGTTGTTACATTTAGTGCAGGAAATGTATATGCAAATATAGCAAATGTTATGGGACAGAGGTATTTAAGACTGTCTCTGTCCCATAATAGTTGTTACATTTAGTGCAGGAAATGTATATGCAAATATAGCAAATGTTATGGGACAGAGGTATTTTAGACTGTGTCTGTCCCATAATAGTTGTTACATTTAGTGCATGAAATGTATATGCAAATATAGCAAATGTTATGGGACAGAGGTATTTAAGACTGTCTCTGTCCCGTAATAGTTGTTACATTTAGTGCAGGAAATGTATATGCAAATATAGCAAATGTTATGGGACAGAGGTATTTAAGACTGTCTCTGTCCCATAATAGTTGTTACATTTAGTTCATGAAATGTATATGCAAATATAGCAAATGTTATGGGACAGAGGTATTTTAGACTGTCTCTGTCCCATAATAGTTGTTACATTTAGTGCATGAAATGTATATGCAAATGTTATGGGACAGAGGTATATAAGACTGTCTCTGTCCCGTAAGAGTTGTTACATTTAGTGCATGAGATGTATATGCAAATATAGCAAATGTTATGGGACAGAGGTATTTAAGACTGTCTCTGTCCCATAATAGTTGTTACATTTAGTGCATGAAATGTATATGTAAATATAGCAAATGTTTTGATACAGAGGTATTTAAGACTGTCTCTGTCCCATAATAGTTGTTACATTTAGTGCATGAAATGTATATGCAAATGTTATGGGACAGAGGTATTTAAGACTTTCTGTGTCCCGTAATAGTTGTTACATTTAGTGCAGGAAATGTATATGCAAATATAGCAAATGTTATGGGACAGAGGTATTTAAGACTGTCTCTGTCCCATAATAGTTGTTACATTTAGTGCATGAAATGTATATGCAAATGTTATGGGACAGAGGTATTTAAGACTGTCTGTGTCCCGTAATAGTTGTTACATTTAGTGCATGAGATATATATGCAAATATAGCAAATGTTATGGGACAGAGGTATTTAAGACTGTCTCTGTCCCGTAATAGTTGTTACATTTAGTGCAGGAAATGTATATGCAAATATAGCAAATGTTATGGGACAGAGGTATTTAAGACTGTCTCTGTCCCATAATAGTTGTTACATTTAGTGCAGGAAATGTATATGCAAATATAGCAAATGTTATGGGACAGAGGTATTTTAGACTGTGTCTGTCCCATAATAGTTGTTACATTTAGTGCATGAAATGTATAGGCAAATATAGCAAATGTTATGGGACAGAGGTATTTAAGACTGTCTCTGTCCCGTAATAGTTGTTACATTTAGTGCAGGAAATGTATATGCAAATATAGCAAATGTTATGGGACAGAGGTATTTAAGACTGTCTCTGTCCCATAATAGTTGTTACATTTAGTTCATGAAATGTATATGCAAATATAGCAAATGTTATGGGACAGAGGTATTTTAGACTGTCTCTGTCCCATAATAGTTGTTACATTTAGTGCATGAAATGTATATGCAAATGTTATGGGACAGAGGTATATAAGACTGTCTCTGTCCCGTAAGAGTTGTTACATTTAGTGCATGAGATGTATATGCAAATATAGCAAATGTTATGGGACAGAGGTATTTAAGACTGTCTCTGTCCCGTAATAGTTGTTACATTTAGTGCAGGAAATGTATATGGAAATATAGCAAATGTTATGGGACAGAGGTATTTAAGACTGTCTCTGTCCCATAATAGTTGTTACATTTAGTGCATGAAATGTATATGCAAATATAGCAAATGTTATGGGACAGAGGTATTTTAGACTGTCTCTGTCCCATAATAGTTGTTACATTTAGTGCATGAAATGTATATGCAAATGTTATGGGACAGAGGTATATAAGACTGTCTCTGTCCCGTAAGAGTTGTTACATTTAGTGCATGAGATGTATATGCAAATATAGCAAATGTTATGGGACAGAGGTATTTAAGACTGTCTCTGTCCCATAATAGTTGTTACATTTAGTGCATGAAATATATATGCAAATATAGCAAATGTTATGGGACAGAGGTATTTAAGACTGTCTCTCTCCCATAATAGTTGTTACATTTAGTGCATGAAATATATATGCAAATATAGCAAATGTTATGGGACAGAGGTATTTAAGACTGTCTCTGTCCCATAATAATTGTTACATTTGGTGCATGAAATATATATGCAAATATAGCAAATGTTATGGGACAGAGGTATTTAAGACTGTCTCTGTCCCATAATAGTTGTTACATTTAGTGCATGAAATATATATGCAAATATAGCAAATGTTATGGGACAGAGGTATTTAAGACTGTCTCTGTCCCGTAATAGTTGTTACATTTAGTGCAGGAAATGTATATGCAAATATAGCAAATGTTATGGGACAGAGGTATTTAAGACTGTCTCTGTCCCATAATAGTTGTTACATTTAGTGCAGGAAATGTATATGCAAATATAGCAAATGTTATGGGACAGAGGTATTTTAGACTGTGTCTGTCCCATAATAGTTGTTACATTTAGTGCATGAAATATATATGCAAATATAGCAAATGTTATGGGACAGAGGTATTTAAGACTGTCTCTGTCCCATAATAGTTGTTACATTTAGTGCATGAAATGTATATGCAAATATAGCAAATGTTATGGGACAGAGGTATTTAAGACTGTCTCTGTCCCATAATAGTTGTTACATTTAGTGCATGAAATGTATATGCAAATGTTATGGGACAGAGGTATATAAGACTGTCTCTGTCCCGTAATAGTTGTTACATTTAGTGCATGAGATGTATATGCAAATATAGCAAATGTTATGGGACAGAGGTATTTAAGACTGTCTCTGTCCCATAATAGTTGTTACATTTAGTGCATGACATGTATATGCAAATATAGCAAATGTTATGGGACAGAGGTATTTAAGACTGTCTCTGTCCCATAATAGTTGTTACATTTAGTGCATGAAATATATATGCAAATGTTATGGGACAGAGGTATTTAAGACTGTCTCTGTCCCATAATAGTTGTTACATTTAGTGCATGAAATGTATATGCAAATGTTATGGGACAGAGGTATTTAAGACTGTCTCTGTCCCATAATAGTTGTTACATTTAGTGCATGAAATGTATATGCAAATATAGCAAATGTTATGGGACAGTGGTATTTAAGACTGTCTCTGTCCCATATTAGTTGTTACATTTAGTGCATGAAATGTAAATGCAAATGTTATGGGACAGAGGTATTTAAGACTGTCTCTGTCCCGTAATAGTTGTTACATTTAGTGCATGAAATGTATATGCAAATATAGCAAATGTTATGGGACAGAGGTATTTAAGACTGTCTCTGTCCCGTAATAGTTGTTACATTTAGTGCATGAGATGTATATGCAAATATAGCAAATGTTATGGGACAGAGGTATTTAAGACTGTCTCTGTCCCATAATAGTTGTTATTTTTAGTGCATGAAATGTATATGCAAATATTATGGGACAGAGGTATTTTAGACTGTCTCTGTCCCATAATAGTTGTTACATTTAGTGCAGGAAATGTATATGCAAATATAGCAAATGTTATGGGACAGAGGTATTTAAGACTGTCTCTGTCCCATAATAGTTGTTACATTTAGTGCATGAAATGTATATGTAAATATAGCAAATGTTTTGATACAGAGGTATTTAAGACTGTCTCTGTCCCATAATAGTTGTTACATTTAGTGCATGAAATGTATATGCAAATGTTATGGGACAGAGGTATTTAAGACTTTCTGTGTCCCGTAATAGTTGTTACATTTAGTGCAGGAAATGTATATGCAAATATAGCAAATGTTATGGGACAGAGGTATTTAAGACTGTCTCTGTCCCATAATAGTTGTTACATTTAGTGCATGAAATGTATATGCAAATGTTATGGGACAGAGGTATTTAAGACTGTCTGTGTCCCGTAATAGTTGTTACATTTAGTGCATGAGATATATATGCAAATATAGCAAATGTTATGGGACAGAGGTATTTAAGACTGTCTCTGTCC
Source organism: Acanthosepion esculentum (assembly GCA_964036315.1). NCBI lineage: Eukaryota > Metazoa > Mollusca > Cephalopoda > Sepiida > Sepiidae > Acanthosepion > Acanthosepion esculentum. The sequence goes on along the minus strand of OZ038489.1, from coordinate 82,312,841 downwards.
CGTAATAGTTGTTACATTTAGTGCAGGAAATGTATATGCAAATATAGCAAATGTTATGGGACAGAGGTATTTAAGACTGTCTCTGTCCCATAATAGTTGTTACATTTAGTGCAGGAAATGTATATGCAAATATAGCAAATGTTATGGGACAGAGGTATTTTAGACTGTGTCTGTCCCATAATAGTTGTTACATTTAGTGCATGAAATGTATATGCAAATATAGCAAATGTTATGGGACAGAGGTATTTAAGACTGTCTCTGTCCCGTAATAGTTGTTACATTTAGTGCAGGAAATGTATATGCAAATATAGCAAATGTTATGGGACAGAGGTATTTAAGACTGTCTCTGTCCCATAATAGTTGTTACATTTAGTTCATGAAATGTATATGCAAATATAGCAAATGTTATGGGACAGAGGTATTTTAGACTGTCTCTGTCCCATAATAGTTGTTACATTTAGTGCATGAAATGTATATGCAAATGTTATGGGACAGAGGTATATAAGACTGTCTCTGTCCCGTAAGAGTTGTTACATTTAGTGCATGAGATGTATATGCAAATATAGCAAATGTTATGGGACAGAGGTATTTAAGACTGTCTCTGTCCCATAATAGTTGTTACATTTAGTGCATGAAATATATATGCAAATATAGCAAATGTTATGGGACAGAGGTATTTAAGACTGTCTCTGTCCCGTAATAGTTGTTACATTTAGTGCAGGAAATGTATATGGAAATATAGCAAATGTTATGGGACAGAGGTATTTAAGACTGTCTCTGTCCCATAATAGTTGTTACATTTAGTGCATGAAATGTATATGCAAATATAGCAAATGTTATGGGACAGAGGTATTTTAGACTGTCTCTGTCCCATAATAGTTGTTACATTTAGTGCATGAAATGTATATGCAAATGTTATGGGACAGAGGTATATAAGACTGTCTCTGTCCCGTAAGAGTTGTTACATTTAGTGCATGAGATGTATATGCAAATATAGCAAATGTTATGGGACAGAGGTATTTAAGACTGTCTCTGTCCCATAATAGTTGTTACATTTAGTGCATGAAATATATATGCAAATATAGCAAATGTTATGGGACAGAGGTATTTAAGACTGTCTCTGTCCCATAATAATTGTTACATTTGGTGCATGAAATATATATGCAAATATAGCAAATGTTATGGGACAGAGGTATTTAAGACTGTCTCTGTCCCATAATAGTTGTTACATTTAGTGCATGAAATATATATGCAAATATAGCAAATGTTATGGGACAGAGGTATTTAAGACTGTCTCTGTCTCATAATAGTTGTTACATTTAGTGCATGAAATATATATGCAAATATAGCAAATGTTATGGGACAGAGGTATTTAAGACTGTCTCTGTCCCATAATAGTTGTTACATTTAGTGCATGAAATGTATATGCAAATATAGCAAATGTTATGGGACAGAGGTATTTAAGACTGTCTCTGTCCCATAATAGTTGTTACATTTAGTGCATGAAATGTATATGCAAATGTTATGGGACAGAGGTATATAAGACTGTCTCTGTCCCGTAATAGTTGTTACATTTAGTGCATGAGATGTATATGCAAATATAGCAAATGTTATGGGACAGAGGTATTTAAGACTGTCTCTGTCCCATAATAGTTGTTACATTTAGTGCATGACATGTATATGCAAATATAGCAAATGTTATGGGACAGAGGTATTTAAGACTGTCTCTGTCCCATAATAGTTGTTACATTTAGTGCATGAAATGTATATGCAAATGTTATGGGACAGAGGTATTTAAGACTGTCTGTGTCACGTAATAGTTGTTACATTTAGTGCATGAGATGTATATGCAAATATAGCAAATGTTATGGGACAGAGGTATTTAAGACTATCTTTGTCCCATAATAGTTGTTACATTTAGTGCATGAAATGTATATGCAAATATAGCAAATGTTATGGGACAGAGGTATTTAAGACTGTCTCTGTCCCGTAATAGTTGTTACATTTAGTGCAGGAAATGTATATGCAAATATAGCAAATGTTATGGGACAGAGTTATTTAAGACTGTCTCTGTCCCATAATAGTTGTTTCATTTAGTGCATGAAATGTATATGCAAATATAGCAAATGTTATGGGACAGAGGTATTTTAGACTGTCTCTGTCCCATAATAGTTATTACATTTAGTGCATGAAATGTATATGCAAATATAGCAAATGTTATGGGACAGAGGTATTTTAGACTGTCTTTGTCCCATAATAGTTGTTACATTTAGTGCATGAAATGTATATGCAAATATAGCAAGTGTTATGGGACAGAGGTATTTAAGACTGTCTCTGTCCCGTAATAGTTGTTACATTTAGTGCATGAAATGTATATGCAAATATAGCAAATGTTATGGGACAGAGGTATTTAAGACTGTCTCTGTCCCATAATAGTTGTTACATTTAGTGCATGAAATGTATATGCAAATATAGCAAATGTTATGGGACAGAGGTATTTTAGACTGCCTCTGTCCCATAATAGTTGTTACATTTAGTGCATGAAATGTATATGCAAATATAGCAAATGTTATGGGACAGAGGTATTTAAGACTGTCTCTGTCCCATAATAGTTGTTACATTTAGTGCATGAAATGTATATGCAAATATAGCAAATGTTATGGGACAGAGGTATTTAAGACTGTCTCTGTCCCATAATAGTTGTTACATTTAGTGCATGAAATGTATATGCAAATATAGCAAATGTTATGGGACAGAGGTATTTAAGACTGTCTCTGTCCCATAATTGTTGTTACATTTAGTGCATGAAATATATATGCAAATATAGCAAATGTTATGGGACAGAGTTATTTAAGACTATCTCTGTCCCATAATAGTTGTTACATTTAGTGCTTAAGATATGTATGCAAATGTACCAATTATTATGCAACAAAGTCAATTAATGCTAACTCTGTTTGATAAGAGGTGTTACATTTTGTTCATGCTACATGTAATAAAATGTAACAACTGTTACGGAACAGAAGTAATGGTACCTCTGTCCATAATATTTGTTACATTTAGTATATGAAACGAGTATGCAAATTTATCAACAATTATGGGACAAAGGAAGAAGTATTTTTTCTATGAAAAGTTTATTTTAAATATTTGAGAACATAACTTTAAGATAAACTTATGCATTTTGTGTTTGATGTTAATTTGATAATACCTATTAACAGTGGTTAGAATTTGTATGGAAAGAGTTTGTGTTTGTAGGTGAAAGATTTGTAAGTAAGAAGTTTATTTCATGTAAAGGAAATGCTAACCATTACAAATTTTTTTTTTATTCATTTAGATTAGAAGAAATATTATAAATTTTAAATATAGAAAAAATATGAAAGCATCGTTTCTTACGTCTTAGGTAAATAACAATGAGAAAAATGAATTTGACTAATCTTGCTTGTAGGTTAATCTTGGTTGAAATACAACACTTGATTGTAGTGAATCCTGATAAAAATTAAATAAAATTAAAATATAAAAATAATATATATATATAAACAAAAATAAAAGGAATTTTAATTAAAATAAAAGGACATTTTTGCTTGCTTTTAAAACCATCATATCTTTCTGTCTGTCTCTCTCTCTAAACTTCTCTTTTTATACTTCTCTCAACTAACGAGAAGGCAACCCTCAAATAAAAAGAGAAAGAAGAAGAAATGACTGAACCTGGCCAAAAAGAACATGTTTGTGGGAGCAGGGCTTACTTATTTGTGACTGAAGAATACCAAAAATAAGAACGGCTCTATGCATATCTTACATTATAAAAAAATGAAAAAGAAAGCAACACTGGAAAATAAAATAATTTTGTCCAATAAAAAAAAAGACACTTTTGATATTTGCTGAAACCAATATTCATGCTAAATTTTCAGGTATGATTAAAAGGTTATAAACCTGACACCTTTGGGTGGGAGGCAGATGGGAAAAGGAGTGGACAGAACTCTACCTTATAGACACCAGCCATGTGTGACAATTGAAGAAGCAGTTAAGAGGTTATTTTCTATTGATATTTCTGCCCTGCTCAGGGCTGAGAAAAACACAATAGATTAACACTGACCCAATTTCTGAGATTATTACTGTCCTTATCATAGTCTGATTTCAAACTACTGAAATGAAATTTTCTCCAGACTGCTACCAATATCCACCTTATTAACAAATATTTTACTACGTTTAATACCAAAGGACTCATCTTCACTCTAAAGAAAATAAATGAAAATATACTATTTATTTTAATTCTTGAATCAATTCGTAATTATTCCAAAATTTCTGATAAAATAATTATCTTACCTAACACTCATTTGCACTGGAGACCACACACTTGCCAGAAAGTCATTATGCCAAAATCAACTGAGAACACATTATGCAATTAGCAAAAAAGTAAATGAAAGAGCCTACAATTTAAAATGCAATTAGTGAATTGTGTATCATTGAATTTGCAAAACTACTGATTAGTATATGAGAAATGGTATATTGACCATAGAATCAATTGTAGTTTTGCACAACACCACAAATTGATACAAAACCAAAAAATTAACCTGAAAACTCAAGTCATATTTTTAGATAGCCTAGTCAGATCATGACTTTCTCATTCAGAAATATCTAGACTGCCAGCTGTGTATATAACTGCATTTTAATGGTTAAAAATGTGTTTCAGCAAGTAAAGCCTGTGGGTCTCTATGAAAACCATCCTTCTTTGAAAATTGTGGACTGGCACTACAAATTAAGCAACAAAAACTGAACCAAATCCTAGAAACCACAATTATTTTCTACTCTATTCACTATACTAATTCTCTATTATAATTAACTATTTATACTATTTCTCTATTCAGATCACTATACAGATTACTATTCAAGTGAGTATTATCGAGCAAGTACTATTAGTACAAGTGCTATTTCAAGGTGTCTGATATAAGTATTGTTCAACAACAGTACTATATTTTAATCTGTGATTACAAATCTCTACTGCAACAAGCATTATGAAAGTGATAACGAGTATTCGTTGACATCACATAAGTAGCAACTAGGGATTGTTGACATCACAAAAAAATATATATATCATTCGCAGACAGTACTGTTTTGCTGTATCACAGCTCCAAACCAGGATCAAAACCCAACCGATTTGGTCTCAGTGGTTCTACCACTGAGCTATCTTCATTTGGCAGAGTTATGCAGCTAAATCTAGCGTATTGTTTTTATGAATGTAAACAAATGCTAGTCAGCTGAAGTGCTACATATATATATATATATATATATATATATATATAATATGGATAAAACAACTGAAAGTTGCAAATTAAAAGAAAAAAATTGGGTGTTTTTTGTGAAAGTATTTACTTATATGTTTTTATATATTTGATATTTCAGACTGCCTCAGTCCTTCCTCAGAAATTAATTTGGACCCTACTTAGAAGGCAAAAAACTCCTCGATAGAAGAAAACTAGAAAAAACTTTCTACAAACTGGCACAGATACACTCGGATATTATATTTCTCGGACTTTGCAAAAAAATGGACTTAATACCAAAAGGATTCAGATTTAAATACAATTTCCAACATAGTTTTATTACACTTATTCAGTTGTTTTATCCATATTATATACATATCAAGAAAGGAGACGTGGCTTCTCATTATGCTATATATATATATATATATATATATATATATAGATAGATATATATAGATATATATATATATATATAGATATGATGAAAATGTGGAAAAGACAAAGCAAAATCCGAATATGTGAGTTTTCGTAGCGCCGCCCACGTGACGCCAGCGTATCCGACTCCAAGAAAGAATACTCTGACTTTAGAATTTCAGTTTTTCTGTTTCTGACCAGTCCTGGATATATCGTCTCTTCATCTAACTTAAATCTATTATAAATATGTCTCCATTAACCATGTCCTGAAGAAGGTCTATATGACCGAAACGTCTGACGTCGACAGAATAACAAAAACAAAAACAAAATAAAAAAAAACAGTAAACTCACATATTCGGATTTTGCTTTGTCTTTTCCACATTTTCATCATACCGTCGGATCTACATCCACACATTTGCTTACATATATAGATATATATAATCACTTTTTGTTATCAATGGTTCAAAATGTCTTTGAGTGAGTAAAACGTGTAGATTTTGGCAAAGACCACACTTTCTTTGAATGTTGTGGATGGTACTACAGAATCTCAAAGAAATAACTATACCAGATGACAGAAACTACATCACTTTAGGACTATCAACAGCAGTAACAGCTAACATAAATATCTCATGGAATGTAATTTTCTGAAAAATAGGTTTAAGTGAAAGATTTTATGAATTTCAAGTGAAAACTGTTTTTGGGATGATAACTAGCATGCTTTGAAGAAAGCGACTTGTTTCAAAAAATGTCTAATTCATCTGTTTTCTGTTTTTTGGTTGATCATATTTTCTTTTGATAGTATAGAAAGGACAAACATTGAAATTCAAAATTTTTATTCAGTAATCAACTTTCTACTCAGATTTTTCTTTGAAATAAAGATCATACAAAATTTTTCTCTGCAAATTTAACCTGAAAAGAAAAGAAAACAAAGATGGGTGGAATTAGGAAAATGGTAACTAACATATTTATTTTTAAAAAAAAATAAAGCTCCACCCAACTGTTCTAATAATAACCACTCCCTGTTATATTATCCATGAAATGTTAGTCAGAATAACATATATGCTCTCAAAGGTCCACAACACTTCACTTAGAGTTTTATTTACATCTTTATTTTCTCATATATATATATATATATATATATATATAGTGGGGGAAACAAATATTTGTACATGTACAAATTTTTAATGTATTTTATTTCCAACTAATGAATAAATATACTTTTCACATAATTAGCTGTACACAGATGCATAATAACTAAATATTCACAGAAAACAAAACAAAATTTGATTCAACAGAAATAAATCCCATTTACCCATTTTAATGGGTGAAAAGAGTATTTGAACAATGTTCTCAATTAATAATTTGTAAATTTTAGTTGATATTTTTCCCATTATTCTTTGCATATGGTCTTCAGATCCGGGATGTTTGTTGGAGCTCTCAATTGGATTTGAATTTTCAAATAATGCCACAGATTCTCGATTAGGTTTAAATCTGAGCGCTAACTTAGCCATTTCAGGATATTTAGATTATTTATTATTAAATTTGCTTCCAAAATATTTTGATATACTGCGGCATTCATTCTGCCATCTAATACTGATATGTTGCCAGTACCTTTTGCACTCTTCAATGTCTTCAGCACACTGTTTTTTTTACCAGTTCTCATATTGCAATTTTGCTGTTATCATTCATGTTTTTACCAGAGTTCATATGGCAATTTTTGTTGTTATTATCACTTTTCTCTGGCACTCCTAATTTATACTAATTTATATTGTTTTATTAGAAACATATTCTGAAATGAATAAAACTTTAACCATCAGTCTTAAACTTATTTTCGCAATTGTATACAAAAGTGGACATTGAAGTCAAGACACAGTAGTGACAGTCTAATTCAGGCTTATATGTAATCATCAGGCCCTGACAATTGCGTATAAGCATAAAACAGGCTGTCACCACTGAGTGTTGACTTCAATATTCACTTTTGTATATATATGTGTGTGTGTGTGTGTGTGTATATATATATAATATATATATACACACACACATGTATGTGTATATACATATATATATATATATACACATGTGTATGTATGTGTGTGTGTGTGTATATATATATATATACACTGATATGTATATATATATATATATATATATATATATGTATATGTATATGTATATACATATCAGTGTATATATATATATATATATATATATATATATATATATTAAAAATAAAATAGATAGATAGATAGATAGATAGATAGATGATATCAATAGATAGGTAAGCAGGCAGGTAGGTATAAATGAAGAACAACAATTGTGAATCCCAAATTGTGAACAAGACCCTTCATTGTAGATTCTTGTAGAGAGGGAATATATTTTCATTATGATTTCAAGAAATTCCTTGACAGGAAGAAATTGAAATTCTGACAATACTTTATTTTAAAACATTTTTATGTGGATTGTGTAACTGCGGTGACATGTCATTTTCTGTCTTCTTTTGATTAATATCTGAACAAATTCTTATTTGGTTATTTTTACTCAAAGGACCTTGTCGATGAAATATTATCAGAATGTGAGTTTAAGAGACAGGACAAATATATATGACAAATATAAATATAAGAGATAGACACGCTTCCTTTAGGTAAAGAACAAAAATATTTTCTTCTTTTTAGACTTTTGCTTTAAATTATTTTTACCTTCTAAAATTTTGTCTTTTGAATTTTGTAGATTGTTTTAAATTCTTCAGTTGTGATTCTGATCGGCAGGGATCCCTTGGGATGGTTGCGCAGTGGGCTGGCATGATTTAGGGAAAGAAAGAAGGAAAGGGTAAAGTAAATCTACAACTGGAGAAATAGACGTAAATAGTTTATACAGTATGAGAGTGACAGCAGGGCTCATGCACAGGACATTTCATGCCTTCAAGTGAAAAAAAAAAAACAGAGAGCAAAGAATGATTCCTTATATTTCTGCTGACCAATGAACAAGAAATAGAAAGGTAGAAATTAACAGATAGCCATCAACTGAATGGAACATATCAACAGAGATGAAGAAGCCATCTTTAAAAAGATTAAAGGATATAAAAAAAAAACATTTGTAAGTCTAATAAAGAAAATGGATGTGCAGTTAACGTATGTGTTATCAGTATGGAAAATGGAACTGGAGAGCTGAGTTCAAATTCTGGCCTAATCTGTTGCATTCACTTTCGCACTTGAAAAAGGCATGACTATTTTCTTCCGAAGCTATTATTTAATAGTTAAATAGTGAGGTAGACTGGATTTTCTAGCCTTAGATGGTATACAAACTTAGGTAATAATTATTCTGAATTCAAAATTCATAGAGAAGACAATGTGAAATAACTCAAGTCATGCCGAGTCTCAGATTATGAAGAAAAAAGATTTTGGAGAGATATGGTGATCACCCAGATCTTGCGGAGAAATGGCATTAACAAAAAAGAAAGATCAAATACACAGGACAGGTTATCTTACGGGATACACACACACACACACACACACACACACACACACACGCACGCACGCACGCACGCACGCACACACACACACACACACACACACACACACACACACACACACACGATATTCAAATTGGTATACCAGATAAATGATGGGTAATTATCAGGCCAATATGAAATTCAAATGGAATTTTTTTTAACAGAGGACAGAAAATGTGACACTGAAATCTGAAGAAGCATTTGAATATGAAATATGTCATTCAAAAGCTAAGCAAAGTATTAAGTAACAGGAAAATTTTGTTATAAACAAAGAAAGGAGTGCTGAACTGTTGTGTAACATTGGTCCTTCTGTATGGCAGGGAATGTTGGACAATCTCATCAAAGACGGAGAAAAGGGTTGTGGCAACAGAAATGTGGTTCTACAGAAGGATACTGAGAATACCATGGATGGAGCATGTAAGCTACAAAGTAGTTTTAACCAAAAAAGAGCAATTATGCATTAAAACAGAAAGTGACGGATGAAATTTCTGAGACATATAATGAGGAGAAAAACCTGGAAAATTTGACCCTAACAGGACATACAGAATACATGTAGTATAGATGAAAATAAGTGTGCAACCTACCTAAAGAGATTGCATAAATGAATGGCAGAACAGGAAATAGAGAGATGGTAAGGGGGGAAAACCCTGCAAATAGCTACAAAGGATAGGAGGTTGTGGAGAGCCATAATAGCAGATGTTGTGATGGAGAAGAGTGTTGAGCTAAGAAAATGTGGTTCTACAGAAGGATGCTGAGAATACCATAGACTGAACATATAAACAACAACCAAGCTTTATGCAAAATAGAAATAAAAAGAATAACAACTAGGATTTTTTTTCCTGTCTTCATATAAAACTCCATTGATAAAACCATTTTAATCCAAAGATAACCTTTCAAAAGACTTCTTCCATTCTGTCTTTCAATTACCCAGTACGCGCACACACACACACATATATATTACATGAATCATTCATACAAAAAACAGATAGTGATATAAATGGTGAGAATACATCTTCGCAAACAAATTTATTAAGATACATTAACCCACGAACCTGTAGATGAATGTTATGATTCCTGTTTTTAATATATATATATATATATATATATATATATATGTGTGTGTGTGTGTGTGTGTGTGTGTTTACAATTGGAATTAAAATACATTTAGTTAATGACCATTTTCCCCGCCAAAATTTAATTTTAAAATTAGCAGGATATTTCAAACTGTCTACAGTATCATTTTGTAGTGGGATACTGGTTAGTTGGGGAGAAAAAGAGATGGCAGGTGTTAAAAGGGACATGGTGGGCAATATGGCAGAAGAAGGCACCATTACAGGAAGAATTATATTATGGAGGTAGGAGAGCCTGGGTAGGGGGAAGGGAATGGGAAACCGATGAGCTGACCTACATCCTAATGGTCACACTGCCAAAGTTTGATTCAATGGGAATCCATGGAAATTAATGAAAACATGAAAAAACAATCATGGGGTAACTTTAGTGAGATGAAAGAGAGATAATTCAGAATTATTGGTGTATTAAACTCGTCCATATATCAGAGTCTAAAGTTTGGGGGAGTGTTTTCAAAGATTTGGGGGGAATATGGATACACATGTGTACCCATGCGTTCATCCACTTTAAGAATATCTCTACTCGATATCTACCGGAATACTTATACTTAGATATGCTTAGATACCTACATCCATGCACATACATGCATATGCTAGCCAACATGTATCTACAAATACCCGATGTTGGGATGAAACATTTTTGAAGGATAATAAAAGGAGTTTAGTTAAGTGAGAAAAAACCAAGCATTAACTCAACCATAATTAGACAGAATAATATAATATATATATATATATATATATATATATATATATATATATATATATATAAATATCAAGCAACTCGCATTTTCTTCAAACTCAAACAGAGCAAAATTTTCTTTACAATTGGAATTAAGATACCTTTAGTTAATGACCATTTTCACCGACAAATTTTAATTAAAAAATTCGCAGGATATTTCAAACTGTTTACAGTATCGGTTTGTAGTGGGATACTAGCTAGTTGGGGAGAAAAATAGAGGGAGGGTGTTAAAAGGGACATGGTGGGCTATATGGCAGAAGAAGGCACCGTTACGGGAATTACATGTTCATCATTAATTAAGCTTAGCTAAAACTTGGAAGCTCATGAAGGATTGAAATTAAATTATAATATATATATATATATATTATTCCAGGATCATTTTCCAACTTATTCAAGATGATCTTCACCCTCTCTAATCTTCTAACTTTCTGTCCTGGAGTAACAAGTTGCCTCACAGGTTTCACGTATGATTTCATTTTTAAGTCTTTTTTCATTGCTCTTTGGACTGTTATAGCTGAAACTCCTTTCTCATATCCCAAACGTCTAATGGACTGAGTTGGATCGTTTTTAATTGATCTCTTTAGTTCTAAGTTGAAATGATGATCCCTCTTCCAGTTTTTCTACTTTTCCCTCTTTTTTAAACTTATATGCTGTTCTCTTGGTGGTTTATGAATGGACTTTGAAGATGTAAGCTAGAGTATGAATGTTGGTACCATTAATGAAAGCCTGAATGCTCGGTTTCCTCTCAAATATTTCATTTAGGAAGACAGTGAGTCTGACACAAAACGATTGTAACCTGTTCTCTTTCTAGATGAATAACTTATAAGGTTTTTCAGTGACAAAAGGGTGTCAAGATGGCTAAATGTTTGATCTGAAAATCTGGAAAAAAGAAACTCAATTAGTTTAGTGTTATTTTAGATATTAAACATTTTGTGGGATGGACAATTATGCTATTACATAATTTGAACAATTTTGCTGTTAAACCATATATATATATATATATATATATATATATATATATTACAATGGTGTACAACTAGTACAAAGCCCAAGCATGACTCAAGATGAAGGGCTACAGAATAAGAGTCACGGCTTTTGCAAATATGTATGGAAGATAATGGTTAACTCTAGGCATGAACATGTTAAGATTGTACTGACTGGGGAAGCTTCCTCTTGGGAGTCAGTTTCCTGAACCAGTGGTTCTTGGGAAGAATCTACTTCAGTGGAACTTACATCTTATCAATGGAATATGAAGGGAATGAGAATGGTTTGCATGGCATGGCAGGTCATAGCTTTGAAGTTTAGAACCAGTGGAACTAATGAATATAGTTTGTCTTTACACATTCCATGGAAATAGCAATAAAGCAGTGAGAGGTTTACAGTATTTTGCCTGTGAGAAAGGGGTTGTAAAGTGCAAAATAATTTGTCACCCACAAAGACACAAAGGCAATGGTTCATTCATATATATATATATATATATATATATATATATATATATATATGTATATATATATATATGTATGTATATATATATATATATATATATGTATGTATATATATATATATATATATATATATATATATATATATATATATATATAAAGAGAGAGGCAGATACATGAAGTTGGAATTGAGAAACATTGCATATAAAAAGAAGAATTTATTTTGCATCACAAATATTTATTTTGACCATAATCATTGATTCATCATTATAAAGTGAACACTTCAGAAGAAAATTCTACAAATAACAGTTTCCAGCCCCCAAAATTTATTGCTCTACTGACAGATATATATGGTTTAAATAGCAGGGCATACTGGGCTGTCTAGCCTTGGTTGGGGAAACCATTTTAGGAGAAGGGAAACTCTAAATTCAAACCTGAAGAGGACTGTTTGGAGATTTTATGTGACACTGTAAACCCATTTCTTTGTTTTTAGTTCTTATGAAATATGTGGGTGGTTCTACACTAGGCTTCATTACAATAATCAAATCATATGTGCTGGTGGTTCAACGCTAAATATGTGGTAGGGCCACATGCATTGAAATCGATTGGAGAATCCGCAATATTGCCATATTGATAGAGAGATAGATAAGGAGAGAGGGAAAAGGTGAAACGATCAAATAAGTAGATAAATAAAAAATATGAACACACTAAGTAATAAGAACCATATATATATGTGTGTGTGTGTGTGTGTGTGTATACAGTTTTTTTTTGTTTTTTTTTTAAGCGTATCACCACAAGCAAGGCTGGAGGCCACTATCCCGCAAGGGGTTATAGAAGGGTTGGAGGAAGAGCAGATAGGAGTGGTAAAGGAGAGGATGTGGAGAAAGAGAAAGACAGTGGGTCGATCAAGGCAAGGGGGTTACAGAAGATTTGGAGCGAGAGCTGATAGGAATGAAAGGTGAAAGGATGTGGAGAAGGGAAGTGGATAGATCAAGGCAACTGGAGATGTCGATTGATGTTACACTTAAATAGTTGGAGATTGTATTTGTCAGGGAAACAAGAATAGTTGTGGACAGAATTATTCACTCCATTGAATATTTGTATATTTTCTAAGGGAATGTGAATATTTGCAAGTACTTACTGAATATAACATAAATAGTTGATTATCTATTTAGTTTTGAATAATTTGTGAAATTTTAAGAACATTTGATCTATTATATTCATAACTGCAGATTTTTCTAAAAACTGGTACAGCCCAAAATTATTGCCCCCCTCGACTTATGGAAATTATGAAATAATATTGTTCTATGGCAATTGTAATGTTTTTTTCTTAATTTGACATTTAATGCAAGCTATACTCTATGAAAAAATTTTCCAGCTTCCATGAATTACAACTTTTATTATATAACAGCAAAAACGTCTAAAATAAAGAGAAATATATATATGCCTATAATACTTAATACTTTTTGTTTTCACTCTCGCATGGTCATATGTGACGTCATGAGATGCAGTGAGATTTTCGCTTCCAGTGTCTCGTATGCACAAATTTGTCATTGCTTGGAAATCTTCCATGTAAACAAAAACGGACTATCATTATTGTTTTTTTCCATGTATTGTTTCATATATTGTAATGTAATTGTCATCTTTGATAATGGCTTATGTAAGCCAAAAGCTTAGATAGGATTCAGAAATATGCATCAATATTGTGATTTTCTTTTAATGATAATGTTATTAAGCTTATCAGACAATATGAAAAGAATTTACATAAAACAAATAGATAAAACTTGTCTATATTATTTAATGAAACATGCACCAATATATATATATATATATATATATATATATATATATATAGATATATATATATATATATAATAAACAATGCTGACAGTATAACTCGGAGTTTAATGCACCATGCAATCTTCAGGTAATGCTCTCAGTGCCTGAAGATTGCACGAAACTGTCGGAGTGGGGTATTATGTATATTTATTAATATATACTTAATAGCTCTGTTATTTTGCATTGAGCACTGTTTTACTGACACCTAAGGATATATATATATGTATATATATATATATATATATATATATATATATATATATATATATATATATATATATATATATATATATATATATATATATATATATATATATATATATATATATATATATATATATATATATATATATATATATATGAAATGGACACATCCCGACAATTATTTTTAAGACATTTTTTTATGTTTATACGTTCTTTTTATAGATACAAATAATTAAGTAATATAAATAGAAAATATAATAGAAAATATGCGTCCTCCGACTGAAATCAAACCTATATGGAACCATCATATAGCCTGACATGCTTTTACCGATTGAGCCACAAAGGAGCGTTTCAGTTAGCAAGGTCAATTTTACTGTTTTTAAATTACAATTCGCCATGATTTTCTCTCGTACATTCATATCTGCTCGATGTGTATCCAAATGTAAACAGATCATGTCACACATTATGAAATGAACAAAGTCCGATATTTATTTTAAAGACATTTCTTTTATGTTTATATGTTCTTTTTATAGATACAAATATTTAAGTAAATGCTCTGTTTATAATAAACAGTATTAACAACATTTACCGGCCTGAATGTCCCAGAAATTCTCATAGAAACTATGTGTCGTCTGATTAAAACCATCATCTGCCTTTAAAACTGCTTTACAAATTCTTGGAATTCTTTCCAACAGTTTTTGATAAAAAGTAGATGGCAGACCTTCCCAAGCATTCTTTAAATACTGAAAAAGATCACTCTCACTCTTTGGGTATTCTTTCAAACTGTCCTGTCCAATTCATTACTTAATTCAATGGGACATAGTTTGTAGATTGAATCAAATGTCCAGACCTCTCTACCCCAAAACAATCCCACACCATAACAGACCCACCAGCCGGCTTAACTATTGGAACCACACATTCATCATTCAGCCTTTCATCTTCTTTCTTCTCACATACACTCTTCTCTTCCCACCAAAAACTTCAAGTTTGAACTCAGCTTTCCAGTTCTTGTGCTTTTTTTTTGTCATAAAAGTCTTTTCTGCTTATTCATTTACCAATAAGTGTTTAGGGGAACCTCTCAAGAGATGTTAAGCCATGTTGTTTTGATATTTGTTGACAGTTTCAGGATATTTATAGTTCTAGTCTCTGCTGTGTGAATACATCTCTCCACCATTTCTCATAAGTGCTCAAATGCTAACACACATATTGATGACTTCTGAACAGTTTTCTCTCACTTTTCCATCTCAAAATTTGGATCAGCCTATGATATAGTCATCAGGCACTTCCCAGTGGTGTCATACACTGGGATTAATTCCCAAATCTGACATAATCAAGGTGTCACTTAACTAATTGTATAAGATGTCATGGGTGGAACACTAATGCTTCAACATTCAGTCTTGAACCCATATATCAGAAATTTAAAATTAAATATCAATAACTGTATTATTATTTACAATAACAGTAACAACAATTGACTTGCATAATAAAATCTCACAACACCAATAAATTATTGTATTTATTTCTAATAAAAACAAATAATTTGAAAGTCACAGTTTGAATTACATATATAATTATAAGTATATCCAGAAATCTTTTGACTTTGCCTGGTTAATATATGAATTTTATGGAAAAACAAAATGACTTGAATAATAAAATCCCACAACACCAAATAAATTATTGTAAATATTTCTTATAAAAACAGATAATTTGAAAGTCACATGATGAATTATCCTGAAATTTTTGTAGACTTTGCCTGGTTGATATGAATTTTATTGAAAAATAAATTGACTTGAATAATAAAATATCACAACGGCAAATAAATTATTGTAAATATTTCTAATAAAAACAGGTAATTTGAAAGTTGTAAAATTGCTCATATAAATATAAGTATATTCTGATTTTTTTTTAAAACTTTGGCTTGGTTAATGCAAATTGTATTGTATAAACACTAACTTGCATAATAAAACTGATATAATACAGATATTGAAACAGGGACAAGGTAAAATTCTATCCAAATCCGTTTACACATAGAAACATAACCTTTGTAACCCTGTTTGAAGATTACATTAAATTACTATTGGAATGATAATGCTTTCTATGTATTCATCTTTGTTTTTGTGCTTGTTTCTTCCTTGAAAGTAGATTAACTCTTTTGGAAATATCATTTCTCAGCTGAGACAGTCATTATTCAGTTTGCATCTTTCCCTCTTTACCTGCAACGGAATCCTTGAAACACATTTTGGAGCCAAGTCTGCATTTCTGACATGCAGTACTGGCAGAAGCAGCTCTGCAAATCCCTTGTATCTGTGACAGATTCATAATCACAGAGCATGCCCTCCAGGCCGAAATCTACTTAGGTTTTTCGTATTGTTACCAAGTAGATTTCCAGATCATCTCTGATTGACACGTGTTTGGAGTTGGTGGGATTAAACCAATCTCTATCTTTGAGCTTGTCATCTTTCAAAACAGCTCAAGCTGTCAGAATTCTAGTTGTGTTATCTGGTTATGAGCTTTTAAGTCTCTGGTTGGATTATCTTTAATCTTGTGATCACATATGATGAGATATCAAACAGGATAGATGGCTAGACTCTTACAGAAATGCACTGACTTTAGCTTGGTGGCTTCTGCCATCTTAATATGATTCTAACGTTGCCAATAGACTATATACATATATTTTCTAATCAATTTCTTGTACAAGTGGCAAACAAAACATGAAATTTTTAAATGACCAAGAAGAATTAAATTGGTAAGATTCTACAGATTTTCATGAATAATGTTGAGAGAACGTTTTCATATATGTCCAATAAAAACATTTTTACTGAAATAGTTTACTTGTTAGTAAAATAGGCAAGAGAAATAAATGTCTAGAGTTCAGTCTTCTTCTTTTGTATACTGTGTAAAATCCCACATTGATTTCATCCTGTTAACTGATGTTTCTGACACATTTAAGGATTGTAGGTTTTTTTATTACTAACATTATTTTATTTGGTTTCTTCTAAATAGTTTTGTTTCCATATTGCAAATACTCATTGGGGCTAATTTTTAAAGTGTTGTTTTATTCCCCCCCCCCCGCCACCAGACAATGAATTGCACATATGGGAACTAGTTAGGATTTTCTTAGAGACAATGTGGTATTATGGTGGATGTGGTAAGAAAGGTAAGTAAGAATGTGTAGTTTTGGTGTTAGGAATATTGTGGTATGATTGGGTCAGTGTTTGTGGCTAGCTAAGTTTAAAGTTAAAACAGATGAAGACCGTCCACTTTCCCCATCCTCCATTTCGGCCCTGTTCCACATTCTGGAAATATTTACAAATAAATAGTACTCTTCACTATGGTACCTAGACTTTATGAATTTAAGCACAGTACTAGATTGATGGAAAAATCTCATAATCAGTTGAATTGGCTAGTTGTAACTTCAATTTCTATGCTAACAGTTTCTTTTCTTGCACTTCTTGCTTGTGGAGCTCTATTCCGGCTCCATGCTTTCCAGCCAATTTTGATTTTCAAAAATTTAATTGCAATGGCAATTGTTATATACTGTCTTTTTTATTACTCTTCATGTTTTATATTAACAATATTTCTCTTTTTTCATATTTTTTGTGTCTTAGTGGCTTTACTGCCTTACATGGGATAAAATGATTAAAAAAACAAAAACATTCCTCTTAAAAAAAACGCTTTTTAAAATAAAATTTGAATAGTTAAAAGTTTATATTGATAAGTGAAGAAATAATCTTTAAACTTAGATTCTTTTTAAGATATGGATTTTACCAAGTAAGAAAATATCTGTTAGATTATTAACATACAAGTGTTGCTTTGAAAGCAATAACTCTTACTTTATTTTACTGGCTTACAATATCAGAAGTGAATTTTGACCATATGGCAGTAGTTGATGAATCATCTCAACATTAACCTAGAATTTGTTTCCCTTCTCTCAAGAGAATAGCTTCTGATACGAAAATACATATGAAGCAGGGGTATATCAGTCAACTTTAGGCTTACAGACATATCATGTTGAAACATCGGTTCCCATATAATCACTGAAGTTAAGCAACATCAAGCCTAGTCAGTACCTAGATGGCTGACCTCTTCGGAATACCATGTGCTGTAAGCTTGTAATGTATAATAGTTTAGAATTGTTAATTGGAAAGCCGAATTTGAAGACTTGATTCACTAAATCATTATCATCTCAAAAAATTCTTACAATCTAAAAATATTGTCTCTCTTTAAATAACTTGCAAAGTTTTGATAACCCAGAGAAAATAAATCACTAAAAAAATTCAATTGCTCCTTGTGGAAAATATTGCCCCATTGACATTATCAACACTTGCTTAGTGTTTATGGGGAACAGACAGTGGATGTAAGCACAGTTAATAGATTTTAGCAGTTTTGATAGTGATATGCAAGAAAAACACTGTTCTGAGCTGCCTTGCAAAGGCAATTGCTATTTACTAGTGCACATACATAGAAAATGGTAGTGACTGCAATAAAATAGTGTTTTGCTACTAAAAACCTGCTCCATACAATGGTGTTATTGTGCTGTTTGTATCTTTTATAGTTTCTATAAAAAAAATAGAAAGCATTACTTTGGGAGCGTCCCTCATACATTCTAAAAGAAAACTTTTTAAAAGTCTTCCTTATTTTCTTTCTGTCTTCTTTTTCTTTTTTCAAGTGTAGATTGTTTTGTTCGGTTACCATCGTTGACCCTGATTATAATGAACAGAAGTATTAGCAACCTCATAATAACCTTTAAAGTTGCACCATTCAGAAAAGACAATGCTGTCAAAACACGACCACCAGTAAACAAAAGAAGGGGTACTTAATATTCTGTTAGTAAGAAGTATCTATTTATTTATTTATGTACTGGAAGAGACTTTGATGGATAATGGGTAAAAGAAGCCAACATTCGTGAATATAAGAATTCTTTGTTGGCATTTAGATAATACAAATATTCATGAATATTTTATGGATGACTTGAACTGATAATATTTCTGAAATAATATCTAAGAAGGACCAGGGGGCTGAAACAAAATGTGTTTCATGATTTTCTCTGCTGTTTATCTCTCCATTAAAAGAGCTAGGGAGGGGAATACAATATTGTGCCCTTTTTGTTTGCTTCATGTTTATTTATACTTGTGTCCTTTGTTATATATCTGCTTTGCTTTGGAAGTTTTCTCAACAGGAAGTTGGTAAGGAACTTGCGGATGGGACATTTAAGATTAGAATCGTATTAAAAATCAGTGTTTCTTTTCATTGTTTAATGAACATTGTTGTGTTTTTTGTTTTGATCTTGGGCTTTCGCTTATTTATTGAAGATATTCTACAGGAGAATCATCTATTTCGTTTACATATAACAATATAATTTATCTTTTAGCATATAAATTATTTATATAAGGAGCTAAGTGAATACAAAAACACACACTCATATCTCTGGATGTTGAAGAGCAAAGAATTGTAAAACTCTGAATTGATCTTCAATGAGTATCCTGAACTTTTGATATTTTTGATACAATAATAAACTGTATTCTGTAACCTTCTACTTTGAGTGGCTCTTGAGCCTTGTACAGAGCAAATATCATTGTAAAAAATAACAGTTGCTCAAGATAGCTATTAAGCATTTTATTGACAAAAATTTTGTTCATGTTGACATGTTAAATTATATAATTTTACATATAACAATAGGTATTATTATTATTATTATTATTATTACTTTATTATATATATATATATATATATATATATATATATGTGTGTGTGTGTGTGTGTGTGTATGTGTGTGTCTGTGTTTATATATATGTTTATATATATTTTATGTTTTGAAATCATTTCACTCCAAGCAAGGCAACAAAGCCACTAACATTCAGGGATTACTGAGTGTGAAACAATATAAGAAAAACATTATTAACTCTCTGTCTACTGACTTCTGTCTTATCTATTTTCATATCTACTATATTTTTTTGTACTTTTTCATTTTTTGTTAATTTTATAAAAATTTGTGTTTTCTTACTTCCTTTATTGAATTTTTCAGAAATTTTTGTTTCTAATTTATTAAAATCTTTTTTTTCTTTAAAAAAAATTTTAATTTTTTTCTAATATAATGTTTTGGCCAAAAACATTATATTAGAAAAAATTAAATTTCCATCAATTTATAAAATGGCAAATGTAAATAAAAAGAAGAAAGTTGACTGCAAAGGTCACCACTTCCAGGACAGATGGAAACTGGAGTACATTTTACTAAAATATGAAACAACTATGTTTGCCTAATTTTCCAAGACTTTGTGGCTGTTTATAAAGAATTTAATGGCAAGAGACACTACCAGTCGAAACATGCTACCATATACAACAAGTTAACAGGAAGTGACTGTAGCAAAAAAGAAGCAACCAGAAGCTGTTTTAATGTCACAACAGTGTTTTTTCACAAGAACCCATGAATCAAATGAAAATGTCGCAAAAGCAAGGTACGATGTAACAACGCTAATTGCTAAATACTGCAAACCTTTTGCCGAAGGTAAATTTTATCATATGCTGCATTGTAAAAATGGTGGATAATAACTTTCCCAAGAAGAAGCAAGAATTTACCAATGTTTGCTTGGCTCGTAAGCATGGAGAATTGAAGATATTTTATCAGATATTAAGAGACAGTTGGTGGCCAGGGAAGTGAATTTTGACTTTTTTTCATTAGGCTGCAATGAATGCATGGATGCATTCAGCTGCTGATTTTTTGAGAGGTGTGGACAATGAAATGAACATGACTGAAGAGCTACTTGACCTCCAGAGCCTTAAAGATCAAACAAGAGGAATGGATTTATTTGGTTCTGTTTGTACCACCGTGTATGACATAAAGCTACTGTAGAATAAAGTCACTGAGATTATTACAGATGGTGCACATGCTATGGCTGGCAAACAAAGTTATCAACCCTAATCTGTAACAAAGTCTGCAAAGAAGGAGGTAAAGCTATAATACTCCATTGTATTATTCACCAACAAGTTCTCTGTGCTAAACATCTCAAATATGACCATATGAAACGGGTGATAAGGACTATTAATTTTATTCACTCTAAAGCCCTGTGGCACCACCATTTTAAACAGTTTCTACTTAACAGGCTGAATATAGAGATGTTGTATATCACAATGATGTGAGATGGCTCAGTTGAGGGCTTGCACTTCAGCACTTGCTTCAACTCCCTCAGGGAAGAAATTGAACAATTTTTAGCAGAAAAGGAGCAACTGATACCAGAACTATTTGGTCCTGTTTGACTGACTGATTTTTGATTTCTAGTTGACATAACAAAGCATCTGAGTGCACTGAATATGAGTCATCAGGGCCAAGATGCACATATGAAGTCCTTCAGAACCAAGCTGCAACTTTCCCAAAGACACTTGTCACAAGTGCAGCCCAATACCACACATTTCCCAGTCCTGCAGAAAATAATCACCAGTTTTCCACAGGACAATATCAGTGTGCAAACAAAGAGGTATGCAGCTGACATTGCATCCCTGGCTGAGGAGTTTAAACAACACTTTTGGGATTTTGCAGTTATTTAAAAGGAGATCATGTTTTTCTCCTCTCCCTTCTCTTTTGACCCGGATAATGCTCTGATACCGCTGCAGAAAGTGCTCACTGAGCTGCAGTCTGACAGTCAGAACCAACAACGTGCTCTTGTGAACTTTTACCGCCAACTCGATCAAGGCATATTTTAAGTGATTTGAACATTTGTTAAGAAAATGCTGAGCTGATTCGGCTCCACATATTTGTGTGAGAAGACATTCTCTGGAATGAACTTTAACAAGAACTGCGTGAGGACAAGACTAAGTGACTCTTAACCCGCGTCAGATTTTGTGCATCAAAATCACTGCCTTTGAACCAGACCTGGCCTATATATTGCAGTCCGGATCTCAGTATCACCTTTTACATTTAATTTTAATGCTTCAAAGAATGCCAAACGGAATGGTTGGCTTTCATGTATGTTCACCTCATCAAATCTGGCCGTCTTTGAAAAACATTTGGACACCTCTGCCATAGAAGAAAGTTTATCAGAACAATTACCATGAAATTATTTGTAGAAAACGCACAAGAAAGCTACATTACAGCAATGGGAAAGTGACTGAAGCAGGGATGCCTTATCAGGATCAATAACATTGGTGATTCTTCTTTGTATTTTATCAAGAATCTCTAAACTGCCGCCAGATATGGTCTGGAGCCCCCGCTGCTCATCTTAAGGTCCTCGACAAAATTCAGAGATGGATATGCAGTGTGATTTGTACTGATCTGGCATTTCATTTACAGTCACTTTCTCACAGACATGCCATTGCTTCCCTCTGTCTTTTCTACAAATACTTTTATGGTAACTGCTCTTACGAGCTACTTTTGCTAGTTCCTAAACTGCATGAATTTAAACATGCTACTAAGTTCCACCCTTTCACTGTCGAAACGGTTAAATGTAGCCGTCTCTTCTACTCCAATATCTTCATGTCTCACACTTCCCATTTATGGAACTCCCTTCTTCTTACTTCCTTCCCTGATAGCTATAATCTCCAACTATTCAAATGCAATGTCAATTGACATCTCTAAATGCTTTGCTCTGCTCCCAATCCTACTCTTCGTCCTTTCCTCTATCACACCTCTTTACTCTTGCTGCCACTCTCTGTAACCCCTTGTGTGCTAGTGGCACTTCCATCTTACTTGGGGTGAAATGCTTAAAAAAAATTTTAAAAATAAGCATCAGACCATATGTGGAAGCAATATTCAAAGCATAAATGAATGGTAGACTTATAAATATGTAAGGCAGATTCGGGTGATAAAAATTGTTGTATTTAATGATAGATATATTTTCTTTGTTGTATTTAATAAAACATGCTTAATAAAAGATTGATACCTGAATATACCTTTTTTAATAACTGTGCATGTCTCTGTGTGTTTATATGTGTGTGTGCATGTGTTTATTTCTTACATTAGTCAACACATGAAAATACGCATTAAAGTATTGAAATTCTTGTTTGAATGTACGTATCATAAATCATATTAAAATGTGTTTGTTTTAATATTAAACAATTATTGAATCCATTATGCTAACTTTCAAATTCCTGAATCATTTCTGCCATATTTTTCTTCAAATTTATTCCAGAAGAATGTGTCCACTGTTTTGTAGTGAAAATGCCTAATGGAGATCTGTACTGTGATGTGGGAATTTTCTTGTGATATGACCTTTGGGCAATGTTGTGTCAGTTTCATTTTCTTTGGTCAAGCCTAACACCAAGTCCAGTCTCTTGAATATTTCTTAAATGAATTCTGATGCATTGAATTTAGTTCTTTTTAATCTTTTTCTTTTGTGGATTTTTCTGTGGAAGGATATTTCAGTTTTTAGGCAGACCTAAGATGATTTGCAGGAAAGACGTATATATAGAAAGATAGGATAGAAATAGGAAGATAAGTAATAAAGATAAAAAAATAAAGAAAGAACAACTAAAAAGATGTCAGTCTTTCTTTATTGTTTTCTCACATTTAAAGGATCTTCTGACCACTTATAATTCCTACATTTCTTAGCCTCTCCTCATTTGCTTAAGGCTATCTATTATGTGCACTGAGGACAGAACACTCCCTTAGGGCAAAAAATATATGTCTTGTATGAAAGGGGATGCTATTAAATCCTTTTTGCGTGAAAACATATTTATTTTTCACTCATAGCTGCTTCTATTTTTTCATCTATTTTTCATTCTGAGCTGTTTCTTTTTTCTTTCTTTTTGCTGTTTTCATTTCAGTGGTGTTTTTATTCTCTTCTCAATATTTTATTCTGTTACTTCCCTTAGAAGCAATCAACTTCGCTTTCATTGATTCATCATCATCATCACTGCCACCACCACAATTAACAACACCACATCATTGTCATTCAGCTTCTTGTATTTATTTGTATCCCTACATCTTAATTTTCAATCACAACTAACAACCCCAATATTTTTCCCCCTTTTTTTCTCTTCACCTTTATGGAATGATTTATTCACCTCTTTATCCTATTTTTTTTGTTATACACATGTCTTTCATCTCCACCTCTTTTTTTTCCCCTTTTTTTCCCTGATTATCTTTTGGGTCCTGCATTATGATTAATATACACATGGATTTCTAGCTGGAACCAGACATCCATGTTTTAGGCCAGGTAAAAATCTCAAGAACTTAATGGCTGCTGTTCTATACTTGAGAAATTGGCCATCAGTACTTGAGAAATTGACAGTAGATAATTTTCTTTATGTTTATTTCACCTGATCATTAACCTGACAAAAGTTTGGTCTTATACTAAATGAAATTAAGTTTAATAGGTATCCATTTCTGGTGATCGTTTCTATATTATCACCTCTTAACTTACTCTTCTTTACACTCTTACTCTTCAAATGATTTTCTACTCATCTCTTCCAACGTCCTTCAAAATTTGAAACTTTCTTCTTCTTTATCTTCTTCTTCTATGTGCTATATCCCTTCATGATGTTGGCAATCATGGGTCTCTACAATTTCCTTTCCTTTGTAAGCTCTTAATAAATTTTGTCTTTTTCGTTATCTCTCCTAAATTCTATTCTGCCAACCACTTAATCAACCTTACTAGGTAGATTATGCATTGCTTTCCTTTGTCCCTCTTGCCTTCAATCTTTCTTGTGAGTATTAAATTTCCAAGCTGTCTTTCCTGATTACATGTCTTAGAAATGTCAACCACCCATTCTGATGTTAATTATAAGTTTCCTTTTTGTTCTCATTTTCTCTAAAACTTCATCGTTGCTCACATGTTTGATCCATCGTATTCTCAGCATCCTTCTGTAGAATTATATTCCTGCTGCTTCAAGTCTCTTCTTCATCTGTGAGGAGCTTGTCCAGTATTCTCTGCCATATAGAACGACTGATATTACATAACAATTCAGTAAACTTTTCTTTGTTTCTAATGAAATTTTCCTGTTCATAATACTTTGCTTAGCTTTTTTCACTGTTATACTTCTTTTCATTATCATAGCCTTCCTAATTTTGAAACAATATCACATTTTATTATCAATGTATTCGTTTTTCATTATCACTATTCCTGTTTTTTTAACTGTATGAAGCCAGGTGTAAACAAATGTGAACTCCATCAGACAATCAGCCTAATGTACTAGAATGTGACACTGTGTGTTAATTCATGTTGTAGATCAATTTGTCACTTAATAACAAGAGCAACATAAAACTGATCCCCGAATTTATGTCCAGTAGAAACTTATATTAATATTTAATGTAGATATGTCTTGAACATTTTATCTACATTGGTTGGCTAATAGCAATTTTATTGTGAAAGCATTGACTTGCAATATAAAATCTGATATAGTGTATTAAATCTGGGTTGGCTCAATTTGTTACTTAATAACAACAGAAAACTAATCCCCATGTTATGCCCAGTAGAAACTTGTATAAATATTTTATGTAAATATAACTTGAAAAATGTTCTCATCATTGGTTAGTCAATCAGTCAGTTATGTACCATGCATGATGCATGCTTAGGCGATCATGTATCTTTCGATACATGACTGACGAGGCAGATTTTTTTTCCTGCAAAAGGTTGCCATTTCTTTCTGCGGTAGGCCAGTTTCTATCCAAGGCTATAGAACCCAGTGTGTCCTACTATTTGCCCATATTTGGGAGGAAGAAGAAGAGGATTCATAAAACTTATCACCTGAATTCTGATGAACAGAGTACGCAGCAGAATCAGACCGGAAATAAGACAAGAACAGTGCAAGTTCGTCAAAGACAACAAAACCACTAAAATCAACCTTCTCATCCAGGGTCAACTTAGCTTCGAAATATCCATCTCCTGCCTCCTCCTTCTCCATCCCTTACAACAATCTTACTCAGTAACCCTCTACCTTGAGTGGCACAAAAAGGTTGCCATTTCTTTCTGCAGTAGACCAGTTTCCATCCAAGGCTATAGAACCCAGTGTGTCCTACTATTTACCCATATGTGGGAGGAAGAAGAAGAGGATTCATACCTTTCCCAAGGGTATTAGCACATAAGTGAATGTAATGGATTTGACTAGAATTCGAACTCGGCTCTCTGATTCCTCAATCCAAGCTGCTAACCATTACTCCACCAGTTTTATTATGAAATCACTGACTTCTAGAATAAAATCTGGCATATTAGCATTTTGAGATTTGTTATCCTCTTTTCTTTCCTTCAGATAATTCTTCTACTCTGATTCTTTTCGTATATTTATTTTGTTTCAACTTTCATTTTTCTTATTTCCTTTCTTTCTGTTTTCTTGGTTTTCCATCTTACTGTCAATCTTACAGCAAGTGTCTCAGTTACCACTTCATTCTCCTCTCCAGTTTTAATCTATATTTTCACACTCAATGCCTCCTTTCAGGCTAACCAAGAATTCACCTCACTTTTTTTTTCCTTTCTTTACACCTTTTTTTGTCTTAAACTTACTGACTCTACATAAGTCAGGTTTGATTTTTTTTAATTATTTTTAAAGAACTCAATAAATTCATTCATCTATCAGATTTCATTAAATAATAAATGACAGGAAATATACAGACCTATAAAAAACAAAATTAAAAAAAAAACATTTAAATCATATTGACTGTTGTTATTAGTTTTACTCCATCTTAATGTTGCTTCAAGCAATAATAAGATGGAGTAAAACTTGTAATAAATTAATAAAAAAAAGTTTTTAAAATATTTAATAAGCTCCTTAAACAATTTAAAGCTAGTTTTCCTCATTCCTAAACTTTCCTTCATTCTTTAAAATTCTTATGCGTGTTAAGTGGAATCAATTTTTACAAGTCAACACAAGATCAGTTTAAAATACTCAGCACAAGATCAGTTTATAGTATTCAATAGAATATCAATTTAAAATATTCAATACAAGTTCAGTTTAAAATATTCAATATATGATCAGCTGGAAATATACAGTGCAGGATCAGTTAAAAATATTCAACGCAAGATCAGTTAAAATTATTAGACACAAGACCAGTTTAAGATATTCAATACAAGTCCAGTTTAAAATATTCAACAGATCAGTTTAAAATATTTAACAGAAGATCAGTTTAAAATATTCCATACAAGATCAGTTTAAAGTGCTTAATACAAGATCAGTTTAAAATATCCCATACAAGATCAGTTTAAAATATTCAACAGAAGATCAGTTTAAATATTCTGTACAAGATCAGTTTAAAATATTACATAGATCAGTTTCAAATGGTTGATGATACATCAATTTAAAATATGCAATACAAGATTAGTTTAAAATATAGAACACAAGATCTGTTCAAAAAATTCTCAGTACAGTATCATTCTACTTTTATGTGCCGTGTTCCTTAAGGATGTAGGTGATCATGGCTCTCCACTTCCTCCTATCACTTGTAGTTCTCAATAAGTTTCAACTTTTTGCTACTTCTCCCAGAAACATATATTTCTCTGTGTAAATATAGAAAAAAATCAAATTTTATTTACTTTAGTTAATAAAATCACAATAGCTCCTTTTATTATACAGTACTGTCTTCTACTTCATTTCTTTATCTCATTTTAGGTTATTATTGCTCTCCACAACTTCCTGTCTTTTGTTGCTCTAAATAAATTTTACATTTTACTATCCGTCTTTGTTCTGGTATCCATCTGCACAGACTTTAAGTGTTAAATTCTCCAGGCCATCTTTCCTCATTATGTATCTGAGAAATTTCGGCTGGGTCTTTCTGATTGTTAAAATCAGTTTCCTTGTAGTTTTTATTTTCCTCAAAGCTTATTTACTGCTCAACATTAGTTGTCATTCTGATTTTCTTAATGTAAAACCTTAAATTCAGATTATTCTTATTATCTAGTCTTCTATGCAGATGTTTTTGCTTTCAACTGGAGATCTTTTATAGCTGTTCTCCAATATGATCTTTCACAGAACATTTGCAGAACCAAGCAATGTAGACATCTAAAGCGATAGGATACTAGGCTTTATTCCATTTTTCTTCATGTAGGTTGTTGTAATAAAATAAGCACATTCCATTCCCCCTCTTGCTAGTAACCATCCGCTATAATAAAATAAACAATTTCAGTGCTAAAACTGAATTAGTCAATAATAAATTAGTTCATAAGTTTCTACTTAGAGTTGTTGCTATATTACATAAGTCTTTCAGTTCTTGGCACAGACCCAAATGCCTCAATGATAACTGGGACAATAGTGGTTAAATGTCCTACACTATGGCAACTACTTACCGAGGTCATTGTACACTATTTACATTATTCGGACTATTGTCCTCATCTTTGTTGACATATTTATTATAATGTTTCAGCTGTTGTATGCTCCAGCCTTCTTCAGGTAGTTAGAATGTCAAACTGAACCCTTTATTTTGCTCACTGGGGTAGACTGTTCTAGTTCCCCTTGCCATGTCTAATGGATGTCAGTTATCAGTTATTTCCTGTTAATTTCCCTCCGAAAGTTCTCGACTGCCTTAACTGGGTATTCAACTCACACTCTTTGCGTCCTGTCACTGGGTCTAACTAACGCCTTTATCCACACATGGCACAGTGGATAAAGGCGTTAGTACAATGGCTGAAATGTTGTAATAAATCTGGTGACAAAAATGAGGACAATGGTCTGAATGATGTAAATAGTGTTCATAATACCTCATCTCAGAAATATAGACAGCTACTGGAGGTCATTGTACATTTAAAGCTTTCCAAGTGGTTATATACAACTGACAGTTTAGATATTTCTGAATGAGTTTGGTGCCATGAATGACATCCATATGAAAGTTTCAATTTGATGAGGCTATTTAAGAACATGATTTTAAGTTTTCAGGTAAATGTTTTGGTTTTGTACCAATTTGCAATGTTAGTCAAAACTATCTCTAGCACAGTTCTATGTTTAGTTTCCTTTTCTCTTATACTAAATTTTAAATTTGTTGCTGCAGATCCATACACTGAAGTGTTTAGCATTCCCTAATTCCACATTCTGAATTTTAATGAGTATGTACCATTACTGCTTTCATTCCGATTCCAGATCATAGTTTCTGTTTTGGAAAAGTTTATCTTGAGTACTGTTTCTTGGAAAACTTGGTAGAGGATGTTGATTTTTTTGTTCAAGTTCCTTCTTATCCCAGTTATGAATACCTATATCATCAGCATAGCTCCCATCATCATCAGTACATTATGTGTATACTGAATAAACAAGGTATTTGAAATTTAGGTTGTTAGTTTGTAACCAGTCTGGCACTAACTTAAGAGAAGTTTTTCCTTACTTGTATAAGCACACACAAACGGATTGGCTGATGGAAGAAAAGAGTAAGAAATCAAATATATGATAAAATATTTTAAATAAAAGATAATAGCATATTCTCATTGATTCTCATTGAAAACATTATTGTTGATATTCTACCGTACAATGATACATCATATGAAAGAGAATATATATATTTATTGACTAAAGAATATCCCCATCTCCAAGAAACATTTATCTAACTCTGTTTCAAAGAACCAAACAGCTGAATTTATGTTTCCCAAATATTCAGAAAACCTAATAAAATGTTCAAATTATTCAATGTAAAGTAGCCACTATGACTATCACATAATTCTACTCAATTTTCATTCTGAATCCATTTTTCTCTTTCAGTATTTTACCATTTATTATACCTTACGTGACTATTCAGCCAATCTTAGGTAATAGTTAAATATATTGGAAATATACTTGTGTAGAACCTAAGGACTTGGAAGCCATAGATCTTCTATATATTAGTTATTTATACTTATTGCAGCTTCACTTTCGAAATACTCAATATGAAATCATATTATCAAAAAATGTGGGTGTCTTGTTTAATTAGGATTGGAAGATGTATTTATGAGGCTGCTATCTTGATCTAGTTAAATTCTCTTTATTTCTCATTGAAGGGTAAGAAAAGAAAATCATTATTTTGTCTTCTTTTAAAATTGACATAGTGAAAATAGTCAAAAATACACTTACTTTAAAATTTTCTTTAGTTTTTATTCATTTTTTACATTAATAATACAAAATCAAATAACAGGAAAAATTCTGGTAGTGTCTACTTAAATATTAATCATGCTATTCTCATTCAAATTAATTATTACATTGCAATCATGCAATTGTCAGATTTTTATTTTTTCTAACTGTACTCTTCCATCGTTACTGCCAAATATCTGTACATATGGAAGATAAAATATTTATCACAAGTTGCTGGCATTGTTTCCATTAAATACTCCATTAAGCCACTATCATATTGCATTGTAGCAAGAGGCTTCAGCCAAATATTTCAGCCTTATTGTTCAGCCTCACACTTCAGCCTTGTATTCAAGATTATAGTTCAGCCTTGAGTTCAACATTAAAGTTCACATTGTGTTCGGCATTAAAGTTCAGCATTGTGTTCAACATTAAAGTTCAGCCTTGTGTTCAACATTATAGTTCAGCCTTGTGTTCAACATTATAGTTCAGCCTTGTGTTCAACATTAAATTTCAGCCTTAGTTAGACATTTCACTTCCAAGATTTGGTATATTATAACCAATTTTTAATATATACAGCTACACTAAGTTAGCATTTCAAAATTTAAGCATATACACATGCACCATGAAATATATACATAACATCCACACATCACAGAATTTTAAACTTGATACAGACAAAATCATTAACCCCAAAGTAAATGTGAAATCTATACAACCAATGAAAACAAAACAACTACTTCATGTACATGCCGTGTCCCTTTAGGACATTGGCAATCATGGCTTCACACAATTTACTGTCCTTCATAGGTCTTAATAAAATTTGTCTATTTATTATCTCTCCGAAACCCTGTTCAGTCATCAATTTACAGAAGTTCCCAGATAGGTTATACACTGTTTTCTGCTGTCCCTCTTGACTTCAAACTGTCCTGTGAGTATCAAATTTTCCAAGTCCTTTTCTTCTTCTTCTTCTTCCTCTTTTTATTTGAGGGTTGCCATTTCATAGGTTGTATAGCAAGAGAAGTTTAGAGAAAGACAGAAAGTAAGAGATAAGGTTTTAATGGAATGTGCAAATGCTTAATTTTAAATTGAATTCTTTGTTTATATATTTTATTTTTATTGGGACTCATTACACTTCTATGTGCGATTTCCCTTCAGGACATAGCCAATCATGACTCTCCACTATTTCTTGTTCTTTGTAGCTCTCAATACATTTTGCATTGTTGCTACCTCTCCAAATGCCTGTTCTACCATCCATTTACTCAACCCCACTAGGTAGGTTATGTATTGTTTCCCCTCTTGCATTCAGTCTATTTTCCAAGTCCCCTCTTCTCATTATGTGCCCCAGAAATTTCAGTCATCTTTTTCTGATGTTAAGTATAAGTGTTCTTTTTGTTTCTATTTTCTCAAAAACTTTGTTGTTGCTCCCATGGTATTCTCATTATCCTTCTGTAGAACCACATTTCTGTTGCTTCAAGTCTCTTCTTTATCTATGATGAGATTGTCCTAATTCACTGCCATATAGTAGAATCAATATTGCACAACAGTTCAGTACTCTTTTCTTTGTTTCTAATGAAATGTTTCTGTTTCTTAATACTTTGCTTAACTTTTGGAATCAACAAATACATGAAGAAAGACAGAGGGTGCAAATGTGATAATGACAACAAGCATGAGGATATTAGTGCAAATGTAAATAATGTAATTCATGATATCTCGTCATCCCAGATATTTCCACAAAAATAATCTTGTAACTATTAAGGTTTATTTGGTCATGTGTCAGACTGAGTTAAGCTTTATCATTCTGTATGTGACTTCATTTACTGTACAAAAGTTTATCTTGTTACTGAAGATGACTCTGATCCCTGAACAATTGTGAGTTTGAATTTCATATCTGTGTTGCTATATCCTTCTATGGCAACAGAAAACAACTTTGATTGAAATTAACAATAAGGTTACTGCAACTGAGAGGCTTTGAAAAAGAATGCAGTGGAAAGGGAAGTAATATTAACAAGGCAGTGCTAAAGGTTATAAAAGTAAATTCTCAAGATTTGGCCAGACATCAGGCCAGACTTTTTTTGTACTCTCGCCATACTCTTAAATACTGCCGCATATCCTATCTAGCGAGCATGAGTAAATAGATGGCAGAACAGAGTTTAGAAGACATAACCAGAAGACAAAATTTTATTTAAGAGCTACAAAGAACAGGAAATTGTGAAGAGCCATCCTAAAGGAACATGGCACATAGAAGATGTGCTCTGGTTATATACAGTACACCAGTTGGCATAACTGTTTCTTTCATTATGTAATTTTAACTCAACGGAAAATCAACATCAGCTATAGTGACAACATTTTAGTGAAGATAAACTGTTCGAAATTTTTTATTCCATCAATAAATCAGTTTGATGAAGGAAAAAAGAAAGAAAAAAGTGAAATCTTGTTACTAAATGACTGCTTAGTTAAATTTGACACTTCTCTGAAAATGAAAATCCCTATTGGTAAAGGGTGTGTTCCTGTACATTATAAATGATCTTGAAACAAAATACATTATGTAACAAACACAAAAATTTGTATAAATACTTAAAAAAAACACTATCCCTGAGCACATACATACATACAACCTCACAAATACAGGCTTTATATATATATATATATATATATATATATATATATATAGCCTGCTTTCTGCAGAAATAAAAGACTAAACGGAAAACTATAAGTAGAATACTTACCACTGATCATATTTCATCTTCTCTGCTAAATTTATTTAGTTTCTTTTATATTTTGTCTATTAAATTTATTTTTCCTAAACTTGTAGATTCTTTCTTTTTTGTTCCCATGAGAAGTGCGATCATGGTTTTCCACAACTTCCTGTCTTTTCTTGCTCTAATTAATTTTCGCTTCTTCAACCTCTCTCTTTATCCTTTATCTGCCATCCATTTGCAGAAATTCATGAAGTAGGTTACTGTATGTTATATACTGTGAAAGAAATAGGTGATAATAGCTCTCCACAACTTCCTTCTTTTTTTCACTACCCCTTCACTCAGAATGGCTGTTTTCGCCTGCTTCTCTTGTTTTTAATATTACTTGACTAATACCAGTTGATATTAATCAAGTGCTATTATACAGTGTGTCACATTTTATTTTGCAAGCCAATGTTTTACCAAGTCATACCCTACAAGAAAGGCTGGAGGAACATCAAAAAGCCGTAGTGTAAGGTGAGACAATGGAATCAGGCATAGTTGATCATCTATGTAGGGAAAGGAAGTTATCAGTCCCTGTTGAATGAAGTAAAAATATTGGACAAGAGAAGAACACTGGAGAGTTAGAGATCTGAAAGAATCAGCATATATGCTAGGCTATGAGGATCTCATCAGTTGGCCTAGCATAGAAATAAATGCAATATGGGAGCTGTTATAAAAACCAATGACAGCCAATCTTCAACAGCACTAGCAGTAGCAATCAAAAGATGGTGGGTAGTTGCAGCATTAACCAGCACTCAGCTTAGGTTTAAGGCTCTAAGTTCATTACAGAAAAATGTCCTACAGAATGTGGCCTAATGGATTAAAGTGTTGGTTTGTGTATTTGATGACATAGCAATTGTTAGTTCAATCCCTGGGTCAGGTAGTCTGTATGAGCAAGCAATAACTGAGCAGTACTAAAAATAAGAACTAGATGATATCCCTAGACATGGAACAAGAACAGTCTACCCCTGTAAGTTCAGCTTAGATTCCCTGTAGGTTACCTATTCTGAGGAAGGCTGAAACGTTGTGATAACAAATAAAAATGAGGAGAATCATTCAAATATAAATAGTGTAAATAATGATAATTCTTCATCCCAGAAAACACACAGAAATAATTAGGATATCCTGATGTTGATATGTGTTTCATGTAATATTAGAAAATATTGTTAATTTATCATGCATTTAAAATAAGGACAACCAAAATGTTTATTCATAAATAAATCCAAAAGAAATAGACCATAGAAACAGATATTTGATTAGGTAAATGAACAGTTGCACCCAGACAATTGTGTACCATACAATTGCATACCTAGACATTTAAGTCCCTAGACAAATGTGTACATCTGATAATTTTTTGAAGTTACCATACTTAAGAGCTTCTAACTGCAAGCCAACTTTTAATTATTCTAAACAAACAAAAAGGTAGTTAACATAAATTTTGAAAGAAAAAATTTTTTTTAAAGAATTGTTTAATATAGAAATCTGAACACCAATACCTTTAATTACTCTAAACAAGCATAAAGGTTGTTAACATAAATAAAAAAAGAGAAAAATTTATTTTTTAAAGCAAGAGAAAATTAAGCTAGCAGTTTCAGTTCACTCCAACAGTGTGTACCACGAATATCTAATAGATTCTGGATTTTATAGATTATATTTTTATTTGAACCCATGGCTAAGTTCTGAAAATCAAACACTGGTGGAAAAATATTTATGGACGAGGAAAATTACAGTTACCACTATCATAAAAAAAATGCTGATGAAACAAAAAAATACTGGCGATGTGTAGAATGATCTTGCCACATTATTAATATGTCATTGCATTTTAAACAAAAATAAACTTTAAATTTTTATTTTATTTTATTCATTTTTAAAAAATTCATGATTACTACTTATACTTTTTTCAAAATTTATGGTAATTGCCTTTAAAGGCTTCAAAAAATTATCAGAGGTATGCAATTATCCAGAGACGCATTTGTCCAGGGATGCAATTGTCTGGAATGCAAACGTCCAGTACACAACTGTCCTAGAACCATTTGATTAACACATACGTCCTGTGTGTTTTAGATTCTCTAGGCCCTCTTGGCCTTGTTGAAACACTTCACACCTGCACAGTACATAGATTTGTAACTGCTTGAAAATACCAGGTGCTGTAAGCTTGTGTGGGTGGCATAGTGGATAATTAATAATAATAAGAAATTGGAGAGCCAAGTTCCAATTCCACTTATGTTCATTATATTCAATTATATGTAAATAACACTGGAAAAGGCATGAATCCATCACTTTTCTCTCCATCTATGGGTTAATTAAGATTTGTATCAGTAACTCATTATTATTTTAAAAAAAAACATTTTTACATTCAAAAATTATTTTCTGGCTTTAAATAATCTACAAAAGGTAGATAAGCCATAAAAAAATAAATCAAGCCCTCAAAAAATCTAGACCCTCTTTTTTTCTTATGCTTCTCAGAAATTTAAACTGTCTCATTCTGATTGTAAATGTAATTTTCCTTGTAGATCCTATTCTTCTCAATACTTTCTTGTTGCTCCCACGCTATCAGCATGTGGATTTCTCAGCATTCATCACTAAAACAACTATCTCTCTCTTCAAACCTCATCTTCATCTGTGAAGTGATTGCCAAGCATTCACTGCCATATAGAAAAGATGCAAATGGTTACTGAGCATTAGAGAATATGAGAAAAAAATTTATTAAGGAAAAAGAACAATAAAAGAACAGAAATTACAAAGACAGAGGATAATGATTAATATTGCACTTAAATTTTTGAAAATAAAACTTAACTGGAAAGCAAGAAACTGGAAGAGCATTCCACAATCAAGAAATGCGATAGAAAAAACTGTTAGCAGTGAACTTATGGTTACACGTAGCCATTTCACTGTAAAATGATGAGTCTTTGCGGCCAATTTAGTACTGTACGTAAATTCAGAAAGTCTAGGTGCCATAGAGGAAAGTAATATTTATTTTGCAAATACAAAAATATGGCACAAAACCAAAAGGAGGGGATAGGGCAAGGTTGATCTTCAGTCTGTCTTATCTTAAACTTAGCTAGCCACAATCACTGACCCAAACATAACATAGTATTCCTTAAAGCAAAACAACACATTCTTACTTACTATTCTTACTACAACCACCATAACACCTCCAAGTCTCTATAAATTACTAAATAGTCCCAATATGTACAATTTGTCTGTAGTGGGTGGAGAATAAAAAATAACAACTTTTAAATCCCAGTGAATATTTACAATGATTACAATTTTATATACAAGAAACTAAACAAAATAGAGGAAAGTAATATTTATTTTACAAATATGAAAATGTGGCACAAGGTCAAAAGAAGGGATAGAGGTAGGCTGGTTTTCATTCTGTCTTATCTTAAACTTAGCTAGTCACGATTATTGACCTAAACATACTACAGTATTCCTTAAATCAAAACAAGACATTTTTAATATAGCCACCATAATAGCTCAAGTGTCTATGAGGTCCTAAATAGTTCCCGTATGTAGAAATTTTTTGGGAGGATAAAAATAACAATCTTTCAAAAGCAAACCCCAGTGAATATTTACAAACCTGTTTGTACCCTTACTTCCCATAAATTATTTCAGAACCAAAAAGAAAAATGGAAATACTTGGTTTTCCCATCTCAACACAAACCTGATTTGAGCTCAACCAGATTTATCCATTCATATCCTTATTTATCCATACTCAAGTTTAATGAAATAGAGGAAAATGATTAAGGAAATAGAGGAAAGTTGATCAGAACAATTAACATTAAAGTAAAAAGCACAAGGAAGCTATGTTACAATGATGGGAAATATATATAACATAGCAATTCTAAACTCTTTTTTCATTTTTTTTCTAACAATATTTTCCTATGTTTTAATACTTTGCTTAGTTTCAGGAAGGTACTTTTGCTATTCTTATGTACATTTTTGTCTTATATTTTCCTCCAACTTTTACAATACAACCCAGATAGTTATGCGCCTGCACCCGCTTAATATTACGCTCTGAATATATAGCTCACATATTGTGCTAACTCTATTGCTGATAACCCCGTATTCTGCCTTCTTACATCTAAGTTACTTTTGCTTTCCAATCAATTTTGTAACAGAGGAGTTGTGTTTCTCATCAGCTTTATTTTTACTCCAAACAATTCGATTCCATCCTGCAAAAATGACTTAATAGCAATAACCCATAAACAAACTCTAAACAAATATATTTTTTCTATTGTGCCTATGTCATAGCTGCAACGCTAATTTCTTTTGTTTCGACCTAGGGGTATGATTTTTTTAGTGTATCTCATATTGCCAAAACACATTTTTTTAATTTCCTTTATTGAAAGAAGAAAACAAGTTCCACCTTGGAGGTACAAAAATATAAGAGGAAAAGAATCAAATATTTCTTTCATTATGTAAGAATTATTGTACTGGAGTCATACGATCTGTCAAATCTATTTTTCCAGAAACAATTGTAATATTTTTCTCATCTTCAAAAAGAGAAAAAGTAACTGTGATAAAAATCATCACTGGGAAAGATGTTTGTTTTAATTTCTGCTCTTAATAACGTAATATTATTTTTATTGTTACTACAACCAAAACAGATGATAATTGCAAAGCAGAATAGCTGAGTTCAAATTACATATATCTCTTCAGAATACTGGTAATGGTAATATTAACCATTTCCTTATAAGTAAATTAATAATTCATTAACCAAACATCCAGTGCTGTTTCAATTGAAATTCATAGAATTTTCTCTTAAAACAGTTTTTCAGGAAAATAGGTTTCTCATATCCAGTTGCTCTTTCCAGGATTGAGGGGGAGTTTCCTTCCTAATTTTTTATCATAAGTAGTGTGGAATGTCAACATCTTGATTATGTCATTATTTTCTTTTTGAGTTACATGGTTTATCCATTTTAGTTGTTGCTGCTGTTGGTAGTCCTCAAGTGATATAGTTTATGCTATTTGGTATAGTTTTTTTGTTTTATTGGCCAAGTAGCCAGGTTTGCCAAGTCCAGTAGCTTGCATTACACTTTCCAGTATTGGTGGGGGCTTCTTTCCTAACCTTTTATTTGAAGTACTGATGATCAAATGTGTGTTGTGGTGTAATAGATATCAGGTTGGAATGAGAAATCGGAGAGCTGCCCTATGAAACAAACTCCCAAGAGGATGTTTCCCTGATCCCTACAATTTTAACCTGTTCAAGTCTAGAGTCAAATGTTATCTTCCCCTGCTATCCATATGAACTACACCTTATTGTAAACCCCTACCACAAGTAAACCCAGGCCTTGTACAGAGGGAAACTTACTGTAAAAAAAAAAAATCCAGTCAGGTTCATTACATTCACTTATGCACAAACACCTGTGGGAAAGGTATGAATCCATCTATTATCCCCCACCAGCTATGGATTAAATATCAGGACAGACAGAGTTCTATATCCCTGGTTGGCAACTACAGAAAGAAACAGCAGGAAAACCTATGCCTAGTCAGTCATGAATTGAATGTGACATGATCGCCCAAGCATACATCATGTATGGTATTTAACTGACTGATTGATTGATTGATTCATTTTTTATGTCTTATCCACCCTTTGCAGGTTATTTAAAGCCAGAAAATATTTTTAGATTGGAAGAATTTTTGGAAAAAAATAATGGCTTTAATGACACCAGTCTTACTAATTTACCCATAGCTGGGGTGCAAAGAGGTGGATTCATACCTTTCCCAAAAGTATTTGCAATTCAGTGAATATAACGAAACCAACTGGAATTGGAACTCGGCTCTTCAATTTCCAATTCTGAACCATTATCCATTACACCACACACACATCAAGCAGTCACCCATCTAAGCATTAACCTCGACATTGCTTAACTTCAGCAATTGTACTGGAACCAATGTTTCAACATAATATGGCTGTAAGCCTTATTTAGTATGGAATGTCAACAGTGAGATTAAGTCCTTATCTTCTCTTTGAAAAATGTGCTATCCATTTTAGTAGTCTGTGGGTTCTGTTATTTGGTGCAATTGTTCGTTTTTTTACAATAAGGTTAACTCTGTATAAGGCCCAGGAGCCACTCAAGGTAGAGGTTTACATTAAGGCATAATTTATATGGATAGGGTTGGAAAAATAATGATTAACTCTAGACTGTAACAGGTTAAGATTTTAGTGATTGGAAAAATATCCTCTTGGGAGCCCATTCCACTGAGCAGTGGTACATGGAAAGAAACTATTTGAAAGGAACTTCACGCCAATGGAATATGGAGAGAGTGTGGGTGATTTTCTACTATGTAAGTGGCATGGCGAGCCCTAGCTGTGAAGGTTAGAACTGGGAGAACAAAGGAATGTAGTTCATCTAAGCACTTTCCATCGGAGCAGTGATAGAGCAGTGAGAGGTTCATTATATCCTGTCTGTGAGAGAATGTTTGGAGGATGGAAAATAATACTTCTCTGTGGTCTCAGAGACATTTTTAAACTATATCAAGACTGGAAAGTGAGGACTGGGCAGCTCCCACCCAAATATGGAGACAGTGACCTGATCTAATTCTTATAAAGGTAGCATGACGAGTTAGGTACTTACTGGAGAATTACAGGGAGATGATCATTTTACCTGCATCTTTAGCAATGTAAGAGTTCCACTTGAGTTCAGATGTGAGGTTGAGGCTCAATATTCCATTAATTGTGAGTGGCATTATTTCAGGGTCTGATCAGTGGTGATAGAATATAACTAGTTTGTGAAACTGTTACACCCATGCACAATGTTCAGGCTTCATTTGCTCAAAATTTTGGCCTTGCAAAAGATATGAATTCATCTCTTCTTCTTGTCCAGCTATTTATAAATATATAACACATTGAAATATATAAGACACATTATAATATATTTTTATTCCATGTCCAAGCTTCCTTTTCTTGATTATTTTTGAATTATCATGGCTTCTAGGAAAAGACTATGAAGTGGATTCTCACTGTGTTCTTCACAGCATTGAATTCAGATTTGTTTTTCTTCTAGACTAGCTGTCACCCAAGATGAGAGAGACCAGATAGCTCTGCTATTTAAGATGGGTAGGATGCAGATGAAATAGGTCCATGTCTTTCTAAATGGCATTTGTATAAAAATGAATACAATAAACTAGCCTGGAATTTGAACTCGGCTTTCTGCTTCAGTGGAAAAATCAAATAAAACAAATAAATAAATTAATAATAACAAATAAAAAAAATAATAAAATATTAATTTTCCCATGATGCAAGTTATAAAGAAACCGGAGAGGGTTTCTGATCACACGTGTGATTTTATGACCCCACTTTCTAGAAAGGACAGAATCTTTTTCTTTCTCCTCTTGGCTTCAACATGTGAACCACACCGTAATAGCATTCCCACTGGGGAATGTTAGTTTCCTAGGTTTACTGACAACTGAACTTTTTCCACTTACCAATGACATACTCATGAAGTAGAGGTTCGATCTTTCAAACTCAGTACAAAGCTGACTTGAGCTCAAACAGCTTTAGCCGTTTGTATCCTAACTTCCAATAAATTATTTGAGAACCAAAAAGAAAAATGGACATACTCAAGAGACGTTTAACTTTGTTTCAATACAGTCAATATAAATTGAATAAATTGTAGCAGAAACTTTTGTATGCTTCTTCTACATTTTCTCTCTTTACATATTGAACATGCAACTTAACCTAAAAACACACACTAAACCGACAGCCTTGTTGACTTCCACAATTCCATTGTCTGTATTGATAACTGTTCTGCTACTTACACATTGCAGATTTTAACATGGTGGAAGCTGAGCATAAACAGACATTGGAATTTATCTGCAGGTGCCATTGCCAGTGGGAGGGGGTCATTCTAAGATAATTTTACATTTTCTGCCAAAGGCATGTCTGCTTGTTTTGTATACTGTGTCAGATTTTATTATGCAAGTCAATGTTTTAACTATATAATTGTTATTAATCAAGTGATAAAGGCAATTCTTATTTATTAATCTAGCTGAAAGAAATAGGCCATAGAAACAGCTAGTGAATTTATCAATCATTTATCCATTAGTTTTGTTAAGTTTTCTGCTGTTTTGATTTACTTGCAGTAGTTTTTGTTGCTTACCCACAATTTTTGCTTGCTTGAATATTGATAACGTGTTAAGAGGAGGGTGTGATGACAAAGGAGAAAACCAAATCCTGCCTTGAAAAAGAAAGGAGAAAACCAAATCCTGCCTTGAAAAAAAAAGGAGAAAACCAAGTCCTGCCTTGAAAAAAAAAGGAGAAAACCAAGTCCTGCCTTGAAAAAGAAAGGAGAAAACCAAGTCCTGCCTTGAAAAAGAAAGGAGAAAACCAAGTCCTGCCTTGAAAAAGAAAGGAGAAAACCAAATCCTGCCTTGAAAAAAAAAGGAGAAAACCAAGTCCTGCCTTGAAAAAAAAAGGAGAAAACCAAGTCCTGCCTTGAAAAAGAAAGGAGAAAACCAAGTCCTGCCTTGAAAAAGAAAGGAGAAAAAAACAAGTCCTGCATTGAAAAAGGGGAAAAACAAGTCCTGGCTTGCAAAAGTAAGGAGAAAACCAAGTCCTCCCTTGAAAAAGAAAGGAGAAAACCAAGTCCTACCTCAGAAAAGAAAGGAGAAAACCAAGTCCTGTGTTGAAAAAGGAAGGAGAAAACCAAGTCCTGCCTCGAAAAGTCCTGCTTTGGGAAAAGAAAGGTAAAAACTAAGTACTATCTCAGAAAAGAAAGGAGAAAATCGATCCTATCTTATAAAAGAATTTGTGTTCTCTTTGTTATCTGCCAAAAAGAAGATATCTTTGTACTTCCCTACCAGTCTCGACCAATCACAACCTTTCTTCTATAAATTAATAATCGGCAAATTCTGTCTGTCCATCTGTGTATCTGAAACCCAACTAACTTGCTCTACACAGACATATTATAGCTTTTTGGAATCAGGATCATCCTGAGATTGAGAATCTGCCCTTCATCTGGTGCATGAACATCCAGTATTGGGATTTGTGTAGGAATGAGGAGAACAATTAAAAATTTGTGATTTAAAAATTTTTTAATTTATATTGAGTTTAAGGTAACACAAAACTTCGTGAATTTAAAAATATTTGTTTTAAATTCAGTTTAACATATCTCAAAAATCAATTTTATTTCTTCAAAATACCAAAGAATTATAGTTAAAGTGAGAGGTTTCGTAACATAAGGTTTTGAAGTTTGTGATTTGAAGAACTCAACTCAATTGAAGTTCCACAGAGATTATGATTTGAAGGACCCAATTTGCAGTCTGAACTGGAATTTTAACCCAAATCAGTCTTTTGGCTGGAATTGGACTTATAGCCCGAATCAGGGTTAAAGTGAGGTTTTGAAGTTCCATGGAGTGAGTTGAAGAATTCATACTTATTTCTTCAAAATTATCACTTTTCTAAACTGGAGCAAAGGTATCTTTATTTTTGTGCCAGATTCTAAATTAGTCCTCCAGAAGATCTAACTTAAGTGTCTCGGCATATTGAGGCTTTTAAGCTAGTGCTCCAGCAAAGGAATGTTACTTTGGACCACAGAATTGCTTGGCTTTACAAAGCTGAAGTAGTTCGTTGTGCATTGTGAATTGTGATGTGAATATTTTACCCTGATACTGGGAATTACAACCTCAGACTTATGGTTTTGGGGATCTGAACATTCCTGTTGCTATTTATCTTCGGGCGTTAATAGGTTTTATCATGCAAACAAATTTGTTTAATATAAATTTTTTATTTATAACCAGATTTAAAGGTTATAGGTCATAGAAACATATTTGATTAATACAAAATACCATATAACTGAATAAGTTATTATTTCATTATTTTACATGTTAAGAAAGGTGCCTTGATATTCTATAACATTCATCAGTTTTTATTGTGCTAATTTTGGTAATTTTTGTACTGTTTTGCTTGTAATACTACTTGTAGTAGTTTTCATTGCTACTCAAAGTCATTATTTACC
This sequence comes from Acanthosepion esculentum, assembly GCA_964036315.1. Lineage (NCBI taxonomy): Eukaryota > Metazoa > Mollusca > Cephalopoda > Sepiida > Sepiidae > Acanthosepion > Acanthosepion esculentum. The sequence goes on along the minus strand of OZ038489.1, from coordinate 82,269,662 downwards.
TGATATAGTGTTTTCCATTCTAAGGAAAATGTTATGATATCAATAAAGATAAGAACAATAGTTTGCATGTAAATAATGAATTCAGTAGCTGTTGATGTCGGGAAAAAGTTCAGTTCATCCTTTCCACAGCCTTACATTATTCAGCTGATCCATTCCACAAACTTACATAGTTCAGCTAATCTATTTCACATCATTACATACTTCAGCTGATGTTTTATAGCCTTACATAGTTCACCTGATCCATTTCACAGTTTTACATAGCTCAGCTGATGTATTTCACATCCTTACATACTTCAGCTGATACGTTTCACAGCCTTACATATTTCATCTGATCCATTCCACAGCTTTACATAGTCCAGCTGATCCATTTCACAGTTTTATATATTTCAGCTGATCCATTTCAAAGCATTGCACAGCTCATCTGATCTATTTCACATCCTTACATACTTCAGTAGATATGTTTCACAGCCTTACATAGTTCACCTGATCCATTCCACAGCCTTACATGGTCCAGCTGATCAATTTCACAGCCTTACATAGTCCGGCTGATCCATTTCACAGTTTTACATAATTCGGCTGATCTATTCCACATCCTTACATGTTTCAGATAATATGTTTCACAGCCTTACATATTTCGGCTGATCCATTTTACAGCCATATATATTCAGTTGATCCATTCCACACTCTTACATAATTCAGCAGATCTATTTCACATCCTTATATACTTCAGCTGATCCATTCCACAGCCTTACATAGTTCAGCTGATCCATTCCACAGCCTTACATAGTTCAGCTGATCCATTCCACAGCTTTACATAGTTCAGCTGATCCATTCCACAGCCTTACATAGTTCAGCTGATCCATTCCACAGCTTTACATAGTTCAGCTGATCCATTCCACACCCTTACATAGTTCAGCTGATCTATTCCACAGCTTTACATAGTCCAGCTGATCCATTCCACAGCCTTACATAGTTCAGCTGATCCATTCCACAGCCTTACATAGTTCAGCTGATCCATTCCACAGCCTTACATAGTTCAGCTGATCCATTCCACAGCTTTACATAGTCCAGCTGATCTGTAGTTCAGCTGATATGTTTCAAAGCTTTACATTGTACAAACAAGTGAAGAGTCTCCTTTTTGTTTTCTTTTTGTCTATACAGATCAAGATAACAGTAAGAAAATAGCATTTAATATCCCAACTTTATTCTTTCTCTACCACATGATTCTAATTTCAACGTGGACCTGATTTCTAATTGCTTCCATTTTGTGCAAATAAATCCACTTCTTCTCGGTGTCATGTCTCTTGAAGATGTGAGTAATCAAGGCTCTCCACAACTCCTTATCTTTTATAACTTTGAGCAATATTTGTCCTCTTACTCTGCCTCCCAATTCTACCATCTATTTACACAAGCTTATTAGATCTTCTTTTATGTGGCATCTCCTTTCAAAACGTGGGCAATTATGCCTCTCCACAACTTTCTTCCCTTTGTAGCTCTTAGTAAAAGGTGTTTTTGCTCTCCATCTAATCTCTATTCTACCAACCATTTACGCAAGCATTTCCCCTAACTCTGTTACTTTCAATGTGTCCTGGGAGTGCCTAATTTTCCAAGCTTTCTTTCCTCATTATGTGTCATAGGTTTATCTATTTCTTAAGAGTTAGAAAGGTTACCTACTGTTTCTCTCTGTCCCTCTTTCCTTCAATATTCACTATGAGTGTCAATTTTTCCAAGCCTTCTTTCCTCAATATATACCCTAGAAATTTCTCATTCTGATTCTAAGTATAAGTGTCCTTTTTTCTTTTTTGCATTTTTCTTAAAACTTCTTCATTGCTCACATGGTCTGTCCATGGTATTCTCAGCATTCTTCTGTAGAACAGCATCTCTGCTGCCTTAAGTTTTCTCCTCATCTGTGAGGAAATAATCCAGCATTCACTGCTATATAGGAATATTAATATTACATTACAGTTTAGCACTCTTTATCTTATTTCAAATGATGTTTTCCTCACATGGATTAAATATCCCACAACAGGTTGATAAACCTTAAAAAAGAAAGAAAGAAAGAAATCAATCAAGTGTCTTTAATATATCCAGTGATTATCAAAGCTTTCTTTTTTCCTTATTATGTGTCCCAGAAATTTCTACAATGTCTTTCTGTCCATTTTGATTCCATTCTCCTTAAAACTTCCTCATTGTTCACATGTTCTATTCATGGTATTCTCAACATCCTACTGTAGAACCACATCTCTTTTGCCTCAAGTTTCTTCTTCACATGCTACATAGGATTTATGTTAAATCACAGTTCAGCAGTTATTTCTTTGTTTCTAATGAAATTTTACTGTCTTTTATAACTTAGACTTTGGAAGGCGAAAGCACCTCCTGATTTCAATGTCATATTAACCATTATCTGTTAAAAGAGTTCCCAAATATTTGAACATTGGTACTTGCCTAATTTTAGTAACACCAGTTTCACATATTCGGTTGTTTCTCTTACTAATAGATGTGCAGTTAGTGTAATAGATGGAAGCTTGGAATAAGAAATTGGAGAATCAAGTTGGAATTCCAGCCAGGTTTGTTTCATTCACTTATGCAGAAATACAGTTGGGAAAAATATGAATCCAACTCCTCCTCCTCCTCCTCCTCACTGGTTATGAGTTAAAATAGCAGGACTTGTTAAGTCTATCATTCATCCATGCTTTGAATATTGCTGTCACATATGGTTTTGTGTTCTATCTATATATTTAGAGATTCTTGATAAAATCCAAAGAAGAATCTGCAGTGATATATAATCTTCAGGCAGTTTCCCACTGACATAACGTAACTTCCCTGAGCTTTTTCCATAAATACTTTCATGGTAATTGTTTAGATGAACTTTTCACTATGGTACCTGGATTTTATGAATTTAATTGTAGTACTATATTGGCAACAAGGTCTAATTAATTTACAGTCAAATTAGCTATATCTAACTATAAGATTTGTGCTAACTCTTTCTTCTTTCATATTCCTCACTTGTGGAACTCTATTCCAGTTTCATGTTTTCCAGCCAACTTTGATATTCAATAATTTAAGTGCAAAGTCAGTCGTTATCTACTGCTGTCATTCTTCTTCTTCTTTTTTTAGTCTCAATCCTTAATAATATTTATCTTTTTTCTTATTCTTTCACACTCAGTAACCCCTTGCATCTTAGTGGCTTTATTGCCTTGCTTGGGTTGAAATAAATAAAAATTAAAAAAAACTGGAAAACTCATAGTTATTCATGAAAATTTTTAATACAATATTCACTCACCAAAAAAAACCATTCTTATAATCCAAAAATATTTTTTGGCTTTAAATAACCCAAAAAGGGTTGATAAGTCGTAAAAAAACAAAACAATCAATCAACCATTCCACTGCTGACAATAATCTGCAAGAACCCTGGTAACATGAGAAATATCTTTGAATTTTATCTTTAATTCTACAGAATAACTCCATTAAAGGGTGCTACTGAATTTTGAGTATATGAGTAATTATTAATAAATTCAGTTTTGTTTCTTAAAGACACTCTTCTTGCTTCTTTCATATCTGATGTTCACACTTTTCAAATCTTAAGAAGAATTCATATCACTACAAAAATAAGTTTCTTCATCAATGTTGCCTTGTAGCTAGAAATGGTTGGTTTATGAAATAACAGCCAAATTTGCCTGACATTTCCTTCTGATAAAGTAACCATAGAAAAAGAGAAATTGATTTTAGGCTTCACTCACCAACAAAGGAGAAAGAGAAATCATCATAAACAAAGTAGTAATTTAACCAAATAATCTTCACTGTCAAAAAGAACAGGAAATGGCTATTATATTTCACAAATGATTTAATTGCTTTATACATTCCTTGGCTAAGATAATGAGCCAAACCCAAAATTTGAAAAGTCAATTAATGCTTTGGAATCGAGAATACTGGAGAAAAACTTGCTTCCTCCAAGTGAAAAGTTGTTTTCTAAACATACATTATTTCAAAGTATTGTTCTCATCTTTGTTCTGAATTAAAATTTCAGTTACATTCATTAGATTCACTTATACACAAATACCAATTGAAAAGGCATGAATCTATCTCCTCTTCCTATCTATGGTTTAAATAGTAGGACTTGTATCTGGTAAAAAAAATTCTTATTCTTAAAACATTGCTAATGCAATATTCACTTGCAAAAAAAGCAATTATTCTCATAATCCAAAATATGTTCCAGCTTTAAATAACCCACGAAGGGTTGATAAACTATAAAAAAAAAACAGGTCTCATCTTAGCTGTTATTGCTGTTATTATAACTACAATGTTTCAGCCAAGTACACTTTGGCCATCATCAGGTGTCTTTCAGGATATATGTTGATTATTGAGCCATTTTGTTCTTGTGATATCAGTTTTTATTTATTCCTGCTAAACAAGTGTTCCACTACCTGATCCAAAGATTGAACTCATGATTACTATATGTCAGTAACACATACTGATTAAATACATGTTACTGATATATAGTAATTACTATATTCACTAATTAATAACCCCAAAGGACACAAGTTGTTTGTTATATTCAGTGACAAATGGTTTTTATGGTAGGTTCATACCACTCTTTAATAATTTTTGTATTTTATTTATGGGATGAATAATTATTTCAAACACTTTCTCCTATGTTGTTTGTTAAGGAGGTTATGGAAAACATAATATTTCATTTGATTTCTAAAGATAAGAGTATTGTATTTCAACAATACAATACACTTATCTAGGCTTGGTCAGTTATGGGCCATGCATGATACATGCTTAGGCGATCATATATCTGTAGATACTTGACTGACAAGGCAGATTTTTTTCTCACAGTAGGTCGCCATTTCTTTCAGCAGTAGACCAGTTGTCATCCAAGGCTACAGAACCCAGTCTGTCCTGATATTTACCCATAGCTGGAGGAAGAAGAAGAGGATTCATACCTTTCCCAAGAGTATTAGCATGTAAGTGAATGTAATGGATACAATTGGAATTTGAACTCAGCTCTCCGATTCCTCAATCTGAGCTGCTATCTATTACTCCACCATGCCCTCAACAAATGGCACAGTGGATAAAGATGTTGGTTAGATCTAGAGAGTAGACCCAAAGAGTTGTGAGTTCAATACCAGCTAGTAGTGAATGTACATGGGTTTTCAACAGTATCTAGACTACAAATACTAAAAATTACTTGAAAACAAATGCCACAGATCTGTTTGCTAGCCTAGCCAGCATCCAGATCTGACTAATGCAATGATGCTTTAAAATGAAAGAAAGATACAACCTGAATGAAGAAAAAAAAATATATCATAAAATTATTGTGTGATAATAACATAATATTTAAAATTGTAAAAACATGTAGCCAGCATAATGAACCAGAACCAGAGTTGAATGGCAGAAATGGTGAACAAGACTTGATTTATTCTTGATGAAAGAGAATTCATTTTTATCTGTAATGTAGGACTTCAATTTGAGAGACCCACAAGAAATTGCGTTATTAGCAACTGTACATAGTATTAGCATAGTTGGACGGAATCAAGGAGGGGCATCTGGGTGTGTCAGGGTTCCATTCTGAGGTGCCTGTATGTCTACTATCTTTATCATCCAGGCGAGTGATTGGTGACTCACGGTTATAAGTAGACAATCATGGAGGTAACTTCTGTCAGGGTATGCCGTGTGATACAGTTGTCATTGGAGGAACAAACAAACAGTTGTCAATGGCAGAACTAACAAACGAAAAAGTAGATACAAGGAAGAGAACATAAATAAATACCAAGAAACCGGTGTAGAGCGAAGAAACGCCCAATCTGAAATTACATCCCAAAACAGTGTCGCTAAAACATGCTGGACAGAGATAACAGAATTTCTCAGAAATTCTAGCGATGAATGTTTTTTTAATCATTTCACCCAAAGCAAGGAAATAAAGCCTCTATGATGCAACATGTTACTGAGAGTGAAAAAAAATGAGAAAATGTTTTTGAAGAGAAAGGACAATGAAAAACAGCATTCAAAAAGACAGAAGATGACGATTAACATTTCATTTAAATTTTTGAAGGTCAAAGTTGACAGAAAAGCAAGAAGCCAGTCAAGAGTTCCACAAATGAGAAGTGTGAGAGAAGAAACTATTAGAATAGATATTATGGTTACAAACAGTAATTTAAACAGTAAAGTGAGAGATCTAAGCTGTTAATCTGGTACTGCTCTTAAATTTGTGACATTGAAGCACCAAAGATAAAAGCTCACCAGAATAATTACTAAGAAAATTTTAATAGAAAATGGACAGGGAAGCTATGTTATAGAAGCTACAGGGAAGCTATGTTATGGCAGAAGAAATGTGATTGAAGTTGAGATAACAGTGGAGATTCTTCTTTGAATTTTGTCCAGAATCTCAAGGTATGTAGCAGAAGCATCAGACTAGATGTGGTGGCAATATTCAATACAATGACAAATGGTACATTTGTAAATATTTATGATAGATCCAGGCATGAAACAATAAATGAACTTTCCTAGCATTTGATTCAATATATTCATTCCACTTCATGCCATTGGAAAATGTTAGGCCAAGAAGGTTCAATGAATTATTCTTCTGGAGGTTAAGATCAACCATATGCTGATGTAAGACAAAAAGTGTTTCTCTAAAATTATTAAAAGTGATCAGTCTTGTGTTGGAAGTATTAAAATAAAAAAAAAACATTTTTACACATTTAATAACAGGTCGTAGGTCATTTTTGAGATCAGCTGCCAATTTGATCATATCGAACTGATCTGACTTACTATCAAGACAGGAGTAAATGGTTGTGTCATCAGTACAGATACTGAGTTGAGAATGTAGAGCTCATTGGAGAGATCTGATGACTGGGTTAGAAAAAATATTATCATTCATTAAAAATTATTTATATGGGAAAAGAAAACATTATTAAAGCAAGCAAGATCTCTGGAAATCAATAATATTGCAGTAAATAGTGTTAAAACTGAAACAGTAGAAAAATTAACAAAACCATTGGTTGCAGGACTAATGAACATTATAGAATTTCAAAGAGCCTATATTAACATGTAAAATTGTAAAACGATGATTTAGGATATTTTTTCAGTCATATAAATATTTCTATAGACTATAATGGCTAGCTACTCTAGTTTTTTTAAGTATACTATCTATTTTTTAATCATTTCACCCCAAGCAACGTGGTAATATGCAGGGGTTTACAGGGAGTGAAAGTGAAAGAGAAAATGGAAAATAAGGAGGACTGAGAAAAGGACAAAAGATGAAGAGGATTCAAGAAGACAGAAGATGGATGTTAATGTTGCATTTAAATTTTTGAAGCTTGCAGTTATCAAGAAAGCAAATAAACATAACAGAGTTCCACAGGTGTGAAATGTGAGAAAAAAATCTATTGGAGAAGAAGTAGTGGTTGCATTTAGCTATCTCAACTGTAAAAAGGTGAGACCTAAATGCTAATCTAGTAGCATGCTTAAATTCATGTAGTGAGGGCACCTAGGAAAAAAGCACATTAGGGCAGTTGAAAGGTGAGAAAGTGACTGAAATTAAGATAACTGGTCAGGATTGATTACATTAAAGATCCTTCTCTGGATTTTGTCAAGAATCTCAAGATGGACAGCAGGAGCACCAGACCATATATGGCAACAGTATTTAATGCACGGATGAGTGGTAGATTAGTAAATGTGCAAGATGGATTCCAATGAGAAAAATTATCTGGCACAAGACATTAACCCAATGTGTTCCCTCCACTCCAAGAAATTGAAAAATATGACACCAAGAAGGCACAAGAATTTACACTGACACACAAAAGCAAGTTTGGACAAGTGTTCTGACTACAAGACAAGACAGATTGGGATTAAGTCAGATGAAACCAAGAACTGGTTTATTTTATTTGCTAGGAAAATATCCCAGCATGTATTTGTGTGCCTTTGTCTATAAAATGGGGAGAGGCTAGTGGTTTGCAGTAATTCCCGATTGGTTGAAATCAACACATGGGTTACCACTTTGCTCTTCTTGCCTTCAGAATGTCAGAGATTAAATCAGAGACTTTAAAAAAATGTCAGTAATTTTTTGTCTCTAATTCTCTTTTGTTCAGGACGATTATATAATTGCAACTTAAATTGTATAATCGATTTTATACACAAACTTATTTCTTCTTGTAGAGCAAATAAAATTCAAACACTTTTTCAAACATTTAAAAAAAAGTTGTAAATTTCCTCAAATAAAAATCAAATTTCTTGCTGGAGAGAAAATGTAAAATTTGCATTTTTTGATCTAAAAAGAAAAAAAAATAATTTTAACCAGATGATTAAAAAAAATGATACTAAATTAGAAAAAAAGATCAAAGAAATGTTTGCATGCTTGCTTGCATCGAATTTTCATTTCCGAAAAGTAATGATGTTTATATTTCCCTTTACTTCTCTTGCCAGATTCCCTTATTTCCACTATTTCTATCCTGAAAAACAAATATAAATACACTATAGGCTAATCATTTGGGGCATACTCTGTAAATTTGTCTTTAACCTACCTGTAATTGTTTGTTGATATATATATATATATATATATATATATATATATATATATATATATATATGAAGAAATATAGTCTTATGGTGTGCTATATTAAGGGATAAAGTGCTCAATATCAGAGATAGAGCATGTGTAAATATAAAAGTGAACACTGAAGTCAACACTTAGAGGCGACAGGCTGTTTCATGCTAGACGCAATTGTCAGGCCACGTGGCTGGATGATTGCATCTTGCAGGAAACAGCCTGTTGCCTCTAAGTGTTGACTTCAATGTTCACTTTTATACATATATATATAATATATATATATATATATATATATATATATATATATATATATATATAATGGCAAATTCTGTCGGTCTGTCCATATGTCTGAAACCCCTCTAACTTGGCCACATTTACTCTAGATAGACATATTATATCCCCTTTGAAAATCTACCTTTCATCTGATTCTAAAACATTCAGCATTAGGATTTGTGTCTAGATGAGGAGGGAACAGTTAAAAATTCAAATTTTAAAATAGCTGAACAAAAATTAGACATTTCAAAAGTTTTTAATTTATATTGAATTTAAAGTAACACAATTGAAAATTTTTTGTTTCAAATTCAGCTTAAAATATCTTCAAAACTTTGTAAACTGAGGATATCAATTTATTTCTTCAAAATGCCAAAGAACCAGAGCTACAGTGTGAAGCTTCATGGAGTGTGGTTTTGAGAGGTTTCATGATGTGGGGTTTAGACATATTGTACCATTTTGGAATCAAGAGGATCCCAGGGTTGAAAATCTGCCCTTCATCTGGTGCTTGAACATCCAGTATTGGGATTTGTGTCTGGATGAGGAGGGAACAGGTAAAAATTCAAATTTTAAAATAACTAAAAAAAAATTAGTGATTAGTTTTAATTTATATTGAGTTTAAAGTAACACAAGAACTTTGTGAATTTAAAAGAATTTGTTTTAAATTCAGTTTAAAATATCTTCAGAACTTTGTAAACTGAGAAAATCAGTTTATTTCTTCAAAATGCCAAAGAACCAGAGCTACAGTGTGAAGCTTCATGGAGTGTGGTTTTGATGTTCTGTAGAGTTTGTGATTTGAAGAACTCAATTTTCAGCTTGAATTGGAATTTCGGCCCCAAATTAAATTTTTTGGCCAGAATTGGACTTATAGCCCAGATCAGAGTTAAAGTGAGGTTTTGAAGTTCCATGGAGTGATTTGAGGTCTCTTTATTTTTAGACTGGTAGCCCAATTATTCCTATGCAAGAGCTAGCTTAAAAGTATACGCAGAGCATAGATTTTAAGCTAATATATATATATATATATATATATATATATATAGAGGTTTGGTCTGTTTTGTGTATTGAGCACTTTACATAGTCGCTTTTACTCATTTTGTAGTTTTTTTTTCTTTGGACTCTGAGCTTGAACTCTGGATGATTGTTTTCGCCTCAATTTCATGTCCTTAGTTCATTCTTTTTTATTCCTCATTATTCCTTTGGTACTGGTTTGTTCTACTACAAGCTGAAATACCCAAGGTTTTTCCAAGCGAGTACCACTATATATCTCTCTCTCTCTCTCTCTCTCTATATATATATATATATATATTTGTCATCCACAGGCAGACTGTTTCACTGTTTCACAGCTCATCAGTGTGGCTAGATGTCCGGTTGCGTCTAGCTAGGATCGAAACCCGACTGAATTGGCGTCAGTCAGAACTTCTACCACTAAGCCGTCGGCTCACAGCAGGGATGAAGGTGAATTTTAGCGTGTTTATTTTTATTTTAATTTTATTTTTAGATTTAGATAAAGACACAGTGACTGACAGTGACTCAATTCTATATATATATATATATATATATATATATATATATATACATACATACATACATACATACATACATATATATATATATATATATATATATATATACAAAGTGCTATGCAAAAGTAAGTGAACCGTTAAGATAAGATAACATTTGTAAAAAATTGACTCTTTTTACAACATTATCAACAAATTTTAATTAAAAAATATATTCACTAAAAAAACCTTTATTAAATGAATTACAACTACTTTCAAAAAATTTAAGATGCGTGATGTCTAATTAATAGTAGTGTTTATTCCAAGATACGAAGTATAGTTTGCCCTTAGTGCAAAGTAGTTCTGTCTTTTATCAATTTAAATGTCGGAGCAAGGCCAGCCATGTGGTGTGAACAAACTTGCAGTTGGAGACCCAGACTGGACAACATGTGCCTGCCTATATAAGACATTGAGTAACAGTAATTGACTCAGTCAGATTGTGAGTCAGCAATTGGGCTTCATTTAATTGATAAACCAGGCTGCACTTCTGATTATACCGACAAAGTGTTTGGGGTGCTGCATAAGGTTTGGTCAGTTAAACATTTACAGTTTTTAGAGACTGTTTACATCAAGCTTCATCAACCGACTTTGTGCAGGCAGAAAGAGAACTTTCATCATTCTCTCAGTCTCATGGATGGATTGCGAGTAATTCTTTTTATGGTTTTTACTCATTAGGGGCTTATTTATTTGTTTTTTGTTTTGTTTTTTATAGGCAATAAATTTATTTTAGTTATGGCTCCTTAATTGCCCCAAGTCGAGTTTTTTTCAGTTTTGCTGTTTTGATTATTGTCATTCCAACAAATCTTTCTGAAAAGGCGTTGGCTGTAAAAGGTCCCTTTAAAAGAATGCATTCCATCATTTTCAAAGCTATATTTAGATTCTGTGGTAAAATATTCTTGTTTGGATATATATATATATATATATATATATATATATATATATATATATATATATATATTATAAACCATTACATGAGAACATGCAAGTTAATACCATGACATATTAACCAAAAAAGGTTGTAGTAACTTGCATGTTCCAATGTAACAGTTTATATTAAATATTTATTGCTCTACTCTTGTATCTTCAGTCCTTTTTTGAATTAGTGTTATAAAGATTAGAATTTTATTCTTTGGAGATATATATATGTGTGTGTGTGTGTGTGTGTGTGTGTGTATACACACACATATTTTCCTATCAATATACACACACATATATATATATATATATATATATATATATATATATATGTATATGTATATATATATAAATATATATATATATATATATATATATTTATTTATTATAATTTTATCATATAGACAAAACCATTTTACTCACTACAAAGATGCAACTTGGTTTCAGTGCATTTCAACTGCACTCACAAGCGTCCTAAGTTTGAGAGGTAGGGGAGAGAAGATAGCGATAGGGGATAATATTACATTGATTTCCTGCAATTTAGGATGATATCAATTTCACTTTTAGAAATATCAGAGTAAAACTCGGCAAACTCCAAGGCTGTTTCAAAAAGGTCTTTAGATATCGATGGATAGAAGTCCACGATGTCGAATTGGATGAAGATACTGCTGTTTTTGTTATTGAGGTTTTTAAACATAATTAATTCATCGGACAAGGAGATTACCGATAAACTGAAAATAAGTGATAGGGTGCCCAAACTTTCGACTAGGGAAGCCTACATTCTACTTAAAGACCACAAACATGATTTCCTAAACAAACTACCCACAAGAATTATCAACCCGACCAAGTCTGAGATTGGGAGAATTAGCAAAACAATCCTGGAACGTACAAATAAACAGATAAAGGATCAGCTCAGCCTAATCCAGTGGGTTGGCACTGCAGAAGTGATTGAAATCATTTATGATACACAACAAAGAACAATGGATAAAAAAATCTGGTGAAAACTTTGATGTATCCATGGGATCGCTGGATTCTGCTGAATCATCGGACTTGGTAGGACTGTTTATTCTATACAACCTCACAGTTCACAATGAAATTAGTCTTAATAATATAGGGATTTATAGAGATGATGGTTTGATGGTAGTGAATAATTCTACCGGTAGCAAAGTTGACAAGTTGAGGAAATAGATACATAGAGTGTTTAAATCTTTACACCTCAAGGTGAAAATTAATTCTAATATAAAACAAGTAGACTTCTTAGATGTAACCTTAAACTTACACTTAAATAATTTCCAACCCTTCTTAAAGAATAATGCTAACCCCATTTATATAAACCCTAATTCCAATCACCCAACAACAGTTATTAAACATATTCCATCATCTGTTGAACGCCATATAAACAAACACTCTTCTAGCAAGGAAATATTCGATAAACACAAAATTATCTATAACAAAATCCTTACCGACAGTGGTTACAGATCTTCCGAAATTGAATATAGAGAAAACTGTAGTTACTTTAAAAAAAAACAATAGAGGAAGGAGAATAATTTGGTATACACCTCCCTTCAACAAGTTAGTCCGTATCAAATTAAGGCACAAATTCTTAAATTTAATTAACAAGCACTTCCCTAAAAAAAGTAAATTAAGCCAGATCTTCAACCGCAATACCTTAAAAATTAGCTACAGCTGTTCTAGAAACTTAGATAAAATTATTAAATCACATAACAATAGAATACTGAAACTACATAGTGATAATAAACGAAACCTAAATACAAGTTCTAATACACCCCAAGAAGAAAGACTATGCAACTGTAGAATCCCCGATCAATGTCCATTATTAAACAGATGCTTAACCAAATCCATAGTGTATATGGCCTATATCTCATCAAATGAGAATCCCGGAGATATTAAGCTGTATGTGGGGTCTACTAGCAGACCTTTTAAGGATAGGTATTACAATCACTTGAACTCCTTTACAAATACGGCCAAACGAAATATGACATCATTTTCAAAATATGTTTGGAAACTCAAGGGAGAAGGAAAAACACCCAAAGTTAAATGGAAAATCCTAAGACAAGCCAAAACCTGCAATTCACTGAGCGAACCTTGCTTCCTATGTTTACAGGAGAAAATATGTATCATTGAACTTTTGAATAATACCCAATTATTAAACCAAAAATATGAGACTACCGTTTTCTGTAGACATACTAAGGATTTAACACTACAATCTTGCTAAATTCACAATTCCATAACTATGAACCTTTTATAATTATATATCCACAAAACATATTCTTTGATTGCAAAATAAATAGTGATAACCCCAACATAAAGAAATGCAATCCAAATTTAGAAATCTTATAGAAAAACCAAAAAATAACATTCCCAATTATTATTAAAGCTAACTTGACAATTTTTACCTACTCAAATGTAATATTATCCCCTATCTCTATCTTCCCTCCCCTACCTCTCAAACTTAGGACGCTTGTGAGTTGACGTGCCTAAACTTTGACTGATGTTTATCAGCGAAAAAATGTCCACACACCAATCAACATTAACCACCCAGTCCACCCATCATGAAACTGCTATCAACAACCACTATTGTTTCACTCAGATACTTTATATATATTTTGTATGTACATTTTTCTTCTCAAAAAAATAGAAAATAGGAAGTGACGTTTTACATCCGGCTTGCCTACAAACAGGATTGTTCATAACCATTTTCGACCCTCACCCGTAGATGTGCAGTTAAAATGCACTGAAATCAAGTTGCATCTTTGTTGTGAGTAAAATGGTTTTGTCTATATGATAAAATTATAATAAATAAATAATTATCGCTCTACTATCTGTATCAAGCTCTTTTTTTAATTAACGCTGCGAATGTTGGAATTTATATATTACTTTCGTTCTCATTGCATCGGATATATATATATATATATATATATATATATATATGCACACACACATATACAGGGGTTGGACAGAATAATTGGAACAGGTGCAAATTCCAGTCATATATTTCAAAGACCTATTATATTAAGAACTTTAATTAAAACTTTGTGATTGCAGTTTATATCTATTGTAAATATGTTTATTTATCTAATTTACTGTCCTTGTCTTATTTATTTTTAGAATTTAGTAAAATTTAAGCTAAATGCGCGATCTCTCTGAGTTCGAAAAATGGCAAATTGTTGGAGCTCACATGGCAGGAGCCTCGATCACTAAGGTTGCTAAACTGTTTGGTTTTTCAAGAGCTACCATATCAAGAACTATGACACAATTTGAGAAACAGGGCAAAATCTCTAGCAACTGTAGCAATTTGGGCCGAACTTGCAAACTTACTGACAGGGGCCGACGTGCATTGAAACGCAATGTGGCAAAAAATCATCAGACTACTGTGGCCAAAGTGACTGCTAAGTTGAATAATCATCTGAATAGTCCAGTTTCTACTAAAACTGTTCGTCGTGAGCTCCATAAGGCTGGATATCATGGAAGAGCTGCCGTGAGGAAACCTCTTCTCTCCACTCGCAACATTCAGAAGTGGTTGAAGTGGTGCAGAGATCGCAATGCCTGGTCTGCAGACCAATGGAAGCAAGTCATATTCTCAGACGAGACCAGTTTTTCTCTTTTCCCAACTTCAGGGCGAGTTTATGTGTAGAGGCAGCCCAAAGAAGTTTACAACCCTGACTGCCTTCTTCCAACAGTGAAGCATGGAGGTGGTTCAGTGATAGTTTGGGCCGCTGTATGATGGAAACGTCTCGGTCCAATAGTTGCCCTGCATGATAAAATCAACAGCAAAGATTACCTGAACATTTTGAGAGATCATGTTCATCCAATGGCCCAGATTTTATTCCCTGATGGTGACTGCATCTTCCAAGACGATAATGCTCCAATACATACCGCTTCAGTGTTTAAGAATTGGTATGAAGAGCATGAAAGTGAGCTAGAACTAATGGAGTGGCCTCCCCAATCTCCAGATATTATTGAACATTTGTGGTGCATTTTGGAATGACAAGTTAGGAGCTGCTATCTTGTGTCTTAAAGAGCTGGAGAAGTTTTTAATGGAAGAATGGCTGAAAATTCCTCTGGATGAAGTCAGGAAGCTGTATGATTTCATTCCTAGATGTATTAAAACTGTATGTGAGGCTAAAGGAGGACCAACTCCATATTAAATAAATTTTCTTTGAATTTAACAAGTGTTTCAATTATTTTGTCCAACCCCTGTATATATATATATGTTTAAAGTACAATGTAAGATATAAAATAATATATTTTAAAAGGAGGCTGAAAACAACTGTGCTTAAAAGGTGCAATTACTAAAACGGTGCTTGATGCAAAATTCCAAATTTATAGATGTAGAGAAAAAATATATGCAAAAGAACTAAGACACAAACTACCCATTACCTAGGTTTCAAGCGTTAGGTCCCCTCAGGTAGGCAGAATGAAAAATTTAGTGGTGGAATCCACTAAAATATTCCAACACCAAAAGTTAGGAGGGAAAGGCAGAAGCAGAGGCAAAAAAAGGTTGGGGAGTAAAAAAAAAACATGTTCATTCATGTTTGTACATGCACAAGGAATAAAAACAATTCTTCTTTAGATGGTCAGTGCCAAACAGAGGGTGTTATTTATTAAGTGGAGGTCAGTGAGAGTAGCCATTTTAATAAGACATATATTGGTTGTACCGAAGGTCCATTTATGAGGAGATTTTATAGCTGCACTATATCCTTTAGACTTGAAATCATAGAAATGATACCAAGCTCGCAGATTGTATTTGGAGATTGAAAGAAATTAATGCCAGTGATCTATGATATGTCTACATTATTTAACTAATATGTTACCTAAATATACACAATATATATATATATATATATATATATATATTAAAAAGAAGAGAGAAACCGCAAATGTTTTTGGGTGTAATGTGGATTTTAAAAAAAATATTATGCTTTATTTTCCATAATTTTGATGACATGTGTTTTCGGTCTCTCAACCGTCATCAGGCAAAGGGTGGAGATTTCCACATATTATTAAAAAGTAATTAATTTTTTTCTTTATGTTTTTCGATTTTAAATATTCTCGATATGAGACATTTTCTTTTCTTGTGTTAATGATCCAAAGAAAGATCAGTTCAAGAAAGACGTTTTGATCACTAACACAAAATAGCAGAATATTTAACATTGAAAAACATAAAGAAAAAAATTAATTATTTTTAATTATATGTAGAAATCTCCACCCATTGCCTGATGACAGTCACAAGACCAGAAACTCGTGTAGCAAAATTATGGAAAATAAAGCATAATATTTTTTTAAAATCCGCATTACAACCAAAAACATTTGCAGTTTCTCTCTTCTTTTTAATATACACACTTTTCTCTTGTTGGAACTACTATAACCTCTTCCTTTTATATATATATATATATATATATATATATATATATATATATATATGTGTGTGTAGACTTTCCCATCAAATAGTTTCTAAGAATACAACTCTGAATAATATACTCTTGATTAATGAAGAATGTCGTTAATATTTTCATGTTAATTCAAATCATAATACTTGAATAAAACTGATGCAAGATTTTTAGAAAATATCAATAACGTATTTTGTTGGTTACTTTTGTTGGTTTGAGATAAGGATAGCAAGACTAATAAAACTGTATTTTGCTTCTTTTCTGACACCCTTCACCATTTTGTGTGAAATTTTGTGTGGAGGTGAAATATGTGTTGTTATTGATATTTCCTTGTGTTACAGGCTTTCTTTTCTTTTCTTTTTTCGTGAACCTCCTTCTCAGAAAATAAAGCCTAAATTTAAAGAAATATTTCCCCTAACACTAAATGATCAATCTGCATAACCTTGGCTTCTTAGTGTTTTATGCAATGTGTAATGTCATTCAGTTGAAAATTTCAACAATTGTAAAAGAAATTAATTCATCACATACATGGATTTTATATATATATTGTGCTAGTTTTGAGGTCATTGTTAGAAGCTGAGATGGTGTCGTGCATTGATGATCAAAAGTTACACTTGCAGAGTTGGTTGAGAAAATAGACAAACAAGAGATTGAAATGAAATTAATTTTTTTCTATTGTGAACTTTTTTGTGTTGAGAAAGATAAAAGATAGTTCCTGAAAGAATGTGCAAATTCAAGGAAGGTTTTAAGAGAGTCTCTGTAAAAAAAACAAATTAAGAAATAGTTAGACTTATTCTATTGGTGTGTTAAAATGTCAGTGATATGTCTTGTGTCTGTCATGTTTGTCTGTCCCAGAGTGTTAATCTATTTTTCCTACCACGAGATCAGCATGGTCTGAAAGAGAGCTAGCCTTTTGGTTTATATGCAAGTTTTTTTTTATGTATTCTCAAAAGCTGCTGCTGCTAATAAAAGGGTTTTCAGTGCATGCATATCTGGAAAACAGGCGTAATGTCTGTCACAAGATACAACTAGGTATAACATAGCTCAGAAAAAAATTCAAAGTCCATTCTTCAATGAACCATGAAATTAATTGACAATATGTCTCTTTGAAACCACTTGTAATGACATAAAGTCATCACTTGGTTACAGGAGTCATCAGTTTGTATGGTTATATGGCTCAGTGGATAGAACATCCAGTTTTCAGCCGTGTGACTCTGGTTCAAATCTCACCAGAGTTGATTTGTCAGGAAGGTGACCTTGATGCTATCAGTCTGTAAAAATGATCCCAGCATGTAGCACCTTTGGAAAGTACTTGAAAACCATGCCAAAGGTTGACACAAGCCTTGTGAGTGAAATTGGGTAGACAAACGTATATGGGAGCTGTTGAGCTAGCACAAAGTTGAAGGTCATCATGATCGACAGTTTGAGCATACAAAACTTGTTCAAACTATTGATCATGCTAGATAATGGCTCATTCCTAAAATCTGTAACTAAGCTCCGCTCAGCTGGGTTTTGTGAGTGTAGTAGGCATCTATAGTAGGGAGCAGTTAGCCACCCTAGCAGACAGGCATACTTGGATAAGTGCTGCCAGCCATTACATTACAATAGTTTGTGGCAGCAGCATTGTCTCATTTGGTGAACTGAGATATTTTTTGATTATATATATATATATATATATATATATATATACACATATGATAAAAGGCACAATGTGTGTGTGTGTTTGTTTATATGTTTGATTGGATCTCCTACATTTTTCAACTGATTTCAACCAAATTTGACACAGTTACTGCTAATGGTCCTGCAGAGGTTTTGATGGTGGCAAAAATTGATTTAAGTCAATATTTAAATCAATATTATCGATTTTTCATTTTTGATCGAATGCACGCGTGTGTAATTATATGCATTCACTGCACACAAGCAAGTATGAGCACTTTTCATGTCAGAATTAATAGTGGTAGCATAATTAGAAAATAGTTGGATTTAAGTGCTTATATGGGAATAAGAAAGGACCAGAATGGCCATATTTTGGTTTAGGATGCAAAAGTTATCACAATGAAGGATTTCTGTTGCAGCCAAACTTTGTGCTCCAAAAGCCAATCAGATTAGTCACACATGGCTTGTGTAATGCTTGCTGCTGATTGGCCCATTCACACTCCGGGGTCATGCGAGATCATGTGTGAATTGAGGGGGGGGGGTCATGTGTGTGCGCATCAAGCATCCCAAATGGGGTAGAGGTTTCAGGTAGCCTACTTTTATTTCAGGATTTCACACTCATACCATGGTTTTTAAAATGGATCTTTTAATGTTTTAATGCAGGCATACATTACTTTCCATGTTTTCTGCATTTGCGCAGTAAAGTAAATGTCAAGGCCATTTTAAAAGGCATTTACAGAGCTACATGTCAAATTTTACCAGAAAAATCAGTAAAAACAAGGTGAAACTGCATTTTTAGGTGTTTGTAGCTCATTTAACCTACTAAAGCATAGGATTGAATTCAGTGAGCAATCACTAACACATTTTATGCCACTTCACGCCACCACTTTTAAGCCAAGGGGACAGAATCGGCTCCCCCCCCCAATTGTCCAATTAGTCCAATTTTTCACATTTGATTGAATTTTTTCATTCGAGGGGACACTGGGGGACTGTTATGTCTTTTCATGCCGTTTACGTGTAGCAAAAGGCACCTACTCGCTATAATTTTACTACTGCGCATTACTGCCCCAAAAAGTTCTTGCATGTTTTCATCTAAATTCATGCTACTTAAATGCCTTCATCATCCATCAGTAAACAAAATTAACATTGCTTCAAATTTTGTTCATAAGAAGTGTAAAAACGCTTGTATTTTCAACTTTTAATCAATAAAACTACCTCATATCTCCTGGCTACTCAAAATTTTCAAAGAAAAAATGAAGCTTGAAAATCACATTTTCTGATTGGCTGACTTTGAGAGACTACGGTACATTGGTGATGATGTAAATCAAAAAGTCAATGCCTATTTTGGGATAAGGAACTACATAGCTTTCATATTTATCAATAAAAACCCGATACAATAAAGTCGCCAGATACTATTTTGAAAAGTCATCCACCACTGTGCACTGCTTTGACAAACCCAGCTGGAGGTTAACCAATCGCATCAACTGTTCAAGGTTGCTGCAAGCTCATTGGCACGGCTGCAAGCTTTTAACCTTGGGCCCATCCAATCATACATGCCAGCAGTTCTCTTACGCATGTGTGTACACAAGCATACATACTTCACCTTAGTATGTGTGCTCAAGGTCAACCGGCCAACCGCCTCTTTATACCATAACTCGCTCGCGTGTTCACACTTCTGCGATTACTGTCCCACACTTGGCTCATTTCATTTGCTTCTTAAAGAAACAAGGTGTTGATGATGTATCCAAACTGTTTTTTTTACTTCTTAGTTATAACTACATTCGTTTCCGCATTTATCAAATTTACTTCCCAAATTACCTACTACCGCCATTTTAGCCTTAGTTGAATTTTTTAAACTTCACTTTTTTTTGTCTTCGATCCCCTTTTGATACAGTTACATACATTTTGGGGATCCCTCAAACCTGCCTACGTTTAGACTACACGTATTTTTTGCGCTCAAAAAACCTACATACCTTTTATTACATTTGCCTTTTTAAAATTGGTTAAAATGCCATCTAAGAGAAGAGAACTTTTGGGATGGCACACAGCTGCTGCCTCCACTACAAGAGAAGCAAGGGCAAGTGAAACCACAGAGCAAACTTTCTTGCGCCTTTCTCAGATGGCTTCATGCTCTGCTGCCCACATCTCCATGGAAAGTAGCATTGAACGAACTGAAAGGCTGGCATCAGTAGCATCAGTTATGTCATCACAATGCGCTAGACTTTCAACTGAAGAGCGTTTAGTACAGAATTCACAGGATGCAATACACATTTCTAGGTCCAGGGCTTCCGTGTTTAAGGAATGCCAGCACTACGGCATGTTCTAGAGCTTTAGAAAGCCCTAAACAAATCACTTCAGGTTGTCTTAGGAATGCTAGGGCTACAGCATCTTCCAGGGTTTCGGAACAACCTCAACAAACCGCTATTTGTCATTTTAAAAATGCCAGTGCTACTGCGTCTGCCAGAGCTTTAGACAGTCCTGTGCAGACTGCTAATTGTCATTTAAGGAATTCCAGATCTACTGCATCTGCCAGAGCTTCAGAAAGATCTGGGGTACGGTGAGAACGGCTCAACAATAATGGCCAAATCGAAAGGACAGACGCTCAGTATTGCTGGTCTGCATTTAGGTGAACAGTATTTCGCACATGGACAGCTTTATGTAGGCTGCTCTTGAGTCGGGAGTAAGGATAACATTTATGTTTACTCTCCAACAAACAAAGCTAAAAATATTTTCTACGCAGAAGTCCTATAGCCATGTTTGGTTAGTCATGTTTAAATGTCAGCTGCATTGTAGGTTCTTTCATTTTTGAGCCCAATTTATTTAAAGGTCCTCGTAGTATCCACTTGCCATTACTAAAACATTTTATTAAAGGTTGTCTTACTCACCAGATGCTCCCTTATCACTTGAATTCCACCATAGCTGCATTTGCACTTACATGTCGACCGCGTAACCATATTCAGTTACAACACTAAACCAATATGAGGGAAGGTAGATTCATTTAATTGTCAAAGAAGTCAAGTGCGTTCACGCAATTCAGGCCTCAGCAAAAAGAAGTGGGATGATAAAAGTATAGCAGCATTCAGAGTTATAATATGCATTCTCTGCCATACACCATTGGTGTGTTTCTCACCTTACCATAAGGGCTGCCTTTGGTAACGTTATGTGCACTTCATGCTCACCTCAACTGTCTATTAAAAAATACAAAAAAATTTGTGCCACTTACAAGTACTTGCCTTGGCACCTTCCCATACTTCTGCTATGTGTTTCTGTTTGCGGTAGTGGCAGTACCGTCTTTTGGGCAAAAGACGCGTCTCCCTTTCACGCTATTGTGTTTTACTACATTGCAAATGACACAGGGCTTCATGTAATGTCTTGCACTCGGGGATAATAAAATCATCCCATCGGAATACAAAGCCATCTGCTACAACTCAACAAAATCTTCCTAAGGCTCGTGTTCGTATTGAACTTGACAACTTTTAATTGGAGGTGTCTTAGTAATGGCAAACGGCTGATGCTACCATGGCTGTCCATTGCTTCCTTTTAAGCCTTACAATTTTTTCTTCCATTGTGCTGATGAATACTGACAACTTGTATACATTACATTTTTTACGTGGACAGCCATCAGTTCTCTTAGACTTCAGCCTTATATGCGTGTACAAAATGAGTATGGTGGTTATGACCTTCCATTCAGAGGAAGTTTACTGTCAGCTGTAACACGAGGGGAAGTGAAAAAATCAGGTGTGGCTGACCACATACGGAGAGAGAAGGGAGATCATCACCCTCTGTGGGATCAGGTTGAGATCATAGACAAGGAACACCATTGGAAAATTCGTAAACTTAAGGAATCAGCACATATGCTAGGCCACAAAAATCTCATGAACCGACAAAGCATAGAAATAAATACAATATGGGAACCAGTAATAAGGAGTGCCTGAGAAAAGCAACAATAACAACACTGTTGCAATATGAGCTCTGTTAAAAACATGTGATGATAACAGCAAAAATTGCTATATGAGCACTGGTAAAAATTGTTGCTGAAGATATTAGGTTTATAATACCCAGAAATTCATACACAGATGTCCTCAAGGACACATGGCACAGTGGATAAAGGCGTTGGTTAGATCCAGTGACAGTTCAATACCCGGTTATGGCAGTGGAGAACTTTCAGAGGGAAAATTAACAGGAGATAACTGATAACTGACATCCATTAAACATGGCATGTGGAACTAGAACAATCTACCCCAGTGAGCGAAATAAAGGGTTCAGTTTGACATTCCAACCACTTGAAGAAGGCCGGAATGTACAATGGCTAAAACGTTGTAATTAATATGGCGACAAAGATGAAGACAATAGTCCGAACAATGTAAATAATTTATCAAAATTCCATTAATAAATATGATCTCTTATACTTCTTTTCACTTCATAACAATAAAATAAAATCCAGAATAATTATCAGCTTCCATTTCATTAGTATTTGTCATCCTCATTATTATCATGATGAAGATAAATCAGTGGAAAATGCTTTTAAACACCACCTGTATCCTTATCATTTCAAATTTAATGCTAGTCATAAAGCTTACTCAATTCATACAATTAAAAAACTAATTAATATAGGTAGACTTGATAAAACTAGACATGTGATAGTACATAACAACTTAATAATGACTATTATTCTCCCAATTTTATTTCCCCCCATTATGGGCATTATTATATCTGTGATATAAGAACACCATAGTTCATGGATGGAACAGAATGGCCAAAAGGAAAAGGAATGACAATAATGCTTTGTTCTCAGAGATTCTTTTATACCCATAAGACATATAAAAAACTATAACTACATATATGCAAGTGTCCCACACAGAGATTAATATATCACATATATCTACATGACAGAGTGTAAGGAGAAATGAAAAGGAAGGATCTTATATATATTATGGAGATACTCCTATGTCTGGAGAAGCCAAGTTGAGGATTCTAGTTTCAAATGGGATGGTTTCATCTCTGTCCGGGGAATAACATATTCCACAAATGGGAAACATTGAATTTTAGGTTTTCCCAAAGTGAGGACTGTGAGTTGGAGTTTCTTTCTATATCTGGGAAAAATATATTCCCAAAGGGAAATGGTACAATGTGCTCATAAGCTGCTGAGGGAGGGAGATTTAACTTCAGCTTGGGTCCCTTTGTCCAAGCTAAAAGAAAGCAACCTCACATGGTGGCTGCTGTAAACAAACTGAATTTAACTGATGCTGTTGTCACTGTATGAAGAGATATCACTAAGTGGACCATGAAGTGATCCATGTGAATTATCTACACCAAAGGGAGATGATCGTTTTCTGTATCCCTAGAACTATAACTGAAAAGACTTTATCTAAACTCAATATATCCAAAAACAAGAAGAGATTTAATACAAAACAATATAATAATAACCTAAAACTTGAAGTAATAATGTAAAGAATAGACTGTAAAAAATGCCCTGAGAATTTTATAGGTAAAACATCTGAGAATTTAAATAAAAGAATATATGAACCCAAAAGGATATGCAGAAGTGATGTAAGGGAAGAATGTATCTCCTCACTGGAGTTATTGAATCTAAACGGTGAGGCAATTCTGATAGAATTATAAGTCTTACCAGGATTCATTATTGGTGGCCACAATTGTAATAACATAAGGTAGGCACTCTTGATAGCAAAGAGAAAATGGAAACTGCAAAAACTCCTACAAAAGGTAGTAAAGAAAAGAATGAAAGAAGGGCTAACTATCAATTGTAAGAAGAAAGAATATATGGTTCTCAGCAAAAGAAACATCCCAAGATGTGACCTACAAATTGAAGATGAAGCAAATCCAAAAATCTAATTATCTAAGAAGTGTTTAAATAATAGATGGAAAATGTGACACTGAAAACTGAAGGTGCATTGAAATTGTGAAAGTTGCCTTCCAAAAGCTAAGCAAAGTATTAACAAACAGGAACAATTAATTATAAAACTAGAATCTTAACCTGTTCAAGTATAGGGTTAACTGTTCTATCCCCACCTATCTGCATAAACTAATCCTCTTACTCTGCAAATCTCTACCACAAGTGGCATACAGGTCTTGTATATGGTGAATATGGTAAAAAAAAGAAACAAAAAAAGTATGATGAACTTGACAATATCTAGAGAATTGAAGAAGATGTCCTTTCAAAGGTTGAATTTTCTTACCAAGCACATATTTGTCATTCAATTACCCATCATTATTCTGATATAGAGAATCTATATATCATATTTATATATCTATATATCATTCATTCGACACTTATATTACTCTAGATTGTGATTTGTAAAGAACAGTAGCCATTATCAGTTATATGTCAATTGTTACTGGTGCCAGTGTTATTTGGTCAGACTCTTTTAATGCAATTTCAGCAATTTAGTTTATTGAACATGATATTATGATTGTCGGTTGATAATTTTGATTATATTGTCTTATCAGCCTAGATTTAATGTCATCAAATTGAAGGTTTGCAGACTACTTGAAGAATTAAGGATGTTAACTTTTTTAAAATCATACATATACAATTTTTAGCTACCTTTACTAGTTCTTTAACTCATATCATAGGCAGGATGTATGAAAGAAATATGTCAAAATATTTGTTACATACAGGGTGCAGCTTAACTATAATGTTCATAACTCCTGACAAATTTATTATATCAGCATACAATGTTAACACAAAGTATGTTTTTATCTGTTAAATAACACCAAAATTCCTCATTTGATATGCATCCCTTTAGCCTTTACCACATGTCAAAGTCTTTCAGGAAAGTCATCGATAGCAGCACACACAGTTTCCATGGGTATTTTGTTCCATACTCTTTTTAATTTTGCCTTTAGATCTTCAATGTTGGGGTACAGAGTAGAACAGGTCTCACTGTTAAGAACTGCCTACAGGCAATAATCAAGAGCATTGATATCTGGTGATGAGGGAGGCCATTTTTCCTTTGTGATGAACCCAGGATAATTGTTTTTGCACCACTGTATGGCTCTATCTTGATTTGTCCAATGTTTATTGCCATAAGTGGCATTACATCACAACTTGAGTGCCGTTTCTAAGATATTCTCCATGTACACTTCCTTAAGGATCTTTATCTCTTGTGGCACAAGAACAAGAGAAGAATTTCTTTATTTTGAAATGGCTACCCAAATCTTAACTGATACTGGTTTCCGAGTTCTGAGGCATTTTCCTGAAGTGGCAGGAAATTTTATAGGCATTCTGCCATGAAGATCATCATTGTTCAGATTTTGTTACAATGTAGATATATGCACCTTGATTCCAATATTGGCCTGTGAGCATTGGAGAACCGCAAAGGTCATAGCAGGATTTGTCTGGGCTTGCTGAACTAGATGTCTATTTGCTCTTGCAGTTATTTTTCACTGACAGCCACTTCTTGATTGTGATGCTATCAAACTAAAGGCCTTCCATTTATAAATAATTTGTTGCACAGTGGAGAAGTGCACACCAAATTGTTTTGATAGCTATTTGTAACCGTCTGCATCATTATAGGTTTCAACTATGCAATCTTTTAAATCTTCGGGAAGTTCTTTTGATCTTTGCATATATATTTTTTAAACTTAGACTCTAACTGCACACAGTGGCATACACAATGGGTTATAGTGTTTAACTGCAGTATACACAACTTACTAAAGAAATGAACATGTGTTATTTTGATTTTAATATGTATGCAAAAGATTATTTGCACTGACAATGATGTAAAACAAACATACAGAAGAGTTCACTTACATTTGCAAGTCTTAACTTTTAATTAATATTTATATTCCAACTTGATAAAAATCTTTGAAAGTGGTTGTAATTGATTTAATCAACATTTTTCTTAATAAAAGCTTTTCTTAATGAATATATAGATTAATTAAGATTTGTTGATTATATAGAAAAAAAGAGACAATTATTTTAAATATTATCTCAGGGGTTTACTCACTTTTGCATAGCAGTGTTTGTGTGTTGTGTGTGTGTGTATATATATATATACTGTGTGCTGCAAAAGTAGGTGAAGCCCTAAGATAATGTTTAAAATAATTGTCTCTTTTATCCACATGGTCAACAAATCTTAATTAAACTATACATTCATTAAGGTAATGAGTAACAAGTGGGATGTAAGGCCATCCACTTTTTCCCATAATTCTCAGTGTTAATTCCAATATCTATATTGAGGTGTTGGACACAGTGATCAAGTACTGTATGGAGGTTTGGCCATATGCATTTTAAAAGGAGCATGCTACTTTTCATATAAACTATGTAATCACAGAGTGACTGATAATTTACATAAGAACATTAGGTAGGCTATGAGCCGATTAGTCATGTCATTATTGCTTTCAATAAGTTCCGTGAGTATCCTTATTTTATAAATATGTTTTTATTCATTTTTCCTAAAACTTTGTCATTGATTATATGTTTAGTCCATGATATTCTCAGCATCCTTATGTAGAACTGCATTATTATTTCCTTGAGTTCCTTCAACTGCGAGTAGATCCCAATGCCCCTTCAGATTTCAGTGCCAAATTTTCCGTCCTCTATTAAAACACTTCACAGATATTTAAATATTTAACTTGTTTGATTTTGGTATCTCCGAATTTTAATTTGCATGTTGGGCTGACCCATTTGCTGACAACCATGCAATCTGTTTTCTTACAATTGATGCTCATTCATTTCACCTCGGTTTCTTTCCTTACCTTCTGTAGGAGTTCCTGTAGTTTCTTTTCTCTGTCTGCTATCATCAATGTCTCATCTGCATATCTAATGTTAAGATTGTGGCTGCCAGTAATGAATCCTAGTAGGACTATTGATTCTCTCAGAATCACCTCACTGTAAAAATTTAAGTCCAGTGAGAAGATACATCCTTGCCTTACACAACTTCTGCCTGTCCTTTTGTATTCATATATTCTTTTTTTTAAATTCCCAGATATTTTATTTCTCAGAAAATTTTTTCCTAGTCTATTCTTTACATTATTACTTCAAGCTTCAAGTTATTATCTTGTTTTATATTAAATATGTTCCTTTTTTGAAGTTGTAACAAATAGTATATTATTTTTAGATAAAGTCTTTACCATTATAGCTATTATTGAGTTGATATGTACTATTATGTGTCTAGTTTTATCAAGACTATTTATATTAATTACTTTTCTAATTTTATGAATCGGATGAGCTTTATGACTAGCATTAAATATGAAATATCAAATGCTTTTTCATAATCTATAAAGCATAGGTGAACATACATTTGCATTGATTATGTCTCTCTATTCAATACAAGACTTAATTCTCTCAAGATTACTTCATGGCAAAGGTTGAATAAATTCACTGAAGAGGCACATCATTGCTTCTCAATTACTTAGTGTACACCGTAGATTGATTTTCATCAATGTTGTTCTTCTTCTAAGTGCTGTTTCCCTTCAGGACATTGGCAACCATAGCTCTTCCCAATTTCCTCTCCTTTGTAGCTGTTAATAAATTTTGTATTTTTTTTTATCTCTCCTGAACCCTGTTCTACCATCTACTTTCTCAAGCTTGCTAGGTAGGTTATGCATTGTTTACCCCTTGCTTTCAATCTGCCCTGTGAGTATTACATTTTCCAAGCCTTCTTTCCTCATTATATGCCCTAGTAATTTCAACTATCTATTTTTGGGTATCAACCAATGGGGTCAGTAGAAACAAAAATATTTTCTGTGTGCTAAGTTCAATTGCAAATCTGTTGTAAGCAGTCCAGCAGGCAATGTAGTAATGAAAACGTGTTCAGAAATGCAACCAAGCTCAAAATCGTTCTAATCCCTGTAAGCAAAAAAAGCAATGGCCTCTATACACGCCATTCAGAGAGGAAAGAACATTAGCATAGTTTCTCCGATACATAAAGTCGCAGGTTTTTTTGCTACTTTCTTTAATTTTCCTTTGGCTGACCATGCACAAAACACAAACTCTCTTTTGAGGTATATGACTTTTTCTTTTGTTACACTCTCTTTCTGATGTTAAGTATAAGTGTCTTTTTTTGTTTCCATTATCTCCAAATCTCTGTTCTTGCTCACATGTTCAGTCCATGGTATTCTCAGTATCCTTCTGTAGAGCCACATTTCTATTGCTTCAAGTCTCTTCTTCATCTTTGAGGAGATTGTCTAGCGTTCACTGCCATATAGGAGGACTGATATTATGTAACAGTTCAGTAATCTTTTCTATGTTTCTAACAAAATTTTCATGTTTCTTAATATGTTGCTTGTTAGACTTCTTAAAATCTAGCCAGCAGGAAAATGTAAATAATGCGTTGTGATCTGTTTTCTGATTATTCATTGGCAGGAAGATAACTCAGGAAAAATTTATTGAATTCTGTGAAAGAAAAAAGAAATCATAACTGGCAGTTTCAGAGGGCAGATATCTTGAAGTGATAAAATTTCTAGATTTCAAAATATTTTATCTTTCATTTTTATGTGTGTAATCATGCAAACAATTAAGATTTGAAGATTTTTGTTTGCATTTCATCAAAATGGAGATGTGAGATTTAAATTTAAAAACAAAACAGTGAAATTAATTTAATAACAGTCATTCTCTGAAGGCAAATAACAAATGCAAATCAACAATGGCCAGCATTTTAACTACAAATGGTTGATGTTTATCTTGAATTCTAAGAAGAGGCATCATTATAACTTGCTGACAACACTTCTCGAAAACTTTACGTGAACTGAGCAGAAATTAATCAAAGTCCAGTTCTAGAGAGCCATTCTCTTCAGGCTGTATCTTCCTTATTACACTTAATGGATGAGGTTCAGTTTCATCTGCTGATGCCTCAAACATCCCATAAAGTAAGCAAAGTGCCAAAGAAAGTGCATAATTTCAGATACAGATTACATGTATATATATTGTTACGTTGACCCAATAGTTGTCCGGTCACCTCAGATTTTATAGGCATGTTTTTAGTACATTGTATATTTGCGACGAAACATATGACCCTTGATAACCTTATTTCTTGAGTAGGCAGATTGTGGGTTATATATTATTTTTATGTCCAGATAAGTCAGGGCCAGTTCCCGGAAAGGAACCTTACCCCTTCCTCCCATTTCCTATCCAGTCTCTGACCGTAGACGAGACAAACGCTGTTTGGCAGATAGGGGTGAGTGACATTAGGGTCCGCGAAAGACACCCACACACCTTTTTTTTCGTGTGGGCCAACACGTGACCCAACTGATAGCAGTTTTCGTTTTCGTGGTGAGGTGGCAAAAATCTCACTTAGTTGCTGACCCTCGGAGGAAGCGGACGTCACCAAACCCAACCTTAGCCATCCGCCGCTAGAAGAATTAGATGCCACCAAACCCAAAGGAACGACGAGAGACCCTGGAACGACATCGTCAACCAAAGCCGGCTACATTCCTGTGATTTTTCTGTGTGTTCTTCTCGCCATCAACACGGATTGGACATCGCCAAACAAAGAACTCATAACTTGAACTTTGTAAATCCCACCCTTTTATCATTGGTAATAGTCAATCGACGTCGATCCCAACCATATGTAAGTTTCTTTATTTTTTCTATATCTTATGATCTGCTGTCTCTGTAGTCATATGTATTTCGCCGCATTAGTATTTGTTTAGGTAATTTATCTCCCCATCCCTTATATTATTTAGTTTTCTTTTTCTTTTTCTTACTGTCTGTATATTTTATAAATAAAACTCTTGTATCATATATTCTCGTGTTGTCTTCTATCGTTCTATGTCTGCATATAGTTCATTTACTCTCTGCGTTTACCGACGTCCGGAATTGGAGAATTCCCTTCCCAACGTTCTTTTTTTTTTATTTTTATATCGAACCTTGGGATCTATTTATTTATTTTTTTTTATTTTCTCGTTGCGTCCCGGCTATCGTAGTCCCAACGAAACTCCGGGCGTAACAGAATTGGGGGCTCGTGTCCGGGAATCATTTCTCCTTTTCCACAAGACTTCGCAGTGAGGAACAGTGCGGTCGTAGAATTACGGAAGGCAAATAAACCGAGATGTCTGTAATAGATACGTTTCTAAACTCTCCCACGTTCGACGGTTTATTAAAACTGAAAAAGAACCATATTTTAGAGATAGGCTTAAAACTAGAGTTGGATGTAAGACGGTCTATGCGAAAGGTGCAGTTGGTGAGAGTGGTCTCAGAAGATATGGTCGATAATGAAGTTTTCGACAGCAGCGTTCTTGACAACCTTGTGTCAGAAGCGCCTGAACTTTCAGAAGCCCAGATTGAACTGGAGAAGCTTAAGATCGAAGCCGAGACCCAGATTAAGCTGGCGAGAATTAGTCAGGAAACTCGTATCAGGGAAATAGAAGAAGAACGAATACGACACGAGGGGGAACGGAACAAATTTGACCTCACCAAGCAAATCCGACTTGTACCTACATTCAACGAAGAAGACGTGGATAAGTATTTCCAACACTTCGAGAAAATAGCTTCAAATCTAGGATGGCCCATCGAAGCCTGGCCGACATTATTACAGACAGCCCTGAAAGGTAAAGCACAAGAAACGTATGCCTCCCTTTCAATTGCGGACAGTGCCGACTACAACGTTGTGAAAACGTCGATCCTTAGAAACTACGAAATGGTACCAGAAGCATATAGACAGAGATTTAGGGATCATAGAATGGACGAAAACCAAACGTACGTAGAGTTCTTCAGACAGAAAGAAACGTATTTCGACCGGTGGATTTCGGCGAAAGAAATAGGTGCGGATTATGACAAGCTAAGACAGTTATTATTAATAGAAGAGTTGAAATGGTGCGTACCCGATAACCTCGAAACATTCCTCAATGAAAAACAGGTCAACACAGCCTATGAGATGGCTACCCTCGCAGACGAATATGCACTAACGCATAGGCGAGGCAAGGATAAATCAGAGGACCCATCTGAATATGGGAGAAGCACAAAGCCTCGAGTAATGGCTAGCGCTGGTTCAAGGACAAGACCTGGTCAGGCCAACTACCCACATCGCTCGAACAGCCCGAAAAGTAAACGGTTTGATTCTCATTCCTTTACTCCCCGACGGACGGAAGGAGGGAAAAACATGACGTGTTACTACTGTGGGAAGGTAGGACACATGGCGGCGAATTGTTTCGCGAAGAAAAGTGCAGTTTCGAATAAACCACAAGGGTTTATATCGTCGCGTAAGGATCTCAGTAGGAAGATCAAAGGTAAAATCAGAGAGGAATACAGACCATTTGTGTCGGACGGCTCCGTATGTCCGGTGGATGACCCCATGAAGAGGGTTAAAATCAAAATCCTAAGAGACACAGGAGCGACCCAATCTCTGATAGTCGAAGAAGACATGCCACGCGGATCAGAGACAGCCACGGGCGAACGAGTAGTCATACAAGGGGTAGGAAGTGGTTTTGTCAGTGTCCCGCTTCACCGGATCTCCCTTGACTCTGATATAGTATGTGGAACTATAGTCATCGGAGTGGTCGATAGTCTGCCTATGAAAGGTATATCGATGTTACTGGGAAATGACCTGGCTGGAGAAAGAATTGTACCCCATCCAAGAGTGGTGGAAAAACCGAGCGTCTCAGAGGAGACTGAGAAGATCGAGGAAATGCATCCTGGAATATTCCCATCATGTGTGGTGACCCGAGCGAATGCAAGGAAGAGAGCTGAGGAGACGAGTGCCAGAATGGAAAGCGAGGACGAAGGGGCCGAGGTAGTTGACCTCTCCCAAACTTGCTTAGGCCATGAGATAGGATCGAACCCTATGCTCGAACAGACCCCGACATCAAGCCCTAGCCCGCGGAAGGAAACAACGGACAATATGCCCACCATAGAAAGGTCTATGGCAATCGAACAGAGAGGGGATCGCCAAATCGCCCCCCTGTTCGAAGAAACGTTACCTGAGGAAGAATTGAACAAGGTACCCTCAGGATATTACGTCGAGAACGACATCTTAATGCGGAAGTGGAGGCCCACACACACACCCGCCCAGGAAGATTGGTCGAGTGTACATCAGTTGGTATTACCAAGGAGACATAGAGAGGAAGTGCTTCGGACAGCCCACGAAACACCCACAAACGAATCGGTTTTAGAATATATATCCCGTTTTCGAACCCGATTGCACGAGGCTTATGAATTGGCACGAGAAAAGCTTAAAACAGCCCAGAACAAGATGAAGAGACAGTACGATCGAAACACCATTCGAAGAAGTTTCAATGTCGGAGACAAAGTACTGGTGCTGTTACCGTTGTCTGGTCACCCCCTGAAGGCTCGATTTCACGGTCCTTACGAAATTTCTCGTAAGGTTAGCGACCTCAACTACATTGTGAACACTCCAGACCGAAGGAAAGGAACACAAATGTGCCACATTAATACGATCAAACCATATTACGAGAGAGGGAAGCCAAGCCCCATCCTATCCGTAGATGGACCCCTCTATGCCTCTAATCATGCAGACGTAGGCCTAGAAGTCCTGAAGAAAACGTATCATGCCCAGAAACACCGACAACGTATGTGCGAACGCTTTATCGAGTGGCTAACGTGATACAGAATATACTCGTGATAAAAAAAAGGGAAAATAAAGGAGAGCAAATCTTTATTTTTAAAGTAAATCCCATTCCCTATTGTGGTGAAAAAGAATCGCAAGCGATCCTTTTTCATTTTTTTGGTGAGGGGGTGTTACGTTGACCCAATAGTTGTCCGGTCACCTCAGATTTTATAGGCATGTTTTTAGTACATTGTATATTTGCGACGAAACATATGACCCTTGATAACCTTATTTCTTGAGTAGGCAGATTGTGGGTTATATATTATTTTTATGTCCAGATAAGTCAGGGCCAGTTCCCGGAAAGGAACCTTACCCCTTCCTCCCATTTCCTATCCAGTCTCTGACCGTAGACGAGACAAACGCTGTTTGGCAGATAGGGGTGAGTGACATTAGGGTCCGCGAAAGACACCCACACACCTTTTTTTTCGTGTGGGCCAACACGTGACCCAACTGATAGCAGTTTTCGTTTTCGTGGTGAGGTGGCAAAAATCTCACTTAGTTGCTGACCCTCGGAGGAAGCGGACGTCACCAAACCCAACCTTAGCCATCCGCCGCTAGAAGAATTAGATGCCACCAAACCCAAAGGAACGACGAGAGACCCTGGAACGACATCGTCAACCAAAGCCGGCTACATTCCTGTGATTTTTCTGTGTGTTCTTCTCGCCATCAACACGGATTGGACATCGCCAAACAAAGAACTCATAACTTGAACTTTGTAAATCCCACCCTTTTATCATTGGTAATAGTCAATCGACGTCGATCCCAACCATATGTAAGTTTCTTTATTTTTTCTATATCTTATGATCTGCTGTCTCTGTAGTCATATGTATTTCGCCGCATTAGTATTTGTTTAGGTAATTTATCTCCCCATCCCTTATATTATTTAGTTTTCTTTTTCTTTTTCTTACTGTCTGTATATTTTATAAATAAAACTCTTGTATCATATATTCTCGTGTTGTCTTCTATCGTTCTATGTCTGCATATAGTTCATTTACTCTCTGCGTTTACCGACGTCCGGAATTGGAGAATTCCCTTCCCAACGTTCTTTTTTTTTTATTTTTATATCGAACCTTGGGATCTATTTATTTATTTTTTTTTATTTTCTCGTTGCGTCCCGGCTATCGTAGTCCCAACGAAACTCCGGGCGTAACAGAATATATATATATATATATATATATATATATATATGTGGAGCTATATGCTAAATGTGACCTAAAGTCAGACCTACAATCACAAGGGTTGATAACATATTTGATAGTGTAGGGACATTATTATTAATAAATAAAACAAAAATATAAAATAATAATAATAAATATTGTAAATAAAATTTAAAAAAGTAATGTTAAAACTTTGTTTAAAATAAAATAAATAAAACAAAATAATAATGGTTCTCCCAGCATGCAACTGAAAACTTTCCTGCCTGAGAAACAGATTCTTCATGCCTAAAAATGGCCAATTCACTATCTTTGCTACCGACAATCAAAGAGTCAAGATTTCCTCTCCTCGGCACCATGCTTGTCATAAAACAAAATCACTTTCTTCCTCTATCATATGCAATTTTAAAACACATAGAACTAAAATGCACACACACCACTACACTGAAATAAAGAAAAATTGTATGATTTTAATTTACAATGTCATATGCTTTCAGTGTTATTTCTTTGTATGTTTTTATTCCTGTGAACATGAGCCTATCTCTGCTCGTATGATGTGAGTGACCCCAAAACATTATAAAAAATATATGACAATAGATACCTTTTCATTTCAGCATCCTATTGCTCCAGGAATTACCTGTTTCCTTCTATTATGCTTTATCTTTAGAATTGTCAGACAAAGCCCCCAAAAAGTATTGCTGCCATATTTGGGTTGGAGCTGTCCAATCCTCAGTTTCCAGCCTTGATAGAGTTCAAAATGGTCACTAATCTTTCGCTATTTCTATGGCAAAACATTTCCAAAATATATTTGTTCCTCATCCTATTTTTCTGTTGTATTTAATCCATACTTAATTCTGATTCAATGGGGATTAGCTAGCCACCCTAGTAGACTGGCATCCTTGGATTTGAGTGTCTGCAACATTTACATTTTCAATTCCGATTCATATAAATGTTTGTATATAAAATACCATTTGAAATGTATTAATAGGGTAGACTGGGCACACTAGCCTTAGTTGTCAACCAGTCTAAGAGAAAGACAATTCTGAAAGTAAAACTGGTTAAGAATAGCGCTAGCAACTCCAGTCTGTAAAATCTTAAAACCAGCAAAACTCGACGTGGTGAAACTGTGGTCCTTTATTCTGCAGAGGAGTTTGCAGGACCCACATACCTTACCGATATTCTTATTCTAAGCACTGAAGTGATAGACAACTCCAACCTTATTCTATTCTTGATAAATATAAGCCATTAACAATGAATCGTTCTCCATAGAAATCATTAATGGAGTCGATACTTTTGCTGCACTCTATCAACGATTTTGGTGTTTGCTACTTTATTCCATATTTGGTATTTTTATGCTTTCTGTTTCTATCTCCTAAAGCTCCCATCACAGACAAGACATTCTTAATTCCGACCTCTCTTAATCAATCTTTTTTTCTTTCTTTCTTTTTTTTTTTGCAGGATTCTCTCATTTGACAACTTCAAAGAGCCTCTTTCAGACCACTGAGACCACTTGAATATTTCATACACTTTGCTGATTCCAAGAGGGGATAACTGATATTCCTCAAATATAGGAAAAATCTGTACTAATGCTTCCCTTTCAGAGCCAAATATTTTGTTACTTTTTTACTTATTTTTGTTACGTTTATTTTTGTTACTTTTTTTACTTAGTTTTTTGTTACGTTTTTTTGTAGTGATTTTATACACTGTTTCTCTACTTTTTTATTTTTTTTAATAATATACTTATTTGGGTTTCATTTTATCATTTGATTTGATTTCTCTTTCTTATTGTTCAATTCCCGTATGTATTGCAAATTGCATACTCAACAAAATTATCAATGACACATATGAACAGGCTGCTACTCAATAGACAGCTTTCAATCATTCTTTGCTTTATGTCTAGGCACTAGACTATCCAGTCTTCCTCTGGACTCCAGGCCCAAACTCATTCTATTACTATTCAAACAGGGAAAAAAACTAAAAAGTCATGTATAAATAATAAAGTAATCCACATTATTTTGAGAGTGTTTCATATTGCAAGTAACCTAGATTTGAACATTTGGGGTAGCTATAGCCTTTCTGACACAAAGAGAAAAAAAAATTTATTTATTCCTTAAAAAGGAAATCTTTGT
Organism: Acanthosepion esculentum; assembly: GCA_964036315.1. NCBI lineage: Eukaryota > Metazoa > Mollusca > Cephalopoda > Sepiida > Sepiidae > Acanthosepion > Acanthosepion esculentum. Next base: position 82,233,489 of record OZ038489.1, on the reverse strand, counting down.
GAAAATGCAACCATATGATATTTTTAATCTGTAGATATGACATTAAGATTGCACAGTTTGGCCTCACAGTCCCAGCAGAGCTCTCGAGAGAACTGAAGACAGGTGTAACGTTTAACATATTATATGAACCATATATAAAATAGCCTTTTATATAATGTGTAACTGATTTGTATTGAGGAGTGGGAGAAAGCCTGAAAGGTTAGAACATTAGAATTCCAACCATGAAACCTGTGTTCAACTCTTGCCATGATCGATTTGTCAGGGAGTTGATTTCTTGATCATATTGGCCTAGGGGGATGATCCCAGCATATGACACCATAGCACAAGTTGACTCAAGCTTTGTGGTGATTTTCTAAGTGTAGCTTAGATGTGGCACAAAGCCAAATGTATAGGTCACCTAGTGAGAATCGCACTCACTACTCAGTCATAATTGCTCTACCTACTGAGACAAGCTTGCCAATTAAAATACCACATCAAAGCGCCCGACTCAAGCCTTATGAGAGAAATTGAGTAGACAAAACAATTTGAAAGACATCAGTAATTGCTTTGGTATGAAAGCATGACTTATCAGGTCTGAGGGCTTATTCTGTCTAAATTTCTGTGATGAGAAATTATCATTATTTACACTGTTTACATTTAGACTATTGTCCTCATCTTTGCTGTTATCACAACATTTCACCCATTGTGCCTTCTGACCTTTGTCAAGTGTATATGGAGCTGGTTAGGCTACAGGCAATTCTTAATTGGACCCTTTATTTAATCTATGTGAGTAGACATTTCTCATTCAAATGCCCATGGCTAGGAGTATTTTGTCTAATTCTTATTAGTTCAAAAGTAAATAATGTAAATTTTTTTGCCCATGACAGATTATGATCTCCAAAAAATGTAATTAAGATCTTCTTAGCATAGTTGCAGCATAAACAACAGGTGGATTCTTTAGGTATTGACTAAACATGAATGTGCCTGAGCAAGCGTCTGCAACAGGAATTACCTAGTCATTGTACAAATATGCATACACATTGCAATACAATGATTGTATTTTTTATATTCTTTTCCTAAACCCAAACACATTGATTATTGTCAGAAATATTACAAAATGCACATTATTCATTCATTCATTTATCCACTCATTCATTCATTTGTTCATTTATTCATTCATTCATTTATTTATTCATTAATTCACTCATTCATTTATTTATTCATTCATTCATTCATTTATTCTCTCATTTATTTATTCATTCATTTATTCTCTCATTTATTTATTCACTAATTCATTCATTCATTTATTCACCCATTCATTCATTCATTTATTCACTCATTCATTTATCTATTTATTCATTCATTCATTCATTTATGTATTCATTCACTTATTCATTCATTTATTTATTTATTTATGTATTCATTCATTCATTTATTTATACATTTATTCATTCATTTATTCATTCATTTATTTATTTATTTATTCATTCTTTCATTCATTCTTTATTTATTCATTCATTTATCTATTCATTCATTTATTTATTTATTCAGTCATTCATTTTTCTTCTTCTTCTTCTTCTTCTTCTTCTTCTTCTTCTCCTCTTTCTTCAGGATATTGGCAATCATATCTCTGTACAATTTGTTATCCTTTGTAGCTCTTCATAAATGTTATATTTTTGTTATCTCTCATAAACCTTGCTCTATAATCCATTTACTCAATTTCACTAGGTTGCTTATGCATTGCTTTCTTTTATCCCTTTTACATTCAATCTCTCCTGTGAGTATCAAATTTTCCAATGCCTCTTTCCTCATTATTTGCAATAGAAATGACAACTTTCTCTTCCTGATGCTAAGTATAAGTGTCCTTTTTGTTTTCAGTTTATGTAAAACATCATTGTTTCTCACATGTTCGGTCCATGGTATTCTCAGTCTCCTTCTGTACAACCACATTCTTATATGAGGCTAAATAAAAAAAAAAACTGTTATTTTTTCTTTATATTTGTTTAAAATCTCTAGACATCACTGTAGAGTCTTTGCCGGCGTATCTGAGTATAAAATGAAAATATACTGGAATTTATTTCCTTCTCTTCTATTCATATTACAAAATCTGTCAGTGTTGCTTCAGCAATTATTGAGGAAAAAAAAAACATTTAATGAAAATGATGAAAGGTCAAAACTGCCTGAACCCAAAGTGTATGGGGTCCTTGGGGAGCAGGATTAATTTGATTCCGACACTGGTTAATCAACCATACATATATCAATTTACTCCAATAGAATCCCCTGACCGCTAAAGTTGTAGATAGTTATCTTCATAAGTACATTTACAGATGAATTTGTTAGAAGTCAACCAGTCTGTATGACTTTATACATTTACAATAAAGTCAACAATTATTCATAACCTTGCAAAAACTAAAGAATGCTTTTTTGTTACCCTCAATTGACATATAAAACAGAAGAAAAATAAAAGAAACAAAGTGAATCCTAGACTTCAATGAATTACTTTTTTTTCTTCAGATTCATCATATATTATTTTTTTTTACACTTATGTTCACCCTGTGCAAGGTTCAAGCGCTACTCAAAGCAATGCATTACAAAGTATCAGAAACATTTTATGGATATGTGGGGAAGATAACAATTAACCCTAAACTTGAACAGGGTAAAATTGTAATGATCATGGGAAGCATGATCTTGGGAGTTGATTCCACAGTTCTTGAAAAGAAGCTGCTCACCAATAAAATGTGAAGGAAATAAAGGGTTACACTAAAATTTGTGTGGCATGGTGGCTAGAACTGATGGAACTAAAGAATGTAGTTCAGCTTAATACCTTCCATGGAAATAGCAATAAAGTAGTGAGAGGTTTGCCATGTTTTATCCGTGGGAAATGGGTTGTAGGGTGGAAAATATTCATCATTCACAAAGACACAGAGCCACTTTGGAATTCTATTGATAGTGAAAAATGCAGACTGGGCAACTCCTGCCCATATATGGCAACAATATTGAGATCTGGTTCTAGTAAATTTAGAGAATAACAGAAGGAGACTATTAATGGAGCAGTATAGGGAACTGGTCATTTTCCAAGCATCTTTAGTGGTGTATCGCATATACAAGTTCCACAAGCTCTAGGTTGCTCAAGGCACATGACCTCCCTGATAGAACATCTGTTTATTGCGACAGGCGAAAATTCAGGGCCCACAAGGAGATGATGGAACATCACTAGTTTGGTTTCCAAGGTATTGAATGTGACCAGCATCTCTTCTACTTCACTAGAAACAAGGAAAAGAGTACTAAACTGTTATGTTATACCTAACCTCCTGTATGACAGTGAGGATAAAGAAGAAACTTGAAGAAACAGAAATGTGGTTCTACAGAAGGCAGTTGAGCATTTGGCTACTTCTCTTCCCTCAACTATGACCTGTGAGTGTTACATTCTCCAGGCTCTCTTTCCTAGGTTACTCACTGTTTCCTTTTACTTCTATTGACTTCACTATGTCCTGTGTTAGATTCTCTAGGCTCTCTTTCCTTGGTAACGCGCCAATACCTCCTGTTTCTCTTACCTTCATTATATCCAGTGAGTGTTTGATTCTCTAGGCTCTCTTTCCTATGCTGCTCACTGTTTCTTACTGCTTCTCTTACCTTCATTATATCCAGTGAGTGTTAGATTCTCTAGGCTCTCTTTCCTATATTACAGACTGTTTCTCTTGCTTTCATTATGTCTTGTGAGTGTCAGATTCTTTAGGCTTGCTTTCTGATATTATTCACTATTCCTCCTCTGCTTCAAATACATTCAGTAGACTGTTCCAGTTCCATGTGCCATGTCTAATGGATGTCAGTTATCAGTTATCTCCTGTTAATTAACCTCTCCAAGTTCTCCACCACCTTAACCAGGTATTGAACTCACACTCTTTGGGCCCTGTCACTGGATCTAACTTACGCCTTTATCCACTGTGCCATGTGTCCTTGAGAACGAGAACAGTCTACCCCAGAGAGTGAAATAAAGGGCTCAGTTTGACATTTTAACCACCTGAAGAAATCCGGAGCATACAACCACCAAAACATTGTGATAATATGGCAACAAAGATGAGGATGATAGTCTGAACAATGTAAATAGTGTACATTATACCTCATCTCAGAAATATAGACCTCCATAAAATATTCCAAGAAATTGAACTCCAGATAAACCTTTCCAAAACAAAAACTATGATGTGGAATTGGGATAAAAGCAATGATGGTACACAACATGAAATCATTTTAAACATTCAAGATGTGGAATTCAGAAGATACTAACCTCAGCATATGGATCAGTTATAAGAAATTTAGTATAGGAGATAAAGAAACTAAACATAGAATAGGCTGTAATATGGGTAGTTTTGTTCAAAACTGCAAATGTCCATATTCTCAAGAAAGTCTTTTCAGATCAGGACTTGTCATATGCACCAAACATATTCAGAAATATCTAAACTATAAGCTATGTACAATTGCTTTCTAAGATCAATGTTTCAAAATGGCTTTGACCATCCTTTATTGAAACTTATGGTTTGGCACTACAAAATCACAACTAAAAGAAACTACATGACTTGAGGACTTTCAACAACAGCAGCAACTAAAAGGGATAAGATATTTAACTTAAATTGAAAACAATGACAGAATAAAAAAATGTTAAAAAGGAAGCACCCATCAGTACTGGAAAGATCTATAACAGCTACTGGAATTGAGAAATCTATTTTCCTGAAAATTTTCAAATGAAAACAATGCTGGCTGCTTGGTCAATAAATGCCAAACGTTTCCTTATATGGAAACAATCCTACCATCAATATTGTTTACATGTTCAGTCAATGGTATTTCCAGAATGTCTTATCTCCTGTGCATTAACAAACATGTTCATCTATCTAATGAACAATACATTATCATCTATATGCAAAATCCGTTCACGATGTGGGTGATCATGGCTCTCACCAATGTCCTGTCTTTTATTTCTCTAAGTAGCTTTTGATACTTTCACAACCCTTTGTTCTATTATTTATTCATGTAAACGTGATAAGTGGTTTACTAATTACAATCAGAAAGAGCCAGCTAAAATTTCTAGATTTTATAATGAGGAAAGAAGAATCTAACACTCACAGGACATACGGAAGACAAGAGGAGCAGAAAGTGAACAGTGAGTAACCTACTTCGTGATTTTGTCTGAATTGTTGGCAAACTGGGGACAAAAGGAATGGTAAAGAGTTGAAAGTTACGCAGAAAAAAACAGAATGCAATTGAGAAGCCATCTTTGAAAACATCCTGAAGGGATATGGCACATAAAATGAGATGTCTCAGATGACAGATGTGCAGATGCATGTTCATGGAGTTACCTTGCTTTCAGATGGAAGCATTGATGAATTTGTCTCACCATGTGATACTGAAGATACATCATAAGTAGTAAAGATAGAAGCTCTCCAGGTGGTTCTCTTGCCTGGTGTAAGTTGTGTAGGATTCACTACCATAAAGTCTTGGACTGCATATGCAATGGAGTATCAAAAAATCTATAGTCTGACATTTTCTTTTTTTTATTTCTTCCTTTTTTTCAAAAGCATTTCATGGAAAGTAATGCAATAATGTCACTAAGATGCAAGCGGCTATGAAAGGTGAAAGTGAATAGGAAACATTCACGAGGAGAAGGAGCAATAAAAGATCAAGATTCAGAAAAATAGATGACGTTCCCTAGGTTACTCACTGTTTACTTCTACTTCTCTTACCTTCACTATGTCCTGTGTTGTTAGATTCTCCAGGCTCTCTTTCTGAGGTTCCTCACTACTTCCTCCTGTTTCTCTTGCTGTCACTATTTCCTCTGTGTGTTAGATTCTCCAAGCTCACTTTCCTAGGTTACTCACTGTTTACTTCTACTTCTCTTACCTTCACTATGTCCTGTGATATTAGATTCTCTAGCCTCTCTTTTTTATATTACTCCCTTTTCTCCCCTTGCACTCTTGCCTTTAATGTCCTGTGAGTGTTAGTTTCTCCAGGCTCTCTTTCCTATATTACTGTTTCTCCTCTATTGATGTTTCATTTACGTTTTTGAAGAATGTCATTGGCAGGAATGCGGGAAGCTGGAACAGAGTCTACAGGTGAGAAGTGCAATAAAACAAACTACTTCAATAGCAAAATGATGAGACCTACCTGCTAATCTCATATTATGCTTAATTTCATGACATTGCCGTACCAAATAGGAAAGCACATTAGAACAGTTGCCATGAAATATCTATGGAAAAGACAAACTATGTTACAGTAGTGGTAAAGAAACTGAAGCCAAGATGCCAGGTCAGAACTGATAACATTGCAGACACTTCTTTGGATTTTGTTAAGAATTTCAAGATAGATAGCAGGAGCACAAGAACAGATATGGCAACATTATTCAATGCATGAATGAATGGTAGATTTATAATTGTGCAAGACATATTCTGGTGAGAAAAATTCTCTGGCATAACAGTGAACTAAACTTCCTAGCAGCAAAGCTAGCAATTGATTCAATATAATCTTTCAACTTTATATCAGTGGAAAATGTGGGACTGGGATGGTTCAATGAGTGGGGCTCTCCTGGAGGTTAGCATCAGCCATGCTGATAAAAGAAAAAAAGGGTTCACTAAGATGACTAAAAGAGAGCAGTTTCATTTTTTTCCCCTTTTACTTTAGTAAACCTATGGTAACAAAGAAAAGAGTACTGAACTGCTACGTGATATCTGTCCTCCCTTATGTTGGACAGTCTCATCAAAGAGGCTTGAGGCAGCAGAGGTATGGTTCTACAGAAGGATGCTAAGAATACCATGGACCAAACATTTGAGCAACAATGAGGTTTTGGAGAGGATGCAAAAAAATGAGGAAACTTATACTTAACATCAGGAAGTGGCGGCTGAAATTTCTAGGACACGTAATAAGAAAGGCAGGCTTGGAAAATCTGATACTCACAGGGCAAATAGAGGGAAAGAGGGACAAGGGAAAGCAATGTGTGACATTAAGCAAGTAGATGACAGAACTAGGTCTGGGAGAAGTAGCAAAAAGACAAAACTTATTGAGCAGTACAAAGGATAGGAGGAAGTGGAGAGCCATGATTGCCTACGTCCTGAAGGGACACGGCACATAAAGGATCAAATATTAAGACAGGAGTAAATAATTATGTCATCAGCATAGGTATCAAATTGGGAACTGAAGACATTGTGAAGATAAGAAACAAAGTAGGTTCAAGGATAAGGCCCTGAAGATACCTGAATTAATGTGAAAGGATCTAGAAGAGTGGCCATTCCAGATAACATTCATTACATTATTTGTTAAAAGCGATTGTAGCAAATCAAAAATATGGTCAGAGAAACCAT